>CM057459.1:399515000-400715000 GCA_016271365.2 Neoceratodus forsteri | reverse complement strand
GACAATGACTATCAAAAACTAAAATACAGATAAACCTAAACACTAACCAACAACAGACAAAATACATAAGATAATCAACCACACTTTATCAATTAAAATAATTACAAATAAGCTCTGAATACATTTTTTGTTTAAGTGAACTCCCAAAACTTACTACACTATGACAATCAGTTATATAGTATTACTAGATAACTGATTATACTGACAGTTTTAAACTATATCAAATTCTGTGCCAAGTTAGTTTTAAACCGAGAAAGTTTAAATACATTTCTAGTACTAGATCTTGTAACAATAGGAAACACATAAGTGGGGAACAAACTTGCAACACTATTAGGTATAGGACCTACTTGAATCTTACGCAAAAAAGTAAAGTTTTTAATATCAGTAGAGGGCTTTATTACATAGATACTCATTTTTATTGCCAGTGAATTCTGGCGCTCACAGAAACTGACGCATTGTTTGCCAATATTACAGTCTGGATCCAAAATTGCCATTTTTGCTCACCTGTCAGCTGAAAATGCTGCACCCTGCTTCACTGCAGAGTTGTCATGGAGAAAAATCATATAGTGGGCATTAAGAAAGCATAAATATTTATTTTATGTAATTTGATGGGCTGTAAAAAATAGGGAACCTTTAACTTGTTGTTTTCTGTACTCTTAGAATGTGATGCATCTTACGTACAGATTTGTTGGAGTTCCCAAGCAACTCCTGTATGAAAGGAGTCCCCCCTCCAGATTCCAAAGAGTACAATAAAACAGAAATAAAGAAATATAAATAAAAGCAATACTGAGGGGCACATTGATGTAGTGGTGATAGTTCGTAATTTTTGGTTTCTTTGTGCTGGTGAGGGTGGGCTGGGGATGGTGTGAGTATGATGGTCAGAGAGGCTGAGATATGGAAATCAGGAGCACAGCATTTAGCAGAAAGAGACCACTGCATGGACTGGTGCCCTAAAAATAAACCAGTCCAATCAGGTTGTATTTTATGCTTGTGTAGTGGTGGTGGAGGGTGTTGACTATGTTTGGCTCAGCAATAACCAACAGGCGAGGTGAAGGTAGATGTACTAAGAGGCATTACTAAAATAATGTTGTTAGTGCTAACTTAGCAAGTCTTGGAATTAGGATTAGAAAATCATCAGGTTGAAGAAGTCAACCAGTTCATTCAGGGTTTATTTTTGGGAGAGAACTGTGGGGGCAGCAAGTGGGACATTTAATTCAGACCATAAATAGCAGGGCAACTAATGTCATCAAGTAAGGATTCAATTTTGGACATGCTAAGGCAGGAAATGAAATGAATAAAATTAATGAAAACGTTCACTGTAAAACTAAAATATTTTTACAGTAAAAATCTCCATTTCTATTGTATATCCTGAAAGGTATCTGGTATTTCTGAAATTGTCAATTTTTAACCACAGAAATTAGGATAATTCCATATCTGGAATATATTGGTCCTACTCATTTTCCACATATACAAAATGTATCTGAACAGATTTTGTTACATGCAGATAACATTATTTTACTATCAAGAACACTGAATGGCCTTAAGAGGGTGTTATCTGTAAAATATCTGTCAAATATTGGTTTACAGAACTAGAAAAAGTACATATAATCACTGGTCTGTTAATTAGGTTAGGATGACATGGATAACAGAATTTACATATTTTGGTGCTATATTCCATAAACATATGACATAGAAATCTCATTTAAAGAGAGTCAGAGATTCTGGAATGGGAAAAGCCAGAGCTATTAATAGGATCACCAGATTTTGGAGGGTTTTTTCCAGCAATGCTTAGAGTATTAGAAGCTATGTTCAGTAGTCACCTCTTGTGTGGGGCTGAAATCTGAACCTTGAATACTAACTGGTCTCTTTCAGAAAAAGAAATGTGTAAGAACAAGGGGGCACAATTTTAAAGATAGAGGGGGGATGGCTCAGAGGTAATGTGAGGAATTTTTTTATCACAGAGTGATGGATGCATGGAACCACCTTCCCGGGGAGGTTGTTGGGTTTAAAACTGTGAGGGAATTCAAACATGCATGTTACAGGCATAAGGCAATTATAGTGGGGGGTTGCAGGAAGTAGGCTGTTGGTTAACTAGAATCTGCAGCTTATCCAGTAGGTAGGGAAATGGACAGACTGGGTGGGCCAAGTGGTCCTTATCTGCCATCAAAGTCTGTGTTTCTATGTAACTCCACTAGCACTGAGACAATACAGAATTTCTTAATTTGGATGGTTATTAGCCTACCTTATGACACACCCTCATCTCTGTTGAATCTAGAGTCAGATGAGACAAGAAGGCAACTGAACTACAGGCTTTCAACATAGCTGTATGTCACTGGGGGCAAATAATGAAAATAGAGGAAGATACTGTAGGCTTCCTAAGTTGTACAGGGAAGAAGCAAAGCTACAGAATATAATACAACTACTGTAGGTTCACAGGTTGGATAGCAAACTGGTGTGGCTAAGATTATGCTCTGTTTAGCACCCTGAAATACCTGACTCTTCAGACTCTTACATAAACTCTGCAAAGCAAGAACTTAGTGACACTTTATTACAAACTGACCAGTCTTGACTGGGGGATTTACTAACAGTGGGCCCTATGCACGATGCCAATGCACCCACATAAACTGGGCATGTTGGTATTGAGTGTGTGAATGCCACGGAGCAGTGGAGGTGCAGCATTCATGACATGTGCAGGTAGGGGTTATGTACCCGATTCCATGGCTGCATGGACAGCAACATCCTGGGGGGCAGGCGGGGGGGGGCATTGTATGCATGAACCCGCGTAGAGCTGATCACATAGATGTTGAATGGGGCACAGGTTACAGCAGGGGGAACCCTGCCATTACTAACTCTGCACCACCATGGACACAGGTCACTGGTCATCAGGGGGCTGGGACAGGGCTCATCATGCTGTCCCTGAACACTGGTCAGCTGGAGATGACAGAGGCAGCTGAAAGGGTGCGTGCCCATGAATGGATGGGAGTGGTGGTACAAAGACAGGATGGGGCCATGCGGGTCTGGTTGCCTACAAATTGGCATGCACAGTCCCGGACCCATGCCTTCCTATGTGAGGGATCCACTAAAGGCCCAGAGGGGTATCCCATTGGATGCCTGCATGGGACAATGACTTCTCCCCTGGCCACCCTGTGGAGTCCTGCATGACAGGGGGGTGGAGCTGTGGACAGGTGGCCAGCATTTGTGCTTGCCAGTATGGGCGCACCTGTCTGCTGGTGCGCAGCTGTATGGGTGGGGTACTCATTATTTCATGTACCTGCACCTGAATATTGCATAACACCCAATTAAATTATATAAGAAACAAGTGTCACTTAAAGCATGAACCCTATGCTTTACATATTGAGGATGAAGAGTGTAGAAAGGCTATTTATTATTTGTGTCTTAGCCTAATAAATGAAGACAAAGGGTGGCCTACTCTTCACATTGTAAAGATGGTATAATAACATGTAAATGGCCTTCTGGCATCCTGTCAGGATACAGTGGCCATTTGTATGGTAGAGTTCCAATTAATGGCTGTGGTTCTTGGGAGCAAACTGGTTTAACCTGTGCAAATGGTTTGTTTGTTCCCATGCATATGTGTACTGCCTATTTACAGTATCCAGTGAACACAGCGACTGCAACTGACTGCTTACTAAAATGGCGACTCAGTTATGGCTTCTGTGGTCAGGACTACCTGTCAGGGTAGCGACCGGATACCTGGGTGGGCTAGAGAAGGCCACGGGAAGCATATGAGCACACACATGCATGGGGGGGAATCACACTACATGAGGGTGGGAGGGGAGGTATGTGGGAGGGAGTGTGGCAGGCAGCTGCTGAGCTGGTCAGCTAGTGTGGTGAGGAGGATGGTCGGATGAGGTGAGCAGGGTGCAGGGTGCAGGGTTCAGGTCAGGAGCAGTGCATTTATTTTTTTCTGGCAGGCAGTCTTGTGTTTTTTTTTAAGAATTTCACCCCCCTGACATGCACCCCCCTGGAGTTGAGAATAGTATGTTAGAGGGTGTGGTGGGTGCAGCCCACTACATACTTGCAAATCCAGTTGCCACCTTTCAGTTTGCTGCAAGTGTACATTGCCGTAATTCATTTTCGGTGATGTACACTCTCCCAAATGGCGATCGCTGTCTTCACATAGAACCCCTGTTCATTGACACCAGCTGTCTTCCCTTCAGAGAACTGTTGGGAACCTTGTCTACATATTGCACTTTCATTGCACTACACTCACAAAGGGATATTTCCAAGCATCCTTTGCCCAAGCAAGCTGTGCTCTTCTGCACGTGTTTGATCATAGTGTACTACTCTGAGCATGAGGGGCTATTTTGCACACTAGTAATGGACTTTGCCAAATGCTTTGCTCAAGCTTCGAAAAAGGCTGCCCCTAGTTTTTTACAGTAAACATGATATAGTAAGTTACACATTCTAATTCATGCTGGAGTAACTTAAGAAGCTGTAGCAACAAATGTTCTTATCTTACAAACCATAATCTGACTATTGTGGTAAAATGAAAATATGCAATTCCTGAGACACTCAAAACAGATATACCACAAGACCCTTCACTGAGACCGCCTCCAAGGGCTCTTATCTTCTGTAACAATATTTTACTTTGTAGTGGTCTGTCAGTAGACCTGGATCACAGGAGCAATTCAGAAAAGGAATCAGTTTGCAAAAGAAGGTCCAAACCATTTATTTACTTAAAATGTTAGTAACTGGGAAAGGCACACTGAGCCAAGGCTCATTTACAGTGTTACCTGGGGTTGGGGGGAATGGGAGTACAGACATGGGCATTACAAACATCAGAAGTGAAAAAATACAAAATATGAAGTGCAAAATAAACAGGCAGTCCAAGATGCCCTAATGAAGTCATGATGATGCTGTGATATAGGTAGCCCAATGGAGATGCCACCTGCCATTTGCAGTTGGGGTGCCGATGGAAATTTCTGGGCCCGGGACATACCTTTAGGACTGAGCCTCCCCGCACTCTCCCATCCCCTTGTAAGTCGTAGACCATAAGGCAAGACTGCCTCCACCCTGTCTATGTCCTTGCGAGATTGCTGTATAGGTGCTAGCTTGGTAGCTAGTCTCTTAGTCTGGTACTTTAGGTAGAGTGACATCAACATATATATATATATATATATAGGTGCTAGCTAAGCTTGGTAGCTAGGATCTTAGCCTGGTACTTTAGGTAGAGAGAATTTGATATAGAGGTGCTAGCTGGCTGGTGGTATGGTAACTAGCCTCTTAGCCTACGGTGGTACTTTAGGTAGAGCGAGATATAGATGCTAGCTAGTACTAGTAGCTAGCCTAGCTAGATGGCATGGTAGCTAACCTCCTTATCCTAGGTATAGGTACTTTAGGTAGAGCCTAGGAGCAAGATAAGCTGCTAGCTAGGTCAGATGGTAGCCTTAATAGCCTTCTTTAGAATAGAGCAACTCAGAATTGGGTATAGATGGTGCTTGCTACTAGTTGCTTGCTATTGCTAGTAAAGCTAAAGCTTAGCTAGTAGGTGGTGGTATCAAATGGTAGTCTTAGGTTAGGAAAGGGAATTAAGGTACTTTATGTAGAGGTACAGTGAGGTAGTGGTATTGAGGTGGTAGACAGACTTAGTAAACTTAATGTGCATTTGATAGCAGCAGTTAGCCCCCACCTGCCCCCCTGACCCCCACTGTCTCACTGCCTGGCCCACTGCCTTTTTCCTTCCAAATTGGTAGTGCACTGTCTGTAGTGAAGTTGAAGTCTGTTACTTAACTGCCCATCCAGTCTCTGGCTCCGGCGCCATCCACCACAGCTTCAAGCTTGAATTGAGTGAGGCAAGTTGCATAGCCCCAGGCCCTAGGCCCTAGGCCCAGCTCAGCTGCCCTGATCCCCTGCAGCCAGCAATGAGGAATCTGGCTCCACTCCACCAGACCAGTTCTGAAGATTCAGTTCGGAAAATATTGTTAGGACTCGGCTGGGTTGGTCACAGTCTGGCAATCGATTGGATTCAAAAAAAGGGCAAACAGAAAGTCAAAAGTGGTCAGTGATACTAGCAAGTGACTTCAAGTGTCTTCTATTACTCCTTCTAGAGCCTTGACGAGAAAACACAGCAGTGTGCCACGCACGCAATGTAACATCAAGGGTTGCGTGGTGGCCATGACCCAATGACCTTCCAACTCCTGACCTCTGACCCACCTGCCTGATCTAAGTGAGTCTGTCTGACCTCCGACCTGGTGCTGTCCTCATTGTGCGGTCAAGCTCAGCTGTCACAGTCACTGACCTGTCATGGTCACCTACTAACCAGACTCCTGTGGCTGTGGGCTGGCTGGCATGTCAACTGACTCCTCTGATACCAGGAAGTTCAAGCGGAGGAGGAGCAGCAGCCTGCAGGAGATGCTGGTAGAGGACGGTACCCCTTGCCCCTTGGCAGCCATCTGGCACAGTCTGCTGGGCCTGTAATGGGTCAGACTCAGTCGAGTTCTTTGGACATCAGCATCACAGCCAGACTCACTCAGAGACAGTGACAGCTGGTATGGAGTAGAACCAAGGACAACCTGGAGGAGCGGGCTGAGGGAGTGACACACAGGGCTGTAGCCTGCCTGTGCCTGTTGGAAGCAGTGAGGAGCCAGTGGGTGATGGGTGACATGGGTCATGGGGAGGTGTGTGAAACATGTGGAGGAAGCCTTGCTCAGGGGAGGGTGGGGACTGTGGCATGGGTCAGATCGAGTCTCAGCCTGCTGTGAGCAATTTAGGGGGACCGGGTAGGGCCACAATAGATTATCAGTCTGGAATGGCCAGGCCCCCCTGAGCCACCAGGAGGTCGAGGACAGTTATTTCGGCTGCCCCTCACCCCCGTCAGTGCCCTTTTTGCAATGGGTATTGTCTCTACCTGGTTCAATAGCTGGGAAGACTGAGGTACATGAATTAGTTTGAACAATGTCAGAGTTAGATAGTAAGTCAATGACTGTGATGACGTTGAACTCTGGGGTCACCTAGTACAGCATTCAGTGCTCAAACCAGACCACTCTGCTTCTACATATAATGACCTGATTAGAAAAAAAAAACTATGAGTGGGGGGTCTGGAAAACTGTACCTGCAGTTTTACCGCAATCTTCACAATTTTCACCATTCTTCACACAAAATGCACAGTTTCTTGCAATTTGTTTAGTTTTTGACTAAATTGTATAAAAATATTTAAATTCTCAAGGAATGTTACTCAAACATGTTATCAATTTGGTACACAGACTTGGATTTGGTCCAGACAGTACAGTGTAAGGTGAGATGGGTTTCAATGTGACTCTGCTTTCTTGTGATTCACTTCTCTAATTTTGCTTCAAAGTCCTGTGGTCATGCATCTATACACTTAAGCACTTCAAATTTGGGTTGAAGCAGACTTTCAGAAAATGTTTTGCTGTCACAGAAACAAAAAATAGATGTGAGAAAAGGTGCAAATTTCCCCATTCACCAAAATGGGACATGAACTACAATGGTTGTTTTGAGTGGTAGGTTAGGTTTTCCTTCTATACATGCTTTCATTCTGAATGGATTTTAATTCAAATGTCTGAGGAGTTTGGATGGCCCTTGGTGATTATAATCTTGAATGGACTTCTGAGGGAGTTGCTGTCAGTGATCCCTTATTTGATAATCTGTCACAGCTACATGCAGAGCCTACAAAAAAACTAACATTTCTGAACACATGACAACACAGGAGATATATATTTAAGCAGTTACCTTCAAACAGAAAAATAAAAAATTGGGGGTGTGTGGCCAACCTGCAGACAAGATGGCGACTTAAAAATTCACTGCTGCAACCCCAGAGCCAAGATCTATTAAAAAACCTCCTTGAAGTCGACCCTCCCCCCCCCCGAGCACTCTCGAGATTTCGTAACCGGAGTACTTGAGCAGCTTCGATACTGACCAAAAACCTGATCAGATGTTGGGGAGTTGCGATTATTGTTTGTCTTCCACTGAGCTGCTTGTGTTATAGGCCTAATAGCATACTCAAGAAAGGAGACTGAGGATTTCCCGGTTAGAGAAATGTTCACATCCATTATTTCTAGTATCGATGCTTTAACACTGGCTTCTAATACAACTGCAGTCTCAATCCAACAGATTGATGCCCGACTAGACCCAGTAGAACAAAATGCATTGGCACAAGATGATGTGGTCCAAGGCCATTGCGCCACTCTAAGGAATCAAGCTGCACAAATTATTGCCCTACAAGACAAACTCGATGATCTTGAGAACAGGGGCCGCCATAACAACTTGCAGTTCCTAGGATTTCCCAAAGGTTGTGAGGAAGGCAAGACCATTCATTTTCTCCAAACACCTTTTCCCGAAGTACTGGATCTCCCCCCTGCCACTAGGATAATGATAGAAAGGGGGCAAAGGTCACTTCAACCCAAACCATCGGTGGGAGACAAGCCAAGGCCCATTATCACCAGACTATTAAATTTTGCTGAAAAAGAAGCTATACAGGGGCAAGCGAGGGAGCTTGGGTCACTACAATGGAGAGGTCATGGCATCATGATTTTTCAGGACTTTTTGAAGGAACTTGCAAATAAACAACAAGCCTTCACAGATGTATGTTACATGAATTGCAAGTACTCTTCGCTCTCCATTATCCGGCTATATTGAAAATTACAGTGAACGGAATTTCACATCAATTTGCCACCCATGAGGCTGCACTTTATTATATTTCAGTGACCTGGTCTACCTCTGATTCCTCAGAATCCCAAGCTGCTGGTCTGGCTCACTCTAATGGCCAAGCTCCGAGGAACCCCTCTCAGAAGCCCGATTCCCCGGGTGCCCCAGGACCTGGGCCCCCCCCCCCGGTCTCTCAAGAATGGGCTGGAGCCCAGGAACCCTAAAGTTCAGAAAAGGCCTCCACAATCCCCATACTCCAAGAGAGATCACCCGCAAGGGCGCAGACGGGATGAGGCTGGTATCGAACAGAGTGTCAGCAAAGCGGAATGCCAGGAAATCGTGTATACCAGGTCCTACTTTTCAAAGAACAGATTTGTGCCACTTGAATCTCATCAGAAGGATGACCTACCAAGCTCTATGGAAGTTTCCACTGATGAGTGTAAAGGATCAGACTTGGAGGGCACTGAAACATCCTGGGCCAAGGGCGTTGAGGCTGCTTTCCCATTGCAGGACTTAGAACTGAAGCCAGCGGCCTCCGCCACACTGCCAGGCCTTGAATCTATGGTGCAACCACCTGAGGACATTAACTCAACTTGAACAACCAGTCAAGAGATGGTTCTCAGATAAGTACCCAAGGTTTTGTGTCTGGGGGCATTAGGGTGGCTGTCATCACTCACTAGGGGGTATCGTTGTAGGAGTCTAAATGAAGCTACTGTTACTGAACAGTTATCCTCGATTGGGGCCCTATTACCTCATGCTAGGTTGCTATATTTACTTGCCAGGCCATCTGAGGGATACCCCCCCTCCCCGACAGACACTTTACTCGCAATACTCTGTTGTATGTATGTTACCATTTGGCTCAAAGTTGTAAGCGAATAAGAGTTTATGAATATGTTTAATGTGCTGTTTATCTCCAGACACATTTGGTTCTTTGTTAAGGCTCTTTTCATGGAGACTATGGATCCCTCTCTGAACCTACACTGCCTGACTTATAGTTCAGCCAACTCGCGAATATAGACAGTTGAAGCTGATCCTTACATTATTGTTTAGTTAAACATACGTATCTGTCTGGTAACAGCTCCCTTTTGTTCTTAAGCTTTACTCCAGTTACATAGTGAAAGCAATTATTTTCCAACTATTCGCATTCCTTCTCCTCCCCAACTGGGTAGAGGCTTCTGGGATAACTCCTGCTAGGCTCTGGGGTATAGCTGTTGATGTTTTTACATTGTTTACAGTCTAACAGTACAATAAATGTTCTTGCTAGTTACCCTAGTGTTTGCTGGGTTTGGCCAAGAGCTGGTGGTTTTTGCCACAGATCCTACAGAAGTGAGAGGGTTTTTCATTGACTGTTTTCAGCTGGATAAGCCACTCACCATTCTCATCATAGGATGAGTTTTTATTTATTTATTTTTTTTTTTTTTGTGCACAGAGTTGTTTTAGATAGAGAAACGCAGTGTGGGATCTCACATTAGGCTTACAGTGTGTTAGGTGTTCCAACTTTTGCTACGAGGGAAGTTACCCTTTTGTGTTTATACCCCCAATCTCTTAAGGGTTCATCTCACCCTAGTGGACACACTAAGTACAGTCACCTCATTGAATCTTCATATCCCCCCTCCACAGTTAACCCCTTTAACTAGTCACTTGAGTGGGATAGTATGACAGACCTGTTATTACACACTTGGAATGTATGGGGCTTAAATTCCCCTGTCAAAAGGAAAAAAGTTTTAACCCATTTGAAGCATCTTAAATCTCAGGTGGCGTTTCTTCAGGAAACAAAACTTTCAGGAGAAGACCACGCTCGTCTGATTAAGGATTGGATAGGACAACAAGCATCTTCCCACGCTACTACTAGGAAATGCAGAGTAATAATTTTAATTCATAAATCTTTGCCTTGGACCCTAAGACTTTATCTAGTGCTGATGATAGATAGGTTTTAGGTACCTACAATACCCCCCTCAGGACCTATCACTCTCTGTAACCTTTATGCCCCAAATGAAGATATGCCACAGTTTTTTCATGATATAGCACAGGTTATTTTGGAAATTACCCCCCTTCCTCCTGCCCTCTCCTCATCGGAGGAGATTTTAACCTTTCACTAGTTCCATCTTTGGCCGGGAATGATGGAAGCAAAGAGGCACACATTAGATGTATAAATGCTCTCCGTCAAATGATTTTGGATCAAGGGCTATCAGATATTTGGAGACTTTTTCACCCCAGAACTAGAGATTTTATTTTCCATTCAGAGCCCAATGCCTCCTACAGCAGATTGGACTTTTGGTTGGGATCCTCGGCAGTTATAGCTAAATCTCTAGATGCTACCATTCTCCCTAGAGTAATTTCAGATCATGCCCCAGTTCAACTTTTAATTCAATGGGACACTAACCCTCCCCCATCCCACCACTGGAGGATGGACCCTCTATTAATTAAGGACCCCGATTTTTTCCCATGGGCTCAGAATGAAGCTGCCCTTTTCCTAGCCCACAACCTTATAGCTAACATGTCTGCTGGTAACACATGGGAAGCCTTTAAGGCCACCATGAGTGGCAATATAATGGAATTTGCAGCAGCAAAAAGAAGGGAGCAGGAACTACATCTGGCATCTCTAGAACAGAAATTGAAAGGAGCTGAAAGCCTTTTTAAGGCCACACCCTTCCCCACTCCAAATTCCCCAATAGGTAAAGTTGTTCTAAATCTGCGGTTTGAGATAAATCAGCTCCTTAATAGAAAGGCTGAAATAGCCATACTACATCTACAACACTCTTTTTGGGAAGGTGGAGATAAAGCCGGCAAGATACTCGCTTATCAGCTTCGCAAACGACAAGCTAGTACATATATTGCTGGCCTTACGGATGTATGTGGAACTCTGGCCACTGCCCCCAAGGCAATAAATGATATAATGGCCACCTATTATAAGAATTTATATACTTCCACTCATGTCCATCTGAACAAGGAGATACAGCCCTTCCTTCAATACTGTCGGCTCCCCAGACTTACTGACCAACAAGCTTAGCTACTCAAGTCCCCAATATCAGCAGAGGAGGTTAGTACTGCGATTAAGTCCCTCAAGCTGGACAAATCCCCCGGAAATGATGGATATACTGCAGATTTTTACCAGGTTCTAGCACCCACTCTTACTCCCCTGTTAACGGCAGTATTTTAAGATATCGAGCTCAGAGGCACTCTTCCCCCCTCGCTAAGAGAGGCAACTATTGTACTCATCCCTAAAAAAGGTAAGGACCCCACCAAGCCAAGCAATTATCAACTGATATCCCTGATTAATATTGATAATAAGCTTTATGCCAAAATCTTAGCAACCAGGTTAAATCCCCTCCTGCCAAGTCTCATACACCCATCCCAAGCAGGTTTTATCCCTGGGTGACACAGCTCTGATCATTTAAGGACATTAATGAATCTCATGCATATAGCAAAATATCTTTCTACTCCTGCTACAGCAGTCATAGTAGATTTTGAAAAAGCTTTCGACTCCGTTGAGTGGGACTATTTATATTTGGCTTTGGCATCATTTGGAGTTGGTCCAAAATTCCTGTCAAGAATTCAAGCTATTTACACATTTCCCTCAGCTAGAGTTAAAATGAATGCCATACTCTCCGGTCCTTTTCACCTTGAACGGGGAACAAGGCAAGGCTGCCCATTGTCACCACTTCTTCTTGTTTTGGCTGTTAACCCTCTAGCTCTGGCACTCCGTAGTCACCCAGGTATTAATGGTATCAAAGTGGGTAATACAGAATACACTTCCCTTATGTACGATGACAATTTGCTTCTCCCCTTGGTAGACCTGCAAAGATCTGCTCCTCCGTTACTGGAGTTGTTGGATTTATTTTCCCAATACTCAGGACTGAAACTGCATCAGGCCAAGATGGAGGTACTCCCCCTGAATGGGAAGTGTTCCCAAGAGATAGCTCAGACCATAGGCCTACTGTGGGCACCAAAGGGGATCACATATCTGGGTATTAAGGTCACATGCTCTTTAGATACTCTCTGGCAGACAAACATTCAACCTCTTCTTAGCTCTCTAAAAAAGGAGTTTGGTAGATGGAAACCTCTCCAAATGATGCTTGCAGGCAAAATTGTCGCAATTAAAATGGTTTCTGCACCCAAGATTTTTTACCTGCTAATGCATATGCCTATCCCCCTCCCTAAACAATGGTATCTGGCTTTGGATAGGCTTATTGGAGATTTCCTATGGGAAGGCAACAAACCCCAATTTAGCCATGCCCATTGAAGCAAGGGAGGGTGGAGCCTTCCATGGGTAGAAGGATACTGGCAGGCATTCCTCTTGGCACAAACGGTTAAAGGGCTGCACCCCCTAACATCAGTATCCCCACAATGGGTATGTATAGAGCTTGATATTACTGAGCCAGTACACTTCTCATCCTTCTGATGCCCCACAGGGCTCATAGATCTAGCCCCTCTGACAGAAGTATGTCCCGTTTCATGTCTCCATCTGTTGAGAAAGCCAGGTCCAACTGGCTGGGTGTTCACAAAAGATTGAACCAGACTCCTCTTCCCCTGTCCTACACCCCTCTATGGCTTAATCCAGATATTACTATTGATGCACAGTGGGTATATTGGAAATCCTGGGCAGACAAGGGTATTCTCAAACTAAAAGACCTGCTAGACCCCACTCTTAAGACCCTCTATACATTTCAATCCCTTCAACATATCTGGAACCTTTCTCGTACAGACTTTTGGAAATATCTTCAGCTCAGGGTAGCACTCAGGTATATATTGTACCCTTCGATGCCCCAAACACACAGCTCATAGCTACATATCTGGATACAATAACCGATAGGCATAGCAGGGCGCATCTATGCTAAATTAAGAGATACCCTTCCCCAATATTCTGAGAGGGCGAGAATCAAGTGGGAAAAGATGCTCTGGACTCCTATCTCCTCTATATCCTGGGAACAGTCCTGAATAGATACCCATTAATGGTTGGCGGATGCTAGGTCTAGATTAATACAGAACAAAATAGCCCACTTTTGGTATAAATCACCAGCTGTGCTTTACACAGCTAAGATTCTGGAGTCCGGCTCCTGCTGGAGATGTCAGGGCTCAGGCATGGATATTCTGCATATACTGTGGTCTTATCTGCAATTGAAATCCCTGTGGCAAGGCATCCATGATACCGCATGCAAAGTGTTAGAGAAGAAGCTCCCTTGTAGTCTACTTTTTTACATTTTGGGTATCCGTATGGAGCTCCCACAAATGACCCCTCATGAGATTAGATGGTTGGCATTGATCTCGCTCCAAACTAAGAGAGCTCTATTATGCAAATGGAGGTTCCCTTTGATGCCTACAGTGACTGAGGTGTTAGTATCTCTCTCCTCTCTAGCCAAATTGGACAGGATTTCACACCTGCAGAAGTACCAGATGTCCAAATTCAATCAATTTTGGACCCTCTACCTTAATTTCCTGAAGCTCCAGAACTCGAACATCCCCCAGGAGGGTATTGGTTGACTTTTTTTCCACTGGCTGATATAGCTATATTTATCCCATGATATCATACAGGCTGGTTAGGTTGTTTCCCCCATAGGAAATCTCTGCTGGGTGATATGGCCTTGTGAAGAAACAGATTAGGTTCTAGTACTATACCAAGGCCTCTAGTCATCATCTCCTTAAATGCTGCAGGGTTTCTCTCCCCTCGCTGTGTTTGTGCTTCTACTTTACTACTTTGGGAAGTATACCTGTTAGTGTCTGATTTGGTTCCATTCTACCATTTGGGATGAAGTAATGGCCTTAATCTTCACTGGAACCTATATTGGGCACTTGGGGGTATCTCTGTCTGCCCTTGTTGGGATTGTAAATCCACCACTTAATGTAACAAGTAACAAGTAGCTGTTTAAGGTGCTTAATTTCCTCCTCTGAGGCCCTGGAGGGATCTTGATGGGTTATCACAGCTTTCTAAATGGTCCCATCTCAGTGATATACTTTATGAGGTCAACACTTTTGGGTAGGAATGACAATCTGTTAGATATGAAGTTACTACTGCTATAGTTAATTATATTACCTTATCTTACAATAATTAATTTGTCCTAGGAGATTGCTAGTTATGAACCTTGTATTAATTAGCTTTGCTAACCCCACCAGTCATTTCACCCCATGCTCTCTATACCTTCCCTTCCTTATTTGTCTCCCCCACCCTTTTCTCCTTCCCTCTCTTCCCCATTTTGTTTCCCTGGGGTGTTTAAGTACAGTAACACTGCATTGCCAATGAGTTTTCGATCTGCTGTTTCCTCCATTTCGTGTCTCTGTATTTGTTGTAAAACAATAAAAAATGTTGTAACGAAAAATAAAAAATAATAATTGCAATCTGTGTAAAACAAAAGTGAAATGTATTACAAACTATTGCATGATGCAGTGAAAAGCTATTGGTATGATTTAATATTTTGTCATGTGATTTTAAATGTTTTGTACTTATAGCACTGATTAAGGACAGCAATTATTGTAATAAAATAAACAGTATTTTCGGTAAATCAAAAAGTATGTCACATTTTAAAAATGTCTGTTTTTTGTGTTTTTATGTATTTATGGATTTGTAAAGACTTGTAGTCAATCAATAAAAATGATTGTATTTGTAAATAACCATTTTTGTTTTGTTTTGTTAAACTAGCTCTTGATTAGGCATCCTGGTTATCTGCTTATTTTGTCTTGCACCAAAGTAAATACCTGTAGTTGTTAAACAGGCTTCATTATTTTACATCTTGAAACTGGCAAAATATGTTGCTTCAGGATTAATTCAGTACTGACTGACTACAAATTATTAAATCAAATCCAGTTAGCACAGCATGAGGAAGATGTCTTTAGATTCTAGAATATATGCAACATAATGAATAATTTGCAATTTATTTCAAAAGCATAAACCTTTCTTCATATCAAAAGCATATACAAGTGGCAATATATTTATGTAACTATTTATGTGATCAGTGCAATCTGCAGCAAACAGTAAAACATGTATTAGGGAGCACTGGGGAAGTATAGTGAACCCCCACAATTTCTGCAAAAAGTCTCTGCATTTTGGGGGTAACATTCTCTACAATTTCCAGTGACCCTGGCAATGAACAAGACTGGTGGTGAAGTACTTGTAACCTCATAGTGGCAACCATTCTATTTATCACCACTCACACACGGCTGAGGACAACTGCCCAAATCAGTGTTACGGGAAAGAGACGTTTGTCCAGGAAAATGGGGATAATGCCCCAGAGTTTTATTTAACTCTAAAAATTTATTAGAGTTTTGCTCATAAAAGTGTTAAAACATTGTGAAAATGCAAAGCACTTGCCTCAATGCATTTAACAAACATAACAGTTCTAGAAAACCTATATAAATACTCTCTGTACAGTTAGTATTGTCCCAAGAAAAAAAACTACTAATCAATTATTTAAAACCCTGATGCCCTACTCATGTGACTCATGCCTCAGGTTCTTCTGCATCCACCTGAACACCCATCAGGACAGCACCAAAGACAGACAGAAGGGAGCTCAGTTTAATGTCTCATTTAAAGAATGGCACATCCTAGCAGTACTACACCCCATCACAGTACTGTGCTGAAGTGCCTGCAGTTGGGGTAGAAGCAAAAATGCTGATAAGGCACTAGCATCCGTGACCTTCTGGCCAAAAGACAGATGTGGTAGTCATTGCGCCACACTGACATCACTAACCGTGAGTAACAGTGACTTATGAACTTGAAAGTTTTTAATGCTTAGTATATCAGTTTGAATACCAACAATATCAATATTTTTGTTTTACAATTTTAATGTGCCAGTTTTTTTACCCATGATTGTCCAGCTGACATGCAGCATCTTGTTCGCAGTAGAGTCAGAGTTTAGGTATGACACCACACTGCCTCCATATTTTTAAAAATATTAGCAAGAGCTGCAAGGTTGATTCTTATTTGTTTTGATTTTGCTTTTAGGGTTAGTGCACCAGTGTCAAGGCATCTTTTTCAGGCAGAATCCAGTGTACATTTAGTGCAAAATAAGATACAAGATTAAGTATGCATATAATAATGAAAAATAAAACGGAATACATAAATTAATAGCATAATTAATATTAAGCAAAACAACTGTAAACACTCATTAAAAAAAATATCTACCAGAGAAACAATCACTCACTCAACCAACCAGTTTGTATTTATATACTGCCATCTCCCATAGGTCCAAGGCACAACACAGGACAGTATTTAAAGAAACAGTGGGACCCTGGAACAAGAATCAAACTGAAATGCAACATAAAAATCAGCCTTGTAGAAATTGAGGCAAGCGGTTGCACAGTGGTGGTGATGGGTGGGGAGCAGCAACTGCAAAAGCCCTGTCCACTGATGACTTCAAATGGGTGTGAGGAACCTCCAGAATGTTTTACTCAGGGAGAGAAGAAGGCATTCTGGAACATACAGACATAAGAGGTTTTTAGTGTGACAAGGACCAATCCCCATGCAGGGCACTGAATATTCTTTTATTTATGTGGAATTTCATGCACTGAGATACATCCATTAAGGCTCATGCATAGTTTTCAAGAGGCTCCCGTGGACTGATACAGCAGCAGGTATTCCTCACAGTTACAATCCTAGCTTATCATAAAGCTAATAAACAGAAAGTGAATTGTTACAGCAGTTGTAATATATACATACAGAATTTACAGTTTTATATGGCTAACGGGGAGAGTATGTAGATGTTAAAGGCAAATGGGCAGGGGGTTGGTGGATCAGAAGAATGGGGATGGAGCAGTTGCACTGGGTACTGGGTATTATGGAACAGTGGGGGAAGGGGTATCAATTGGGACTTGATTTCACAAGCAGTGATGTTAGATGGATCAAATGCATTTAAAGTGGATAAGCCAATTGGGCCGGACAAGCTGAACCCCTATGGGTTAAAGGAAAGGGGACAGGTCCTAGCTGCACCTCTGACTGAGATCTTTAATAGTTCACTGGAGATGAGGGTGGTTCTGTACCTAGGGAATGGAGAACAGTGGATGTAGTTCCCCTATAAAATAACAAAAGTAGGGATCAACCAGGAACTATGGACTGTATAGTGTAATGTTCATAGTGAGGAAGTTTCTGGAGACCTTACTAGAGAAGGACTACTGAGTTTCTTATAGCAAACAGACTTCATGATAAAATCCCTTACCAAAAAAAAAAAATACAAGGTTTATAACTGATCTTGCACGATTTAGAATAATATAACCAAATGCACTTTGTGTCAAAATTACTGTAAGTTCATTGCATGACTGTGCAAGTATTTTACCAGGTATGCAAACTACCATTTTTCTTACATGAACAAATGCAAGTTTATTGCAAGTACACACAAGGTTTTTGCAAGAATACAATATAGGTTTTAACACTACCCAAGAACTCTGCAAGTTTAAAATGTGGTGTTTTACAAAATAATTATACATGCATGTTTCTTGACTAGTTTTAATGCATGATTTTTTTCTTGCACTGTTCTTATAAACAAGTATACATGTTTGCAAGAATACTGCAAGAAATAAAATATTGTGCTAACTAGAGGTGGGTGAAGTGGCCAAAATTTGCTCCATGAAGCAATTCACAGAATAATGCGGAATCTGCAGAGTAATCCACAATGCAAAGTGAAGTATTTCTCATCATAATGAGTAACGTGAAGTGCTTTGATAACAATGACTTTGTGTTACTCCGCCTTCCCCAACCACTTCTGCACCAATTTTAATGTGAAGTACATAGAAATCAATGTACTTCGCATCACTTCACCTTGTAATTGAGTTCCAAGGTGAATTTTGCAGTGATTCATGGGATTGCAGGTCACATGGGATCTAGACTGTTCTGCACAGTCTCAGTTCTGTGTAGTGTGTGTGTAGTGGTAGATGGAGACAGTTTCCTCTGAGAGCTCTGTAATTCAAATACTCTAAAAGCTGTTAAAAAGGCTTTTTTGAATCTTTTTTTTTTTGCTCAGAATTTAGTACATCGATAGTAGGAAACCCTCCTGTGCACATATGATTGAGTGTTTATTGTTTATGTGTGGATTTTGAATGTTAATTTAGAACATTCAGTCTGTGTACTGACAGACACTTGAAGTGTGCTTTGGGGGAGGGGCGTATCTGTGGTAGGGGTAGATTAAAACTAGCAGAAAAAGGCAATCTTTCGGTTTTGATTATATTTTTCTTGTATAACTGTGTTAATGTACACACAGTAATATTTTCAGTAATTCTTGACATTTTTTGTTGATTGTTGTGGTGCAGCAGTACATAATTTCAGTTTGTTTAAAGGATTTGGTTATATTACTGAAGTTTTCAATTTGCTACGCATTACTTGTAGTGTGTGTGTGAGTGTGTGTGAGACACGTGCCATCAAATCAGACACATTTTATTGTGCCACAGAGTAATTGCAGCAGTGTGAACCTACTATCCACTGCACCAGCATGATTTTGTACTGCTTTGTGGTATCTTGGTTTTGGACTGTTACTGCAGTGCGCTGCACCACTGCACCAACTGGCAAAAGCTATTCTTTTCCAGATTGTGTTGTGACTTGTGAGCATTAGTTAAGGTGTTGTTGTGACTTTGTGTCTGCATCTCTTTTTGATTGCGCAGTGCAGTCTTAATCTGTCTATGCTATTGCATCAGTTTAGTGCCAGGTATCCATCTGCAAGCCACAGTTGTTATGTTGTCTTGCGTGCGCAGCACAGACAACTTATTGTGGTTGTTTCTGTGGAGAAGTGATTTTCGGAGGTTCAGTCCTGCTGCAGCTAATGGCGCCTCTGCTTTTTGTGGCTGGGCTCTGTGGCACCAATGGCATAGCATGCTGTCTATGACAGCAGTTGAAAAATGTGCCATACACCTTGAAAGAAATTAGCTGCTGCAATCAGGAAGCAACACGGGGGGGGTCCCTGATTGCAGCAGCCAATTACTGCTTGCCTCGTCTGGTGTCCCCATCAAGCAACATGGCGGCGGCTTCCCCGTCAGCTTCTTATACTCCCCACAGAAGCCGAGGGACAGCCGCGGCCTTTCACAGTCTCTCTGAAAGCCGACGGAGCACACAATCCTCCTGTCAGCATGCCCCCTCCTAATTTAATTTGCCAATGGTGGTGCCCAATCCCTGTTGACATGATGTACCCCCCCATTTCTTGTGTGCCAAGGGGGTGCCCAATCCCCCTCAGCTAATGTGACCCCCCCAACTCTGTATGTGCCGGTGGGGGTACCCAATCCCCATTAGCTACAGACCCCCCTCCCATGAAACACACAGATGGCATGCTGGGAGCCTACCCCATAGAAACATAGAAACATAGACTTTGACGGCAGATAAGGACCGCTAGGCCCATCTAGTCTGCCCATTTCCCTACCTACAGGATAGGCTGCAGATCCTAGTTAACCAACAGCGTATTTCTTCCTACCCCCCACAAGAATTGCTTTATGTCTGTCCCATGAATTCTTGAATTCTCCCACAGTTTTAGACCCCACAACTTCCTCAGGAAGGCTGTTCCATGCATCCACTACCCTCTCTGTGAAATAATACTTCCTCACATTGCCCCTGAACTGCCCTCCTTCTATCTTTAAATTGTGTCCCCTTGTTCTTGCAAGTCTCTTTTTCTGAAAGATGCTACCCTCTTGGACTTTGTTGATTCCACTGAGGTACTTAAAAGTTTCTATCATGTCCCCCCTCTCCTTCTTTCCTCAAGGGTATACATATTTAGCTCCTTTAGTCTCTCCTCATGCGGCTTCTCTTGCAGACCCTGCACCATTTTAGTTGCCCTCCTCTGGTCTGCCTCTATCCTGTCTATGTCCTTGCGGAGATGGGGTCTCCAGAACTGGACACAGTACTCCAGATGGGGTCTCACCAACTGTCTGTACAGAGGGATAACAACTTCCTGTTTTCTGCTGATGATGCCTCTCCCTATACATCCCAGTATACCCCCAGCCCTCCCTACTGCCTTCTCACATTGCTTGCTAACCTTAAGGTCATCTGATATGATTACCCCTAGGTTCTTTCCTTTTTGTTCTTGTTACTACCTCCCCACCCATTGTGTATTCTTCCCCTGGGTTCTTGTTTCCCAGGTGCATTATTTGCACTTCTTTGCATTGAATCCTAGCTGCCATACTTCTGACCATTCCTCCAACCTTGTCAAGTCCCTTTTCATCCTTTCCATGCCTCCTTGTGTATCAACTCTGTTGCAGATCTGTGTGTCATCTGCAAAAAGGCATACTTTTCCTTCCAGTCCCTCTGCAATGTCACTGATGAAGACATTAAAAAGGACTGGACCCAATACTGAACCCTGCGGTACCCCACTAGTAACCCCGCTTTCTTCAGAGTGGACTCCATTTACAATTACCTTCTGTGTCCGGTTGTCCAGCCAATGTTTTACCCAGGCTATCACCCTGGGTCCCACTCCCAGGCTGGTTAATTTTACTATTAATCTTTTGTGTGGGACTGTGTCAAATGCCTTGCTAAAGTCTAGGTAGGCCATGTCCACAGCTCCTCCCTGGTCTACTACTTTGGTCACCCAGTCAAAGAAATCTATTAGATTCGTCTGATATGACCTTCCCACTGTGAATCCATGCTGCCTTGGGTCCTGTGCTCCACTGGCCTCTAGGTACTGACTATCTTTCCTTCAGAAGTGACTCCATCACTTTCCTACCACAGAGGTCAGACTGACAGGTCTGTAGTTTCCTGCCTCTGTCTTGGACCCACTTTTGTGAAGGGGAATCACATCCACCTTCCTCCAATCCTCGGGTACCACACCATCCTCCCATGATTTATTAAAAAGAGTAGCCAGTGGTTTCACTAGTTCCTCCCTTAATTCTTTTAGAATTCTAGGGTGAATTCCATCAGGACCCATTGCTTTGTCCACCTTCAGTTTTAGGAGTTCTTGCAGAACCCTTTCTTCTGTGAAAGGACTGGGATCGACCCCCTATCAAGAGTGCTTCTGTTAATTGGATTAGGCACTTCCTCCTCCTCTTTTGTGAATACTGAGCAGAAATATTCGTTCAGTATTCCTGCTTTTTCACTGTCCCCCTCTGCCCACCCACTGTTCATTCTATTCAGCCTCACTATCCCTCCCTTTGTCTTTCTACGCTCGCTGATGTACCTATAAAAGGTTTTATCCCCCTTCTTAACTGAGTTGGCTATCTTTTCCTCAGTTTGGGCCTTTGCTATTCTGACTTCCTTCCCTGTTTCCTTCTGCCTTATCTGGTACAGCTCTCTGTCCTACTCCTTCTGTGTTTCCTTATACTTCGGAATGCTATCTTTTCTTCCTGACTTTCACAGCCACCTCTTTTGAGAACCATAGTGGCTTTTTTTTCGTTTTGATTTGTTTATTTGCTTCACACAAAAGGCTTTTGCCTCTGTGATGGCAGTTTTGATAATTCCCCATTGTTGCTCCACACCTCCTTCTAGCCTGTTTGCTAGTGCTTTTCTGAGGCACTCTCCCATCTTGCCAAAGTCAGCCTCCTAAAGTCCAGTACCCTCACTTTTGTATGGCTTGACTCTGTAGCTGAGTTTAATGTGAACCACACTGTTTGATGGTCACTTGTCCCCAGATGGCAACCCACTTCTAGATCTGAGATCCTCCTCACTGTCCCCGCTTGAGAATACGAGGTCTAAGATTGCTCCTCACGAGTGGGTTCCAAAACTAGCTGTCTAATGCCTGCCACCTGTAGGGCAGCAAGAATGGCCCTGCTCTTGGATGTGGCTGCAGCAAATGCTCCAGTTAACATCTGGCATATTCAGGTCTCCCATCAACAGTATCTCCCCTTTCTCTGCCATTCTAAGAATGCCTTCTATCATATCCTTGTCCATTCCCTCCCCCTGACATGGGGGTCTGTACACAACCCCTGTGTGGATTGTGGTGCCCTTTCCAGTCTCCAAGGTGACCTACAGTGCCTCCTCTCCTCCCTGTTTACTCTTTTGTTCAGTTGCTTTTATCCCTTCCTTTACATAGAGAGCTACTCCTCCCTCTCTTCTCCCCTGCCTGTCTCTCCTGTAGGTTATGTACCCTGGTATGTTAACATCCCAGTCATGGTTCTCTGTGTACCATGCTTCTGTGACTGCTACGATATCCAGGCATCCCTCTTCTATTAAGGCCATCAGCTCAGGGAGCTTGTTGCCCAGTGTGCCAAATGTCCCTGAAATAAAAAAAAACAGTCCCACAATATTTTTTTTTAACCGTGTAAAACAGAAAATGGTCCCTCATTGAGTCCATGTCCCCTCCCCCAACCTGCACCCACCCTCTGCCAACCCTGCCTCCCCACACCTCCTTCACCCCATACTTACCTGTGGAGCCCAGCGCGACGATCTTCTGTGGACTGGGAACATGTCTTCACTCTTCAAAGCCCACCGTGAACTAAAGAAATGCTGGTAAGCTGTAAAATGGCATAAATAGGGTTCAACTTTTCAACTTTGGTGCATATCTTGGGCATTTTTGGGAATTTTCCAACATGTGGTTTTCAACGTCTGGTTATTGGGACCCCTCCTCATGAATTCAGTCACTGTCATGGCATTATTCAGTCCTGAAAGGTGATTTTGTGGTCACTGCTTGGAATCACCTTTCAGGACTGTGTAATGAAATGACAGTGTTGCTGTTCATGAGGTGGCCTCTCAAAAAGCCTATGTTGCAAATTTGGTGAAAAAATTCTAAAAAATGACTGTGATATGAGCGGCGCTGCAAAGCTTTCCACACGCACTCGTAACTTCGCCAATTTGTAATATTTTCACTCCAGATTTTCAGCATTGGCATTTTTTCACACCTCCTTATGGACAGTGCAGCTGTCATTTTTCATATCCTGGCTGAATTGTGTTTTCACACTACCGGTGCAGAATAGCACGGTCACTTTGGGAAATCACAGCAACACTGTTCATGAGCAGAGGTCTTAAAATGTCTATGTTGAAAATGTGGTGACAAAAGTCCATAAAATGACTATGTTACATGCGTGCATTGTGCAGTTTCCACGCGCACTCATAACTTCGACAATTTGTAATATTTTCACTCAATATTTTCAACATTGTCAATTTTGCACACGTTCTTATGAACAGTACAGCTGTCATTTTTCAGATCCTGCCCAAAATGTCTTTTCGCACAAGTGGTGCACTATGGCATGGTTGCTGTGGGAAATCAATGATCAGGACAGATGATGAAAATCATAGTGACAGTGTTCATGAGCAGAGGTCACAAAATGCCTATATTGAAAATTTGGTAAAATAATTTCACTAAATGACTGTGTCACGAGTGTGCATTGCACTGTTTCTACGTATGCTCATAAATTCAAGCATTTTTATATTTTCACTCAAGATTTTCAACACTGCCATCTCTTCACACCTACCTATGAATGGTACAGCTGTCATTTTTCACATCTTGCCCAAATGGTGTTTTTCCACATCTGGCACAGAATGGCATGGTCACTGTGAGAAATCAATGTTTGGGACAGATTAACAAAATTACAGTGCCACTATTCATGAGCAGAGGTCCCAAACACTTTCATAAAGTGGGGGTCACAAAAATGCTGTGTTGCAAATTTGTAATGCAAATACCAACAAACTGCCCAGGCTTTATGGTTTCAAACCATAACGTCCCACCCTGTACAGACTGACAGGTGTCAGGGATGTGTCTTTGCATTGCCGGCTGTCATGCTCATGCCATACCATCCCCCTACACCCTCAAGACACTGACAGGCATGGAGGTGTGCCTTGGACTCTTTGGCCCCACAGTTCACCCCATTCAGCTATGCTGCACCCGTTTCATCATATGTCCTTAAGAAATGGGGTGACTGTAAAGCCAAACACCCCAAGGCACACCTCAGCACTTGTTGGTGTCTGCAGGATAGGGTGAGGTAAAATGCCATGAGCGTTATGGCCAAATGGGGTGAGCGTAAGGCTCGAGAACCCCAGTGCACAACACAATATTTGTTGCACTGCAGGATAGGATGAGCTGAAATGGCATGAACATTATGGCCGATGCCCAAAGGCACACCTCAGTGCCTCTCAGTCTCTGTAGGGTGATGTGGGGTTTGACGTCACTTTCATATTTCACTGCCATTCCTATTATCCATCTGTTCAACTCCTGTACTACCAATGCCAATGTCAGCAAGACAACATTCAGCATTGACAAATGCTTGTTTTTTTTTTGGTTTCACATCCAACAGCCCAGACTGAAAGTCCAGAAATCTAAATTTGTTTTGAATTTTCTTGGTGATCCTCCAAAATGCCTGCAAAGAGATGTGCAAGTAAAGCTGTTTCTGGCCATGGCACTGCTGCTTGTGGCAAGACTGTCCATGGACATGGTAGTACGAAGAAGTGCACAGCTGATGTTAGTAAAGGGATTTCTCCATCAATGTTTTTTACAGCACAATCTGTAGCTTTTCTCGTAGTTGGAGGAAATGATGTTGTTCCAGCTAGTGGGGTTAGTGCAGTTTCTGCTGGCATGGCTATTGTTGCCTCAAGTTCCACTTCTGACCAATTAACCATTTAAAAAAATATAGCTGAGTCTAAAGCTGTGACTGACAATGAAGATGATGTCATACTGCCCGTTAACTTCCCCATGGTAGTTGAACATAATTCTGATCCTGGCAACGATAACTCACAATGTCACATTTCTTCCAGTGCTGTTAAGGTCATGTCTTTGCCATCCAATGATTCTAAGTGTGGCGCAAAAATATTGGGTGGTGATGATGATGATGATAATGCAGTGGTTGGAACATGTTCTCCACATGAAAACATCCAAGCAGAAAATGTGGATGCGGATGATGTTGATGAATATGATAATAATGTCAGTGACACCTGTTGGGAACTGGAGAAAAAGAAAGTCAAGGTGGCTGCATCTGGGTCAGTTGGCGTTAAATCCCCCCCTCCTCAAAAAAGATGTGATTTAGTAGTTCCTGTTAATGATAATGATAATGACCCAGTAATAATGATAGGTAGTTATGGTGGTCAGTTGGAGTCCAAGTATGACCAGCCTGAAAAATCATGTAGCACATCCCCCATTTCAGGGGTTAAAAAACTGGAGTCCAACAAGCAGCATCAGGGACATGTTAAAAGTAGGGGATCACAATCCCTTGCCTGAGATTTCTTTTTGTCCAAGATGCAACTGATGAGTCAGTTGCAATCTGCCAGCTTTGCCACGCATGTGAGAGCTGAGGTAAAAAGGGGAGTCATCTGGGCATGGGGGGGCCAGCAAACACATCTTAAGAACAGGCACATGGCACGGTGGACCTGGCACCAGATGGCAGCTAATGCCATAGTGGGGCATTCACCATCATCATCAACCTTACTGAGCATTTTATCCCCTTCTATGAGTGTCAGACCAAGTAGGAATGTCTGCAGTAGTGATGAAATAAAACCAGAGGATTACTACAGCATGATGAGGGGGAGGATTCTGATTTAGAAATCTTGTCAAGTGGTTGTCAGAGTAGCAGTGGTGGTGGTGGTCAATGCAATATGTCTAGTGCAAGTGGTACATCAACCACTGTGCATAAATCTGGGAAAATAGCTTAATTTGTGGACTTGTCACCTGTGCACCCCTCTTCATCACATGTCCGCACCCCACCCCTGGCCATTCACAGAGCCAAGCAATTTGTCACACCCCATGCAAAACATGTAAGTCAGCCAACCCTGGAAAGTGTTTTTGTCCATAATCTCCTGCCTGCCTGAACCATGTGACCTACACTGTGTAAGCCATGAGATGTGTGTGGGCTGCCTGTGAATTCTTACTCTGCCTTAAAGTGGAATAAGTCGGAGAGCACAATGCAAAGTCATAAATACAATGTGAAGTGGTGAAGTGAGGGTTTAAAATGGGCACTCCACATAGCAGAATACTAACATGAAGTGGCCACTTCGCGACCTCTTCATGGGCTGAATTTGACTTTGCTGCATCTGTAGTGTTCACACTAGTCAAGAAGTATAAAATGTTGTGCTTAAGGATGAATGACACCTTGTAAGAACTGTGCAAGGAGAACTGCTCTAGTCTGTGTACTTAAAGGTAAGAATGCATGTCTTCATAGTACTGGTAGAAATCTTTACGTACAGTCTGAGCTGTAAAAAGCTGCATGCACCTCAGTAAAAACATTTAAAAAGTTTACTATGAAGTTACTATTCAGTGAATACTACGTATATATTTCTTGGATTTTCCCTTCCTGACATTACAGAGAAACTTTTGTAAGAAAATGGGGTCTTAATACTTTACAGTTTATCTACCTTTGTTTCTTATTTCCCACTTGAATTCATATGCCTGTATTCTTCATCATAATAGCTGCGATGCCACATGTAGAGTACAGTATCCTGACCTCAGGTACACATTAATATGATATGCACACTACTCTTCTAAGTGTTGTAAGAGTAGTCATGTGAATTCAAATCAAAAATATTGGGAGCAGAATAAAGGTATTGCCTTTTAAAAATGAAACAAATATTTAAGAATTTAGCGTGATTATTACTTATGTATCTTTTTATATACTTTTTTGCATGGCACTTGAACAGCATGGTGTCAGTGGCTCACTAGGGTGCACACCTGACTCAAGAACCAGAAGGTTGTTGACTCAAGCCCCACATTAGTATGCAAAACCAGTACTGTAGAACAGTGACCCCACACACAGTTCTTCTTGTATCTCTGGATATTGGATGGGAATGTTCTTGCATGAAGCAAGGAATTTTTTGTGCATGAGTTTTTAATGCAAGGAAATGGTCACACGCCAACAAATTCCTTTCATGTAATTCTTATATATTTTGATTTGATTTGCCAGTTATTGTTTGATTGTTGTAAAGTGCTGTTTCATGATTAGGATCTAACTCTGTAAAGCACTCAGAACCCATGCTGGATTGAGTGTTATATACATAAACTTACCTTGCCTTGCCATAAATAAAAACTGAAATAACTTATATAAAAGCATGCACATAGCTTGCATATGCCACCACCAGCACATTTCCTTGCATGTTGTACCATCAAAATTCTTACAAAGCTCTTGCCTTTTTTCAGTAAGGGACAGCATGGGTTCATAGGAGAGAGATCATCGGATTGATTTCTGAAGCAACATCCCATTGTGTTAGAGAGAAAAGCAAGAGCAAAGGAAAGAGGAAACCACTTTGGTTCTCAAAAACAGTAGCAGAAAAGGTCAGAGCCAAAAGGCTGGCCTTCAGGAAATATAAGGGAACGCAGTGGAACAAAGATAGGGAGGCATACGAAACTTCCCTAAGAGATGCAGGGAAGGCTGTAAGGCAGGCATAGGCCCAAACAGAGGAAACACTAGCACAAACAGTAAAAGAAGGGGACAAGACTTTCTATAGATACATTAGTGAAAGGCGAAAGTCCAGAGGGGGTATTGCTGAGATCAAAGGGGATAAGGGGGAGTGTGTGGAGGAGGACCAAGGAAAAGCATATATCCTAAATAGATACTTCTGCTCAATATTTACTGAGGAGAAGGTAGGGCAGGGCCCACAACTCAGCACCATGGACACGGGGGTGAGGTGTGCACAAGTCCCTTCACAAAAGAACGGGTCCTACATGAGCTCACTAAGCTCAGGCTTGGACAAGGCAATAGGATCTGATGGCATACATCCCAGGGTACTAAATAAACTAAGGGTGCAACTAGCAGAGCCATTATCAGAACTGTTTAGTAAGTCTCTGAGCACAGGAGAGGTCCCAGAAGACTGAAGAAGGGCTCATGTGATCCCGCTCCACAAGAGTGGTAGTGGGGAGGAGGCAAGGAACTACAGACCAGTCATTCTTACCTCAGTAGTGGGCAAGATTATGGAGGAACTCCTTAAGGAAAGGACAGTGCAACACCTGGAATCCATAGGAGCACAGGATCCAAGACAGCATGGGTTTACAAAAGGAAGGTCCTGTCAAACTAATCTTATAGATTTCTTTGACTGGGTAACCAGAGTGGTGGACCAATGGGGTGCAGTTGATGTCACCTACCTTGACTTCAGCAAAGTTTTCGATACTGTTCCACATGAAAGATTGATTAATAAGTTGGGCGGGCTCGTGGTGGGTCAGAGGTTGGTCAACTGGGTGGCAAACTGGTTGGTGGGCAGAAAACAGAGAGTGGTGGTAAACAGTATACAGTCAGAAGAGATGCAAGTCACAAGTAGGGTACCTCAGGGATCAGTCCTGGGGCCAGTCCTCTTCAATATCTTCATCAGTGACATTGCAGATGGACTGGAGGGCAAGGTTTGTCTGTTTGCAGATGACACCAAGACCTGCAACAGAGTAGATAATCCAGGTAGGGTGGGCAGAATGAGAAGAGATCTGGATAAACTGACAAAATGGTCAGAAGAGTGGCAACAGGGGTTTAACACAAAGAAGTGCAAGATCAGGCACATAGGGAAGAGAAACCCAGAAGCCACCTATAGGCTGGGTGGGGAGTAGCTGGCAACCCTTACAGAACGTTCTTCGGAATACCACTGTAATAACACTCATTTGCCATTGCAATACCACTGTGATTACCACTGTACTACCATTAAGGTTTTCATGGTATCACAGTGGTTTGTTTCAATTCCATTGTGATACCATTGTACCACTGTCCTACCATATCAACAAAAATAATCAAAATTTAAACTACCATAGTACAACCAGGGTACCACTGGGTAGTACCATTGCACATTTTGTAGCTCACCACTGTGTTGCCATTGTGGTGCCATGGTGTTGCCATTGTGTCACATTTGGTAAGGGAATCGCAAGAGAAGAAAGAGACTTAGGCATCATCATCACAGATGACCTGAAATCATCCGAGCAGACCACTAAAGCAGTAGGTAAGGTTAGAAGGATGTTGGGGTGTATTAGTAGGGGTATCACAAGTTGTAAGAGGGAGGTAATAATTCCACTTTACAAGACACTGGTTAGGCCGCTTCTGGCATACTGTGTGCAGTACTGGAAGCCGCACCTGCACAAGGACATTAACAAAATGGAGGCAGTCCAGAGAAGGGCAACCAAAATGGTGCAGGGACAGCATCAGAAAACATATGAGGACAGAATAATGGAGCTCAGTATGTGTACCCTAGAACAAAGGAGGGAGAGAGGTGATATGATCGAAACATTCAAACACCTTAAGGGCATTAACAAGGGGAAAGAGTCTAACATGTTTCAAGATAAGAAAAATAGCAGGACAAGAGGACACAACATGAGATTAGAGGGAGGCCGATTAAGGGGTAATGTGAGGAAGTTCTTTTTCACAGAAAGGGTGGTGGATGCATGGAACGGCCTACCTCAGGAAGAGGTGGATATGAATACAGTGTAGGGCTTCAAACAGGCATGGGATATGCATAAGGGAGCAATTCAAATGAGTATTAAAAGATAGGCAATTGACAGAGTAGAGGCCTATGGCACATTCATAAGGTAGAAAACATGGGCAGACTGGATGGGCCTTGCAGCCCTTATCTGCTGTCAACTTTTATGTTTCTATGTTTCTATCCAGGGGAAGATCTGGCTCTTTGTATATGATATTAAGATCTGCAAAAGAGCTGATAGTGAGGAAAGGGTAAGAAATTATGAGGAGGTACTGGGAAAGAATAGAGAAGTAGTCAAAAATCAAACAGTTGAAATTCAGTGCTAAGAAATACTAGGCAGTACATTTAGGATCAAAACAAACCTGAAAATATAATATAGAATGAAGGGGGGGGTGCTCAGCTGAAAGTATGACTCAGGAAAAGGATAGGGGTAATGATATCCACAATTTAATAATATAAGTGAAGTGCAGTGCATTAAGATAGTGGGCAGGGTGACTAGGAAGCTGGGATGTATAGGAAAAGAATCAGTAGCTGCTAGAGTGAAGTAATTCTGCCACTGTACAGGTCCCTCATTCACCCTGACTTGGAGTACTGTGTGAAATTCTGGAGCCTGCACTTTAAGGAACACAATGACAGGATAGACAGTGTAGAGGAGGGCATCCAAAATGCTCCAATGTCAGCAGAAGAAGCCTTAAGTGTTGAGGTGGAAAGATCTCAACATATATACACTGGTAGCAAGAAGAGAGAGAGGGGAAGATGACTGGGCCTTACAAATACCTCCACAGGATCAATAAAGAGACCACAGAGATGTTCATGCTAAGTAGTAACGTAAGCATCACAGGATAATGTAAGTGTAATAATTCTCAATCTCGATCGTATGCTTTTGCTTGTTACTTTGCCAGATAGTTATCAAAATAGACTGCTTGCTATTTATGTTAAACTGGACTAAGCAAAGGCTACTGCAGAAATAACTCTCCACAGCATTTTAAACTGTAACTGCTTATCCTCCTAGACAGTGCTTATAATCACAAAATGCTCCTTAAATCTTATGCCACTGCCACTGCATCTAAACTAGACTGCCGGAGTAATTGACAATGTGTTAACTGCTGTTACTGGTTTGAATTCAGCTGGCTAGGGTAGCTTAGACAACTGAACTAGGGGTTGTGTTGTGTTACGGCCAACTCTATCTTCCTGATAGCAAGCAAGCTCACACCCAAAAACCTGCACTTCAACAGGCTAGTGCCTCCTCCAATTATTTGATTCAGCTCCTCTCCAAACATGGTACCCGAGGGGCAGACCTCTGACCTCAGCCCTCCCTAGACTGTGACTTGCAGCATAAGCAAGCCTAGCGCCATTCTCCATAATAGGGGAGTTCTCCTGACAACAATTTATATACTAGCCCTCCTCTGGGTGGACAGGCTCATAAGCCTAGGGGACCCAGATATTAGGGGACCACTGGACCATGACACCCCTCCCCTCAACTACTACAACTGCACGTCCCACACCTGCATACGCTCCCTCTTGTTAGCATATGAGTTAGAAAGAAAGGGACTATGCTATGAGACACTCCACTTTACAAGCAGGATGCTACAAAGAAACTTAATCCCACCTGCCAGTCCTAAACTACTCTGCCTGCTGGCAGCACTACTACTTCTGGTTAGAGACATACAGCCAAACCCTGGCCCTGCTATGGCCAACCTCCTAACATCTTCCCCTCAGGATCCTCACTGTATATCCTCTAAGGAGCTGAAAATAGTGCACATGAATGTCTGCAGCTTCAGACCAAAAATGCAAGAGGTACAGGTCTGGCTAGACCTCTACAAGCCTGATATCCTCGCCATCTCAGAGACCTGGCTAAAGGCCCACATCCTTGCTCATGAGATCATCGCCCAAGGGTACAGCACCTACCGAAAGGAGAGGGAGATCAAAAGAGGAGGTGGCATACTTATCTACGTGAAAGACACCCTCACGGTATTGCACCTAAGCCTGCAGCAAAATACCTGCCCAGACAGTGAATCCATGTTCATCCATGTGACCCTGGGTCATGCAAAGTACCTCACAATAGGCTGCATTTACAACCCTCCCAAGACTGCCCTCCAATCCCTAGAGGCCGTCATAAAAACCACGGCCAAAGAAGTCTCATCAGAGCTCCTCATCCTGTGGGACTTTAACCTTAACTGGGCCCATGACCCAAACAAAGCCCTCATAGCCCTGACACAAGAGGCTAATCTAGTGCAGGAAATCTCCGAACCTACTAGACTTAACCACAAATCATGGAACCACACCATCCTGGATTGGGCTCTGGTGTCTAACCCCTCCAATATCTAGAAAGCCGGCTTAATGGCTGATGCCTTCAGTGACCACTCCCACATATTCTGCATCTGGAAGAACAGAGCCCCAAGGTCCAACCCAGAATACTTACTGCTCACTACTACTCCCATTTCACTGCAGCACAATTCAATGACCACATTAGTAACCTGGACTGGAGCCCTCTTAGGCTCCTCTCCACATTAGATGAGGCACTGGAATACTTCCACAACTCATTAACTATGGCAGTCAACCTCTTTACCCCTCTGAAAAAACTCAGAGCTAAATGCAACTTCTACAAGTGGATCTCCCCACAATTAAAAGCCCTGATAATCTGTCATGATAAGGCCTGGAAGAGGTTCAAGCACTCCTCTCTCCAGGCTGACCTGGTGTCATATAAAGCCTAAGAAATAAGTGCAAGCGCACCACCAAAACTGCAAAAAGGGAGTTTGTCTCTCACCTCCAAAAGATCAATCTAGGCAACCAAAAACTATTTTGATCACACATCAACGAATTGGTCAGGGGCAACACTAAGGCTGAACAGGGCCCCATAGAGGTCAGCGGTCAACTGGTTAGCGAAAGCCCCTGAATTGCCTCAGCCCTCAACCTCCACTTCACAAACCTTGATCCATACAAGGCTGGGCTACCTCATCCAACAACGGTACCTGACAATACAAAGCCCCCATCCCTGAATCGACCATCATTCCACCTAAGACTGGTCAAAACAAAAGAGGTTCTAACTCTCCTTAAGGCCTTGAAAGTCAAAGGCTCAGGAGGACCTGATGGGATCAATCCCAGGCTACTCAAGGCTGGAGCTCAATCCCTCTCCCAACCCTTGACTTGGCTTATTAACAGGTCCCTACTGTAAGGAATCATTCCAGACCATTGAAAACAGGCCAATGTGGTTCCCATCCACAAGGGTGCTTCCAGGGAACACATAAGCAACTACAAGCCTATTTCCTTGCTCTGTATACTAGCAAAACTACAAGAAAAGCTGGTCTATGGCCAACTCTGTGACTACCTTGAGTCTCACCAGCTCCTAGTCCCTCCCAGCATGGTTTTAGAACCAATCACAGTTCAGATATTGCCCTTACCAACTTCTTGATGGACATCCTAAGTGCTATGGGCCAAGGGACACCAACAGGTGCAGTCTTCATAGATCTGCCCAAGGCATTCAACCTTGTTGACCACAACCTCCTACTACAAAGCTGGACAAACTTAGCCTAGACCCTCTGGCCCTTAAGTGATTTGAGAGCTACCTATCTGGCCGAACCAAGGGGGTCATCTGGAAGGGTGCGCTATCTGATCCACTGCCCTTAAAAGAGGGAGTATCTCAGGGCTCAATCCTCAGTTCCCTCCTGTTCTTCCTCTTCACAAATGACTTGAACCGCCACTGTGGGGGTAGCTCGGTTGTTCAATATGCAGATGACACAGTCATCAACTGATCCTCACACATCCTGGCAGATCTTGTTCCCCTTCTCCAAGCTGATCTAACGTCGCTTGAGGTGTGGCTAAAGGGGAACAGAATGGTCCTCAATACAGGTAAAACTAAGGCCATGCTGTTCAGACACAGATCCCTTGGACAAGGCAGGACCAAATCCTTACAGCTCACCTCTCTCTCAGGCAACAACATTGAAGCAGTGGCATCCTTAAAATACCAAGGATTCACACTTGACCAAGGTCTCACCTTTAAGAACCATGTAGACATAGTGACCAAGACCATCCACTGTAAACTTGGCACTTTGTATCATTTAAAGGACTAGTTTATCCCACAAGCAAGAATCTCAATCACCACCAGTGTACTGCTCCCCACACTGACCTACGCTGCCCCTGTCATACAGGGCATGGCCATACAAGAAGTCAACCTGCTGCAGATACTGTACAACAAAGTAGCCTGGTTCGCTACGAATGATCACTCCAGAAGCCACCCCTGTGACACACTAGCCCAGTTGCAGTGGCCCTCTCTGATCACACGCCTACAGTACCCCCTGCTCTGCCTGACTTTCAAGTTACTCAGCCCGTCTGCTCCACCTAGCCTAGTTGAAACTATTGCCAGCAAGCACAATCCTCAGAACCTATGGACCTCAGATCGGACTCTGCTGCTGGAAGTTCCCAGAGTCAGGACCAAGGCGGGCAACAAGTCTTTCTCCTATGCTTCCCCCTTCCTGTGGAACAAACTACCACCTTCAGTACAGGAAGCCTCCCCTCTCATGAATTTCTGCACAAGACTTAAGGCTCACTTGTTCAAAGTCAGCACTTGTCATTGTCATGGCACCTGACAGTCCCCTCCCCTCTACTAATGCAAATCCTTTCTCTTGGGCAACCTTAGCATAGTACAGTTCCTAACTAACCTTAAAGATCCCTCATACTACTGTGGGTCACACCATGACAGTCAGTAAATCTTAGCTTACTGTCAAAATGCTGTATATTACCACAAACGTACATAGACGGCTACAAACACCACAGAGATGGGTCCAAAACCAAATCCAAAAGGTACTCACAAACTGTCCAAAATAGGTCGGCACCTCATAACTATCTATTTTTTTAGATGAAATCCACATAAGATGTATCAGGATAAAAGCCTTTTATTTTCGAAATAGGCAAACAGATCAGCAGGTATACAAGATGTGAACTCAATACACCTTGCCCCTCCCCACGGAACCAAATGTTTTCGCGTCACAACTACGCTTTCTCAAGCCTACCACTCTACCACCACCTCCCTTTTCCACTTTACCAATCAATCCACTCTACTATGGATCAAGGTTTCATCACCTCAGTCATTTTCCTTGATCTAGCAAAGGCCTTTGACTCCGTGTTGGCATGGGGTCATTATGTCGCAAGACATAATGCCACATGGCACAATCGCGCTACCTGATTTATGCCATGAGGCATATGTCTTTGTTCTGTGGGGTGCTCCACCCCCCACACCCCTTGTTATGGGGGGCTGCACCTCCAGACCTCACCCACTAAGGATTCTCAACTCTGAAGAGGTCTAACTTGGGGACCGCACAAGTCCGGGTTCGCCATAATGCTGTACGCTATTAAGCATGCGACATTATGACCCAGTACGCTCCATGTTCCCCCCCCCTTCTAAACAAACTGAGAGTCTCTGGCCTCTCACCTCTTGCCATGCCATGGTTCAGATCATATTTAACTAGCCATTCCCAACTGGTAAAACTAAATAAAGTCCTGTCCTCTTCCCTCCCTATCATAACAGGAGTACCCCAAGGTTTGATCCTATTCTATTTTCCTGTTCATAAATAACCTCTCTTCCATATGCTCCAATGCCAATATCCACATGTATGCAGATTATATCATCCTTTTCCTTTCTGGTCCATCTGACTCAGCTGTTCAACCCCCCTTCAAGAAGATTGCACTGCAGTTACTTCTTGGCTCAGTGCTAATTTTCCAAAACTAAACATCAAAACAACTTGCTATGACTTTTGGAACCAAGCAAAAATTCACCAGGTTTCAAGCTCTACTCTCCTTCCTCTCCAGTGAGAACACTCCCCTCGAGAGTGTCCCTGCACCCAAGTACCTTGGGGTCTGTCTTGATCCCTCACTTGACTTCTCTTCCCACTTTAATGCCCCACACGCCAAACTGCATCCTAAACTAGGGCTGCTCTACCACCACAAGTCTAGTCTCCCCCTCCCCATCAGTTGCAACCTAGTGATCAAATGGATCCTAACTTTGACTAAGCAGATGTGGTCTACAGTGCTTCCCCTGTGACCTCCCTCTCCAAGTTCAGTGTCCTCTACCATGCCTTCTGTCAGTTTGTCTCCAACCCCCCCATCTAACTCACCACTGCAATCTCTACTCTTCCTTATCCCTCTAATATCTCTCCCAGACATGCTTATCGCACTGCTCCACCCTCATATCTAAGTTCTGTTTCAGGGCTCTCCCACCTTACCTTGCATATGTCTTCATACCTGCTACCCCATCCCTGTATAACTCACAGTCAATCAGCACCCATTCTTTTGCACACCCATGAGTCTGCTCCTCAGCCAGCAAACTGGCCATCTCTTACAGAATTCCTTCCCTCTGGAAAAACATCCCTACTTACCTGCCTCATCCCCTCCTTTCCTGCCCTTAAGCACTTACTCAGACCAACCCCTACATCATTCTGCACCTGTCCTAATCCCTAATACCCTTTCTCATATCTCCTTACTCTATCTTAAGCCATTACGTGCATTCTGTGGTAATTGCTCCATATAGCTGATATACTCTATTTGAGTTCCAGCATTTTATAATAAATATTTGTATATACGAATGTATCATATTGCAAATTACTGTATGTTAGAAGCAATTATTTGTATAACTGTGTGGCTTCTAAGTATGTTTACTTTCTGTTGTATGTTGTATCTGTACCCCCTTCCCCGGGTCATACCTGGAAACGAGCTTCGCTCATGGTACCTTTCCCAGTTATCAAATTTTAAATAAATAAAAATAAATAAATAAACCTTCATGAGGTACTGAATGGATATGGCTATGTTGTGAATTTAGGGAAAAAATAATGAAAATTATCAAAGTTACAAGCCTGAGTTTGCAAACTTCTGCATAGGCTCATAACTTTGTTATTTTTAAATATTTTTACACCAAATTTTCAACATAGGCTTCTTACGACCCCACCTCATGAATAATGGTAGAGAAAAATTTCAAATCATGCCCAAAAGGTGATTTTGCACAATCACCTTCCAGGATGAAAAAACAAAAAATATTTTGGCCAGGATTTGAAAAATGACAGCTGTCACATTCATGAGGTGCTATAAAGATATGGCTATGTTGTAAATTGGGAGTAAAAATTTCAAAAATTACCAAAGTTATGAGCCTGCATTCATAACATTCAACATAGGCTTATAACTTTAATGGTTTTCTTTAGTATTTGTACACCAAATGTTCAATGTAGCCTTCTTCTGATCCCACCTCCTGAACAAGGGAAGGGAAAATGTTCAAATTCTGCCCAAAAGGTGATTTCATGCAGGAACCACAAAATCACCTTTTGGGGCAGATCTGCCTAATGACAGGTTAATTGTTCATGAGGTAGGGTCCCAAAGAAGGAGTGCTGAAACTTTAGGACAAAAATAGGCAAAAATGCCCCAGTTGTGCTACTAAGTTCAAAACTCCATTGAAATACATTGAACAGCTTATCTGTTTCTTTAGTTCAAGGTCCAGTTTTGAAGAGAGAAGATGTGTCTGTGGTCCAGAGAAGATTATGGTATTGGACTCCCGATCGGTAAGTAAGGGCTTTGGGAGGGTGTGGGGGTGGGTACTAAGTGGGAGGGTCAGGTGGGGGCAGTTTTGGTCGCAAAAGACATTGATGGACTGTTTTCTTTTTAAAGGGTTTTAATTTAAAAAAACAAAGCATGGAGGATTTCTCAGTATGACACTGGGAGAACGGGCACCCACATTGTCACTGCGATGTTTCTGGGGGATGTGGGGTGGTGGGTACTGAGAGGGATGGTTGGGTGGGGGGATATCAGTATATATATAAAAAAAGAAGAAGAAGAAGAAATAACTGCAGATGCGCGGTAGTGTGGGGACGCTGGGGGATGGGAGGATTTCTCAGTGTGACACTGGGGGATTGGGAACCCCCAGTGTCACGGCAATGTGTTCTGGGGGGAGGTGTGGGATGGTGGGTGCTGAGAGGGAGGGTCAGGTAGGGAGACATCAATATAAAAAAAGAAGGAGAAATAACTGTGCATGCATGGTAGTGTGGGAGCACTTGGGGGAAAAACATAGAGGATTCTTCATTGGGACACTGGGGGATTTGGCATCCCCAGTGTCACTGCTATGTTTTGGGGGGTGGTATGTGCTGATAGGGAGGGTTAGGTGGGGGGATAGCAAAGTGCTACTTTCTTGCTGGCATCAAGCGAAGTGCTAAACCACAGTCGTGGAGGCAACTCTGTTGACATTACAACATGTTCATTCACAAAGAATGCAAGGAATGCAGAGTACTTTTTTGAAAGCAATAGGTCTGCAGGGCTTCGTCCACTGCAGCCCTAAAAAGGATATCTTAGAAATGGAAAAAGTACAGAGACATGCAACTAAAATGATACATGCAGAACAAAACAACACATACACAGACCGCTTAAAAAATCTAAAACTCATGCCCTTAGACGTGCGACAACTTAGAGGCAATCTGTTGTTATTATATGACATATGTAATGGCCCCTACCTATTTTACAAACTGGATTTAAAGTACACATGTACTGAGTTAAGAACTAGAGGACACCCACTAAAACTGGAAAAAAAGGTTCAAAAGAAACAATAGGAAATGTTGTTATACCATGCGTACTGTTAACCCTTGAAATGGATTGCCCTTGGATATACTATTAAGCAAGGACAAAACTGAATTTAAAAAGAAACTTGATAAATACATATTATAAGAGGCTAATTCAAAATATTATGAATAAAGTACAGGAGTGAAATATGGGAAAATGCCTACTGTGCTCCTATTTCACTGTAGTATGAACCTTAGTATGAAATGATGATTTTTTCAGTGGTGTAGATGGCTGATCCAAAAGGACTAGTATGCTAGGATAAAGTTAAAGTTTGTGTCAAAATCCTTATTTTTGACAGCATATATCTTGGCCATACAAGGACCTGGGGTTTTGAAATTTGGAAGGCTCCCTCTCAGTTTTAGGTGCTTTACAGCAAGCCAATTAAAAAAAAGTAGGTCAAGTAACTGCAGCTCTATCGAGCACTGAAATTACATAAAAATGACCCAATTACGGTGACCCGGGTTCTGGAATGGACTCGGGTCGCTGGAGGGCTGGCCAGGGGGAGACGGAGGGAGCATCCATCGACAGCTTGCCTTCTCGGGGGAGGATGCAGCTCAACTTCTGCTGACCCCTGGCGGAGGCTGGAAGTTCAGTATGACATCCGGCTCATGATGTTTAGGGAGAGACAGACATTGGCACTAGCCTAGACATCATGGCACATCTCTCATTGGAGGAAAATACTGAGAATGGCACACTGGCCAATCAGATGATGGCCTCCCCGGACCCTCACTCCCAGGCTCCTGGACCTCCATCTGCCACCTCAGCAGCACCCAGGTTTGTTGGATATCTGGCCAGAAAAGCTCATCCCTTAAAAAGGTAAGGGACCCTTCCGATGAAGGGATATGTTGGGGATACCTGGGCTGGCTGCGATGTGGGGTGGTGGGGTTGGAAACACCAGGATGGGTCAATCCATGTGGGGACTGAAGGGAAGACTGATCAGGTACATGGGGGGTGACAAAGATGATCATACAAAAAAAAAATGACCCAAATAAGACTTTTTTGCACACCAGTAAGGAACAATACATAAAATAAAAAGCTGAAACATTAAGACTTGTTAGATATTGGCCACATTAGGGCCTTTTATTGGTTTTGCAATGATAAAAAGCCTAATTAAACATGTATGCATTTTTTTTTTCTGTTTTGTATGTGCATGTGCAAATAAAAAAAGACATAAAAACATATGCAAAAATATTTCCCTTTTTTCCAAATCAATCACGATTGAAAACAAAAAGCTCATGGTTTTCTTCTCTGTCCACCACTTATGCCTTTCAGTTTTTGACACTGGGTGATGAATCCTGATGTCAGAACTGCTCCCCACATCCTCCAATACCAGATACCTAATCCCATTATTGAATTTTAAAACAACCAAAAAAATGTAACTTTCTATCCAGCCACCCAGTGCCGAACCATGGTGACTCAGTATAGCAACCCCAAAAATACTCACAGACTCATAGGAGCTAAATCTCAATATCAGAACACCCATCCCCTGCCCCTACCCCCAACATCTGACATGATTAGAAAATAAAACTCTTCCCTCAACAACAGTGACATATGTAACCTCCACTCTCTACCTCTACTCAGTTCACTATAGAAAATTACTCCCCCATCCTCACCACCCCCTAACACTTATGCTACCATCCATACCTCTCAACCTTTTGTCCCCCAGATGTGGTGTAAAAATGTTTGCATTTATGTTCAGAGAGTCTGTTACTAATTGAATAATACACTTTTTGCATCATTTACTATAAATGTTTGCTTTAAAATGTTATTACTGAATGTGAGACAGGTCCTCACAATGTGAAACAGGGAGCTTTTGTGAAGTAAAATGAGTAATGTTCCTCATAATGTGGTACAGTTGAGAGCTATGCTACCATCCTCCCTATCTACAGCCTCCTAGACACTTACATTGTCAGCCCCCTGGTGGGTGGTCCTACACCTTGGTCAATCAATACCTTATGCTCCACTGACTCTTTGACTGATTCACTGCTCTACTTGGATATGCTGCTTTGTGATCTGCTGACTATTCTGACTCCCGATTGGTTCACTATTCATAATGAATGCCCTGTTATGTAACTTGCTGTCCATTCTGACTCCCTGATTCCTTCACTCTTTTACATGGATGCCCTGGTGTGTGATCTGATGTCTAGTCTGACTCCCCTGACTCCTTCACTGCTCTACATGGATATCCTGACATGTGCATTATAGTGTATGGTGGAACGCTGTTCCGCATGGAAATCCATGCCTGGAACAGCGTTGTTGTCCTTCACTCGGTGCGTCACGATCTTGTTGTCTGCACTCAGCGCGTCACTGGTGCGCACAACAAGATCGAACACATTCACGCATCGCATAATAGAAGCGGTATGCGGCAGCACCACGGAAGGAAGCCTTTGGCGGCAGACACAGAAGTAAGCCTTTTTGCAGTGTTCACCAAGTGCTATTTATGGTTGCCCATACACTATAAAAGATTGTGTATGAGCAACCATACACAAACAAGGCAGTTGAGCGATCTTGAGGTTTCCGTGGTAACGGACCTCTCGAGCTACGCTCTCGAGGTCTCAGGTTACCACGGAAACCTCTCGATCACAACTGCCTTGTTGTGTATGCTTGCGCATACACAATCCTCTATGTTGCCTATTCTGACTACTCCATCTTAATCCCTGCTCTGTATGGATGTCCAGGTGTGTGACTCGCTTCCTACTGTAATGCTGCCAACAGCATAGAGGATAATGTATGGGCATCAGTTAACAACAACACTGTATTCACTTTGAGAAGTTACCATGGCAACTGTGTAAACCTTGAGATAGTGTATGGGCTCAGTACGCCAGGCTTACTTTATGTTTAAAAAAAAAATAAGAAAAATGTGCTTTCCCAACATTGACCCCCCCCGCCCCCAACAAGTCACAATCAGTCCTGGACCCTCTCTCGATCTCACAGGCAACATTTTATGTTAAATACATTTAAACAAGGCTGCTGTTTGGTAGGGGAAAACTATGATTTCCCTAACTTTATCTGACATTCCTCACTTTTGTTTTTTTTCTTACTGCCACGGCTGTTTCCCGGAAATGTGGCGCTTAACTTATGCGCATGCACACCTGTGTTCCATGCTGTTGTACCATCGATGTGACATCCTCAAGATGGTACAACAACATGTTGACGTCACATTGATGGTACAACAGCATTGTGTTTTCATTGATTTTTACACACAACAGCCCGCTTTCATACACTATAGCATTGTTGTGTTTAATAATGTGCTGAGTGGCTTGTGACATTCATTTACTTTGACTTCTCTGACTGTGTCACTGCTCTGCATGGGTGACCTGAAGTGTCACCTGCTGTCAATTCTAACCCCCTGACTGATTCAATGCTCTACACAGATACCCTGGTGTGTGGCCTATTGTCAGTTTTGTCTCTCCTGACTGATTCAGTGTGCTACATGGATGCCCTTACAACATGCATGGCCTGCTGTCTATTCTGACTAAATGATCCTTTACACTACTCTACATGGCACCCTGGTGGGTGACACATTGCTCACTTTGACTTCCCTGACAGCTTAACTGCTGTACATAGATGCCCTGGTTTGTGTCCTGCTTCCTCCCGTGACTCCCCTGACAGCTTCGCTGCTGTGCTTGAATACTGTGCTGCATGGTGTATTACCTACTGCCCATTCTGATTCCTCTGCTTCTCTTTTCGGCATGGCTGCCTGATGTGTGACCTGTTGCTTATTCTGACTCCCCTGGCTGTTTCACTGCTCCACCTGATTGTTGTGATACATGACCTGTATCCCACTCCGACTTCCTAGACTGCTGTATTGCTCTGCATGGATACCTTGATGCATATCCTGCTGTATACAAACACTTCCGGAACTGCTGAACTGGTCTACATGGATGTCCTGATGTGTGACCAGCTGTCTGCTCTGACTTTGCTGACAGATTCATTGCTCTACAGTGATGCCCTGATTTGGGATCTGCGACCAACTCCGATTCTGCTGACAGTTTCACTGTTCTACATGAATGCTACTGTGGGTAACCTGCTGTAACCTGCTGTGTATTCTGCAACCCCTGACTACTGTTTTGCTCCCTGCCTACTTTCACTGCCCTATTTCACTACTCTACATGGATGCCTTGATGCATAACCTGCTGTCCACTCTGCCTCCCTTTACTGCTTCACTAGTCTAAATGGATGAACTGTGGTGCAGTTCAGAATTTTCAAATCCTGACAGAAGGTAATTCTGTGGAAATCTGGAAAATTCTGCCTAATTTGGTGGAAGGTATTTATTTATTTACAATTTTTGACCAGGAAAGGCACACTGAGCCATGATAGCTTGTTTCCAGGTGCATTCTGGGGACCGGTTACAGGGACCTGTTTTTCACTGACAAGGCAAAGTTGGCCATGATACTGGGGAAACTTCCTCACTCTTCATTGATAAGTGCCATGGGATCCTTTATTTTCACTTGGATAGTGACCAGATATGGGCAGAAGGAAGGGACCTCAGTTTAAAATCTCATGCAGAGGACAGCACCTCAGTTGTGCATCATCACCCCTCATACTGCACTACAGTGTCAGTTATGGGTTATGGGTATTGCCCAAGCACCCTATATGGGGCTCGAACTCACAACCATCTGATATTCTGGCACCAGAGATGAGTATGTTACCTACTGAGCTACATACACTGCAAATTATGATGGTACTGGAATTCTGGCATTTCAAAAGTGGAATGTTTGGATTAGTAATTTGCAATTTATAAAAACTGTGGATTCCTTTTTTGCACTCTGCGTAAAATTATTCTGCATTTTACGTGATTTGCAATGTTATTCCACGGCTTACATAGAAATGCTTTTTGGAATTCCAAGTAATTAAAAAAGAAATAGCAAAAAGCATTTCAAAAGTAGAATCGCCTTTCTTCATGAATCCTACTAGCAGAATTCCACATTCTGGGTAGCCCTAAATTCCTGGTGTTTGTTTTCTTGTCTAATCAGATTTCCCTGACTGCTTCACTGCTGTACATGTATACCTTACCGGGTGACCAGCATCCCATTCTGACTCCTCTGGTTGCATCGCTACTCTACATGGACCCCCGATGCATGTCCTACTGTCTATTCTAAGTTCCTCTGACTGCTTTACTGCACTACACAGATACTCTGGTGTGTGTCCTACTGTCTGTTCTGACTCCTGTGGCTGCTTCTTTGCTCTACATGGATGCCCTGATGTATGCCTGTCTATTTGGACTAACTCCACTGACTGCTTCACTGCTCTACATGGATGCTCTGATGTGTGACAGTTGCTGCCTATTTTGACTCCTCTGGTTGCTTCATTTTTAAATGGGTATCCTAGTGTGTAATCTGCTCTACTGTACAGTGATTTTCTGCAGTGTGTCCTGTTGTCTATTTTGACTCCTCTTACTGCTTCACTGCTCTACTTGGATGCCATTGTGTGCTACCTAAACCCTACTCTGACTTCATTGAGTGATTCACAAATCTAAAAGGATACCCTTCTGTGTGACTTGCTGCCTAATCTGATTGCTTTACTAATCGATATTAATAGAAGGCTTTTAAACAAAGTGGGGAATATGGGTGTGGGCAGGACAGTAGTGCGGTGGGTAGGTAACTGGCTGGGCGCAGGACACAGAGGGTAGTGGTAAATGGCTGTCACTCCACAGAGGGAAAAGTGACCAGTGGAGTACCACAGGGATCAGTGCCGGGACCGGTCCTATTCAACATCTTCATCAGTGACATTGCGCAGGACCTAGAAGGCAGAATTTCCCTGTTCGCTGATGACACAAAGCTCTGTAACACAGTGGACACAACAGAGGGTGTAGACAGAATGAGAAAGGACCTGCAGAAACTTGAAGAATGGTCAGGGGTTTGGCAGTTGAAATTCAGTGCAAAGAAGTGCAAGATGATGCATATGGGGCACAAAAACCCTGACACAATATATCAGTGGGGGGGGTGATGATATACCATGCACCAAGCAGGAAAGGGATCTTGGGGTTATCATCTCTGATGACCTCAAGGTAGGGAAACAGTGTGACAAGGCAGCAGGTAAAGCAAATAGGATTCTGGGATGCATAGGCAGGGGCATCACCAGCAGGAAAAGGGAGGTCATTATTCCACTATACAAGACACTAGTGAGGCCCCACCTGGAGTACAGTGTACAGTTCTGGGGACCTTACCTATGTAAGGACATAAACAGGGTAGAGAAGGTTCAGAGGAGGGCAACAAAGATGGCACATGGATTGCATCACAAGTCCTATGAGGACAGGTTGAAGGACTTGAATATGTACTCCCTGGAGGAGAGGCGGGAGAGAAGGGATATGATAGAGACATACAAGTATCTTACAGGGGGAACAGGGTGCAGGAATACACTATTTTTAAGCAAAAGAGGTGTTCCAGGACTAGAGGGCATGGGATGAAGTTGGAGGGAGGACGATTCAGAGGAAATGTGAGGAAGAATTTCTTCACAGAATGGGTGGTGGACAAGTGGAACACCCTACCAGAGGAAGTGGTGGGGGCTGAAACAATCATGGGATTTAAGAATGCATGGGATAGACATAAAGGAATTCTGGAGGTCAGGGTTGAGGGGCAACAGACTTCTAGGAAAACATAAAGTGAACGTACAAGCTCAAATGAGCAGACTGGGTGGGCTGTATGCCCTTATCTGCCGACATTGTCTATGTATCTATGTATCTAATCTAAATGAATGCCCTGGTTTGTGACCTAAAGCCTACTATGTCTCCTTTAACTGCTTGACTGTTCTACAGAAATGCAGTGTTATGTGACTTAAAGCCTATGCTGACACCTCTGACCTATTTTCTGCTCTGTTTGAGTACTGTAGTTTGTGGTGTGGCATACTGCCTATTATGATTATCTGACCGCTTATCTATGCATGTGTACAATGGAGTGCAAAACCCGCTGCCTACACTTTCTGACTCCTCAGACCAGTACATTGCTGCCCATCTTCATTGCGTGTATGTGTGGCACGTTACCTTCTTTAACACCTTTAACCATATCCCTGCTCCATTTAAATGCCTTTTTGCAAACATTTTGAGATATGGCTCCTCTCATTGGAGTCCAGTCATAGGTTTTGTGCTGCTTGATGTTGAAAAATCACTCTGTTTTATTGTGTTTGCTTGCAAATTGCAATGCAAACTTGTAATGGTAGTGAAACTCTGTAGGTGTTTTAGGGTCTTAGCTAGTAATGTATGTAGATACAAGCCTTTCCACATTTCTAGTCAATTGTGCTCTTAGCATGTAGATTTATTTATTTAATAGTTTTACCAGGAGGGCACACCGAGCAGAGTATTGCTCGATTCCAGGTGTTTCCTAGGGGAGAGGGGCTGAGAGAACAAATAAACACTGGACAATTAGATACATTTAGATACAGAGTACAATACTGCAGCATGAACATACAGAAAATAAGCATAGTACAATAGAAAGCACACAATAAATGCACAATGAGAGATTGGTAATGTATAATGTAGGTAAACCCATCTTCTAATATACCCCTTCCTCTACCTCCTTCTCCCCATTACCCCTACTCTTCCCTTCCCTTCCAGTCTCCCTTCCCCCATCTGCACCCAGCATGTTACTACACACCTAGGCAGTAACCTCCCTGTCCCCTTTTCCCTTCCCTTCCTTCCTTCCTTCCCTTCCCTTCCCTTCCCTTCCTTTCCTCTTTTTTCCACCCCCCTCTACTCCTTTGCCTGGGTTTGTCTGCCATGCACGGATCCCAGTAACCTGTAGGGGACAGCTCCCATGTAGTCTGTCCCCTTTTTCCCTAGGTTCTCCCTGTCACTGTTTCCTTCCCTCATCCCTCCCCACTTTCCCACTTGCCCTCCACCGCCTTTCTTTCCACTTACCCCCTGTCACCCAATGTCCCTCCATTCCCCCTTCACCTCTTCTTTCCATTCTGTTCCACTTGTAGGGTTCACAGTGTCCTGTAGAGTTACAGCTCCTGGAGTGTCACTCTCCATTGTCACGGTTCACTGTCCCTATCTCAGTCTGCCTTCCTCGCCACTCACTTCTGCACTGCAGTATTTTCTCCCCATTCCACTCCCACACCCCTCACAGCTTCTTTTCCTGGGTCTGGGCCACCTTGCAGGATTTTCAGCATCCTGAAGGGGTACAGGCTCAGGTCTGTTACTCTCCTTGCTCTTTTTCTTTCCCTTTTCACTCCCCCCCACCCCTCAACTCCTCTTTTCCTGGGTCTGGACCATCTTGCTGGGTTCATAACATCCTGAAGGGGTACAGCCTTAGGTCTGTCCCTCTTCTTTGCCCTTTTTCTCCACTCTCCACTCACTCCCCTCCATCACCTCATTTTTTTCCTTTTCCAGGTCTGGACTGCCTTGCAGGGTTCTCCTCTCCCCATCTGCTCTTGCACTCCTCTCCATAGGGCTACACTCAGTGCTTTCACCATTCTGCTCAGCCTAGTACCCCATCACTAACAGACATTTTTAATCTGCTCTCTTGACCAAATGGATTACCTATTCTCAACCATCGCGTGTTGTTTTCCTTAATGGGTATAGCTCCTTCAACCTGAAGTTCTGATCAGTCCTGTTCTGAACTAGAATTTCTCTGTATGTTTTAGCCAAATTTTCTCTATGCTTGTCCAACCCTGCACTTATTAGATCTATGCGAGAGTATGGACTAGTCGATTTTGTTAGTGCATTTGATCTTTCTTGCTTATGTTATTGTTTAATACTGTATGTATTGCCAGACTGGCTCCATGCTTGTCCTACCCTGCACTTATTTGACTCATGTAAGTTTATGTACTAGTTGATGTTTAGTTTGTTCTAACTTACTCATGTTATTGTTTGATCTCCTATTTTGTAATCCCCCCGGATGCTTCTGGAAAAGATCTTGTTACAGGTCATGTTGCCTTCCTGGTGAAAGATTTTCAAATTAATAAATAAATAGTAAATATGAATTAACAACTTGAGAAAACAGCAGCAAAATGAGTATGTAAACAACAATAGTCAAGTCCAAGTGCCAGGTCAAGGGTAAAGAACTAGTCCAATAGTGTGAGGTAAACAGCTGCAGTCTAGCTGCATGAACAGGTTGAGGTGAAATGTGCATTGATGAGGGGGCTGAGGCACAGGGGAGCAGATGTGAGCCAGATGTCTGCATGGAGTGAGTTTCATAATTTAGGCATGCAATGGCAGAAAGCCAGTTGACCTACCGAGGAGGACATACATGGTAGGACCAGAAGACGAGTATCTGCATTTCTGAGGGAGTACACAGGGGGGAGTGGGTGCAGCTAGAACAGAGGAGAGATACAGAGGCAAGGACTGGGACCAGCACTTGGCTGTTAACTTGATGCAGTGGGCCTGCTTGCAGTCATGGAGTGACTGAAGATTGAGAGTCTGATAGAGCTCGTAGTGGTGAGTAGAGGATGGGCAATCAAGAGTGAAATGGCAGAAAGAGTGGAAAAGGGGATCCAGTGTGGATAGGGAGGACTTGGGAGTGGCATTATAGACTACGTCCCCTTAGTCGAAAATAGGGAGGATCATTTTCTGTACTAATTCATGTCGGGCTGGGAGTGGGATGCTTCCATGGTTGCGGTACAGGGCACTCAATTTTGGGCGTAGCTTCTTATGGATGATAATTCATAGACTTTTTTTCTGAGACACCTGTAGCCAGTAGCATAGCAGAGTCCTCCCTATTGTGGCCCACCAGCCTGTTACTGTTCAAGCTGATTGGTTGGTTGTGGTGTCAGCCATATAACTCATGCCATATCAACCATAAGCATTACTTTGTGAGTCTTTCAGCTTTCCCGCATTCCTGATCAGTGCTCTGTTGGTTTGTAACAGCAACTGCTCTACAGCACTGGACTTGTCTCACCGTCCTGGCCCAAAGCACTGTGTTTGTATACCTGATGTTCATCCTGATCTGTACTGAATGAATGAACTTCCCACTGTTAATGTAAATGCTGTTTATTTTAGAAATGGCGAGAAAGAGGGAGAGAGGCAGAGAGAGAGAGAGAGAGAGAGAGAGAGAGAAACAGACAGTGAGTGGACAGGTGGGGAGAGGGCAGAGCACTTATTTTCTTCATTAACAGAAGATTGTTGGAGGAGCCAGATGATGTAAGTGCCACTGCTTGAAATGATTAGTGACAGAAACTTTAAGACAACAGCACATACAACCATTTTGCCACAGAAACTCAGGCATTTGCATAAGTCAAAAATGGTATGGGCCCATAAAAAACATTTAATATATTTCTTGTGATCCATGACCGCTTTGTCACCACTCATGGTGTCACCTCTCATGATGTCATTGGGTCGCAGATCACTCTTACAATATCACGTGTGTTTTCACTACATTCAGAATGGAGGTGTGGTCATCAAACCACTGTTGGGATCTGGTGCATCTCCCAAGGCAGCCAACCTCAAGAAGAAATTTGCAAAAGGAAAGTGGCTGAATGCACTTATGGATCTTCATTCAGCTCAATTACTGTACTCCATACTAGGTACATATTTTGTAACTCAGTTTTATTGAGCTGGTGCCTCTCAGTCACAAGCTGGCAACTGTGCAACAGTTAAGTAGGAGCACTTGTCACAACAGCAGCACAGTTCTGAAGCATGAGTTAAGATACATGCAATGTGATATAAGTGTTAGAGTGCAAGGAATAGGAGTATACAATGCAGGCTACAAAAAAGGCTCAGCAGTTTCTACCTGCTACAATGTGCCCCCAGATACCCCAGCTCTTTGTCCTTTTGCAGGGCTTTGCCAGGAGGCAGGGTCTTTGTACCAGAAGTTGTCTTTTATGGGACACTCAACTATTGACAACATACAGGGCCCAGTACTGACTAGGGACTGGAGATACTGCTTCATTGGTACCTGTGTAAAAGATATCTTATCCATTTTAATCCACCATATTGATAATGCAAAGAAATTACATATTGTATGTGCTTATAATCCTCCCAAATAAGAGCTGTCTGGGCTAACTGATATTGTACAACACCTGACCTCCAGCACTGGAAATAACAAACTTCTCCTTTTGTGTGATTTAAATCTGGATTGGTTTGGAAACAAAGCAAGTTCATTTGACTCTCTGCTTGGGAAGCTCCATCTGTCTCAGCTAATCACTTCTCTCTTATGGAATGAATCCTCACCAGTAGAAAAAACACAGGATTATCACCTCCAGCATAATGACTGACTCCATTAGTGATCACTCACCAGTCTTGTGCACCTGGAAAGCCTGAATCCAGGCACTGCCTCTCAAAGAAACAGTGTTCAGGATTTTTTTTCTAAACTAAACCCTGGTGCCCTTACTATGTATTTACATCAGATAGACTGGTCTCCCCTATATCATACACCCAGTTTAGACAAAGCCCTGAAATATTTTGTTTCTACACTACCAGCCTTACAGGACAAACACATTCCCCATATAATGCAAAGGGTCAGAGGAGCAGACACTAAATAGTTCAGCAGTGAGCTGCTTGCATGTCTTGAATCTAGGGATAAATGCTGGGCTGAATTTAAGGCTTTAAATTTAGTCTCCGATCGACTGGACTGTAGAAGGCAGAGAAATGAATGTGAAAAAGCTATACGGGCTACTAAAAGTAATTACTGTAAACAGCTTCTCCAGTCCTCTGTAAGTGATTCCTATAGGTTTTGCAGTTATATTAAGGGTTTCATGGGGAAGGCTTCTAGCCCTCAAAATTCCTATGATTCCTGTAATATTGACTGGTACAAGCTGCAGCAATGTTGTGACTATAGCAAATCCTTTTAATTCTCATGTCTCTGATCTTTCCAGGTACACAAATATGTCCGAGTGTGCCACTGACCTGAACTCCCCTGTAGAGCAACTAGCTTCCCCTCCCTTCCATCTCAGGACTGTCACTCATGCAGAGGTATTGTGCCGTATGAGGTCCATATCTTCCTATAGTAGTGCTGGTTATAATGGCCTTGTACCTAGGTTCCTTAGGATTGCTGCTCCAGTAACCCAGCTATTTAACTTGTCCCTCTCCTCTGAGGTAGTGCCCCGGCTATGGAAGGTTGCCAAAGTGGTGCCAATCTACAAAAAAGATGATCCAGAGTGCATGGATAACTATTATCTCATCGCAATCCTGTCTGTGCTTAATAAGCTGTTCAAGAAACTTGTGACCTCTCAGGTACAGTAACTGAGCATTTTCAAAAACATAATCAATTAACCCCATCTCAGCATGGTTTCAGGCATGCTAATAGCAAATCTACTGCCCTTAACCAATTTACCACTTGGAGGACTGCTGTAAACTGCAGGCACACAGGGTGGTTATACAGAGCAGGACAGAATGCTTGTTGTGTATGGTCCCATGGCCATATGACCAGATGGCTACTGGTACTGATAGTTCATAGTGGCACAGAGGCCAAAAACCAGCAGTGCAATGAAACATACCCTAAAAACATACAGCACTGAGATACTGGTGGACAGTAAGGAACAACTGGGCTGCCCCCCTAGGGTCATCAGTCCTGGATGGTGGTATACCCTCACCACCTGAAATAATAATGATACAGGTGTAGTATGCAAAAATAAGTTTAACAGCAAAACTATGAGAGGGAACCTTCCCCCCAGTAGCACATAGGCCTGGTACATTTATAAAACAGGTATTTTAAGTGACAGGACCCATCAACAAACAGGCACGCCACCCGAGGACATCAGTATCAGGGCTGCACCGTCTTGTGCATTCACTCCCTCCCTATGCCTACTTTTAACCCTCCTTGTATGGAGAGTCCCCACTGGAGCCTCTTGGGGTGGTGTCCAAGTACCCTTTCTGGACCAACACCATCTCCCTCAGTGGGCCATGATACCCCTGGAAAATATGAACACACAAGATAATCATGAGTGGTCTGTACATGGAAGACTGGCTGACACCCATGACATCCCCCACCACCCTCTGGAAGGACCCAGTTGACTAGTACACAAGCACATATATCTCCTTTGTCACCATGGACATTGCAGCAGCCATGTAGTGACCAGGGTCACAACTATGTACAGCCAACACAAACATCCCCCAAGTGCACACCCAGTGCATACCTTGGATGGCTCCTCCTGGTCCTAGAGCTCCCCAAGGATCCCACCCTCCAGAAAAAGAAGTATGGCAGATACAGGGGCCATATTCTCAACCACACCACAATCATTGATGCTAACCCATCCAACATGCACCAACTGCTGCATGTGTACCGTGATTATCCTATCTAGTCATCCATGGAAATTCTGCACAGACATAAGGTGGGGAACAGCATCACTGTCACAGCACAATACACACACGGCATGTAAGGACAGAAAAATGTGACAGGTGGAACCTACTTCTGCTGACTTTGTCACCTGCCATAATTACCCACCTTGTGCAGTGTCATGGTATGCCATGGAGGATACGCTCCACAGCTTCGTGGGGTATGGCCCCACATGCTCAGTAATAGCTGCTGATGCACTGCTGCTTGCTGCCACCACCATTCTGTCACACAGTCAGGTTACAGCAATGCTGAGCCACCTGTGCATGCCATGTCACCCTGCTGGCATGCCAGACAACTGCCCACTTAAAGGGGCTTCTGTTAGCACTGGATGCCAGTCCAGCATTCCAGACAGGGCCACTGTTAGGCAATACACAAACATGTGGCTAGCACACATCACAGTGCAGCACCTCAGGGGTTCATAGGATTTGCCTGGGGCTACTTTTGAATATCCTTCTGTTGGATGGTGAAAGGAAACAGGAGCGGGCACTGAGAGAAAGGCCACAGCCATGTTTATTCAAGCCACATCTGGATAACAATGCCCTGTGGGACACACACTGCAAGGAACGATTCCATATGGACCATGCCACTATCACGTGACTTTGTGACCTGGTCCAGTCCCATGTGGATCCATGTGCCAAATGGCTGCTGCAATGTCCATGGAGACAAAGGAGATATATGTGCTTGTGTACTATGCAACTGGGTCCTTCCAGAGGGTGGTGGGGGATGTCATGGGTGTCAGTCAGTCTTCCATGTCCAGGACATTGCAGCGGGTAACCAATGCCCTGCCCCTGCCTGTGACTGACCACATAGCATCCCCCACTGCAGAGGCTGACATTAGGTACACCAAGGAGGCATTCCGTGCCATACGTGGCATGCCCAAACTCCAGGGATGGCATGCAGTGTTCCCAGCATGTGCCATGTTGCACAATATGGTAGTGCAGCATCTGCTACCCAGGCTACAGGACATACAGAGGCTTGTCCCTTTGGGTGAGGGGGGTGGGGAGCCTTCCATAGGAGGGTTATAGTGTTCCTGTCGGTGATGGATACCACCTAATCTCCCTCTTGGCAGCTGACTATACAATATCTGCAAGAATAATCACCACGGGGCTGAAATAGTATCACCTCTTGTATACTCCCTGTCCAAGCAGATTTTGTCAAAGGGAGGTAGGGAAAGCACAATATAAAGTGAACAATTAATATTATCCACAAATGGGCAAAAATACCTGACAAGCATTGTGTGGTGGTCCTTGCCCTGGATGCCAAAATGGCATTCAACCAGGTGGAGTATGGGTATGTACTCAAAAAACTTAAGAGGATTTGACATGAAGAAGCAAATCATTAGTTGAACTGGAACCCAATACAGGGAACCACCTGCAAGAATACAATTTAATGGTGGGTTGATAGAATCCTTCACTCTGTCTAGAGGAACCAGGAAGGGCCGTGACCTATCCGTACTCCTTTATTAGCTATCATTGGAGCCCTTAACTGCTGCAGTTTGATACAAACAAGGAATAGAAGGCTGCACACTTGTTAGAAGAGTGCACAAGGCAGCACTGTTTGCTGATGACCTCCTGTTATACCTGCAAAAACTGGAAGAGGGCCTTCCAGTGATCCACACACTACTTAGTCCGGAAACAAAATCAGTTCTTCTAAAAGTGAAATTCTCCCAGTTGCTGAGCAGCAGAGAGATAGAGAGCTGAACAATTCCATGGGGTTACAGGTGGTCTCAGCTATTAAATATCTAGAAGTGAAAATCCCTTGAAGACCGTTACACTTATGTAACCTGAATTTCCCTTCTCTCTCCTCTGTTAACTGGTATAAACACTGAATGTCAAATATGGGAATCATTGGCCCTTTTGGTCATCGGCAGAGTAAATGTAACAAAAAAGTACACCCGCCATAGTGTCACTACTTGTTTCCGTCTCTCCCAATTCATATCCCACAGGGAGTTTTGTAACCAGCTGAATAGCATAGTGCATAGGTTCTTGAGGCATGGGAAGCCTGCCAGGGTGAAAAGAATGATACTGCAACTCCCGACTCAAGAGGATGGGTGTGGTCTACTAAATTTCAAAAATTACCATTGGGCTTCTCAGCTTAGTTACCTTCCCACTGGGGTGCTCCTACAAAACACAGCTTGGGTAGCTAAGGAGAAAGAAGAAATTGGGGTGGACCTGAGAGGAGGACTATTGTCAGCCTCTTTGAGATAAATGACACTCTCTTACATTGTTAACCCCTTCAGTAAGACCTTAGCCAGGGTTTGTATTTCCACCCATAAATTTCTAACTTGGACACAAGACACCTTGGGCTAGACTTCATTATGGGTTTCCCTGAGGGGTATGCCATAGCACAATGTTTTCCTGCACCAGATCTTGCTTAAATGGGGAAAAACTGGGCCTCAATAATCTTAATCAATTATTTGAGGGAGGTCTCCTTAGTGATTTCAAATGGTAAGATGAGAGCTAAACCTACCACTGGTGGACTCTTTGCATTCCTGAGAATAAGGCATATGCTCAATGGCGGGGTACTAGACAATGATGGGGAAACATTGAATCCATTAGCCCCCATCTCTCCCCTAAAGGAGGAATTTTATAAGCCCCAGCCATTTTCAAACACCTTTCTATGTGCTACAGTATCCTTCGGGGGTGCACCTCATTGAGCTTTCATACCTGATAGGAAGAGGATCTGGGCATACCAGTCTCAGACGAGATGGAATAGGGCCACTGTCACCTTGGTGACCTGCTCTAGAAGTAACAAACTCATGCAGATTCATTAAATTGCAAGTACCAAGCTTACTTTACCCCTGTCCAGCTTCACAATAGATGCCCTGATAAACTCCCTATCTTTCCTAAGTGTCAGGTGCAGGAGGGCACATTCCTGCACATGACTCTAACATTCCCCATGATCACCCAGTTCAGGCAAGAACTTTATGATTTCATGGTGTGGGTTCTGCTGGTGAAACTACCCGGATCCTCTCTGGAACTACTGATGGAGGCAGACAAGAACCATGGTAGGCTAGGTGGTACATCCATGTTATAGTCCATTGCACTAATAAATGCTTGGAAAGCAATAACCCAGCAGTTGCTCTCAGCAGCCACCCCATCATAGCATGATGTTCAAGCAACATGGGAAGCTGCCTCAAACTGGAGAGGGCTCAACTTTGGCCAATGGACACTAAATGATCTTCCATAAAATTTGGGAACATTTGCTAGCAGCAATTGAAGCCATTGTATGGCCAACATAACTTACCCATGGCCTAGTCCCAGATAGCTGACTGGTCATCTGGTTTCTAAACTAAAGGTGGGAACATGCATTAGGCATGGTAACAGTGGGTAGGCAGACAGCTGGCAGGGGATCACCATGTGCTTAGAGGGGAAATAAGTGGGTGGCAGCTATTCATCTTAAATGTCTTATATAACCAGATGTTGAATAGGTTAATACAGTAAAATGTATCCTGATAGCTCTGTGTAACCAGCCTTAAAGCTTGAATGTACCTAGTTAAAACGGTATACCACTTCATGTGCAGGATGCCATACATATTGTCAATCTGTTTACCTTGCTCAATAAAATGTGTTTTAATCAACAATAACTGACATGACAACAAGCACATGGAGTGGTGTGGTGGAGCAGGAGCAACTGGCACTCAGACTGTACTAGCGATTGCCTCAATCACAGTGTGTGTGGTTGGTTGGGCTAATGGTCAGAGTCAGTGGCAGCAACCAGCAGGGAAGAAACCAAGGGAAGGCTGCTGGGCAGAGAATCAACCAAGACGCCAAGTGTGGGCTGTGGCAGGCACTTGGGCTTGGCTCACACAAGTGAAGAAGAGGGTCTGGAAACCAAAGACAGTTGTAGGTGGTATGTAATTCTGAGTGAGGTAGCAAGGACCATGAGCATGGGGCTAGGCAGGCAGAGGTGACAAATTTCAGCACAGTAACCGGTGTAGAGACCCTGTGTGGGGTACAAGTATAGCCACTCAATGGAAGAGAATGTCATCATTGGAGGACACATGGACCACCCTCAGTGAGACAGAGCTTGGCTCAGCTGCCAGCAAGTTGCAAAATGCATATTTGGGGTGAGATTGCAGGTGGATGATGAGACTGTACACAATAAGAAACTGATGGCAGAGTTGGGTGCAAAACTGGAGATACTGCGACTCTGAGCTGATGATGACACTGGGAGCTTAGGTGAGACTTGAGAAGATGCTGGTGCATGTGTGTGTGTGTGTGTGTGTGTGCTCGGGGGGAGAATTGAGATACTGCAGATGCAATGATGAGAGATGATGCCCATGGGTTGTTGTGAGATGGGGTTCATGAAATGATTAGTGAAACTTGTGAAAATGGGGCCAGCTAGAATGGAAGGAAAACCTCTAATGTACATAAAAAGTGTCATGCTCTCTGTACTTACAATGAGGAGCATGCAATTGCCCTCCCCAATCACATGTGGTGCAAATCCCAGACCTGCTGGATACCTCTAGATTCCTATATTATGCGTAGGCCTTAATCATCTCTCTTTTTCTCTACAGCCCCCATTACTAGAGGTAGTAGTACATCTAGGGTTATGGTTTCCTATTTTTCTGAGCATATACTGCCTTTATCTGTCTTGTTTCTTGGTAGTGATCATCGGTTCTCCTACTAGCACAAGATGAGGATGGATAGAGGGGGTTAGGGAGGGAGGAAGGGAATGAATTTCTTTTCTTTTTCATTTCCAACTACCCTTCTTTCTTATTGTTACTAGTTATGGTTGTATATAACTAAATATGACATTCATGGGTTTTTGGTTGTTGTTTTATCCCTGTTCCTTTAGTACATTGCGGTTTCTGTATGACTGTTTTTTTTTTACTATTGTTATCCTTCTTGTGTATTTTAAAATTTAATAAAATAAAGTTTATTGCGAAAAATGTGTCATGCTCTTATCCCTTTACTAATTGCAGTGTGTACTTAATTGTGCAATCCAAAGTAAATATATATTTAAATAAACACTCACCCAAAATGGAACATCACTTCCAAATCGGCAAAAAAAGATGTTTCAGCAATACACATAACAATGGATGCAGGTGTGTGAATAAATGAGAAATTATGTGCATCCCCGGTGTGTGATGCTCATATAAACCCCTCGGGCTTCGCCCTCAGGGTTTATGTAGCATACCACACCTCGGGTGCTCATAATGTCTCATTATACACACACACCCCCATCCACTATTGTATATGTAATTCCATAGTGATGTCATATAAATTATATGATTTACTGAGTAACTAGATTTACTGTGTTGTACTATATATGTACTAAATATGAGTTTTTCTATGTTACAGTTCCTTAAAAAACATTGCATTAACTGCCATAGTTTTTCCAGCTTTTTATTTTTCATGGTTTACCTACTGACTCATTGATAATGTTGTTTGGCTGCTGCTTCTCCCTAGCTCTGTTATGCTGGAACCCTCCCCTCCTCCATTCCATTTTCTGTACTGTATATGTGAAACCTTACAGACGTGAAGTTGCCACATAAAGTGCTATCTGTCATTATTCCATTTTCTGTATATGTGAAACTTTACTTGTTCATTGTGCGATCATAGTTGTGTTTAAAATTATTTCTCAATTTCTTCTCCCGAGAGACACTATACTATATGCATTGAATCAAATCCCTTATTCATAGAAAAAAGCTCCAATTCAATCCGAATATTCAGCATTTTTACATTGGTTGGGGTGATGGGTGGCATATTGAAATGCTTTTGGTTCACGTAATCAAATGGTGATTTGGACTTGTATTGAAAAAAATAATGAAATTTGTTCCGTATTCTCACGTGGAAGGAATACACAACCTACAATGGTAGTCATAGAAGTGTTTCACAGTACTGAAGTATGCCTAGATATACTGAGGTAGAATGAGGCAGGATCACATTACAGTCAATACAAATTACCTCAGTCGTACCTCGAGGTACCTCGAGGTAGGAAACTTTTTGATAACTGTTATACACATGGCCTTTTTTCTGTAACCTTACTAATGAAAGCTTTTTATTTTTGGTGTCATTTTTACCTCCTAGGCCACCTGTTCTGCCTCCATGTTCAGGCATCCTAATGGGGATCTAGCTGCCGTCTGCCTCTACTGCAACTTCACTCCTCACCTTGTAACCCCGTGGCTTACCTCCTGCAGTGGGGTGGCAGGGACCCCCAACTCCCTACCTGAATGGATCCAGTTTCAGGTGCAGAACTAGTGTGGTGAATGCATGGCTGGCCATCGAGCTGCTCAAATGGTGCCATCAGTTTTTCTACTTTTTTCCTGTTCCCCTGGCGTCTGGGGCATGCAATGATGCTGGCGGATGGAAGCATGCCCATTTACCTGTGTTCCCTCCAGGCATCTGCCCAAACTCCTCCCCAAGCTGTTACCTGATGCCCTGTTCCCCAGCCTCCACCAGGGGGTGACCGGGCACCGAGTATTGAAGACCCCACTCTCCAGAGAAGGAGAGCAGTCCATCGGATGCTCAATCCTTCTCAACCCCTGCCAACCCCTGGTGGCCCATGCTCATTCCTGAACATGGGTTGCTGGTATAGAATGAGGTAAGATGTCCAGCGCCTCAGCCCTCAGCACCACCAGGCCAGCTACTAATGAAAGCTTTGAAGGAAAAAGTTAAGGACACAGACTTAGTATGCCAATTTACAAATGTAATGCTGAAGTTACTTTTAGAAAAGCGATGCTTTTGTCCTTTTTATTAGCTTTCATGGAAAAGGTACCATAAAACAAGTACATTTGTTTCTCATGGTAGCAACCAACCTCTCAAAGTTCCAAACTGTTACCTTTACAAAATACAAACAGGTGGGCTTATATGACATTTGTGTTTCCCCTTTTCAACTTTGGTTTGTGTGTATTGTGCTGCTGACACATGTCAGTGCTAGATAGATAGATAGATAGATAGACGGACGGACAGATGGATGGACGGACAGACGGACAGACAGACAGACATTGATAGACAGATAGATAGCTAGACATTGATAGATAGATAGACATTCATAGATAGATAGACAGATAGATATATAGATAGAGAGATAGACAGACAGGAAGATAGATAAATAGACAGACAGATAGATAGACAGACATTGATAGACAGATAGATAGATAGATAGATAGATAGATAGATAGATAGATAGACATTGATAGACAGATATATAGATAGACAGACAGACAGACAGACAGACAGACAGACAGATAGATAGATAGATAGATAGACAGACAGATCAATCACAGGGTGCACCCATTTCACTGACAAGTACAGTACTGTGTTGGAGAAACCAACAATTTACACAATGATTCAGGGCCATAAATCATGTCTGTGGAAAAGTCTCAGTACTTACTGAATTGCTCATTTTAATCAGGAATTTCTGCAGGCTTTTTGTTTTGACAACCCCCATAATACAGGTTGCAAGGTTCACTGGCCAAAAATATATATATATATAATAATCATGAAGGAAAAATCCAAGCCATGCTCCTAACATATGGACAGTTATTTCACTCTTTTTTCTCATACATGGCACAAAAAAAATATTGCAGTTGGGATTATTCAGTAGCGCTTGGGGAACTTGGTGGCATGCTGCAAAGAACAAGTACTCCTGGCTCCATCATAGCATGGATTGCTATACCTTAAAGATCACAGGCAAAGACAGAAATTTAAAAAGTTAGTTTTCAGTTCTGTTGTGGGTTTGTGTAATAAAGAACAACATTATTAAACAGTTGTCTAATGTGTTCTGTGGTTATTTTCTGTACATCTATTAATTCAAGCTCCTTTTAGTAACATCTCAGTCACTTTAAATGTTTCTGTTTTTTTATAATCTAGGCAATGAGTGGTCTGCCATTGATGTCATTCAAGGACTGATGTCAATGGCAGCAGTATGCGATTGTGCATAGAAGAGTTGATTAGAAGTGTAGAGACAATGTGTTTTTCTCACCAAAATGTGACATTACATTTGACTCAATATTCCAATATTAGAAAGCTTTGCAAAATACAACAGATATCTAAAGAAAAAAAGGCACAGAAAACAACAGTCTGTCATTGCCACCACTCCTAATTCTTTGTCACATGGTACACTTTTTAAAATTATCAGCACACAGTGCAGCAACTACCTAGCCCTGATACATTTACTCTCCGAATATTTACCTGATATCAGCACACAGTGCAGCCACTACCTAGCCCTGATACATTTACTCGAAGAATATTTACCTGATATCAGCACACAGTGCAGCTACTACCTAGCCCTGATACATTTACTCCCTGAATATTTACCTGATATCAGCACACAGTGCAGCTACTACCTAGCCCTGATACATTTACTCGAAGAATATTTACCTGATATCAACACACAGTGCAGCTACAGTACTACCTAGCCCTGATACATTTACTCGAAGAATATTTACCTGATATCAACACACAGTGCAGCTACAGTACTACCTAGCCCTGATACATTTACTCCCAGAAGATTTACCTGATATCAGCATGACAGTCCAGATCCTGTACTGAGCAGCAGTTAAAAGAGTGCTAATGAGTTATGACAGTGTCAGTCTGAACTCACATTGCTTCTGATACTAGACAGCACCGGCAATGGGAGTGGTCTTGGTCATGTTAAACCTCTACACACAACGTTGTGCAAGTTATATGTAGGGCTCTGTAATTAAAAAAAAAAAAAAAAATTAAAAAAAGTAATGGAACAGAATATTAATATTATGATCCCTACCTCAAGATTTTCTGTTTTATTAGAAGTGTTACATTCTTTTCATACAAATGCATAAGCAATTATTTCTTGAGAATCCTCAATACAGCCATCATACTTTGTCATCCTCAGTCATTTTAACTTATAGGCCCTATGTATAGTGCACAAGGGACTATGTGATGCAAATGGAATATGAACAGGTGTTAGCAGAACATATAGAACATCTAACGAAATGAGTTAAACTTTAAGTCACCAAAAAAAAAAAATAATGAGTGCTTGTATGATGCACGGCCACACTGGGTCAGCCACTGAGGGCTACTAAGAGTTATGGTTTTAATTAGTTTTAAGTTTGAAGATTAAATAAGTTAAAGTTTAAAGTTAAAGTTTATTAGCCTTATTTTTGATTTGTTCGTTAATCGCATCTATTATGCTATCTGAATACTCGATATTTGTTATAGTTTTTGTCAGAACCAAGGGCTGACTACACAAACTGTACGTGTTAACTTTAGGTTTGCCGATTGACTTGCTCTGGTTTTATCGACTCCCACCATCTCACTAGGATACGTGGAGCTGTGGATTTGCTTGGAAGAACTTGTAATAAGGGAAGGAGTTCAGTTTCGGAGCCGTGGATTTGCTTGGAAGAACTTGTAGCAAGGGAAGGAGTTTGTTTTAATCAGCGGGCTCAAGCAGGGTTTGCTTTGGCAAATACTGATCGGTCGGAAATCTATTTGTGTTTCCTGGAGCTACGGGAGCTACGGCCACCGTTTCGGTCTTCGACCGGGCAGGAGTCACCTCTTTTATTCCCCTAGGGAGCTAGGGGAACTGGGGCTTCTCCTAAGCCACCTTAGGGGTCAGCTGTTGGGCTGATCACTGAGGCGTCTGTAGCCACTGGTCATCGACCAGCTGGGGGGGCATTTGGCTTCTGTTAAGTGAAGGAGCCTGTGTGCCTGCCTGTGACTGTTTCCTGGAGTTGCTTGTTTGTCCGGAGTTTTTTCGGTTTTTGGATCGAGCTGTGAGGATCTGCTGCCGGGGGACTGTGTTGAGTGTTGTTCGGCCTTCCCTGTCTGAATTTGATCTGGATTTTTGTTTTGTGACTGGATCTGCTGGAGAAACTGACTTGCCTTTCCCCTGCCCTGTTCCTAGACATAGGGGTGGTGAGAGTGCGGTGCACATTTATTTTTCTTTACAGTAATGGATTAATGTCTGGATTCATTTATGAATGGTCCCCCACCATGTGAGAGGTGGTATTGGGGGAATATACAATATTTTTTTAATATACTGATGACTTGTTGGATTGTTACACGTGAGAGGTGCTGCACTGAACTCTATAATATAGACTCTGTTTTCTGTCAGTTATCTTAGTTCTAGCCTGGGTTCAGTATCCAGTAGCATATGATGACATTGGGCATTGTGTCCTTTTGGACAATTTGATGTTATTTTGTTACTATATTTTTTGTTATTTGGGTTATCTTTGGGTTGGGGATTAACTTGTGTAATTTTGGGTGGGGTTTTATTTTATATTTTTGTAATATTGTTTGTTTTATCCTGCTCCCCCTCTGTGAGAGAGAGAGTGGAGAGTGTTTTTATTTATAGCTTTGATATTTATAGCTTTAGTTTTATTTTTTGTTTTCTTTATCGCTGATTTGATTAATTAAAATGTGTTGGACAGGCATAGTGACAGTTGGGCATTATTCCCCCACTAGGCTCAGGGAATTATGTCCTTTTGAATGCCCACCACTGTCATCCAACACCTATTTTAGGTGTCGTGTGTTGGGCATCCTGAGGAAGCGTGGACAAAGGTGGAGAGCTGGGCCTGGTGGGGGACAGGAAAGAGGAGGGGCGGATTGGGGTTTTGGGGTCCAGGAGATGCCCTGGGGCAAAATGGGGTCAGGATAGAGGTTACTCTTGTCTCGTCCCCATAACCAAGGGTTCTGAAGTAATTGGACAGGTGCCAAGGTCTTCCCCGACAGCTCATCCCGCCTTGGCGGTGTTATGCAATGCCAGATCAATTAAGAACAAGACAGCTATTATTGCTGATCTTGTTGGATCATCTGATCTGACTTGCATCACTGAGACCTGGCTGGATGAAAATCCAGGCCCTATATTGGCCTCGGCAACTCCAGCCGGGTTCTCGGTGATACACCGTCCAAGGCTGGATCGTAGGGGTGGGGGTGTGGCCATTATGTCTAAATCTGAGCTGGGCCTTGTGGATGTGCCATTGGAAAACACCAGATCCTTTGAATATATCCTGGGAGAGGGTGTAGGTTGTGGGGTTCTCCTCGTCTACCGTCCACCAGGTGATGGTGGAGAATTCCTGCAGGAGATAGCAGATTTCATTGTCGACCTGGTGCTGAGGTTTCCCAGACTGATAGTTCTGGGGGACTTCAATGCCTTGGTAGATGATGAACTCTCTCATTTTGGTCAAAATCTCCTCCAGCTGATGAATATGCTGGGCCTGACACAGGTAGTTACCTCCTCTACCCATATAGGGGGTCATTCACTGGATCTGGTCTTTCTCTTGGGTATGGAGATTGCTGATTTGGGGGTGGAACCTGTCAGTTGGTCTGAAAATTACACCATAAGGTTCAGTTTCAGGGCCCCCTCTAATAGGTCTGCCCCTACGGAGATGGTTCAGTACCGCCCTTTAAGGGGTGCTAACCCCAATGACCTAATGGCAGTACTGGATCTATTGAGTTTGTCGGGTGAAATCATGAGTCCAGATGATCTTGTATTAGCCTATAATAAGGCTGTAGGAGATGCTCTAGACAAAATTGCTCCTATTCGTGTTCAGCCTCTCGCCCTCCGTCTAAGGAGCTTGTGGTTTGATGGCTCCTTGAAGGAGTTACGGCGAGTTGGCCGAAGGCTGGAGAGACCCTGGTGGAAGTCGGACCCTGATGCCGACAGGCTTAGGTTGATGGCACATTATGATAGCTATCAATCAGAAATCACTCGTAAGAAAGCAGAATTCCTGTCCAGAGAGATTTCTGCTGCACAAAATTGACTGGCTCAGCTTTTCCGCACTGTGGACAGATTGTGCAATCCAGTCTGTCTTCAGCCCAGAGAAGCTTTTTCACAGCTAAGATGTGAGGAGTTTGCTCATTTTTTGCGGATAAGGTTGCTGGCATCAGGTCTGGCATTGGTCCGACCCCTCCTATGGGGGATTACGGTGGTCGACTAGAAGTGGCCTGTCCTCGGTCTGTCTGGTTAGATTTTCACCGGCCGGAATTCGGGGACATTGTGAAGATCATCCAAACAATGCGACCAACTAGTTGTAGTTTGGATTTGGGTCCTACACCTCTTTCAGTAGGTTGTGTAGAAGTTATCTACCCAATCCTTGCAGACATTGTCTGGAAGTCTTTGGAAAGGGGGGTCTTTTCCGATCCCCTTAAGGAGGCGGTAGTTCGACCACTCCTTAAAAAATCCTTCTTGGATCCAGAATGTCTAGCTAACTACTGGCCTATCTCTAACCTGCCATTTGTTGGTAAGGTTATTGAAAAGGCAGTTGCGTTGCAATTGGATGATCATCTTACATCTCACAATGTCTATGATACTCTCTAGTCTGGCTTCAGGAAAAGGCATAGTACAGAGACTGCCCTTGTCCGGGTATTGAGCGACCTCCTTATGGCTAGAGATCAAAAGGAGCATAGCATTCTGGTCCTTCTTGATCTCTCTGCTGCATTTGACACTGTAGACCATGGAGTGCTATTGGAGCGCCTGCGGGTCTTTTGTGGGCTATCTGGTACAGTCCTCAAATGGTTTCGTTCTTACTTCACGGACAGGTTTCAGAGAGTTGTCACTGGAATTTATTCCTCTGGCGCTCACTCCCTGCCTTGTGGGGTACCACAGGGCTCCATTTTAGCTCTCATGTTGTTTGCAGTGTATATGCTGCCATTGGGAGAAATCATCAGGCGATACAGTCTGGGTTTTCACTGCTATGCAGATGACACTCAGCTGTATCTGTCCTTTCTCCCCGGTCAGGGTGATGCACTCTCTGTACTTAATAACTGCCTTGCGGAGATCAGACTTTGGATGAGTTTGAGCTGGTTGAGACTCAATCTGGATAAGACTGAGGTATTGGTTGTGGATCCAGGTCATCCGGGGGTGGGTATGGGAGCTGGACAACCATCAGGTTTATTACTTGGTGGTGTACCACTCTCTACCTCTGAACAGGTGCGAAATCTGGGCGTTATTTTTGATGATGGTCTGACCCTGAAATCTCAGGTGTCAGCTGTTGTCAAATCCTCTTTTTACCATCTAAGGAATATTGCCCGGGTGAAACATCTTGTTCCCCCGGGGTATCTTCCAACATTGGTCCACACCTTTGTCACTACTCATCTGGACTACTGCAATTCCCTCTACCTAGGGCTACCAGGGGTTGATATGTGCCGCCTCCAGCTGGTGCAGAACGCAGCAGCCAGGCTTTTGACTGGGACTTCTAGAACCAGTCATATTACACCTGTGCTCCGTGAACTGCACTGGCTGCCTGTTTGGTGGCGGATCACCTTTAAGGTTGGTTTACTAACCTTTAAAGATCTACATGATCAGGGACCCGGTTACCTGAAAGATCTCCTGATTCCCTATTGCCCCCTCCGTCCTCTCCGTTCCACCAATGAGGGATTGCTGGAGATTCTCAGGGTTCGATTAAAGTCATCAGGATCTTGTGCCTTTGTTTTTTCAGCTCCAACCCTGTGGAATTCTCTACCTCGTTGGTTGAGAGAATGTCCAACCATCAATAGTTTTAAGGTTGCCTTGAAAACATATCTTTTTGCTTTAGCATACTCTAGTTTGTCGTGATTGACTTTTAAATGTTTGGATTTTATTATTTTTAATGTTTCTGTACAGCGCCTTGGTTTTGAAAGGCGCTATATAAATAAAATTGAATTGAATTGAAAATGCAGCGTTTCCCTCAGGAACTGTGTACAGAGGTTTAACATGACCAGGACTGCTCCCATTGTTGGCACCGGCAAGCTTTAGAAGCAATGTGAGTTGAGAATGGCACTGTCACAATGTATGTATAGTGCACAAGTGACAATGTGATGTAAACAGAATATGAGCAGGCATCTGCAGAGCTTATAGAACATCTCATCAAATGAATTAGACTTTCAGTCACCCAAAAATAATTAAATAAATAGAATGAGTGTTTGCGGCATTTAACTGAGGAACTGTGTACAGAGGTTTAACATGACCAGGACCACTCCGGTTTTGTGCGTCGACTAGCTTTAGAATCAATGTGAGTTGAGAATGACACTGTCACATTGAATGTATAGTGCACAAGTGATGATGTAATGCAGATAGAATATAAGCAGGCATCAGCTCATCAGAGTAAATAGAACATCTCATGAAATTAAATTAAATAGACTTTCAGGCACAAAAAATAATTAAAATTTGTGCTTTTACAATGCAGCCTTTAACTCAGGCACTGTGTACAGAGGTTTAACATGTCTAGGACCACTCACATTGTCAGCTCTGGCTAGCTTCAGAAGTAATGTGAGTTGAGACTGACACCATCATAACTTGTTAGCTGCTGCCTGGCAAAAACATAGTGCAGCAGGGGAAGGGGGAGAGGGAGAAGAAGGAAACACATTTTAGTGAATGGGGAGGAGATGGGCAGATTTTCAGGAAGCAGTGCTTCAACTCTACTCCACTGTAACAACCAAGCTGTGCTGCATTAGGAATTCTGGTCAGACCCCTTCTTCTCATAGCAATAAGTCAGCATAGCTCTGATGCTATGCAGCCAAAAAAAAATGTCTAGATTTTTCTTGTAGACTGCTCCATTTCCCTGTTAAGTACATGCATCCCAGTAAAACATAGGAGCCTTGCTATACAACCATTTTATCTTTGCTGGCTTGTCTGACTGTTGCCACACCAAATCGTTGACATTACTGCTAAGCTGTGTACTGTCCATTGGTTTATCAAGTCCACCAGCCTGGCAACAAATACGTGCCACTAGAAACAGAGTGGTGGGGGGACCAAGGTGACATGTCACAGCTTTAAAAAGTTTGATGCAAGCAGTGAAGATTATTTTAATTGGTTGCCAACAGAATAAAATGTCTAAAAACTGTTAATGCAACATGCACATTTTTTTTTCCACAGTGTGAGCAATCTGCTAAAGAACTCAGCAGAATACATGGGGCTAATTTTGATACTGGTTATTCTGTTGGGAAACTGAATAGCTTACAGTGCATGATTAAGTTTGACGTGGCTTATGACTGTCAGCTGCTGATACCTTGTTTTCCAAGGTATTTGTCTAGTTTGAGCTGGAAGGTATAGAAACAATGAACCAGATTTTCAAAGGGCTATGACTGCTGCAAGCCCCAGGTGTACTGAAGATGCGGCACATGGGCTTGCAGCCATCACCTGGCCGGTGATTAGCATTTTTGATCCCGTGCACCAGTTACTCCAAGTTAGACCAACTTTTTCTGGTCTAGCTGGTGGCAATCCTGAGTAACTTTTTTATGGGGCTTGGGACAAATATTTGGTGCAAGCTCCTGTAGATCGAGTAAAGTGTCGCAAGTGTACCCGACCTACTAAAATCCGGCACAGTTGTGGCAAAGGAGACTGGTGCAGCTGCACCAAATAAAGGGTTTGCCGCAGGGCTTGACACAAGCCATGCGTCACCCTTTGAAAATCCGGCATAGTATCCGCTGGTACTATCTATCCTGGAAGTTTGTTCCTAGTGCCCTACAATTCATTCTGAGAAGTAACTCTTTCTGGTATTTCCTTTTAATCTTCCTGCTTTCAAAGCCATTGAGAATTCCCTTGCCCCTTTGTCTTGTACATTCAAACTAGGAACATTTAGCGAGCGGTCCGGTCTAGGGTCTGAGAGTGTATCAGCGATTCTTACTGTTTGGGACCGTTCTTCAAGGTAGCTCTTAAACCAACCAATAGAGTCAGTTGACAGCCCACTGTTCTGAAGCTGGACAAGCAGGAGGTAGTGATTGACGGTGTCGAAGGCTTTAGTTAAGTCAATGTAGATTGAGCCTAGTAGTTCACCGGAGTCAAGTGCTTTGTGGATTGCGGCAGTGAATTCAAGTAGGGCTGTGGAGGTGCTGTGACCTTTGCAGAACCAGTGTTGTTGCTTGCACACGATGTTGTACATATCCAGGTATTCTGTGAGCTGGTCCGAGACAAAGCGTTCTAGTGCCTTGGAGAGTGGGGGTAGTAGGGAGATAGGTCTGTAGTTATCGTGGGCAGTTTTGTCACCACTTTTATGGATTGGTGTGACAGTGTCAGATTTCCATCTTTCTGGGAACAGGCTAAGGCTGAGGGAGAGGTTAAAAATTCTGGTCAGAGGACTAAGCACTTCATCAAGTGTGAGAGACAGGATTTTGAGATCGAGGGAGTCATTACTGAATCTTGATTTACCAAGGGCTTTGGTAACATATTTGCATACTTGGTGAGCCTTGACTGCTTTGAAGTAGAAGTGGGGGGAACTGGTGGGAGTAGTGCTCATTGCGGACAGAGGGGCTTCACCATCTTTGAAGCAGTCCTGGGGTAGGACAGTGCTAAGGTTGGTAAAGTCTTTGTTAAAGGTATCCGCAATAGTTTTTGGGTTGAGGGTTGTGGTTCTGTTGATGTTGAGTATTGATGGGGGGGGGGGTTTGGGTGGATTCCCAGTGAGTTCCTTTATGTTCTTCCAGAATTCCTGACCATTGCCCCAGGAGTTTGTGAGGGCATGCTTATAGTATGTGGACTTCATTTTGCCGGATGGTTTTGATGCAGTCATTGCGGGCACGTTTGTAGTTTTGGATGTTGTTTTGCCTTCCAGAGTTTCTGGCCAGCTCCCATAGGGGGTCTCTTGTTTTTACCATCCTGAGGAGGTCACCTGTGAGCCAAGGGTTACTAAGTGATTTGACTTTGCATTTGGTAATAGGAGCATACGTGTCACAGGCCACAGTGAAGATGTTTATGAAGTGGTCAAGGGCAGTGTTTACGTTGGTTGCTTTTATCTTCATGAGCGGGTATTGGTTTGTTGATATCTCATGAGTGGTAAAGCCACAAGTGAAACAGCAACAGACCAATATCCTCAAATGAAGATGAAATTGATATTTCAAGTCAGCCCATGTCCTCTTTGATTTTTACAACAGGTGTTTAGATGGCTTGTGATAGAAACGGTAAAAAGCTAAAAAAGTGAAAAGAAAATGTAAGCTACATGGACTACTGTATATGCAATCAGAAAAATATAGAGTTTTACCAAGAAATGTTCCTGAGCCATACTAGCTCATTTCAGATGCATCCTGGGGGAAATAACTAAAGTTGGTCACATACCATGCTCAGAAATTTATCTTCACGTGTACGAATACATTTCTGAGCATGATCAGTGTGACCAAAATAAGATAAATCTCTGAGCATGCTCAGTGACCAACTTCATTTATCTTGCTCATGTTGCCCAAAATAGCATGTTTATTTTGGCCCATTTATTTTCACACCTGTTGTATTATTTTGAAGGTCAAAAGTGCATACAATATGCTGCAGGGTTTGGTCCTACTACTGGCTAGTATTGATGATCATGTCTCTTTTAACTGGGACTTTCAGCCAGACTGCGCCACTGTGTATATTCCAGATGCCATGCACACTGTACGTGACTGGAAGATTTTTTCCTCTTTTAAAGTAACTTACCTCCCAAAATGCCATACAAATGTCTTTGTTTTAGTTAGACACTGATTTTCATGCTCCATAGAGGGAGGGCTAAGAGTGTATTAAACTCAAATGCCAATAGAAGGCATTTGTTGGGGCATAACTCTGCCAGACACCCAATTACAGATGAGTATAATCAGAAAAGAGTAGCTGGACATCACTTCCCAGAACCTGGAAATATCACAGGAAATTAATGCAAACCCACAATACAACTAAAAACAAAAGGAACAAATTAAAATGCAAGTGGATTTAAAACTGCAGTCCACGTGATCTCTGCAGGTTTGTGATCAGAATGAAATGAGTAAATGTCCCACTTATAACAACTTGAATTTAAGCTGCAGTTTAACTCATTCAGTGCACTCTCCACCCACAAAAAACGTTATGCCAATCAGACACCAAGGCTTTCCTTGCACTGACTGTCCCCAAAGTTTGGAACTTTGGTGCATTTCCATGGGGCATGGATGAAATCCAGACCACTGGACTTGACTTGACCCAAAATGATAAAAAACAGACCTTCTGGTCCTTCAGAACAGCCAAACTTGACACAACTTGCATGATCCAGCTGTTCCAGATATACTAGTTGGTCTGTTTTTTATTTCTTTATTCTGTCTGCTCCAGTTTTACTGTTTACTGTAGGTTCATCTGGTGTGGCTGGTCTGGATTTTATCTAGGGTAGGTGTATGGGTAAAACCCAGACTGCCTGATTCAGACCTAACCAAACCAAAACCATCACTAGTCTGCTCTGGTTCCAGCAGTCCTGCTATCATCCATACCCTCACTCAATGTGTGACATGTGTGTGTGAGCACCTGTTTTGTGCATTTTCTTTCCTGCCTCCCCCTCTTGTGCTCTCACTCAGTCTGCTCTCCCTCCCTCTCTCCAACAATCTCTCTCCCCCTCTGTAATGTGTGATCTGAAAAGCTTATAAAACAATGAGAAAATCAACCAATCAAGAGAACAATATATTTTAGGCAAACCGGCGCCTGTGAGTCTCTCTGTTTGGGTCCATTTGAATCTGTTTTAACGTTCTGCTTACACGCATTTTTATTTAGCACTTGCAGCTGATGCAATGGCAGGAGTATGTTTTGGGGGTCCATGCTGGGTTTCCTCTGATGCAGTCGACTCCTAATCAGACAATTCTACTGATTCCACAGTTTGTCATGCAGTGCTTGTGATACAGTTCATAAAGTAGGTCATTGCTAGTGACCTCCCTCTGAAGCAGCAAACAAAGTTGTGTCTGCGATGGTAGATGTGGCTGAAGAGGGCACTGATGCTGTCTCCTTTAGAGGTGGTTGATGCACACTACCTTCCTCAGCTTCTTTAGGGTTTGTTCATGAAGTCTTGTTTTCTTTGGGCACCATTGCTGACAGAAACAGTTAGGCTGCAGACTGTTTTGCAGAAACTATTTAATTAGTGAACCCTGATTAGTTTCAGTGTCAGATCTAGTTTGATAGTATTGGACAGCTTTTTTCGTGGGTTTTTGTGGAAGTTTTCTGTTACAAAGTCAGAAGAAGAGGATCTGAGAACTTCAGTTTACCATTGAAGAAGAAGCGCAACTTGGCAGGAAGTAGCAGTGCATACCGACCTTATCACGTAGAGAAAATTGTAAAGTACATGGTGTTATAGTACGCTATTATGTTTTTTTTTCAACTTTTACTGTATGTATTCACATTTTGCACAAAATTCACTTTAGATCAAAAAGCTTAGTGACTTTTGAGAATAGGCACTTTGATAACCTCATTATAGTAAATTGAAGTGGATATGACATTTTTCATACAAGTACCAGTGAAGCATTAACTTTTCCAGCCCTAGCTGGTCAGTACTGGGCCCTGTATGATGTTAGTAATTCAGTACCCTATAAAAGACAACTTCTAGTACACAGGCCCTGCCTCTTGGCAAAGCCCTGCAAAAGAACAAAATACTGGGGTATCTGTGGCCACACTGTAGCAGGTAGAGATTTCTGGGCCTTTTTTGTAGCCTGTATTGTATACTCCTATTCCTTGCACTCTAACACTTATATCACATTGCATGTATCCTAACTCATGCTTCAGTACTGTGCTGCTGCTGTTGTGACAAGTGCTACTACTTAACTGTTATAGCCATTATTACAGCTGGTATGATGTTTTCATTCTCTAGTAAAGTTTGTGTGAATTTGTAGAAATTCACACTTAGTGAATTTCACAAATTTCTTGGCAAATGAATCAACATCACCATGCATGTAAAAAAAAAAAAAATTTAAACTCCCTATACACTGTGCTGTAATGCCACCCCCTCTTACCTCCCAAAATGTTAAATGCATGATGAAATACCCACTCCCATCCCCAAATGACACCCTCCTCCTTTCCCTGCCCTGGTGCATTGCATCAAAAAGACTGAGACAGTTACTACATTAAAGTTCAGTCAATACACTTACCTCCACTCTCATACCAAACACACTCCCCATCTTTCCCTACCTGAGTCCCACTAAGTAAGTCAGTCATCATCATAATCCCCCCCCACCTAATCCCCCTGTGGTCCCCACCACCCTCCTTCCCCCACCAGTGTCCAGAAAAACAACCAATAATAATAATTAGCCCCCTGGTGCACAGCATCTCCTCTGTTTGGCGTTCGGGGTTAGGTTTTATTTTACTGGGTTTCATCTGTTTGGGAGGGTTTTTATTTTTTTTCTTTGTTTTGTTTTTTGTTTGGTTTGGGTAATTTCTATTTTCTGTTCAGGGTTTCTCTTCTGGGTCAGGTGCTTGGGTGTTGTGTAATCAGATTTTGATTAGCCTGTATGATGTGTAGGCCTTCCCCCGTGGTCATGTGCTATTCGTCCTTTGCCCTCCAGTCCCTCTGCCCAATCCCTCCCATTGATGTTGTCAACTTACCAACACTGTCAGGTGCTGGGTATTGCTCATAGGAGGTGGGGTGGGGGGGTGCAGACATCAGAGGACAAATGAATGGGTCTCTCACATCGGGGTCGTTAGGTCTAGAAGATGACCTGGGGCGAAATGGAGTCTGGAACGTGGTGCACCATGTCTAGTCCCCATAACCAAGGGCACCACCATTTCCGGTGGGCAAGTAGCCAGGGCGGCCCTTGAAACCCATCCAACTCGAGCGGTGTTATGCAATGCCAGATCTGTTAAGAATAACACTGCAATCATCGCAGATTTTGTTGGAACAACTGATCTGGCTTGCATCACCGAGACCTGGCTGGATGAAAATCCTGGCCCCATATTGGAAGCTGCAGTTCCTGCCGGGTACTCAGTGATACACTGCTCGAGATTGGACTGTGGGGGGTGGGGTAGCGGTCTGTTTCAAGACTGAGTTGGGCCTCATGAGTGTATCAGTTGAGGAGGCCGAATCTTTTGAGTGTACCGTGGTGGCAGGTGTGGGCTGTAGGATAGTTCTTGTCTACCGTCCACCAGGGCACGAAAAGCGATTCTTGCAGGAAGTAGCGGACTTCGTCATTGACATGGCGCTGGAGTCACCCAGACTGATGGTTCTGGGTGACTTTAACACCTGGGTCGATGACGAACACTCACAATTTGGACAGCACTTCCTCCAGTTGATGACATCACTGGGCCTCACACAGATTGTTTCCTCTGCCACCCATCAGCACGGCCACTCTCTTGATTTGGTTTTCCTCCTGGGGATTGAGGCCTCCAACCTGGGGGTGGAACCTGTCGAATAGTCCGATCACTACACCGTGAGGTTCAACTTTTGTGTCCCCCTTCGTAGGCCTACTCCTGAGGAGATGGTCGGTTACTGATCTTTATGGGAGATGAGTCCTAAAGATCTGGCAGCAGTGATTGACCTCTCTGAGTTTCCTGTGGCCAGCACGAGTAGGGAGGCCTTGGTTTTTGCCTATAATAGGGCCATTTCCATGGCTCTGGACCTGATTGCTCCTGTCCATGTTTGTTCTCTCCCTCTCTGAGGAAGTTGTGGTGATTAGGACGTAGGTTACAGCAACGTTGGTGGAAATCCGACCTGGAGGTTGACCACCTTAGATTGGTAGAGCATTATCAGACCTACCAATCAGCGATCTCCCATAAGAAGGCAGAATTCCTGTCTGGGAAGATTGCTGCCACTCAGAACCGACCAGCTCAGCTCTTCCGAACTGTGGACAAGTTGTGCAACCCAACCTGTCTGCAGCTCTGAAGACCTTTTTCGCAAGTGGAGTGCAATGAGCTTGCTCGATTCTTTGAGAATAAGGTGGCCAACATCAGGTCGGAGATCATCTTGACTCGCTCTGGGGGGGATGCTGTAGATCGATGCCTGGTCACCTCACCTCGTGTTTCCTGGAGTTCCTTTGACCTGCTGGAGTTCGCGGATGTCATGTGGGTTGTCCAGAGTATGCATCCTACATGCTGTAGTTTGGGTCCGGGTCCAACCACCCTGATTATGGGATGTTCTGATATTATCGGCCCAGTCCTGGTTCAGATAGTCCGGTACTCCCTTGATTCCCAGCTCCCTGAAGGAGGCAGTGGTAACACCTCTCCTGAAGAAAGCTTCTTTGGACCCTGACTCTCTGGCCAACTACAGACCAATCTCTAACCTCCCCTTCATAGGGAAGGTTACTGAGAAAGTAGTGGCGTTACAACTGGCGAACCACCTGACCATCCATAACATCTATGAACCTCTCCCATCTGGTTTTGGAAAGAGATATAGTACCAAGACTGTGCTGGTTTGGGTGCTCATTGAGAGATCAGAGAAGCCATTCCTTCTTGGTACTTCTTGATCTCTCTCTTCAGCCTTTAACACTGTGGACCATGGGGTACTGCTTAGGCACCTGAGGTCCATCTGTGGCCTGACATGTACCATCCTCAGGTGGTTTACATCTTTCCTCACTGGCAGAACTCAGAGAGTGATGTTTGGGTTTTTTACCTCGAACCCATTCTCTCTGTCTTGTGGGGTACCTCAGGGCTCAGTGCTGTCTCCCATGTTGTTTGTAGTGTATATGCTGCCCCTTGGAAACATTGTAAGATGGTAAGGGCTAAGGTTTCACTGCTATGCTGATGATACCCAACTCTACCTGACTTTCACACCCGACCAGGATAGTGCTCTCTTGGTATTTAACAACTGCCTTGTTGAAATCCAGGATTAGACGAATTTGAGCTGGCTAAAGTTGAATGCGGGAAAGACCGAGGTGATGGTTATGGTGCTGGGTCACCAGATAGAGGGGTTGAGGACAGGTCAGTCTTCTGGAATTTACCTGGGGCTCCCAGATCCTTACCTCTGAACGGGTGTGTGACCTGGGGGTGGTGCTTGACGATGGGCTGACCTTACAATCTCAAGTGTCAGTGGTCATCAAGTCTTACTTTTACCATCTTAGGAACATCACCAGCATAAGTACCTTGTTCTGTCTGGAGATCTTTCCACACTGGTTCACGCCTTTGTGACCTCACACCTTGATTACTGCAACTCCCTGTACTTAGGGCTTCCTGGGGTTGATATCTGCTGCCTGCAGCAAGTGCAGAATGCTGTGGCATGACTGTTGACAGGACTTCCTGAACATCTCACATCACCCCTATGCTGTGCAATCTGCACTGGCTGCCGATTCAGTGGTGGATCACCTTTAAAGTTGGTTTACTGACATATAAAGCCCTACATGGACTTGGCCCTGACTACTTGAAAGAGCTTCTTGTTCCCTGTTGCCCTGAGTGACAGCTCTGTTCAGCCGAAGAGAGGTTGCTGGAGATCCTGATGGTGTCTTTGAAATCTTCTGTGGCCCGTGCATTCAAGTAGGTGGCCCCTACCCTCTGGAATCCTCTACCTCATCAGCTGTGGGAATGCATGAACGTGGGAGGCTTCAAACAGGCGCTAAAAACTTTTCTATGGTGCCAGGCCTTTAATGGTACTGAAAGAATGAACCCTGTAAGATTATTGTCACTGTTCTATACTGTATTTATTGATTTTATCATATCTATTTTAATCTTTTTGTAAAGTGCCTTGGTATTTTGAAAGGCGTTTGCGTGAAATAAAGTTGATTATTAATTTCAAAATGGCACTATTGAATGAATAGTGACTTTTTTGCTCCTAATAAAACATGATTGGCTTAGCTGCTCTGAATCAGGGGACTATTTTATTTACTATAGTTTTTTTTCTGGGTTCTGGTGAGGGGAGGAGACTGGCAGGGACTAGATGGGAGTTCTTTGGGGGGATTATGATGATGAGGGAATTACTTGGTGGGACTCAGCTGGGGTGGCTGGGGGAGTGTGTTTGACATGTGGGTGGAGGAAGGGTATTGACTGAACTTTAACACAATAATGGACTCAGTCTTGTTGCTACAATTTACCCGGGCAGTGGAGAGGGTGTGGGGGCGGCGGGGGATGAAAGTTGGGTATATCATCATGAATTTAACATTTTGGGTAGGTGAGAGGGAGCATAGCATGTAATTCAAGTTGTTCATTTGCCAGAAAATGGGCCAAATTCACCTGCAAATTTGCCATTTGCTTAGATTCGCCATGCAAATTTAGCTAATTCAGCCAGTGAATAGTGACATGAAGTGTGGTTGGTGAAGCGAAGTTGCCGAACTTCACAAATTTAGGCAACTTCATCCATTTCTATCAGTTTGCAACTTGTGACTGAAAAGCCGTCGGCATAATAAAGCTGAGTTACATAGAGAATAATGGATAGACAAGTGTGTATTATGGATTTTATTTGCACACCCAAGGTGTTTGATGACCCATAAACCTCAAGAGTGAAGCTCGAGAGGTTTATGTGGTCATCAAACACCAAGGGTGCGCAAAAAAAATCCATAAATACACACTTCCCTATCCTTTATTTTTTATAGTTGCTGGTGCCGGGATTTCTTTAATTTTGAGTTATCTGCATTTTGCCCCGCAGACTGTAGTGTGACCAAGCAGTTCAGTATTCTAAACAAAACTGTAGACATTTCCCACAAAATGGCAGTATTTGGCATAAGAAACGTGATACATTTTTTGTTATACCTAAATTTGTGTATTTTCTTGAGAAGAAACCACAGAGTGTAAAGTGAGGAGAGTGAGTGACTTGGCAGATTTAGAAGACTTGACGAAAGCATTAGAGAGTGTTGTTATAGTAACACTTACGTGGAGTCTTCTGAAGCCGCCGAGTCACACACTCTCCTTGCACTACACTTGATGGGTTCTGTGACATGGACAGCCAGTTCTGAGTGCTGTATCATTTTTTTTAATATAAAATGTATTACTGACTGTTTCTGCTGAAAATCTGATGCTCTAGGAGTGACCCCCCCCCCAGGTTTCAGCTGAAAGATGAATAGCCATGAGAAAATGCTAAAACAGCATGTGAGATCACACACACAGGTTTTTAGATACAATGTGTTGCATGGCAGGCCTGAAGCTAATGACAGAGTAGAACAGACCTTGATCAAGGATATCCTGTTTTGTCTAAAGTTAATTACAGGCTGGTAGAAGCTTGAGTTGAGCATATCCATTTTATGACAGTTCCAGAGGAAGAAAAGCAGGTTGTGATGTATTAGTGTGAAAATCACAAATATGCTTTCATGTCCTGGAAGGGGGAAGCTTATCATGAGATCAAAGAATTGTCATTTGCAGAACATGAATCATGCTGATGTTGCAGAATTTAATACTGGGAAAAGATATCCTGTTTTTATAGATACATGTTTTTTTTATATATATTCTGACAGAGGAGGAGCTAGATGACCTGACCCAAAAAGGGGTTGACAAATATAGTTTGCTTTAAGGAATATTCTGTTTGACTTCACAGAGACACGTTTTTTATCTAGACTCTCACAATGAAACATCTTGAGCACTTGTAAACAGGTATTTAGAAAGAGAGTCAAATCTAAGTACTATAAGTAGGAATTTGCACTGTTTAAACCTTGTTTTTTTTTTAAAGATTTGTATGTCTTGTGATATAACAGTTCTGTACTGATTCTGTATTCAGAACACCCTGCCAGAGGAAGTGGTGGGGGCTGAAACAATCACGGGATTTAAGAATGCATGGGATAGACATAAAGGAATTCTGGAGGTCAGGGGTAAGGGTCAACAGACTTCTAGGAAAACAAACTGAACTTACACGCTCAAATGGGCAGACTGGGTGGGCCATAGGCCCTTATCTGCCGACACTGTCTATGTATCTATGTATTTTGTGTTTGACATATTTTTATCTATTTTTAGTAAAAACTCTTTTTTGAGCTTACTTGGTCTGCCTTTGCTTTTCCTTCACTTGTGAGAAGAGTATATATGGTTATAGCAGACACGAAGCATAAGCTTGAATGATGGTACCAAACTGGAAAGAGAAGCATTTTAAATCTTTTTTTTTTATTTTAGTCTTTGGTAACCGGGTAAGGCCCACTAGGCACAAAAGCCTGTTTTCAGGGGCAACCTGGGAGCACTGGGCGGTTAAGTGACTTGCTCAGAGTCACACAGTATGCAAGTGGAGGTTGTGAGAATCAAACTCAGGTCTAGTCTGCTGGATGTACCAAGCTCATTCACACCTCATTCCTCTAACCTCTAGGCTATACTGCCAGCCCTGAGGTCTTTATTAAAGTTTTTAATTGTTCATCTCTGTATACCTGGTTAGGTGCCCCAGGCAAGGATATCTGGCCCCCTGAAGACAGATATATCTGAGCCTGTGCATTGGGTAGGCTAGCAAGAGGTTCACAATTTGAATCCCTCCAGGACTGAGACCAAAGGTTGATCTGAACTCACAAAACAGACAAGAGGGTTACCTTGTTCTGTTAAACTGTTCACAAGACTGCGCTTGGAGGTTGACACTTTGAAGTAGAGGGTCTGACCTGCTGAGTGGGTTTGTGACAGATTGGTTGGCAGCGGTGGCATAATTTTGGCATCACAAGCTTTTATTGTTCTGCATCAGCTGAGACCATAAGCTCTCTTGCAAAGAAAGAAAAAGGCAGAGTTTTATTTTAAAAGGAAACAGAACTATATATCACTTGGTGTACAGTCAAGTTCCTACCCATTTTATTTTTTTTCCTAAAGTGCTAATCAAAGTAGCTGTAGTCAGGGAAGAAGATGGCTTCCGACTACAGCAGACACACTGTAGATTTCTTGAAGCAGTTGTGCGGGGACAGAGGAGTTCCATTTGAGGTGACAGCTGAAAAGCAGAACCTCACAGAGGCCCTGATGGTAGCAGATACCCAGAGCAGCAAGTCACAGATCATGACTGAAAGGGACCAGACCTCAAGTGTGGCAGGACTAGCGGCCAGTGCAGTGTCCAGATCCAGTAAGGAGGACAGCAGGACCACTGTCAGTGAAGGGCCACAGCAGCAGGGGAAGGTCACTAGTATCCTGAATCTAGAGGTACTCAGGCTGCAAATTGAGTTGCGCAGGATGGAACTAGAGGCAGAGCGAGAACAGAGAGAGGCAGATCATGAGGCAGAGCGAGAACGCCAAAAGGCAGAGCGAGAACAGAGAGACACAGGCCGTGAGGAGCATGAGTGCCAGCAAGATGCAGAGGAGAAGAGAGAATGAGAAAGCTGAGACACAGACCATGAGGAGCAGGAGCACCAAAGGCAACATGAACTGGAGAAGATACGACTCTGACCAGCGGCACCAGAGCAGGTAAGTGGCTCGGGTTTAACTGGGACTGCAGGACTGGGTTACAAATTGAACTCCAAATTAATAGCCAAGTTTAAAGAGAAGGAGGACATGGATGCCTTTTTAAATTATTTTGAAAAAGTTTGTATTCAGGCTAAAATTCCTAGAGAGTCCTGGAGCTTCCAACTATCCCCGCTACTTACTGGGAAGGTTCAGGATGCACTGGGTCAAATGGACAATGAAGACAGTGATGATTACAGCAAGTTAAAAGCTGCACTGTTAAAAAAGTTTGAATTAGCTGCTGAATCATGCAGAGCTAAATTCCGTAAGCTCAGGAGAAGCCCTGATATGAGCTATGAGGAACTAGCCACAAAACAACGTCAGTTTTTAAAATGTTGGTGGGAAGGAATTGAGGCAAACTCTGTTGATAAAATTGAAAATGTGATTTTATTAGAATAGTTTTATTGGGCTTGCCCAGCAGAGCTAAAAACCTGGCTAGAGGACCAAGATCCCAAAACAGTGCAAGAGGCTGCTGAACTCTTGGACCACTATGACAAGATCAGACTTGCTCTGAGAGTGAATGTGGCAGGTGTGGCAGTGCAGAAAGGGAAAAGCGCGCCTTCAGGGCAGCTAAATCCCTCACTGCCTCCACCAAAACCAGTTAGCTCCAGGTTTTAATGAAAAGATTTCTCTGAAGTAAAAAATGCCTGTTAGTTGTGTAAAGAAACTGGGCATATTGACAGATAGCATCCCAAAAGGCAAGCAATAATACACAACAGGGTGCTAGAAAAGAAGTGGGTTGTTTGTGTGTTCCTGGAAGCATGCCAGTGAACATGAGGGAACACATGCACCCAGTCATGGTAAATGGTGTGCAGATGCAAGCATCAAGGGACACAGGGACATCCCTGACCTTGATAAAGGGGGATCTGGTACAGCCTGGTCAGCTTATACCCAATAAATATGTCACTGTCCAAGCATTCACTGGTGAAGAAAAAACATTACCCCTTGCTAGTGTTCTCTTAGGCTAGGGTTAAACAGGGGGAACTGTGCAACAGGTGGCTGTAGCCAAAATATTAGCAGTGGATGTGATCCTGAGTAACAATCTCCAACAGGGGATATTATGTGCAGTTACCCATAGCCAAGTGGCAAGGGAAAATTGTACTTCCCTGAACCCCACAGAAACCAGTGCAGAAACCACTGACAGGCTGGTTCCCCAGCCTGTGTCTCCTGATGGGGATACTGATAAAAAGGGGGTAGAAATTTCCCCAGTAGCAAGTGACCACACAGCTGAGGAAGGTTACTCCGAAGAGGGAGGGGTGACCCATTGTCAGAGGGTTGGGATTGATGGTGATCCTGAGGGCTCTGCCGCTAGTGCTAGGGACCCTAGTTTAGCAACTGAAGGGGACCTGTCCCATGCCTTGGTAATGTGTGAGGGGTTTGCAGCTGCTTAGAGGAGTGACCCTAGTTTAGGGAAGCTGAGGGCTTAATCAGACTCGGACGACACACAGGGAGGTGACGGCAGACATAAGGTTTATTGGGAAAATGGACTTATGTATACTCAGGCAGTACAGACAGATGGAGGGATGCTAGGCAGGCAGCTTGTCATTCCCCAGGTGTATCGTGAGCAGTTGCTCAAAATTGCACATGATATTCCCTTGTCTGGTCATCTGGGAATCGCGCGCACTATGCAACAGTTAGCCCAGAATTTCTAGTGGCCTAACTTCACCCAGCAGGTGAAAGAGTATTGCAGGTCTTGTCACTGGTGCCAAGAAAAAGGAAAGGCGGGCAAGAAAACCCAAGCTGCCCTGATTCCATGGCCCATAGTGGAGGAGCCATTCCAGAGGTTGGGAATGGATATTGTGGGGCATTTAAATACTCCCAGCTCCTCAGAGAAGAGATTCATCCTGACTGTGTTGGATTATGCCACCCGGTACCCAGAGGCAGTCACTCTAGCCTCACTGAGGACAGATAAAGTGGCAGATGCCTTATTTGGGATTTCCTCCCGTGTTGGGTTTCTGCAGGAGGTTATCATCGATCGAGGGAGTTCCTTGATGTCGACCTGATAAAATGTTTATGGGAGAAGTGTGGGATGGTGCAGAGATGCATGACACTGTATCACCCACAAGCCAATGGACTTGTGGAATGATTCAATGGTACCCTAAAGTCAATGCTCCAGGCATTTGCTGAACAGCATGGGAGGGACTGGGAGAAATACCTTCCTCACCTGTTGTTTGCATACAGGAAGGTGCCCCAAGAGTCGACAGGATTTTCCCCCTTCAAACTCTTATATTGACGCCGGGTATGTGGGCCCCTAGACATGATCAAGGAGGACTGGGAAGGCAAGCACACCACCCAGGGAACTCCCATTGTGGATTACGTCCTTAGGTTTAGGGAAAGGCTGAAGAAGCTTATGGGGACAGCACAGAGCAACCTGGCAGCTGCCCAACAGAAACAAAAAGTGTGGTATGACCGCAGAGCCAGAGTTCACTCATACAGGGTGGGTCAGGAAGTCATGGTCCTTATTCCGGTTCAAAAAGACAACCTGCAAGCTGACTGGGCAGGACCATACAAAGTGGTTAGGGAGGTAAATGATGTGAACTACATTGTGGAGCTACCAGACAGAAGACAAACAGAAAGGATGTACCATGCCAACATGATGAAGCCATATGCAAATAGGACTGACATGGTGTTTGCAGTGTGTAGTCATGGGGAGGGGATGGATGAAAGAGACCCCCTTCTGGACTTGTTGGAGGAAAGTAAGTGGGAGTCCTCTGTGGAGGCAGTAAAATTGTCTCCCCAGCTGGCCCCGGACCAGATTCAGAAAGTAATGGAAGTTTTAGCAGACTTTGCCCCGTTGTTTAGCACCAAGCCTGGACTAACCCTCTTAGCGACACACAATGTGGAGACGGGTACACAGATGCCCATATGGCAGGCAGCATATCAGGTGTCAGAGGCTGTCCAAAAAGGACATTAGGAGGGAAGTGGAGGAGATGCTGGATTTAGGGGTAATCCAGAGATCCCACATCCCCTGGGCCTCACCCGTAGTCCTTGTGCCCAAGCCAGATGGCTCAACTCATTTCTGTGTGGACTATCATGGACTGAATGCAGTCACGAAGTCAGATACTCACATGATGCCCCGGACGGATGAACTCCTGAACAAGTTGGGAGGGGTGACCTACCTTATGACTATTGACCAGACAAAAGGGTATTGGCAGGCAAAATTGACAGACAGAGCTAGGGAGAGGTCAGCCTTCATCACTCCGATAGGCTTATTTCAGTTTAAAGTAATGCCTTTCAGAATGAAGAATGCCCAAGCCACTTTCCAAAGGTTGGTGAACCAGGTGTTAAATGGCGCTGAGGAGTACGCCATGGCATACCTGGATGACATTGCCATCCTTAGTACCAGCTGGGAGGAACACCTATCCCACCTTAGGGAAGTGCTGGACAGGATACAGAGGGCTGGGCTTACTGTCAAAGCCGAGAACTGCCAGGTGGCCATGGGGGAAGTGGCATACCTCAGGCATGTGGTAGGCTGGGGACAGCTCCATCCTAACCAAATAAAGATAGAGGTGATCCAGGCATGGCCCAGACCAGAAGCCCAGAAGCAGATCAGGAGCTTTCTAGGGACAGCAGTGTACAACAGGAAATTTGTACCCAATTACAGTACCCTGGCTGCTCCCCTATCTGATCTGACAAACAAAAAGATGCCAAAGAAAATTCCCTGGGGCCCAGCCTGTGAGGAAGCCTTTACCAGACTAAAAGAGGCACTGTGCAGTGCTCCTGTTTTGACAAGTCCTGACTATAGCAAAACCTTTATAGTTCAGACTGACACCTCAGATGTGGGTATTGGAGCAGTACTGAGTCAGACATCCAGCCAAGGGACAGATCACACAGTAGTGTACCTGAGTAGGAAGTTGCTTCCCAGGGAGCAAGCATACTCCACGGTGGAAAAGAGTGTCTTGCCATAGTGTGGGCCCTAAAGAAATTAGAGCCATACTTGTATGGGCAGCATTTTGTGGTGCAGACTGATCACAACCTCCTAGTTTGGCTGATGCACATGGGGAAAAACAATGGCAGACTGCTAAGATGGAGTCTTACTTTACAAGGGTATGATCTAAAAATCATACATAGGGCTGCAGCGAAGAACCAGAACTGAGATGGGCAGTCTAGGGTCTATGAAGAGTGAACTGATTTGAGACGCTCATCCCATGTAGGGGATAGAACCCCCAAATTCAGTCTAGGTGGGGAGGAATTGTGATGTGGACAGCCAGTTCTGAGTACTGTATCATTTTTTTAATATAAAATGTATTACTGACTGTTTCTGCTGAAAATCTGATGCTCTAGGAGTGACCTCGCTCCCCCCCCAGGTTTCAGCTGAAAGATGAAAAGCCATGAGAAAATGCTAAAACAGCATGTAAGATCACACACACAGGTTTTTAGATACAATGTGTTACATGGCCGGCCTGAAGCTAATGACAGAGTAGAACAGACCTTGATCAAGGATATCCTGTTTTGTCTAAAGTTAATTACAGGCTGGTAGAAGCTTGAGTTGAGCATATCCATTTTATGACAGTTCCAGAGGAAGAAAAGCAGGTTGTGATGTATTAGTGCAAAAATCATAAATATGCTTTCATGTCCTGGAAGGGGGAAGCTTATCATGAGATCAAAGAATTGTCATTTGCAGAACATGAATCATGCTGAGGTTGCAAAATTTAATAGTGGGAAAAGACATCCTGTTTTTATAGATATATGTTTTTTTTACATATATATTCTGACAGCGGAGGAGCTAGATGACCTCACCCAAAAAGGGGTTGGCAAATATATTTGCTTTAAGGAATATTCTGTTTGACTTCACAGAGACACGTTTTTTATCTAGACTCTCACAACGAAACATCTTGAGTACTTGTAAACAGGTATTTAGAAAGAGAGTCAAATCTAAGTACTGTAAGTAGGAATTTGCACTGTTTAAACCTCGTTCTTTTAAAAGATTTTTATGCCTTGTGATATAACAGTTGTGTATTTTGTGTTTGACATATTTTTATCTATTTTTAGAAAAAACTCTTTTTTGAGCTTATTTGGTCTGCCTTTGTTTTTCCTTCACTTGTAAGAAGAGTATATATGGTTATAGCAGACATGAAGCATAAGCTTGAATGGTGGTACCAAACCAGAAAGAGAAGCATTTTAAATCTGAGGTCTTTATTAAAGTTTTTAAGGTTCATCTCTGTATACCTGGCTAGGTGCCCGAAGGCAAGGATATTTGGCCTCCCGAAGACAGATAATAATAATAATAATAAAATTTATTTGATTAAGCGCCTTTCAAATTTTCAAAGCGCTGTACATCAAGAAAAACAAAAACATATTCAATACATACAATAAAACAGCTATAAACCGATATTACACTACTACAATATAAAATTAAAACAAAGAAGGAAATGCCTTCTCCCATAAAAAAGTCTTTAGTGCCTGCTTAAAGCTCCCCACCGTCCTACTGTCCCGGAGCTGACCCGGCAGAGAATTCCAGAGGGTAGGTGCAGCGAATCCAAACGCACGGGCACCAGATGACTTCAAATTTACCCTCGGAATCTCCAGCAACCCCTCGTCAGCCAAGTGGAGCTGTCTCAGATATATCTGAATCTGTGCATTTGGTATGCTAGCAAGAGGTTCACAGTCTGAATCCCTCCAGAACTGAGACCAAAGGTTGATTCGAACTCACAAAACAGACAAGAGGGTTACCTTGTTCTGTTAAACTGTTCACAAGACTGCACTTGGAGGTTGGCACTTTGGGAGTAGAGGGTCTGACCTGCCTAGTGGGTTTGTGACAGCTTCTTCTCAAGAAAATACACAAATTTAGATATAACAAAAATCTTGTCATGTTTCTTATGCCAAATACTGCTATTTTGTGGTAAATGTCTACAATTTTTGTTTAGAATACTGAACTGCTCGGTCACATTACATTCTGTGGGGAAAATGAAAGTGGTTTGAAATTCTGTAATACCCGGATGGGAGCATAATAACCCAAAATCCAGTTGTTACAGCATTTGAAGACCGGTAATCTGGTTGATAGTTGGTATCACCAGTAATTACAAAACAGTTGCTGTACCTGCTCTGGAGTATAGTAACTGTGTTGCATGAAAATACGAACATACGAAAACATGTGAAAAGAGCCAGCAAAAGAAGACTACTTTGTCTATCACATGGGCTCTGTAAATGATGCAGGGTTCTGGCCTTTCAACTTATGCAAATGACTCGGCCCCCCCCAAAACCATCCATCCCCCTCTCTCTCTCTCTCCCCCTTCTCTCTTTCCTTGATCCACAGGGTTCCTCTTGTGTTTGTCCCAGGCTCCCTTGAATGCTCCTGTCTTTTCTGATACCACCTCCTCAGGCAGCTCATTCCAGGCAGTCACCATTCTCTCCTTATAGAAATGCTTTCTTACATCTCTTCTGAATTCCCCCCCACACACACATCAGTTTTAGGCTGTGCCCACTGATGGTGCTGTTGTAACTCATTTTAAAGAGACTGTCCCTTTTCACTCTGTTAATTCCCTTCATGTACTTGTAAGTCTCTATCATATCTCCCCTCTACCTTCTCTTTTCCATGGAGTACATTCTTAGGCCTCCCAGTCTCTCCTCATAGGACCTAACCTGTTGCCCCTCAGTCATCTTGGTTGCTCTCCTCTTGACCTCTTCCAGCATGCTGATGTTCTTCTTAAGGTATGGATGCCAGTACCTCACCCTATATTCTAAATGTGGTCTTACCAATGACCTGTGCAATGGTAAAATGACCTCACTCTGCCTACTACTGAATCCTCTAGCAATATACCCAGCATCCTGTTAGCCTTCGCCACTGCTTTCCTACACTGAGAGGTGTGTTTTAGGTCTATAGTAATCACCACCCTTAAATCCTTTCTCTCTTCAGAAGCAGCTACCTGAACCCCTTCCCCCACCAGGTAATACTCTGTCCTAGGGTTCCTGGCCCCAATGTGCATCACTTTGCACTTTTTGGCATTGACGCCAAGTTGCCAGATTACTGACCATTGCTCTAGTCTTCTTAGATCCTCACTCAGTATCCTCTCCTTTGTGTCCATCCTCCCACAGAGTTTGTTGTTATCTGCAAACAGGCATACTTTGCCTTCAATGCCTTCCCTGGTATCACTTATGAACACATTGAACAACACTGGACCCAACACCAATCCCTGAGAGACCTCACTGGTGACCTCCTCGGTGCTAGAGAACTCTCCTTTAACCTCTGCTCTCTGGTTCTGCCACTGTACCAGTTCTCAACCCATCTCACCTTATTCTCCTCTACCCCAGGTCCCTCAGTTTCAGTTTCAGGATCCACAAGTATGCCCAACCCCTTCCCTTTTTACATATTTTTACTAAGCCCATGCCATAACCCTTATTTATGTAATGCCTGTAAAAATAAATGGTGCCAAGTCATCCTATTATTTTTGCTTGTCATGGATTTACAGTGGGAATATCATGATAGTCTCACATTAGGTGGATGATAAAGAAAATATTCTCACTGTAGAGAATTCAGAATAGAAGCCTGACATCACTGCATTCCAGGATTTGACTGCACTTAGTTGTAAATCTACCTATAGAACATTAATTGTAGCTTACTTAAGACAGCAACACATCAGTTTTACCATACAAATGCATACCATTAGATAAATCAAATACAGTATGCAGGGCCTAATGAAAATATGCCTGTTATTTAACTTGTGAACTTTGACCCCTGTAACGTCATTCATGGCTTCAGCACTTGTAATTAGAGATGTTGCAAAGTTTTACTTTGCTTTCGAAGTTTGGGTGGAGTGGCAAGATCCACCTCCATGGACCATTTAACGGAGTTGACGCTGCTACCTCAGACTTCACAAAATTGGCTTCTCATTGTTTTGGGGTTTTCTAAACCGCAAATTGCACTTATAAAACTCCAAAGCAAGGAGAAGTCACCCCCCCCCCCACAGCTGGCAGTCCCTCCCGACCCAAGTCAACAACAACAACAAAAATTAATCCCTGGTGTCTAGTGCCCCTTCCCTGATTGCTGTGAGCTCCCACTCTCTCCCTTCCCCTGAGACCCGACCCCAGTCCTTATCATTATGTAATATTAAAAAAAATAGTGACCACCACCCCTGCTGTCGATTGCCATCTGACTCCCTCCCTCCCTTCCCTCCAGTTCCAACCTGAGTCCATCTGCAATTCTGCATACTGTGTAATATTATAAAAAAATAATATTTTCATCCCTGGTGTCTAGTGGATCCCCACCCTGTCAGGTAGTGACTCCCACCCCACTCCTCCCCTGACCCCAAGTGGGCCAACGACACCGCCCTCCACTCACCTCCATGGCCAGCAGCCCAACTGAGCTAAATGTATGAGCACATGCTTGTACAAGCATGCTCTCATTCATTCAGTTTGTGATTCCTTCCTGTTAGTTTTTCAGAGTGTGGAAAAGGGGAGGGGGCTTCTTTGGTCACTGGCAGGATGAACAGGATGGGGACACCATTCCCCCATCCCAACATCCCCACCAGCAACCGGAGAAGCCACCCCCTCCCCTCCACTACCCTGAAAATCTAATGGGAAATAACTGTGAGCTGAATGAATGAGCGCATGCTTGTACAAACATGTGCTCATTCATTCTTCAGCTCAGTTGGACTGCTGGCTGTGGAGGTGAGTGTAGAGCTGCGCCTGCAACCTGCTCAGTGTCTGGGGGAGCAGGATGGGGGTCGCTACCCAATAGGGTGGGGGTCCACTAGACACCAGGGATAAAAATATGATATTTTTATAATATTATACAGTATGTGGAATTGAAGATGGACTCGGGTCAAGACTGGGGGGAAGGGAGGGAGTCAGATGGCAATCGGTGGTTGGCGGGGTGTCCACTGGATATCAGGGATTAAATAGCTATTTTTTTATATATATTACATGATTTGGAAAGACTGGGGTTCCTGTGACTTGAGGGGAGGGAGAGAGTGGGACAGCAATTGGTTGGGGTGGGGGCAGTAGACAACACCAGGGATTTAAAGGTAGATTTCTGGTGCAAAGTGTGGAATTCTGCCCATGAAATTCCAAACTTCTCCCCTTTGAGTTACAAGTTCGCTCTGCCTGTGAAGTAGCCAGACTCAGCAAAATGCAGACTTCATGATGCAGAACATTTTGCGAGGTTGTGCTGCTCTGTAAAATACTCTGCGGAGTAAATTTTTGTTACTTCGCACATCTGTACTTGTGATGGCATGGTGTCACAGACCATTCATAAAATATCATGCATACTTTGATTAGGTCCACTCCATAGCATACATATACAGTATATTTATTTTATACAACAGGGTCTGCTGCTTCAAGCTACAGGTCTGGGACCCTGTCCAAAGAAATGTATAACTGATATCCTACTTCAGGCAGGGCCCACAGGACTCTGTGCAAGAAGGTAATGACTTATCTCCTGGTTCATGCAAAGCTTAAAAGTCTTGAGCAAAGAAAGTTATGACTGATGCTGCAGGATATATATGAAGCTGCTGACTTGTAAAGCTTGCCTGTGGTCCTATAGCTGAAAGCAGCAGACACATAGGGCAGCATGGTCCCAGACCCAAATCTTTGTATTCAGTCAAGAGGCTACTGGGTTGTGGAGGAGGCTGGACATCAGGGTTGAAAAAACCCAAATGGTACATTTCCCTCATTTTGTGGCTTTGTAACTGTATGAATGTATGAATATTTTTTTTTTTGGCAATGAATATGTATACCAGTGTAATGTTAAACTACATAAAGATAGCTAGGGCTCAATCCATATAGGGCTTTACAGGTCAGTAAACTGACCTTGAAGGTGGTTCGCCACTTAACTATCAGCCAGTGCAGATCACACAGGACTGAAATTACATGACATGACCTCAGAAGGCTCATCAGCAACTTGGCTGCTATGTTCTGCACTGCAGCTGGCTTTGTGAGTGGCCTGTAGTACTCCAGACCAGAAGCTTGTGGGCAGGTCATGATGTAGCTGCATCATCACGCACACACTGTGCCAGAATGGCAGGAAGCAGCTGAATCATCACAGGCATCTGGCACCAGACTGACGACAGATGCAGCAAATGGGTCAGAATGCTACTAGCAAAGCAGTTGCATCATTACTTGCATTTCCCCGGACATGTAGCTTGCTTTGCACATGACCCTGCAAAGCCATCTATATATTTTCTCAGTTTCCGTCTGTCACAAAAGTGGAAACTGTGTCTCAAGAAAACAGGTTTTCAAGTTATGAAAACAGGTTCTGCTTACGTATATATATATTTTATGTGTCATTTAATTTTAGGCCACGAAAGGAACACTGAGCAGTGATAGCTTGTTTTCAGTCATTTCCAGAGAGTTACATAAACCTATTTTATTGATGAAGGAATGTTTGCAATTACACTGGGAAACTCCTTATTTTCCAGGGACTGCTGCTGTCCATCAGCAAGATGGATGACCCCAGTGGTGGTAATACTGAAGCTGAGATGACTGCAGGAGAGAGGATCTCCATCCCTGCTGCTGGTTGACAGGAAAGCAAAGATATGTCAGATGTGAATGTGGAATCAGTATATAGGAAGGACAAAATAATGGAGAAGGAACTGAATGACATGATACAGAACACCTCACAGACAGAGGCTATGGACGAAGAAAAACATCTGACAGAAGCAATGAAAGAAAGAAAGACTCACCTACTAGAGCTTCTGGCAGAGGAAGAGATGAAGAAAAATGCAAATTTCAAGCTGCGAGCCAAATGAACCACACCACTACAGCTGCAAGTCTGACAGCTGAGTGGAGGTCAGCATCAGAAACGAGAAGGCCAGATGCATCCTCAGGAATGGTGGCAGTCAGCAGATACCTGGGTCCACACCACGGATGCCCTAACTGAACCCGAACTCAGCCACTGACACCGAATGTAGAGGAAACAGTCTCTTGAAGCTGCCATGCTAATGGTCATCTGAATTAGGACACAAGATGGCAAGTCCTGAATACTTGGACCAGAGAAGGGTACCAGTATCTCTACTCTGACTGTTGTACCTCAACCTGCACCTGATACAACGCATGCCCCCAATCAGGATTCTGACCAAGTGGTGGGAGTAGGGCCAAGTGCCCAGCCAGTTGACATGGATAAACAAGCAGTGGGTCACAATACCACTCCTAAAGTAGTGATGTTAGACTAGAACATGGTGAGGTCTGGGTTTAGAAGGTTGCCGAGGAAGATGAATAGAAACAGCTCTGGTGAGCAGAGAATAAATAATTAATTATAAATGAATGTATGGGGCAATGCAATATAGTACAAAGTCTACTGTACAAGTTAAAGTGCTAGTGACACGTTCAGGGGAACATTAACAAAACATAATATTTATACACTGTCCAGCTTGTATTTCCTATTAGTTCTGTATTCCTCCTCCATATTATTTAGTAGTGAGGTCATTTGCATGAAAACAGGATCTTTGCTCCTTCAGAGGTTATCTATTTGTGCTGCTTTCTCCCTAACTGAAGTCATAGAGCACTGCTTGTGACCTCACAGTTACTCCCATGGCAACAGATTATGATGTCACAACAGAGGATTATGACTTGAAGTAGGGAGTAAGCTACAGAGGCAGAAGGACTCAAAATTAACTCTAAGGGACAACAATCATATATTCATACACATTTCTTTAGTAATATGTTATTGGGAGGAGAAATAGATAAAATATTAATGGAGTGCAAGCAAAATTGTACCTAGTTATTATATTTTTTAAAGTTTTCTTTGAGGCTTCAGTAGCTCTGTAAACATTAATTCATATTCAGAATCACAAACAGGGCAAATAAAGTAACTTATAAACACTTGTCACATATGCCTTCAGTAAGATCAGGAACACTCATGCTCCACTAACTTCATTGCGCTTTAGGTCCAGCAGTATTATTGGTTTTAATCAGGTGCATGGTTTGAAGATTTAGTTCAGTTTGTTAATTACTTTGTAATGTGAAGAAAAAGCATAATAACTGTTTTAAAGGTAACTGTACACATTATGCAAGCAGGGTATGTCAGTGCTGCTGCTTCCTAGGATCAGTTTGGGTAATGGGTGAATACAGAAAACCTTACTGAGTTGTCATTTAAAGAGTCCCTGACACTGTTACAAAAACTTTTAAGAAAGACTAGATTTAGCTGCAATTCAGTTTATATTCCGTATATTTTCTGCAGTTATGCTCCTAGTTTCTTTATTTCTAATAAGAGTTGCATAAAAACATGATTACTGTCACCAAGGTTTTATTTGCTTGGCTGCTTGTCTATATATGTTACCATAATCCCCTGTTTATGGTATCATAATTATCTCCACAGCAACAGAATATGATGTCATAAACAGAACTGTGATGTCAGGTGTAGTCAAGCAGCCAGCACATAGGCCTGAAATTCTATTTTCGTGTAAATGTTATTAGTAATAAAGAAAGAAATGTGAGAATAAAAGAAATAAATTAAATATAAGCTGAATTGTGTCTAAATATTAAATGTTTCCAAAGTTGCCCTAATGGCGTCAGGGGTTCTTTAATGTTTATGTTTGCTTGGCAAAACAATCTCATCAAATGCTATATTCATTTGGTTATATTTCTGTTTCTAAGAAAGAGACTACAAATCTATCTCTAGGTTAACATATGTACCTTTGAGAAGTATTCAATCATTTTATTATCCTTAAGAATAAATATTACAGCAGATGCAAGTGCATTAACTTCCACCCCCAATCATTTTTCACTAATACTTGTACATTCTTCCTACAATAGCACTTTTGTTTTGAAAACTGCTACTCTCATTTTACTCCCACACGCTCCCCAGCTTGAGATTCTCTACATGTAGACATCATGAGTGAAAATCAAGGGGTGCTCTATAGTACTTGTCTTCTTCAGGAAGGGAACTGAATACTCCCACTTGATGTTCTCGGAAGTCTTTGATGCAGCAGATCAGAGAAGGTGTTCATATGGCTCACAAATTTGTGTTACCCCTTCCTGTGTGGGAAGAGAAATGAAGTTTAGGCTGGTTCTGTAACTGATGTCTGACAAGATTAAGAAACATTCTGTAAACCTAATCTTAGTAGGAGAAGGGTAGTTATTTCTTCAACAGGACAGAAAATGCTAGAGTATTTTGAGTTGCTGGCTTGTGTGGCATAGTAGTTAAAATCTGATTTTTTTACTTCAAGTTACCAGGGCTTTACTCTGCTTGGAACATGAATACTTCTATGTATTATAACCATGGTTCACATAACTGTGGTCCAATCTACTTGGCATAGTAAGAACATCTGGCTAAACCTACACCATCACTAGGTGCCAGGGAAACATACAATAGAGTCGAGGCAGGAGACGACCACTGAATATCAGAGAAGTGTGCCATGGAGTTGGTTACAGAAGGTGGATCAATAGGCACCAGGAAAGTGAACCATGGGATCAGTGGTGGGGGGTACTGGAGACCAGAGGTTGCTTGAATTAAGGTGGGGTGTGGGACTACTGGAGGCCAGAGACTATGATCATATTAACTTACAAAAATGCCAGCAGAAGCCCCAATGGTCTATCAGTTCTCCTCATTGCTAAGCTCATGAACATTGATTATATGCTGCTTTGCCCATTCCCTGTCACCCTAACCTTTTCCTTAACTTTGTCCTACCTCCAGCTGAATCGTGATTGACCACCCTCTCTGGCAGTGCATTCTGCCCTGCCACCACCCTCTCAGCAAAGAAGTCTCTCCTGTTTCCTGTACTGTTCCCCCACCAATGTGTATCTGTGCTCATTGGTGTTTTTACTTTCAGTTCTGCAAAAGATATCCACAAGGTCAGCCTTGTTAATGCCTTTAAGGTATTTTAAGGTCTTTATCATGTTCTCCAGTTTCTTCTCTCCTCTAGTGAGTACATGCTGAAGTTCACTAGCCTTTGTTCACTCAGGACATCCTGTTGCCCTAGAATCATCTTGGTTAGCCATTCTCTGTACTGCCTCCAGTGGATTTATGTCCTTCCTGAGGTAGGGGTTCCAGTATTGCACACAGTACTCCAGGTGCAATTGCACCATGGATCTGTACCGGGCAGAATTACCTCTTTCCTCCTGCTGATGAACCCCTTAGATATGCAACCCGGCATCCGGTTTGCCTTCACCACTGCCATTTTGCATTGCATAGTAGGTTTCAGTTTGTTTATGATTTCTATCCCCAGGTCCTTTTCAGAGACTGTGATGTCACCCGCCTAAGATTGTACTTCTTCCTGGGGTTCTTTCTCCCTATGTTTATTACCTTGCACTTTTTTATATTGAAACCTGATTGTCAGATTCCTAACCACCTTTCAAACCTTGCCAAGACCTCCCTCAGATCCTTGATGCCCATCTCAATGTCCACCTTCCCACAAAGCTTGGTGTCATTCACAAAAAGGCATACTTTGGCTTTGATGTCATCCCCAGCATAGTTAATGAACCCACTGAACAGGACTAGACCTCCCTGTAGAACCCAACTAGTGACTTCCCTCATACATGAATGCCCCCTTCACCACCTGCTGTGTTCTCCTCCCAGCCAGTTTGCCACCCACCTTGCAGTTTCTTCCTATCCCCATGTCTATCAGCTTTTTGATGAACCTCTTGTATAGGACTGAGTCAAAGTCCTTGCTGAAGTCTAGGTATAATATGTTTACCACCTGGACCCAGTCCACCATCTTAGTGACCCAATCAAAGAAGCTGATCAAATTTGTTTGGTGTGTCCTTCCTGCTATAAAACCATACTGCCTGCTGTCCTGGAGCCCGTTTGTCTTATGGAGCTCAACCAACCTTTCCTTTAGGATGACTTTCATCAGCTTTCCAACAACTGGCCTACTATTCCCAGTTCAACTGTTGGTCCACTCTTTTATAGGAGTACCACAAAATCTTTCCTCCACTCATGCAGAACCACACCTCTGACAAGGGAGCAGTTGAACAGGCCAGTCAGGGTTGCTGCAAGAACTGATTGCATCACTCATAGCACCTTTGGGTGCATATCATGCAGCCCTGGTGACTTGTCCATCTTGAGGACTTTTAGCCCTTTAAGGACTCTGTCCTTCTTAATTGCTTCATCCTCATCTCCACCATCCCCCATCCCTATTTTCCCTTGCAGGAGTAGCTCATCCTTCTTCTTCATGATGATTGAGCATAAGAACTCATTTACTTATTTACTTCTGCCTTCACCCTGTTTTCTTCTACCAACTCTGTCCCCATTTTTAGCTTCACTGTGCAATCCTATGTTGATTTTTTTTCTCAGATGTATCCCTTTTGTGTTCTCTTCGGCCATTTTGTGGTGTAACTCATCTGGTCCCAAAGGCTTAGTTTGGTATATACTTTAGATTTTAATAGATAAGTACATATAAAACATTGTAAATGTGGCTGTATTTCTTACTGTTTGCTTCATAAAATCCAATACTGCATCATATTTGGCCGATAATATTTTGTTGTAATTTACTGCTTTATACTATTTTCTTAGCTCCCCCCCACCCCCAGCTCAAAGTCACATAGGTATCAAAGGTATCATAGGTTATACAGGGCATAAAAATATATAGTCCATAAACTCGCTAGGATTAAGAATATCCCTGAATGCCTTTACTAATAAGAAAGTTGTCAAGCTTTGTTTTAAACTCAGCCATATTCTTGCTACTCACAACTGAGCATGGTAATATATTCCAAATCTCTGTCACCCTAATATTAAACCAGAATTTTCTTTTCTTTGTGGTGAATTTGTCCTTGAATAATTAAAATGGGTGAGCTCTGGTATTATGTGGTTGGACCCTTAAAACCAAGCCCAATTGTTCTCACATTTGTGTGTCTGTTAGGGCCCTGTAGATCAGGCACATGTTGCCCCTCAATCTACGATATTCTGATAAAAACATACCCAAATATTGAAGTCGCCATTTATAATTTAAACCTCTGGCTTCTCTAATATTTCTGGTTACTTTCCTCTGAATCTTCTCAAGAACTCTAATATCCCCTTTATTGCTAGGGGCCCAAAACTGGGCTCAATATTCCATATGAGGGTGCACTAGAGTGTTATAGAGGGGGATAAGAACCTCTTTATCCCTACTTTTAATATGTCTAAGTATGCAATGGAGTATGCTGCCAGCTTTTTTTAACAGCCTGACTACACTGCATTTTGAAATTGAGGTCTTTACTCACTCTAATGCCTAGATCCTTTTCATCCAGAACCACTTTTAGTACCCTGCCTTCTAATGTATAATTGAATCCTTTATTATGTTTCCCCAAGTGCATGACAGTGCACTTATCAAGGTTAAATAATGATTTCTTGGTTTGAGCCCATAGTACAAGATCAGTGAGGGCAGCTTGTAAAATATTTCTATCATCCTGGCTATTTACTGGGTAACCTAAATGAGTGTCGTCCGCAAATTTAGAAAGCCATACACCTGACTGTGTTTGCATTGAAGAGATATATAAATTGAACAGACAGGGGCCCAAAACCGAACCCTGGGGTATTCCACTGGTTACATCCACCCATCCTGAATGTTCACCCATAATGCAAACTCGCTGACATCTTCCGTGCAACCATGACTGAACCCATCTAACAATATACATATCTAGACCTTAGTCACGTAAAGCATTAACCAACTCAATATGCAGTACTTTGTCAAATGCCTTGGCAAAGTCGAGGAAGACTACATCCACTGAGTGGCCCTCATCCAAGGCTTTACTAGCTTTACTGTAAAATTCCAACAAATTTGTTTGGCATGACCTCCCCCTGGTGAACCCATGTTGTTTAGAATCTGTGGCACCTATTTGACCTATGAATTCAATAACATAGTCTTTTATAATCCCCTATAGGATCTTACCCAGCACAGAAGTCAGGCTAATAGGCCTGTGGTTCTCTACCTCCTGCCTTGATCCCTTCTTGAAAATGGGAGTAACCACAGCCTGTCTTCAGTCCATGGGGACCTCACGTTCATTTATAGATTTCTGAAAGAGATGAGTGACTGGGCTAGCTAAGACATCTGCGAGTTCTTTAATCAACCTAGGGTTGATCTATCTAGAAATCTAGAAATAAGATTCACAGTAGTGTGCCTTCTTGTCCAAAACCTGTCAATAATGACATTTAACAACATCCTTGCCTATATTAAACAGAACATAATCTAAACTATGTTGTTTACAATTTTAATATACTGAAATGTTTTATTACACTGTAATCATAAATTGGGGCATGTGGAAAGCCTTTTATATTACCGTAGTGTATTGTTTAGTGGTTTTGTTTTGAAATAGTCCTTTTTCTCAGTGAGGATAATTTCCCAGTAGTGGTCTCCATTGTGAGTACCCACAAGCCATGATCTTCCTCAGGTTTCTCAAGTGAGGATTTTTGGTAAATGGTCAGGAGCTGCGGGGCTGAAAGTTCCAGTGTCATTTTGTGTACATGTGGGTTTTTCCTTGCAGTTTCCTACCTACCCCTGGAACATTCAACTATGGTTCCAAGGTGTGCATGTGCACACACATGCATGACTTCTTGCTGGGGCCAGGCCTCATCCCCTCTCTCTTCATCACCCTCCAGTTACACCACCTGTGGTCACTAAGTTGGAAGTGTGGTAGTGGAGTGTGGATCCTTCCTTCCTCAGAAGAGGAGACAGTCTGCTGGGACACTGCTATTTATTTGAAAATTGCAACTGCTAGAGGCACACTGAGTCAAGGCTTGTTTTCAGGTACGACCCAGGGAAGGGGAATGGGATGATAAGAGGTACAGTACAAAATTATATGTCAATTTAACAAACACTTTGTAAATCAGTCACCACAACAGTAAGTAGGCACAAAAATAAGTTGTTACAAAAAAATACAAGTGTAGTCACAGAACAATATGAGCACCTTTTCAAGTGCAAAGTAAAATGGCAACAATAGACAGCATGCTAATACTGTACTGACAAAAGAGGAGAGATCTATAGGATGAGCATATACCTAATCCTTTGGTAGAGGAAAGGGGAGAATTAGAGTGGACGCGAAACCAATAGGCAGGTAGTGGAGACCCAGACCAGATGCACTACTTAGGATGGCAGGGGCTCAAGCTAGGGAGATGTCAGGATTAAGGGTAACAGGTGCAAGTGAAGAATGGTTGGAGTCTTTATTGGTGGCTGTGGGAGCCAAGGGAGCAGAGGTGGAGGGAAGAGGGGAGTTGGTTCCACAGTGATGGAAGTCAATAGGAGAAGGAAGATTGCCCAGCTGAGGCATGGCAGTGAGGAGTGACAAAAGAGAGATGGTCCCTGGAACTGAGGGAACAGGCAGTAGGGGGCATCTGGAAGAGAGAAGAGGTAAGAGGGAAGGAAGCATAACCATTATTTAGGAATGAAGGAGGCACAGTGAGTCTGGCAGCATGCAGGCAGCAGGCTGATGCTTAGGGAGGAGTAGAGGGAGCAGTGGTGAGTACAGGGGGGTGGAGCTTGTAGCAAAGTGGCAAAAGATATTACAGAGGGTGTCCAGTCTGGCAAGTGAAGTGGAGGGGCAGCGTCATAAATCACATTGGCATAGTTGAAGACAGGGAGCACCATTTGGGTAACAAGCTCCTTGTAGACCTGAAGACATAAGCAGTCTTTGCTTCAATACAGAGTACCAAGCACATGACAGTTTTGCATGGATGGCATCAATGTGGGCTGAGAAGTCAAACTTACTGTCAAGTCACACATTGACGTACCTGAAGGAATGCACTGTTTCAAGGGGGGTGGCATCCAGTGTAATGAAAATTGGGGGGGCATGAGTCTGGCCTATTTCTGACTGGTAGCAGTGGTCATGGACATAGTTTTTTACTGTAGATGCAGAGCTGGTTGGATTGCAAACAGTGCAGAGATTATTTGAAGTCCTGTTGGAGCAGGTCTTCAGCAGCGACAGTAGTGGGACTGGAGAAGATGACTGTGCATCAGCATATCAGCCTACATGTGAATATGTGAATTAGCACAGGCAGAAGGGCTGTCATTCAAGAACACGGAAAAGAGGATGGAACCCAAATGGGGTCCTGTGGGACCCCAGCCTTAAAGTGTAGTGGAGGTGACAGTATGCCTCCTACCTGTACTGACTATTGATGGTCCACGAAGTAGGAGCAGAACCAATCAGCAGTGGGAGCTAAGAGACCAGCAAAGCTCAGTTGTTCAAGAATGAATGGGACACTGAGTCAAAGGCTTTGGACAGATCAATGAAAATGGCAGCCGTAATGTGCCCTTGATCTATCCCGGAGAAGATGGAATCAGTGACATGCAGCAGGCAGGAGACAGTGGAATGGTGCTTCTGGAAACCAGACTGGAAGGTGGAGAGGAAGCTGGACCATCAAAGATAGTTGAGGCATCTGAAATGGACATGTTTCTCATGCAGCTTTGGGGGGGGAGGAGGGAGACGGAACAGAAGTTATCAGGGGAGGATGTGTCACCCCCTATATGAAGTGGAATAGCTTTGGTCAACTTGCAAGACTGAGAACCAGGGCAGAGGGAAAAGGAAAGGATGGGTAGGTAAGTAAGGGGAGATGCAATGGCAGGAGCTGAGAGGTGGTGGAGCTTTGGGTCCTGCCCATAAGGGCTGATCTTGGACAGATTGAGACAGGAGAGGGTAAACAAGGTTCCCTGGATGGTGACAGGTGGAAGTGGAAACCCAGAGAGAGGTAAGAGGGGAGAAGGAGGAGCAGAAGGGAAGGAGAAAAATGGGGGGAAGGAAGGGTACAAGCAGTAAAGAACTAATTGAAATGAGTAGCAACAGAGGGAAGGTCAGATGCAGTTGTACCATTAAACATGAGGATTGGTGAGCAAACTGGGCAAGGGCATCAAAAAAGAAATGAGTAACCTTCCAGAATTTAACCAATGTGTTGAGGTTTTCTGGAGGTTGGACTGCAAATAGTGTGATTTTACAGCCTGGATACTCTTGGTACAGTTGTTCCTCAGAGCCCTGTAAGAAATGATATCAGGAAGGGAGTAGAATAATTTATGGTGGACCCAGGTGAGAATACAGCACTTGCAGACATCGATGATTTTGGAGGTAAGCAGAGGAAAGACGACGCCAGGATGAAAAATGGACTGCCACTTTGCAGGCCATCCATGATATGACACAGGGGCAAACAGATAGGACTGTCCCTAGAGAGAACAAATTAACCAAGTTGATGGAGAATGATGATATCGAGGCCTACCTCACGACATTCGAGAGGGTGGCCCAGACATGCAATTGGCCTAGGGACCAATGGATGATTCGGTTGGTGCCCTATTTATCCGGAAGAGTGCAACTTGTCTACAGTCAGCCTAGTGGGACTGATGCTACCACTTATGACAAGGTCAAGGAACAGATTCTGAGAAGGTACAACATCAGCACAGAAACCTACAGGCAGCGTTTTCGCTCACAGAAAATGACTAGCCTGGATACCCCCGAGAGACCTATGCCAGTCTAAAAGACTATTGTGAAATAGCTGCAACCTACCACCAAGTCAGTTGAGCAGATTATGGAGTTGATTATAATCGAGCAATTTATCCAAGTGTTACCTATGGATGTACAAGTCTGGGTGAGAGAACACAAACCTGAAACAGCTGAGAACACCATCAAGCTTGCAGAGGACTACTTGCAGCATGGACCACAGAGCCAGGGGTACCCAAGGTAGCATGGACAATCCAGCACTCTGGTAAGAAACCAATTTTCTGATTCTAATTCCCAGAGACAGATCTATAGAGGAGAGAGGTGGTAGGATCCCTTACTCAGAGATTATTGCCATGGTTGCCTAGGGAAAGGGCATATCATGAGGAACTGCCCCAATAAACACCTGACCTAACTCACATAGCCTAGCTAATTTTGAATATGTGACATCTTTAGGAATTGGGAACAACAAACCTTGGGCCTATTAGACTCAGGGTCGTCAGACATTGATCAGAGCAGATTTAGCCTAGATGTACCCAAATGTGACTGTGATACAACTGTTTGTTGTGTTCATGGAGACATCCATCAATATCATACAGCTTGTTTAGACATCACTGTGAACAACAAGAGTCATAGTATGTTGGTGGGATTGGTCCCCATCTACCAGTTCCTGTTATTGTTGGTCAGGATTTCCTCACTTGATCTCCTGATGAAACCCATAATAACTTACAGAACCTGTACATGTGGTTACCAGGTCCCAGGCTAAAACACAGCTATTGCAGGACATTTTCTCTTTGATGCAGACTATTTTGAGACTGGCAGAAAACTAGAAAATCACGAAAAACTAGAAAAAGGGAAAAAGCTGGAAGGACTTGCATCATGTTGGGAGCCAGTCTAATATACCAGGTGCTGCGATGCAGGACATTGCACAGAAACAGAAACAGGATGTGACTTTACAATCTTTGTTTTTGCAGGTGAACAAGGATGTACTGCCAGGACAATCACGTTTTATCCTTAAAAATAACATACTGTACCGTAGCATTGTTGATCCAGTAACTGCTGAAGAAACTGAACAGTTAGTAGTACCAGTAAACACAGGGATAAAGTGATGTATTTAGCACATGACATCCTATGGCTGGACATGAGGAAGAGATAGAACAATGCAGCGCATTCTTCTCGATTCTGTTGACGGGGTTCACCAAGATGTAGCTGCATACTGTCAGGCCTGTCCGAAATGCCAACTAGTGGCCCAAAAGGAAGAAGGACTCAGTACCCTGCTGCCTATACCTCATGTTACTACCCTTTGACAGAGTGGCTATGGATGTGGTTGGTCCACTCCTTAAGAGCTCAAGGGTAATCAATATATTCTAGTGATATGTGATTACGCCACTCGGTACCCCGAAGCAATTCCAATGAGGACTGTCACTGCCCCTAACATTGCTGAGGAATTAGCTAAAGTGTTCAGTCAGATGGGAATCCCTAAAGTCATTCTAATTGACAGAGGTAGCAACTTCACATCTGTAATGTTGCAGGAATTGTATAAACTGTTGGGAGTATCAGCTCTTAGCTATTAGAACTTCGCCCTATCATCCCCAAACTGATGGTCTTGTGGAGCACTTTAATAAGACCTTGAAAAGCATGCTACAGAAGTTTGTGCATGATGAAGTCAGGGATTGGGATAAATTCCTACCCTATTTGTTATTCACCTACAGGGAGGTGCCCCAGTCCACCACAGGATTCTCTCCATTTACCCTATTATATGGACGGAATCCCAGAGGTCCGCTTGATGTGGTAAAGAACATTGGGAGGCAGGGACCAATGTGGGGTGTAAAACATTTTAGAGTATATGACATCTTTAAGAGAGCGTTTGGTGAAATATGTGACAATAGCACATCAGAATGTAGACCAGACTCAGCGTAAGCAAAAACAATTGTATGATGTGGGGTTAAAAACTAAGATGTTTGAACCAGGTGAAAACGTGTTGTTGTTACTGCCATCTTCTGAAAATAAATTGCTGATGCGATGGCAAGGGCCTTATGTGATACTACGCCAGACTGGTGTAGTCAATTATGAAATTGAAATGCCTGGTCATAGACCTTTGAAGAAGATCTACCATGCAAATCTACTACGAAAGTAGGTAGAAAAACCACAGACCTCAACACTGTTTATTAAGCCGGAACAGGGAGAAACTGAGATAGACGTAGCCTATGAAAAGTTAGAGACAAAAGATGAAGAGGATGGCATACAGATAAACCCTGAGTTAGACCAGACACAGAGACAAGAGATTGATCACCTCTTGGCATATTTAGCAGAGACTTTTACCAAAACCCCAGGTAGAGCAAAGGGGTGGCCCATGACATAAGAGTCACACAAACCAAACCTATCCACCAGAAACCATACAGGCTTCCAGAAAAAATTAGGCCTGAAGTTATTGCTGAGGTGATAAAAATGGAGAAGGCAGGGGTGATTGTTCCTTCCCGTAGTCCCTGGTCTTCCCCTTTAGTAGTGGTACACAAGAAGGAGGGAGGACTTAGATTATGTTTGGATTTCCGAAGGATAAATGAAGTGTCAGAATTCGATGGCTATCCAATGCCTCGAATTGATGATTTATTAGATCAAATCGGGTCTGCCAAGTACATCAGTACCCTAGATTTGACAAAGGGGTACTGGCAGATACCATTAGCACCCGAGCCCAGAACTAACTGCTTTTGCACCAATTGGACTGTACCATTTTACCACCATGCCATTTGGATTGCACCGAGCTCGGCTACTTTTCAGCAGGTACATGGACCATATCCTAAGACCATAAACAGTACAGTGCAGCGTATCTAGATGACATTGTCATCTACAGCCCAAACTGGAACACACACTTGGTACACCTCAGTGCAGTTATTCAGAGTATTAAGGATGCAGGCCTTACCATTAACCCATCCAAATGTGCCATAGCCAGGACTGAGACCCGTTACTTAGGTTTCATTATCGGTAATGGGATGGTGAAGCCTGAGATAAGTAAAGTTGAGGCCGTAACAAATAGTCCTGTGCCAACCACAAAATGACACGTCCGGTCCTTTTTAGGTTTGGCAAGTTACTACTGATGTTTTATTCCCGGCTTCTCTACAATTGCTACTCCCTTGACTGACTTAACGAAAAACAAGAACCCTAACAAAGTAAAATGGAGTTCAGCATGTGAGGGGGCATTCACAAAAATAAAAGCCATCTTGTATTCTACCCCAGTTTTACATAGCCCTGATTTTACCAAGCCCTTTGAACTACAAACAGATGCCTCTGATACAGGCATAGGGGCTGTTCTAAGTCAACATGACCACCAAGGAGACCATCCTATTCTGTTTATTAGTAGAAAGCTCCATGAGAGAGAGAAGAAATATTCTACTGTAGAGAAGGAATGTTTAGCTATCAAGTGGGTGATAGATGCCCTCAAATATTACCTGTGGGGAAATGAATTCATTGTTGTTACTGATCACAACCCACTATGTTGGTTGAACCTGATGAAGGACAAGAATTCACGCATTTTAAGATGGTATTTGTCGCTCCAGTCATACAAATTTTCTGTTAGGCATAGGGCTGTAAAGCAACATTAAAATGCTGATTTCTTGTCAAGGTTTGGAGCAGACCAGGTTCCTAATGGTACTGCTCAGTCCGTGGAAACTTTAACTGTGCATAATGCACATAGTACACACCTCAGGTAAATGAACGTATGAAAAACGATATTTGTTATATTGTATAAACTGAATGCTTTATACCGTTTAGTTGTTTAAGGGTCCCTGAGGGGAACTTCTGGAGATGGGTGGGCAGAAGTTCCAATCCTTCCCAGGGTGGAGGGCTTTACGGCAAACATCTGCATGATTGCCTTCTTGTGTGGGGAGGAGTGTGCCAGAATGAGGATTTAAAATAGGCAATCCCTTAGGTGTTCTATTTCACTCTGTCCTTTCTCCTTTTTTCTGACTATCCCTTTCTTTTCCTATCAGGGTGGCCAACCTGATATCTATTTTCTATTCTTTTCTATCCCTATTTGTTAAAATGCCTGTGTTCCCATTTAAAAGCAGCTCCTGAAAAATAACTGGTGCCTTAAAGAAGAGCATTGGTTCCCTGCTGCTGCTAGCAGTATGTTGAATTTGGTCCCAGCTGATGTGTGTTTGAAATGATTGTTTAACCACCAGGAGTGGTTTCTTATAAAGAAGACATAGCTCTGAAGTGGATGCAGAATTACAAAGAATGTACAAAGTCTGCCCCTGTTGTTTCATGCTCCTGAGTCTTGCAGCAAGTGTGTGAGCTGAGCTAACTCAGTTGGAAACACAGAAAAACACTCCTTAGAAAAACTGAAGGGGTTTAAGTACATAAACACCTATGATGCCCATATAAAGAAATGCTGCAGGTATCAGGTACAGCAAAGAAGCTAGCTTTGCTGTCAAGCAAAACAAGGACTGAAAATGAAATGGGGCCGATGGCTGAAAGTTTTCAGCCAACAGCTGTTTACAAAGCTAAGTTTGGTACAGAAAATGTTTATTTCTCTTAAAAAGCAATAGGTTCCTAGTGCTTGCAAGAGAAAACAGATAAGAGCACACCCTTTTCTGCTTACATTTTCAAGCCTAGTGATAGCTACTGAATATTTTCTTCTGATTTAAAATATTACAATGAGCCAGAAATAAAGAAAAGGGTCATTACCTGATGATGTTTCAGAGGTCCTGCTATAGGGCTGGCAGCTCCTGAACTGACTGTGTTATGGGAGAAGCAGTCAGTGACATCACAATAGGGAGGAGTCAGCTCTCAGTGTGATGTCATGCCCTGTAATTAAGGATTTATTTAGCCTTTTTTTTTTCAGAAGAGAGACTCCTTACGAGCCTGCATGATGGACATAGAGACTTGCATTAAGCTAGGCAGGCTAGGACATTGTTTTATGAAATTTAGAGGTTAAAATAAAGTGTTCCTGCTAATTGATGTTGTCATCTGACCTCTGATGTCACATCAGGCTGCCATAAAAGGTTGTCCACCAGAGGGCTAGGGAGATAGATAGGAGAGAGAATATGGAAGATGGTCAGTTGCTTTCTGATCAGTGACTGAGCAAGAGCTAAGAAGAGCTGAGTGTGGAGGTTTACACACTGTCGAGAAGGAAGGTCTCAGGAATTCTTTTGATTTGATGCTTACTGGAAGAAGAATGATGTCCTGATGATTTACATTGGTGTGAAGAATTAACACCCTCTTATTTTCCTTTTTGTAAATATCTTTTAGTTTCTTTATTTTGCTTTTTGGACAATAAATTGACAAACGCAGAATATGGGTTTTTTATGCACTATATTACAGTTGTCTGTCTAAATCTGTTATAAAGAATCCTCGCTACCACAAGGGTTTATGGAAGTTTTGACTCTGGATTTACTGGGAGGGGTTCTTGTCCCAGACAGATGAGAATTTGAAGTGAAATAGGGAGAGGGTCATGTCAATGTCAATGGCTGAGAGGATGGCTGACCAGCTTGTTACAGTGCGGTTACCCAGTAGAGCACTGATCAATCAATCAAGCAATCAAAATCTTTATTTAACCAGGTGAACACCGTTAAGCAGAGCTAATTTTTGAGGTGGACCTGGGTGAAAACAAGTACAAGATAACGGGGTAATACACAAAAATAATAATGCACAGGCTTGATCAAAAACAAGCATGGACAATAAATTGTAAGGAAATATAGGATAAGTACCACAATATAGAATGCAGATAAGAAAATGAGCTAACAACAGAAATACAGGTAAGGTCAGCAACTGTGAAATTATGAGGTGACAAGAACCATGGCGAAACGACTGGGACCCTGAAGCACAGGTATGGGGATGGAATGGGGCAGAGGAGAAGGGAGGAGATGAATGTCGAATAGGATGGAGGCCTATAGAGAGGAAATGTGAACGAGAGTGCAAGTAAGGTGAGGAACCTGTCAGGGGGACTAGACAGGGGGCAGGGTGAGGGGACAGTGGGTACAATACTGGGAATAGATGGGGTAAAACATAGGAGAAAGAGAAGAAAGAATGGAGGGAAGGAGAGGGCTGGGCAAAGGATGGGTTCAGCGTCAACAGATCAGGGGGTGAAAGGATAGAGAGAGGCAAAGGAAAGTGGGAGGGGGAGGGAGAGAGAGAGGGGCAAACAGAAGTGGGGATCAGTAACCAGGAAGAGGCCAAGACGAGAATGGTAAGGGGACTCCCTGATGGGGGAACCATTTGATCAGAAGTAGCAAGCACAGGATTCTTTATTATGCTAAAGATAAAGTGTTTTGAAGGCTGTAACGCTGACTTTATGCTTTAATTTCAGAATTTTTTGCAGGTTGTTCCATAGCTGGGGAAGCGCATGACTAATAGAAGCCCAGCCAAAGTGGGATCTGGCCTTTGTTACCTTTAAAGTAATATAGGAGGCACTTCTCAAAGCATATCTGCTTGGAGTACAAAGTGGTAAGCAGACAGAGAGGTAATCAGGCAGTTTTTTGATAATAGCTTTGTATGTCCAGATTGCAGCATTTCTTTGTTGTCTGAGGGTAAGAGAAGACCAACCTACTGTGGTGTACAACAAACAGTGGTGGGTGAAGTAGGGAAGATCTGTTATAAACCTTAGGACTCTGTGATAGAGTGTATCAAGTTTTGAGAGTGTGCTGACTGGTCCTTGGCTATAAAGGAAATCAGCATAATCTAGCAGGGGGAGGAAGGTAGTTCGGACTAGTCATCTCTTCACATCAGAGGAGAGAAGGTTTTCTATCCTAAAGAAAAGGGCAAACCTTTAACGAAGCTTCTTCATCAATTCTTCTATGTGTACTATGAAGGAGAGTCTATTGTCAAGCCATACACCCAAGTATTTGAATTGATTTACATATTCCAACTGTTCACCCAGGCCAGTGGATATCGAAGGGAGAGTCCCAACCGAGGCTGGGTTAGGTAGGTTGGGAAAGGGTGAGTAGAACATAGTTTTTGTTTTCTTAACATTCAGAAGCAACTTTTGGTTTAGGAGCTCATGCTGCAGCAAGTTAAAATCATCCGGGAGAGCTATGCATGCCACATCGGGAGAAGGAACACTAGCGTCAAGCACAGTGTCATCCACAAAGAGGTGTATTTGGGCTTTCTTGATGGTAACATCTATCCTGTTTATATACATAGCAAATAGCAGTGGTCCCAGGATGGAACCTCGAGGTACACCCCTCAGAAGGGGTGTTAGAGGTGAAGCTTCAGCTCTACTTGCTGATAGTGGCCTGTGAGATAGTTCTCAAACCAACTTGTAGATAAAGAATACAAACCGATATGCCAGAGGGCCGTGAGGAGCAGGTCATGACTGACAGTATCAAAGGCTTTGCTTAGGTCCAAGAATACTGCACAGACAAAGTTCTTGCTGTCCAACTCACACTGCCAATCATTTGTAACCTTAGATAGGGCCGAAATTGTACTATATTGTGCTCTAAACCTGACTGTAGTGAATTGAGCAGTTTCTGAGCTGGGCGTTCATGATTTTTTCCAGTAACTTAGCAACCAGAGAGACCTGGACCTGATGTATTTTATAGAGGAGTGGGGATGCTGGATTATTCAAACACAGAACATTATACGGTGGTCACTGAATGAATCTGGCAATATACCTGCTGCATCAATGCGGTGGGGATGGGAGGGTAAGGTTGCTAGAGTTGGGATTGAGCCAGGAGGATTCCAAAATAGTTTGGAAAAGATTCAAGGACTCAGTTCTATGAATGGTAGATTTGGAGGATATGCAAAGTAATACATGTTGAAATCCCTGAGGAAGATGAGTTCACCTGTGGAGGAATGAGAGGTGAGAGTGGAAAGGAAGTCAACCAGGGAGGAGTGTAAGATTTTAAGCAAGGTGTAGAAAACCCTAGATCAACCTCCCATCAGCCAGCCCATGACAAACTGGACCCACTCCTGAACGTAGTCTGTAGGCTTTGCAGTATGAAATCTTTCAGTAAATGACTGAAGCTACTCAGCTGGCATTATTTACTTTCTTTTTATCCTGTCTCTTCACCAAAACATCACAAAGACTCCCGTAAACACACAAAGATTAGTAATTGGTACTGATTCAGTTTGTGCTAGACTTCATGGAAAGAAGCTGGAGAACTCATGGAGAGGTTGGCCTCACTTTTTGAGAATAACTAAACTGCGATATAGTGTATTGTCCTGGTAACAACACTATATACAATGCACAGCGGCACTAGAAAAAGTTCAGAAGAAGCAACAAAAACAGTATATGTTGCAGAGGACTGAAACTATGTGGCTACATTATCTAATTTGGGGTTGTTCTCAAAGGAAGAAGGATGTTTCAGGGAAATAAAACATCCATTGTCAACCGGGTGAAAGTATGAGTCTGTCTAATAAGATAAATCTACTATATATATTAAAAGAAGAGAGAATTGGGGAGATAAAACAGCCAATTAAGGGAAAATTATTTAGATAGAAAATTCAGAACAAATTGGGTATATTGTATGCATCCAAAGCTACTCACGGTGCTAAAAGATGTAATAGATGATCTCCTGGCAATGATCTTCAAAAATACATTGAAAAAAGGTCAAATGCCCAGGAAATGGAGGACAAATATGACTTTCATGTTTGAAAGGTAAGTAGAAGGGACCCAGGTATAACTACACTCAAGTAAGCCTAACCGTGCTTGTGGAAAAATACTGGATATGATTATCAGTTATACAATGGGCTTGAAAATCCTTTATTCTGATTGGCTGACTGGCACCTTTCAGGCATTGTAAATCCTAGTATAACCCACAGAAAAAGATGCCAGTCAGCTGTATCTAAAATCACCCCCTTTCCAAATCAGTCTGATCTTTGAACATCAAAGGCGAAAAACTACCATATTGACTCCCTGCTAACCCACGATGTTAGACCACAAAATTCAAAATGGACTGCAGTTTTGATTTAATAGACCCTGACAAACTCGATGCAATATTCCAGTCCATTAGTGCTTCTGAAAGTGACAGTACCCAGTAAAACACAAAAAAATACCTGTTCAAACATCTTCTAAAAGCCAACCTGTCAGCTATCCTCTCACTGTCAGAACTGCAGTCACTGAGCCTCAGAAGAGTGATCAGCCTGTCAGAGACACCACTGCCCCCATAGTGCTCCAATCAGTCCCCACAGCCACAGACAACCATACAGGCCAAGTCAGCAGTATCCAATGATAAATCCCTGTTTAACTGCAGGATTAAAAGAAAAAAATCTTCCCAACACCAAAAGCCAAACTAAAACTGGAAACACTAAACCCACTGCAAACCAGGAAGCACAAAATGGCAACCTCACCACTTACAGTGTTCTCTCTAAAGGTATAGTAGGAACTATCAAGCCATTTTAAAAAAATTAAAAAGAAACCATAGCCACACATGCTGTCTTTTGCTGTAAGCATAAGACTGACTCCATTGCAGGAGGGTGACGGAAATAAAAAAAAAATGGTAGACTCACATGCTCTAGCTTTGTGTAAACATATGGGGGAGGATTATTCTACCTAGCAACAGGAAACTAATTTTTCCAGCACAACAATACATTTAATAAAACATATTTGGCAAAAAACTGCATTTTTCTTAAATTCTTTGTTACAGAAAGTGAAGGGAGACCCCACCATTCTGTAGCTCTCTCCATACTTTTTATTCCCTGTGTAAATCATTTTGCACTTCTTTGAATTAGTCCTCAGTTGCTACACCTCAGACCATTTCACAAGCTTCCCAAGGTCCTTCCTCATGTTCTCCATCCATTTCTGGAGTATCCACACTGTTACATATCTCGATGTAATCTGCAAACATGCAGATGTTTCCTTCTAGCACCTCTGCAATGTCACTAATGAAGACATTGAACAGGACTGTCCCAATGTTCAAGTTCAATTTTACTGTTGACAAATACAATGTTGTCTTTGCAACTTCAAATTGTAAATATTACACATTTGTCATATCATTTCTTTGACAAGTTTTAAAAACACATTAAGTTAACCATATATAGATCCATCATCCTTCTCATATGTTATATGCAATAAACAAATTAATCATGAATAAGACCTGTTTTTTCCATAATCATATTCACACTGTTCATATCTCATCTTTACTTATATGCAATTTTTTTCTTTCCATTATTTCACAAAATTTGGCTACCCTTTCTATTATATTACTATTTTTGGATCTAAGTAGGTAATTAAATTGATATCTTGGTTCCATGTCCAATGAAGCTAGTATTTCTCCCATTGACTTATCCATGTGGTACCCCACTGGTCACCCTCTCTCCTCAGATTGCACCTCATTTACCACCACCCTCTGCATCCTGTCCATTACCCAGTTCCTATCCCAGTTTACCACATTGTCTCCCATTCCAAGACTACCCATTTTGGTAAACAGTCTCTTCCGTTGGACGCCATTGAAGGCTTTGCTGAAATCAAGGTTGGAGTAATCCACCACCCCCCTTCCTTCAATAACCAATCAAATAAATCTATCAGATTTGTTTGACACAACCTACCCACTGTGAACACATGCTGCTTAGTGTCATGGGTGCCGAAGGCTTCCAGATATCCCACGATCATTTCTTTAAGCAGTGCATCCATGATTTTCCCCAGTTCTGAGGTGAGGCTCACTGGCCTATAGTTCCCCACCTCCTCCCTACTGATGGATTCATGTAGAGGGACCACATGTGCCCTCCTCCAATCCTTTGGCACCACAGCACCATTCCAGTGTTGAGGGACTCTTATAATACTTTTGTTTCAGTCACTGCACCGTATCTGTTACCATTAGTTTAACTTCATCCATTTGCACCCCAGCATACAACTGTCTCTACACACATGTATTTAAATTTTCAACCATATCTCCCCCGCTCTCATGGTTTCAAGTAGAAATGTATGGAATATGCAATGTGTAGACTAAAGCTATGTAATATATCTTCAAGTGTGAGGCGGCAGGACCATAACTCACTAGTTGCATTGCCACGACTGAGTAATGGAAGTAATGGGAGCAGGATCAGTCTGTTCACAGATGATACTAAAATAGGGGCAGTAATGGATGAAGATGGTGGGTGGAAACAACTACAGGGAGACCTGACCAAACTGGAGGAGTAGTCAGTGAGGTGTCAGCTGGGATTTAATGTGAAGAAGTGCAAGGTTTTGCACTTCAGGGCCAAGAACCTGAGGAAGGAATATTGATTGGGGGGGGTGAGGCTGGAGGTCACTGAGGAGGAGAAGGACTTAGGGGTGTTGGTAACGGAGAACACGAACAGCTCTGCTCAATGCCGGAAAGATGCAGTACAGGCTAACAGGATGCTGAGGTGTATCACAAGGGGAGTCTCGTCCAGGCATAGGAAAGTGATCATGCCCCTCTACAGGTCATTGATCAGGCCCACACCTGGAGCATTGTGTGCAGTACTGGCATCTGTATCTGAAGAAGGATGTTGGACTGCTAGAGGTGGTGCAGCATAGAGTGACAAAAATGATACAGGGGATGGAAGGCAAATCCTATGAGAACAGGCTAGGGGACCTGAGTTTGTACACCCTGGAGGAGAGAAGGAATGGGGGGATATAACTGAAATGTTCAGGTACTTGAAGGGGATCAACAAAACTAGCGCTGATGGGTTATTTAAGTTGAGGAAGGGAAGGGACATGAGAGGGCATGGGTTAAGATTGGAGGGGGCAGATTTCAGAGAGAGAGAGAGAGAGAGAGATGAGGCTACTACTTCATGGAAAGGGTGGTGTTGCAATGGAACACCCTTCCTAAGGGGGTGATTTCATGTAAGATGCTGGGTAGTTTTAAGAGGGCATGGGACAGGGCACAGGGGAGGGTCTGGGTAGATAGGGCCGAGAATGACCTGGAGGTGAGAGGGGGCAGGCAGCTGCAATCTAGGGGTGCTAGCTGCACACTCGAGCAGACTCGATATACCATGAGGCCTGTTTCTGCTGGCCAATTCGTATGTTCGTATGAGACATAGCATAATCTCAACAAACCACTCCAGTGTGTGGGTTATGCTGGAATTTACCCACTCCTGGTATGGATTACTCACTCGGCCTGCGACAGCATGCCCAAACCACACCAGGCATGGGTAAATCAAAGCATAACTCACATCCTGTCATGGTTGATTGCTTAAATAGCAGATTACAGTACATCTAGATGGATCCTAGCTGTTAAAGGAGTGACTATGGGGGTTCACTATGGAGACCATGCCAGTCTCACTCAGTAGTCCTATTTGAGAAAGTAAAGGAATAATATGGCTAGAAGGCAGCTGAAGCAATATACATAGCTTTCAGTAAAACATTCATCACAATCCCTCATTAGAAGTCGGTTCTAAGTTGATGAAGGTTGGAAATTAATGGAATATAGTTCAATGGATAGATAGCTGGTTAATAGAACTCAGTGGGTAGTGATGCATTTCACAACATCTGTCTGTAAGGAAGTCACCAGTGGGGTTCCTAGGGGTCTATTATAGGACCCTTACTGACCATAGTTTTTATTAAAGTCCTCAGGTAAGTAGTCTAAAGTAGGGTAATTAAATCTGCAGATTTCACAAAATGATGGCGGTAGCCGGCAGGGGTGAGAGACCAGCTGGACCGCAGAAAGGAAGGAAACTGATGGAGTTCAGGGGCGTACTGATGGAGGAAGGAATGAAGGAGATGTAAGCAGTGTTGCCTGAGTGGAACTGATATGAGGACTGGTAGTAGTCAGGAGGCCATGAATGTGTGGAAAGGTGGGGGAGACCTGCGATCCTGACGGAGGGGGAGTGTCTGCGGTTGCTGGAGAGTGAAGTAGAGACTTTCTCCTTAGGCAGAGCTGGAGGTTTTCTGGAGGAGGGACCTTTCTAAACTGCTGAGGTGAGGGACTGTGGGATCCCCCATAATAAATGGGCAGCCTCCTGAATGTGGTGGAGCCTTGCTGAGTTTACCCTAATCAGGGTACGGTTAAGGAATTTGGAAATTGAATAAAGGAACTGATGTGGCAAAGGTCTGTTGGATTGCAGAGGCAGTTATGTAGAACTTTTATTTGAGTCTGTTTGGCTTTACAGTGGAATCTATGTTATTTCTGCTCATTTTTGGAAGAAACACTTTAAAAAAAAACTATGTTACAGCTATACGAATAAGCCCAGTGAGAGAGGGCTGAAGGTACTGAGACTGAAGTCTGTAGTGGTGAGAACACTGCAGAGAAACACAAGAGACTATACAGAGACTGTTAATTACTGCACTTGAGAGAAATTACAGTTAAAAAGTTATCTGCTGCTACTTCATTTAGGCTGCTGTACAGAGGTGGAAAGAAGTAGTTGGAATTTTATAAATAGCTGAAGAAATGATATTGATATTGAGTGGTTGTGAGTGTGAGTCAGTGAGTGAGGGAGAGTGAAGTAGGGTTAGGAAACTAAGGGTGGGAAGGAAGGCCAGGGGGTTATCTTAGGAATTAGTAAGAAATGGTTTAGTTTGATAAAATTAAGTGAGCGTGTGGTTAGAGTGACTGTTTTTTTGAGTGTAGAGTGAGTGAGTGAGTGAGTGAGTGAATGAGCTACTGAGTGAGGGAAAATGTGTTGGAGTGAGATTAGGATGGTCAGGCAGCATTCCCCTCAAGACTCCAGGACCTCCATCCTTTTGACTGCCCCCCACTTCCCCCAGATGTATATGGTAGATATAGAGCACTGTTTATAATAAGGGGGCGGAGGGGTAGGGGAGAGTCCTGGGGGTTTAGAAGGGGTTGGGAAAGGATTGGACAGATAGGGACTGTAGGGACCAGAAGGCACCCTGGGGCAAAATGGGTACATGAGCAAGGTGCGCCTTGTCTTGTGCCCATACCCAAGGGCTCTGATTATTGCACACAGGTAGTGTGGTCAACCTCAGTTTCTCGTCCCTCTCTGGTGGTGTTATGCAATGCCAGTCGATTGGGAACAAGACCACAGTAATTGCGGATCTGGTTGCTTCAGTAGACCTAGCATGCATCACCGAGACCTGGTTGGATAAAAACACAGGGCCTATTTTGACAGCCGCAGCCCCACCTGGGTTCTCGGTGATACACCACCTGAGAGAGGAGTTAAGGGGTGGGGGGAGCCGTAGTCTGTTTTAGATTGGAGCTGGGTCTCAGGGAGGTGCCAGTAGGTTCTACCAGCTCCTTTGAGTGTATTGTGGGAGTGGGTGCAGGTTGCAGGATCCTTCTCATCTACCGTCCACTAGATAATGGGAGGGTTTTCCTACAGGAGGTAGATGATTTCATCGCTGACGTGGTGCTGGAGTCCCCGAGATGGATGATTCTCGGGGACTTAATTGTCTGGGTTGACGATGAACTCTCACTATTTGGACAAAACTTCCTCCAGTTGATGGAATCATTGGGCCGGACATGGGTGGTTTCCTTTGCTACCCATGGGGGTGGCACTCCTTGGACTTGGTGTTCCTCCTGTGGATGGAAGTCTCCGAGATGGAGATGGATCTGATCAGTTGGTCGGACCATCATGCCCTGAGATCCAGCTTTGCAACCCCCTAGATTAGGCCTGCCCCAGTGGAAATGGTAAAGTACAGTCTTATAAGAGGAGTTACCTCAGAATGCTTAATGCCGGTGCTTGACCTTTCAGGAATTCTGACTGATTGCGATGATCCAGGGAGTCATGTTGTTGCCTATAATAAGGTGATATTGGGAGCTCTGGATCTTATCACTCCTGTATGTGTTCATCCTCTAACTCTTCACCCAGGTGTCCCATGGTATGACGGGGCTCTGAGGGAGTTGAAGAGGTTAGGATGAAGGTTGGAGAGGCACTGATGGAAAACTAACATGGAAGAGAACAAGATTATATTGTTGGACCATTATATGGTCTACCAATCAGCTGTTTCCCATAAGAAGGCATTGTTCCTGTCCAGAGAAAAAGCGGCAGCGAAGAACAGGCCAGCTCAGCTCTTCTGGACTGTGGACAGACTGTGCAATCCAGTCTGTGTGCAGTCTGGTCGAGCATTGTCACAAGATAAGTGTGATGAGTTTGCACAGTTTTTTGTTGATAAGGTGGCCTCCATCAGGGGTGAGATCAACCAGTGCCTCCCCAATGGACCTTTCAGTGGTCAACCGTACGGTACTAACACCAAGGTGTCCTAGCTTACCTTTAGCCAACTGGTAATCATGGATATAAAGAGGATTATCCAGACTCTGCAACCAACTTGCTGTAGTCTGGACCTGGGCCCAACTCACCTTCTAGTAGGGTGTGTTGAGATGACCACTCCTGTCCTTCCTGGAATAGTATGGGTTTCCTTGGAGAGAGGGATTTTTCTGGATTCCTTAAAGGAGGCGGTAGTGAGGCCCCTCATGAAAAAGCCCTTTAGTCCCAGACTGCCCAGTAAACATTCAGACCAGCCTCAAACTTACATTTTGTAGGTAAAGTTATCGAGAAAGTGGTTGCTTTGCAGCTGTAGAATTTTTTAACAATCCATAATATCTCTGATCCTCTCCAGTCAGGTTTCAGGAAAAGACATAGCACTGAGAAGGTCCTAGTTCGGGTACTAAATGATCTCCTGATGATGAGGGATCAAAGAGCCTGTACAATCTTGGTCTTCCTTGATCTCTCAGCAGCATCTGACACTGTAGACCATGGTATGTTACTTGAGCAGCTGCGGTTTTTTCTGTGGACTTGGGGGGGCAGTCCTCAGTTGGTTTCTATCATTCCTCAAGGGCAGAACTCAAAGAGTGGGGTTGGGGATTTATTCCTTTGGCATTACACTGTCTGCCCTGCATGGTGCCGCAGGGCTCGGTGTTGTCGCCCATGTTGTTTACAGTATATATGCTGCCATTAGGGGGATATCATAAGATGGTATGGTTTGAGTTTTCACTGTTATGCAGATGACTCTCAGCTATACCTGTCTTTTGTGCGTGAGCAGGAGTTAGATACTGTCTCGGTGTTTAACAACTATCTGACTGAGATACAGGACTGGATGAGTGCTAGTTGGCTGAAGCTGAACTCGGGAAAAACAGAGGTGTTGGGTTGTGGACCCTGGTGGTGGACCAGCCAGGGTACTGGGATGACAACCCACTGGAATAATATTTGGGGAAACCCCATTTACATGCTTCAAGTGAGGTCCAAAATCTTGGCATTATCTTGGATGAGAATTTGACCTTGAAATATCAGGTCTCTGCAGTGGTGGAATCTGCTTTCTATCATCTAAGAAATATCACCAGGGTGAAGCACCTGGTCCCAGCTGGGGATATCCCCACACTGGTCCACGCCTTTGTGACCAACCAACTTGACTACTGTAACACCCTCTACTTAGGACTACCGGGAGTAGATATCTGCTGATTGCAGCTGGTGCAGAACACGACAGCCAGGTTGTTAACTGGTACTTCTAGATCAAGCCATAAAACACCTGTGCTGCACAAACTACACTGGCTGCCAGTACAGTGGCAAATAACCTACAAGGTTGTGTTGTGGATCTATAAAGCCCTACATGGCCATGAACCCCATTACCTGCAATACCTTCTGTATCCCTACAGTCCTTCTCGTGCACTCCGATCCACCGGTGAGGGATTGCTAGAGATCCCCAGAATACGGCTCAAAACATCTGGAGCATGATCTGTTGCCTTTATGGCACCTACCATGTGGAATTCTCTACCTCACTGGATACGAGATAGCCTGTCTGTCGAGGGTTTTAAGGCTAGACTTAAAACACATCTTTTTTGTCAAGCTTTTAATGGGTCTTATTTTCCTGCTATTTATTGATTTGTTGATATTGTTTTAATGTTTTTATGAATACTATGTGGGCACCCTGAGCATTGGAAGGGTACCTTATTATAAATAAAATGATGATGATGATGAAACTCAAGGTGGCATAGAAAAGTCAGCACTGATAAGCATTTTGGGTGATCCTGTAAAACACAGAACAGAGAACACAAAACCATACACTTACCCCTCTGTTACTTGCCAAGTTACTTAATAATAAATAGGCATGTCATATAAACAGTTTAAAAAATGCCCCTTTTATTTAAAATATGGCCACAGTGTGATTAAAGGTAAATAGCAAGAAACAAAATGTCCAGACCAACGATTTGCATGTCTCCTTGCATGCTTTTTATGTTTGCCCTTTTGCTTGTGCTAAGTGAACATACTGCTATGATAATGGATTTGAGATGTATGTCACTGTCAGTCCAGTGCTGTGCAATCTACAGTGGGTTCAGCAATGTCAGACCAAAGATCAGCCAGGCTGATCATGACACTCTTCTGTGCTTGCTGGGCAGAAACTTCATGAAGCTCACAGAAAACAGCTGCCTGAATCACAGGGTGGCTCTTTGCTTTGATTTGCATGATGCTGCCAAGCAAGCAACTGATCTGCATCATTGTCAGCCTGAGACTTGACATCCCTCCAGAATGCAACTGACACTTTCTTCCTAAAATTAGTGTGTTTATGTTTTTCTTACATTTACTCTTTCTTAAACCTTGTAAAAAGATCCCACCCTCTGCCAAGTATCCCTCCCACCTCCTAATTGCTTTCCGTGCCCCGTGAATATGGACCCAACACTGGGGTGCTCAATCCCACGATTCAGTACCTGAAATAAAGAAAACCATCTCTCAATGTCTTTTAATTTTTAATTTTTACAATCTTTAAAAAAGGAAACAGCCCATCGTGTCTGTTGCCACCACCATTTCCCCTACCACCACCCAACTCTCCCCTCCACTCAGCACCCACAATCCCATTCCTGACCTACCCCTTACTTACCTACCAGGGGTCCAATGCCGTAATCCTCTCTGGCCTGGAGACACATCTTCACTCTTCAGCACTGCACCGGGAACTGAGGTAAGCACAGCCAATGTATTTCAATGCGTTTTGAAAATGTACCATATTTTTTCCTAACAAATTGTCCACATGGCCTTTCTGGGACCCCACCTAATGAACAAGGTAGGTGAAAGGTTTTAAATCTGGGGTGAAAGGTGATTTCACAATTACTCCAAAAAAATCAAGTCTTGGGCAGGATTTAAACATTTTTACCTATCGAGTTCATGACGTGGGATCATAAGAAATCATGTTGAAAATATGGGGTCAAAATATTGAAAAACAACAAGGTTATGAAGTCACATTGAAAGTTTTCAGTACTCACTCCTAACTTTGGTAATTTTCAATATTTTAACACCCCAGAGGCAAAGGACACTTTTTTTAAATGAAAGTTGTCTCTGAGAAAGCGCTGACTCCAAGGCAGAAAAGGCAGATCTTCCTAAGAGGCAGCCCTGCCTTGGAGGTGGGTATGGATAGGGCTGCCTCCCAGGCATGGCTTTAACCTCTACAGCTAAAGACCTAAGATTAAGTGCTGTCCCAGCTTGGTGGTGTAGTGGAAAGGACTATGGTCTGATAAACAAGAGGCTGAGAATTCAAATCCACACAAAGTCCCTTCAGTTCTCTTTTGTCAGAATTTTACTTGAGTGGTGATCCATGGCAGTGTGGTGTTAGAAGAGCATTGATTACTGCACCCTCAGCCCTCAGGCTTCGAATAATATTTTTTCAATTTCTCCTCCACATCCTCTATTAACAAAGTTGGCCTGTCCCTAGGTTTTGTTGGCAGTGAGGGTGGGAGAGTACTTGCATTTTGGGTCTGCATTAATCTTTTCCTATAATCAGCTTTAAAATTTCGCACAGTAGATTCATTTATGGTGCTGTAAAACTTTGCTTGATAGTAACGCACAGCAGACATTACACCATTCTCACTTGCATATCTCCCAATTTCAAATCGGACTTCACCTGAATAAAGTGGTGTATGCAGATGGATGGCGTTTTTTTTGTGGTGGTGGATTACATGCTTTGAGTTCTGCAACAATGCTGTTTGCCGTATCAGTATCGACTCCAGACTGTGTAAGCTGCTAGCTCGAGACATCCCCTACATCAACAAGATATTCTCGTTTTGCAGCTTTGTTTGCATTAATCCAGTGAAGAATTGACATGATGTCAGGTTTTCTGAGTTGCAGAGCTTCTAACTAAAAAGCAGCTAGGGCAGAACTACAGATGCAAAAAGCTACTTCATTAAGGTAGGGTTTTAATGTAGTCATGACAGCCAACTGCTTGCTGTAATTGACAGCACTGACACCAGCAGATTACTGTTTCAGCCAGTCACTGTAGTCATGACAGCAGATTGCTAAAAGTACTAGTAATTGCCAGTGTTCTTCAGAAGAGCTATCAGAAAACATAGCTTAAATCTGTGTTTTTTATTTTAAGACTGCTTTTAATTTTAGCGCATGGTGAACACCTCGAACACTAGCGGGCGCGAATAAGTTTAAAAGACTCATAGCGCTAACATTAGGGGACGCAAATATATTCTGTTATACAGTATAAGAGACTGGATTTAGCTGTGAAAAAGAATAACTGCAGCAGTAAAGGGGTGCCTCAGAAGCAGATCTGCCTTGTCTGCCTTGAAGGCAGGGCTTACCCTAAAATTTCAACATAGCCATTTTTTCATATCACCAATGAATATGACAGGTCTCATTTTTCAAAGTCTGGCCACAATGTGTTTTCATACGTGTGGCATGAAATGATATTTTGGCAAGTATTTTGTACATGACACCCATTATGTTCAGAAGGAGGGGGTCATAATGAGACTATGTTGAAAATTTGGGGCAGAATTTTCAAAACCCAGATGCAAGCTGTGATAATGGCAGCTTGTGCCCAGTGCCAGTATGTCTGGGACCCTGTGCCCAATTTTCCATTCAACAGGGTCCCGGCACCTAGATCCTGCAGCTTGTGGCAAAAGTTGCTATCAGTCAAACAGATGTCGCACCCACTAGGTGTTCCACAACATCTGCAGGGTGCTGGAGCAGCAGCTGTGCCCTCTAACACGGACACAGGACTGGCTAGCATGCCCCCACACACACACACACACACACACCATGGAGGAGCTGCCTGTACCCCACAGGCAATACCCACTACCCTAGTGATCTAGTGCCCCCCACCTGATAAGCCTAGATGGTATTAATAATAGGACTGTCTGTCCCTGGTGAAGTAGCCACTGCCCCCATCCCTGATATACCCCTGATAAATAATAATATTAATAAACTGTCCAACTGGACATTCCCTAATGTCTGTCCCATCCTCCCCTAGCCCCGGTATGCATGTGTAACCCCCCTGTTACCCAGGGTTACTAGAATCCCAGTAAGACCTAGTGGTAGGCAGGGAAGGCAGCTTGTGAAACTCCAGTTAAATGGATTTCACATTGTCTCACTCTGTTCTCAGTCTCAGCTGAGACTGAGGGATGACATCACCATAGAACTCTCGCAGCTGCATGAGCCACACTGGAATCTGCAGTTGGAAGTTAGGATAGAATGTTGGGGACTTTTTGAACAGTGAACAGAGTCTGTGTGCAGTCTTGAAGAGAGAAGCAGCACAGCAGTCTGTGGACAGGCTCTCTAAGCCTAAGCTCTGTTACAGAGCTACTGTAGGGAGAGGTGTGTGTTTCCACCAAAAGAGGAACACAGTAAGCTGTTTGTGAAGTGGTGGAGACCGCTGTTACTGGTCCCTGTGCCCCATCCCTGAGGGGATGGGGGTGGAAAGGTTTGCCTGTCATTCCAGGGGCAACCCTCCTGGTTCCGGCTAAGGAAGAAGCTGCCTTATTTCAAGTTGTGCTGCAGCACCAAAAGCTGTGGGGAAGAAATTCCTGTGAGGAATCGCCTGTGGGGCACCTGCAACCAAAGGGTGAGTCTGCTCTTACATAGGGCCAATGTTTCACCTGAACTGTTGTAAAGTGGGGATTGGACTGCTTAAGTGAGAGGCCTAGAGTAATGGGCTAAGTCAAGTAAAAGTATATTCAAGTCCAGCACAATGGGAAAGCCAAGACATGTAGAGAAAATGTGCCAGGCATTTACCCTTTAATCTACATTGCCAAGCTTTACCCAGAAAGAGATGTTTAATGTCCAGAGAAATGGCCAGGTATGAATTGTGAAAGCGAGAGGTGGGAGACCCCCCCCCCATCAGTAGTAACCAAATTCACCTCTATGTATTTGCTCTGTGACACTTTTACTTTCTCTCAGGTACTTGGCCAGTGCCTGAGGAAAGTACCCAGACATGGGATTAAAAGGAAGTTTCCTTTACTGAGTCGAAGGCTCTTAGGTGGTTTAGGGAGCCACCAGAAAAATGTTTCCACGACAAATGGAAGGTGTTCGAGTGGCCGGCAGGGGAGCCGAGCCAGGGAAATCCCAGAATAGTGTACAAGTTCGGGCTGTGTACCCAAAGTAGTGTGCATGTCCGGGCTGTGTGCCTGGTGGGTTCAGAGCCTGAGGGCTGAAGTGTTGAAGAAGTGTTTCTGTTTATCTTAACCTGCATTACCAGGAATGTAGCCCCGTGGGGGGGGCCATCTATGCTTTGTTTGTTCAGTTTGGATGTGAACAAAAGCCACACTTTAGAATCCCATTCCTGGTATTGGACATTACAGTTATTGCTTCCTGTGGTTGTATTTATTTGGGTGCCCCTGTGCAGTGTAGCCAAACCTAGCCCTTGTGCCGAGTAACCTATTCCTCCCCGAACCCAGTCCCCACCTGGTACTGCTGTCAGGTTCAAACAGCATACCACCTGTCATTGGCAAAAAAGGCATGGGGATGGGGGTTGCACATGTAATACTCACAACACCGCAGCTGTCTCTGTAGACTGGGCTCCAGCAATCCTCCTGGGGTCTAGTGGCCATGCACCCAACAGGTAGTGCCCATCACCCTGCTCTCTCCCCCATCTCATACTCCAATCAGGCAACCGGCACAACCCTCCACACACCACCATGGCTGGCTACCAAATGAACTGTCAGAGCACATACTGAAATGTTCAGTGCATGCTTTGACAGTTCATTGGGCAGCCTGCCGTGGTGGTGTGAAGAGTGTTGTGTCGGTCGCCTGATCAGGGTACAGGATGGGGGATGGAGTGAGGTGGTGGGTACTATTTGCCAGGTGGGGGGCCACTAGACAACCAGGAAGGGATGGAGCAGGGACCATAGTTCGTGGTGACAGCAGCGGTGTTATGAGTATTATGGGGCATACCGTAGCTGGGGGGAAGATTGGACAGACACAAGGGACTGTCCAGTCTATTAATATTATTACTCATCAGGGTAATATTGGGGATGGGGGGTGGCTTCTACTTCACCAGGGACAGCCAGTCCTATTATTGATACCATCAGGGCATATCTGGTGAGGGGCACTAGATCACCAGGGTAATACGTATTGCCTGTGGGGTATAGGCCCATCTTGTGGGGGGGCAGTGGTCTATCATTCACTACCTTTCCAGAGGATCACTAAGTCCCGCTAGACCAGCCCTTTGTCCCTAGGGAGGATTTTGATAATAGGTATTTTGGAGTTATGGCAGCCTGCATCTGTTGCAACCCCCCCCCCAGCACCATGCCACAGCTACTTTTGAGACTCAAGGCTGGCACAAGCACACTTTGATGCAAGCAGCCTGTTTATTTCCAGAGGCTGCTTTGCAAAATAGCTTGGAGTGCAGCCCTTGGTGTGAGGTGTTTGTTGCATCCAACATGTTTGATGCAACACCTTGCTTCATTCTAAGGGCTTTGAAAATCCATCCGTTGGAGTCAAAATGTCACACAGCAATTAAGTTATAAAGAAACATTGAATTTTCTTAAAGTTTACTCATAACATTGCAATATGTGTAGATTTTGGTCCCCAATTTTCAACATAGTCCTCTTGATATCCCACCTCACAAACTTGTCAGGTGTCATTTTTCAAATCTCCTCCAAAACATGTTTTCACATTTGCTCTGCAAAGTCACCTTTCGAGCAGGTTTTAAAAAATTCTGCATGCTGTGATCATAATGTGGGTTCATAAACAGACAATGTTGAATATGAGCTATGTACTGCAACTGCAATTGAGCAGACCATGTTGCAGCTAAATAGTTGTAATAGTTGTAGTTGTAATAATTGTAATAGAGCTGTAATAGTTATCCCGTTACCGCACTTGCGGCCCTTCTGTTCATTATGGTTTACTATGATGTAATGGAATACATATCAACTGTAATTTCTTGCTGTCTGTTACTGCTTGTTAATTGTTCTCTACTGGTAACATACCCTATGCATAACTGACACTATATTTATTTATTTATTTATTGAAATTTCGGAATTACAGTCCTTTGAGTCAAAGACTCTTTTGCAAAGGCTCCACATCAATACAAAACAGAAACATTACTTAAAGACAGATTGTACATTTCTCACAAAGCAAGACATTACAATAAGACAATTTATACATGGTAACTCCGTCCAGGATAATTTACAGTTCTTGGTTAGTATCTCTTCAGTTGTTTGAGGACTGTGGAATTGAGGTGAAATGGGAGTGGTTACCGATTCAGCGGCCAGCACCAAGCCGAAGTTATGTTTTAGGTACAGTTAGTTAAGTTGGCCTGGGTTTGGAATTATGTGAAACGCTAGCTTTCTAACACCTACCATGTTAGGGGGGTCTGGTGATGACAGCCACAGTTCTTTGAGTCAAGGAGAAGTCGCTTGATACCATTTAAATAGGCCAAGGCTAGGGGCCAGGGAGATGGAAGCAGTTAGGTTATTTAGCCAGAGGACAGCGTGGTAACTGAATGACCTTTGCCCTAACGTAGTCCTACAGTGTGGGACTAGGAGTGTGGTGTTAGCCAGGTGCCTAGGGGTGATCCTATGAGGGGAAGGTTGGATGAGGGGGTGAAGACCCATTGGTGCAAGATTCATTAGGATCTTTTTTGCTTGGAGGCAAGTGTGGTACTTTAGTCTCCCTTCAAAGGACAGCCAGTCTGCTCGCTTATAGAGCTCGCACGTATGGGTTAATTTATCACTGTTTGTGACCAGTCAGCAGGCTTTGAGAGCTACATTGATGCTGTTTAGGGCTGTGTTATCGGCCGTGCCATAGATTATTATCCCATAATCGACCACAGATAGGACTGAGCAGGTTACAGCCAGCCTTAGTGCCTGGGGGGGAGGCAGTGTTTTTGTCTGTAAAGAATCCCAAGCCGGGTGTTCACAGAGGTGGAGAGGTGCTTAATATGTAAGTGGTATGTGAAGGATGTATCAAGGGTGATGCCTAGATATTTAAAGATAGGGACTTGTTCAATATGGCTGCCCTGAGAATTTGTGATAGATAGCAGGGCATTACTGTTTGGGTTTTGACAGTGAGCAAATATCATAGATTTAGTCTTGTTGTAGTTTAGTATTAATCGATAATTGGTGAACCAGTATTCTAGTTCTCTAAAGCTGCCTTGCAGGGTATTTTGTAGTGAGTTAGGGTTGGAGTGTTTCAGTAAACTACGACATCGTCCGCATAGAGCAGTAGTTTACCACTGCAGGCCTGTGGGAGGGAGTTTAGAAAGAGTACATAGAAGGGGGCCTAAAATACACTGTTTTGTTGTTTGCCTATGACTTATTTGTATGTCTTCCAATTGTCGTCTACTGGCAATGTATACTGTTGTGTTGATTATGTTTTATTGTGTGCCTTCCAACTCCCCCATCCCCCAGGACGGGCCGTGAGATGAGCAACTTGTTGTTCAGTGTGCCCTTCCCAGTGAAACTCTTAAATAAATAAATACATTTGGGGTTAAAATGTAAAAGAAAAAAAAAGTTATGAGGAAATGTTGAATGTTTTCAATGTTTACTTATAACTTTGTGATTTTTGCAGATGTTGGCCCTACATGTCCATACCTCACCTAAGGAACATGACAGGTGTAATTTTTCAAATCCCCTTCGAAAGATGTTTTTGCAGTCCCTTTCTGAAACCACCTTTTTGACAGAATTTTTAAAAAATCCACCTTTCTTAATCGGAACATAGCATTATAAAAAGACTATGCTAAAAATGTGGGGTCAAGATGTGACAAAAATGTTATGAAGAAACATTGAATTGTTATGAGTGAGAGACAATTTAATAGGCATTTTGCCTACTTTGTCTACTTAAACCAAGTAATGCTCTAATGCTTACTCATAACATTATTTTTGCAGATGTTGGAGCCTAATGTTCAACATATCACTTGTGTTACCCCACCTCATGAGCATGGCAGGTGTAAGTTTTCAAATCCCCTGTTTAACATGTTTTCTCAGTCACACTATACACTCAACTTTAAGATGGGATTTAAAACATTCCACCTGTCTTGATCATAATGACAGGAAAGCAGAACAAAAAGCACCCATCACACAGACTGTGAAAAGACACAAAAAATAGTGTCTAAAATATTTATCCTTAACACTTTATGGCAAATCAACCAGTAGCAAGGGCTGACAAGCTGGTGCTAATAACAGATGGAACCTTATGTTTCACCCAGCTCACTGCTGGGCTTCCTCAGAATAATATGAACACCCCTTCTCATTCATATTTATACACCCATATGTGCTAATTAAACTATCAAACAATTGTCTCTCAACAATCTACAATAAATGTGGATCCAATTACATAATGAGTGACATCAATAATAGACAAATGAAAAAATAACATCATGTCCTTACACTCATTACCTAACAATTTGAAAAGGTAGAAACATTTATCATATTGTTAGCACACCATAACAACAATGACCCCCAGATGATTTTTAAAGGGGTAATAATGTGAACCACTAGGATACTAATAAATAGTCTAATAAAAAAATCTGCATAAAAATACAAATGGGGCGTTCAGATTACTCTGAGGAAGCCCAGCAGTGAGTTGGGTGAAATGTAAGGTTTTGTCCGTTATTAGCACCAGCTTGTCAGCCCTTGCTACTGGTTGATTTGCCACAAAGTGTTAAGAATAAACATTTTAGACACTATTTTTGTGTCTTTTCACAGTCCGTGTGATGGGTGCTTATTTGTTTTGCTTTCTTGTCTCTGTTTCATAGCACCATCACTTTGCCTAGTGCTCCTTTTGCTTCTGTGGTCCTAGTTCATTTTTTGGAGCATGGATGTCCTGAGAGGAGTAAATTCATGGACATTTAACACTTATGAGCCTGGTAAGCATCTTTAGTCTCCATGGATTTCTCGAGTGGCTGTATTTCTCCAGTTCTAGCTCATTTAAGTATTGGCAAGCGTGGCATGGAGACATGAACATTTTCCCGATATATAGGCGGGAAGACCCATAGTTTTAAGGGATTGAAGATTCTTTCTACAAATGGAGGAACAGTTCCGGGTTTTACACGTCATCATGTCGGGCCAAGGAAGGACACCTGAGGTCACCATGCTTGCACAGGGCTTGCCGGCTGGAGGCTTTGCGGATTTGGTTTTTACACACACTGGGGACATTAACCCTTTTCTTGGCAACATCCAAGGGAATACAGAGGCAGTTGGTGAGTCTGACATTAAATCTATATTTCGGAAGCTGGAAAAATTAGTATTAAAGGGCCTCAGAATGTTTTGGCATAAAACCATTTTGGAAGCGTTTTTAACTGAAAACTGAGTTCCACGTGGGTTGCGAATCATTCAGAAGCTGTCCTATGGTACTGACGATGTGATAGTTATGGCACGATGGTGTAAAAATATACATGATGCCTCCATCAATAATATTAATTTGATTCTTGAATTTGCCAAACCAATTTGAGAACAGATCACTTCCGAGATTGGTGCAACTGAAACTTTGCTTAAATCACTAACTGAAGCGGTTGAATTTGACCGTTTAAATAAATTGTTTGATAAGGTCACATGCTATGATATCAAATTAAAGCAGCAGAACCAAAAGAAGTTTCTTAGAGATGAACATCGTGATTACCAGAATGACAGAGTTTTTGACTGGGCAGATAAGAAAGAAGAACAAAACACCCTGGTGGGGGGATGAAGTCTATTTTGAAAAAAGGTGTGGGATCTAATGTGGGGCTTGTGAATGGACAAACAGTGCTAGATTACACCACAGGCCCCTCAGACACAGATGATTCAGAGCCCACCTTGGAAGGTGATTTGGGGTAATCCAAATCAGGATAGTTCTCTTTACAAGACAAGGGAACCAGACACAGTCAGCATCCAAAAAATACCTTCTTTCAGTTTACATACCATCAACCAGGGGAACGATGTGGGGGGTGGCGTGGAGGAAGAAACAAGAAAAAATATTAATGTCTAGTTGTTTGCAGAGTTTGAATGAATGTTCTTCCACGACCATCCCCACAGTTGCTAACTTTAATAATGTTGCAGAAGGAGTGAGAGTTCTAATATTTTGCTTACACCTATAGTGAATCTGTCAGATTATATTCCTACAGAACATGAAATGTCTGTTCTGAGCAAGGGCCTCAGTTTTTGTCCTAAGACCGATATTAACTGGTTTAATACGTGTGTAGACTTACATAAATTTGCCCAAAATTTGACATTTGGAAGTGTTTATCAAGATAATACACATAATAACCATATTATTTTGGAGACCATGGGATTATGTTTGAAGTCTAAATACTGTTCAGTCTTGAACCCAGTTGTTTCCATGTTCACTAAGAAGAGTGAACTACTGTAGATCTTGAAAAATTAAGAGATAGCCCACATATTTTCAACAAAGAGAAGAATAACTGCAGCAGAGATGAACAGCAAACTATTAGAAATTTGAAAGAAAATGGTAACATCATTATTAGATCAGCTGACAAGGGGGTCAATTGTAATTTTGAATAAGACAGACTGTATAGAAGAAATAGAACAGCAATTGTGTGACAGTACTGTATGTTCTAGAAAAAGGCACAAAAGAGTATAGTACAGACTTTTAAGAGTGAAATTGATGAAATTCTGAATATGGCCTTTGTTAAGGGCTATATTTCAGAATCCATGTACAAAACCATGGTAGTCAGTCACCCAATAATACCTATCATTTACACTTTCCCCAAAATACACAAGGGGCTGGACCACCCTCCAGGCCGACCCATCATATTTGGCCGAGGGTGGCTCACGGAGCCCCTTTCAATGTATTTAGATGGTTTTCTTCAGCCCATGGTTAGTCAGCTGAGATCTTATGTAACAGACTCTACAGAGGTCATCAATATTGTTGAAAATTTGAATATGGAGCCAGAGTGTTTTTTTCCACTATTGATGAGAAATCATTATACACTGTTATTCCCCATCAGGAGAGTTTAGACACCCTGAAATTGTTTTTGGATACCCGAGCTGAGGAGGAGCTGTTCTCTACACCAACTTCCTTTCTGCTAGAGTTAGCAAGAGAAGTATTGACAAAAAATGCTTTCATGTTCCAGGACCAACTTTATCTGCAGATTCGAGGGACAGCTATGGGGCCAAAAATGGCCCCCAGCTATGCCAACTTGTTTGTTGGAGGTTGGGAATTTAATCATCTCTAATGTGCCACCACAAATCCAATCCTTTCTAAGGTGGATTTGTGGCGGTGCTTTATTGATGATATCATAGTTGTTTGGAAGGGCATTGAGTCGGAATTTGCTGATTTTGTTAAGTGGATGGAGAGCACCAGTTCTTGTTTGAGGTTCAAGTATGTATTTAGTAATACACATATTAATTACTTGGACTTCAATATATATCGGAATAAGGATGGGGACAATTGTACCACTTTATTCCAAAAAGAAGCAGATAGGAACAGTGGGTTTGGAACTGATGAAACTTGGTCCCAGAGGAGGTGACATTAAAAAAACTTATTGGAGAGAGAGAGAGTTTTTGGATTTTTGAATTAGGAGCCAGAAAACAACAAGGGTTGAATGAAAGTATAGACTTGTCAGCTTTTTTGAATGAATTTAGGTGTTAATTGTTATTGTTTGACTACACTTTCATGTTGATGCATAGTATGCTCTCCCTCTGAACAAATAAGTATTAAAGTACAAAAAAGTACATAAAAGTTTTACCTCTTACTGGATAACATATAATATTTATGTCATATTTTTAATCTGCCCCCAGTGTGTTATGTGATTATTTGAATGCTTAACCCTTCATTTTTTAAGTAAAATTATAAGGAAACAAAAAAATTGAACCAGGCTAGCCTTCTGTATTAAGGTAGCCAGTTTGGTCATACTGACTAGTAATACTTAAGCATTTGTATTTTTGCAACGTCCACACAGTTGGAAAGATATGCTCAGAGAGGGGAACTCTGGCAATCAAAGTAAGATTGTGTCTGTTATTAGCACCAGCTTGTCAGCCCTTGCTACTGGTTGATTTGCTACAAAGTGTTAAGAATAAATATTTTAGACACTATTTTTTGTGCTTTGTGCTTTCTTATCTATTTTATTGCACCATCACTTTGCCCGGTGCTTCTTTTGCTTCTGTATTCATAATGACAGGTAATAAAAAGACTGTGATGGAAATCTGGGGTCAAAATGTGGGAGCCCGCTGAAAATTAGATATTGCCAGTCAGCTGGCCTATCCTAGGTAAGTGCAATCTAAAAAATGTGCAAAATTGCGATAACACTAAAAATGAGATATTGCATCACATCTGTTCTAGCCTGTGTAAATATATCATAAAAATGTGTACATGCAGAACCCCAGTACAGCAGAGACCCCACTGAACTGTGCATTTATGCTGTGCTATTCTATGAAAAATGCACTGTAAAAGCTTAACCCCACTGAAAATGTAACTTTCCTTTCATCTGGGCTATCCTAGGGAAATACTTTAAAAATGGGTAACAGCAGCGGCCCCATCAAAAATAGAAACATAGAAACATAGAATCTGATAGCAGATAAGGCTGCTTGGCTTGGCTCTGCTCTGTTTTGGGTAAATACTGTATATAGGGCTCAATTTTTCAAAGGCTTATGCAAGGCTTGCATTAAGCCCTGCATCAAAGCTCTCTCTTGGTGCAGCTGCGCCAGACTCCTTTGCTGCAACTGCATCCGATTTTCAATTGTCAGGCACAGTTACAACAGTTTCTTCAGTTTGTAGCAGCTTGTATCAAAGGTGGAGCACAAGCCCCATAAAAAGGATCCCACAAATGGTGCAAGTTAGATGAGGGGACAGCTGGTCTAACTCGTGGCATTTGGTGCTCGAGATTGAAAATCCCAGTAGCCAGCTGGGACAATGCCATAAGCCCCGTGTGCCAAATGATCAATGCATCAAGGGCTTGTGGCATTCACAGTGCTTTGAAAATCAAGCTCATGGTAAAAATGTGTACAAGAAGGACCCAATTAAACAGCACGCAAGCAAACATTTGGTACTGACAAATGCTTGTTCAAGGTATCTGCTGCAGCTAGTAACTGATCTTTTACAAAGCACAGTTAAAGGGCCAGTACATAATAATATGTGCAGTAGGAACAGGAGGTGGCAAACAATACACAAAACATTATCGCAATAAAAAATAATATAACAGAGCAACATATGTCCCATTAAACAGTGGTGCATAGCATCTACCCAGAGGTAAATAAGCAAACATTCAGCACCATGTGGACATTGTAAATCTTGCTCTGCAATGACTAATACTAAAAAAATTTTAAATTCGAAGATGGGTCAACTTGTGAAATTGAAGGGCTTAACTACTTGTGATACTACTACTACTACTCAAATAAGACTGAAGTGCACCCGGCCCATCGGTGCAGTGGTTGGATTTCCACTTGTGACGCCGGTGACCCGGGTTCGGGAATGGACCCGGGTCATTGAAGGGCTGGCCGGGGGAGAAGGATCGAGAATCCCCAGGACTGCTCTCTTTCTCTGGGAGGGAGGGGAGTTGAGTGCTCAGCGCACGAGTGAACCCAGCAGAGGCTGGGTTTGCCGCAACATGCCGATGTCGGCAAGACTTCAGGCCGGGGTGGACACTGGCCATCATTGCATGTCCCCACCCTGCTTAGAGGGGAAAAATGCTGCTGGGTTGTCTCCATGGTGCCCTGCCCTCTGGGCCCAGATTAGGCTCTGGCACTGGAGCTCTCCCGACCACATACTTGTAGTGCGGAGCTGGTAGGGGAACAGCTTATTTATAGTAGTACTTTGTATATATTTATTATTATACTTCTTATAGATAGTTGTGTGTGGTGAATGTTGCCTTCTTTTCCTGCTGCATATATTAATGAGCAACTCTCTATTGTAATAAAAAGCTTAAAAACTCTGTATTTACGCCAATTGTGTTTTATCTTTATTGTTTTCTAATTTTTTTTTTACTTTTACCTGCTGTAGGTCTACTAAATATTGTAGATAACACTGCAGTTATTTTACTGAGTCTTTCAAAATGTATCTGACTTTCTCCTGCAAAACACAGAATTGCTGTTTGTGACATTACATTCTGTTGTCGTGGTGAGCATTATGACATCACAAACAAAAACACTGTGAGGTTAAAGGGGGTGGCAAAGGTTTTCAAATGTTTTCTTTACAGACTTTTTAGATGGACCACCAGGATGTGTTGTAAATCTTGGAAAGGAACATTGACAATGAAAAAAAAATGTATTCTCTAGTAAATTGTAGCAGATAAATCATTTAGTAAAGTACAAGCAGAAGTGTAGAGTTGCTCTTTAAGTACTAGCTCTTTGAGTCATAACAAGAATCTCTTATTAGTTGCAGAAGATATTTTAGAAAAGTGATCATTGGGTGATATCTTGCTCTGTTCCTAATATTTTATTGTCATGATGTTCTGTGTATTGTTTACTGCCTCCTGTTCCCCCTCTCATGTTATTATGTGCTAACCCTGTAACTGAGCCATATGAAAGATCAGTTACTGGTTGTACCTAGAAAAAGCATGCAGGGAGAAACAGAAAACACTGGTCAGAGGATTTGTTCCTTGTTCAGTTCCTTTAATCAGACTGTGGTGATATATTGTGGCAAGGCGAAGCGACCTGTATTTATATAGCACCCTTCCCGTTAGGCTCAAGGCGCTGTACAATCAGTAACAACAAAATAAATAAAATAATAAAACACAACAACAGCAGATTTCATAAATAAAATCATGATATTTAAATATAACTTTGTTTTTTTAAATAAGAAAGGACAGTCTTTTTTTAGTCTGTCTGTGTAATATGTGTATGCATCACTATGCAGCCAAGCAAGCACCAGAGGGGGTAAGTGCAGTTTTCGGTTCTCTGGTAGACTCAAGGGAAGAACAAGACAGTCTGCAAAGGAACTTCAATGTACTGGGAGATGGGGCCTGCAAGTGGCAAATAAAATTTAATGTAGATAAGTGTAAAGTCCTTAATTAATTTAGGCACAAATATGTCTGGACAAAAGCTATTAATATGGTCAACAAAAATAATCTTGTAAATAGGAGGGTGTTAGGTGCTAGGAGCCTGCCCCCGATGAAGTTCCATAAAGAAAACCACCTTGGTACCTGGCCTGTAGAGCCTGCTCTTTCACCAGTGTGGCTTGTTTTTTAACTTGCATAGTTTGTACTACACACATCTGAATAAATCTTTACTGATTTTGCAAATCTGCTAAAAGCACATTTTTTCTTGACTTTTGAATCTGTTAGTTAAGTAACTGCTTTCTGCTGTGTATTCTAATTTGTTTTGGGCTTACTACCCCTGCAGCTGTACCCTTACCTTGCACCACTTAGTTTGACTTCTTCCTTTGAGCTGTATCAACAAAAATAACACCTAGGCCTCACTGTTACACATGATCTGAAATTTGAGAACTACATAGCCCAAAGCCCCAAACCATGTCAAGAAACCATAGAAGTCTTTATAATATCAAAATTTCAAAACGTACCAGAATACTCATCAACAGTTTGCTCCTGAAATGTTGAACACAAACAGTTAAAATGTTTGCAAATGGAGGATAGAGGCCCTCAAAATGTGGAACACATCAGCAAATATGGAATAAAAGCTCAGAACACTGGCGAAGCTGGAGCCTTTATCGGTGCAAAGTTTAGTTCTGCTTTAAAGTCTGAGTTTAAAGCAACTTCTTTATGGGGACATCACCTTTTCCATGTGGAATGGATGTGAGATGAAGCAATTCTAAAGAATAAAAAAGAGCTGTCCCTTTTAATAAGGAATAGCTGAGAGGGATTAATTCTGTCATCCCTAAATGTACAGTAATTAGCTGATACCCATCACTTATTAGACCCCTGCTGAATGTGCCACCTTAGTTGGTACAGCTCCCTCATAGCTTGACTCAGAAGCTCTAGCAGGTCATGAAAATGATAAACTGTGGACTACAAATGCAAACCACTTGAAGTAATCTCCCCAATCCATCATTAATAGCCATGCAACTTCTGGAAGGTAGTTCACAATCTTTTTGGCAATCCCTCATCCCTATTTCAAGTTGCTTATGCACTCTACTTTGACAAGCCAAATGTTGCCTATATCTTTGAAGAAATACCTCACTAACCATAGCATGACCTTTCTTGCTGACCCTATCACCAGTCAATCTACTATCCCCTCCCTCCTAACCCTTCTAGCTCCCCAAGGCCTCTCTTCGGTTTCCCACAATCTCTCCGCTTGACACCATCATGGCCCTCTGTGGCCTTGTCCCCTCTACAAAGAGCAACACTGATAGTCTGGGCCTGTCTCTGTAGTGGTAGTGATGCAAATGAGGACCGGTAGCATGGTATAGCACACAGTGCAGTGCTTGGTGGCCACTGAATAACACATATTGCACTACCACAAATATCGTATTATACTACACTACTGGCCAAGTTTTGCATGATTACCACTGTATTACTTGCCACGTCCTCTTTTATTGAACTTATCAATGCCTTCCTAAGACTCTTCCTCCTCTACTCTGAACTGCCCCATGCCTGGAAAGTGGCAAAAGTCATCCCTCTGAATAAGGGTTGTGACTACTCAGTCCCAGATAACAACAAGTCCATCACCCCTCCTGCTAGCAACTTCAATGATTCGGGAGCATTCTGTTCACTCCCAGCTGTCCTGTTTTCTCTCTGACTCCTCTTTCCTTTACTCTTTCCAGTCTTGTTTTTCATTAATCACTCCCTCATCATAGGCTTACTGACTATTCTGACCGGAATGAATTTGTTAAAAGAAAAACTAGAGAAATATCTTGAATCTGGGGGATTGCAAGACAAAGACAGCATGGATTCACAATGAGGAGGTTGTGTTAGACAAATGTGATAGATTTCTTTGCTGGATGATCAGGGAAATAGAGCAGGAAGGGCAGTGGATATGGCATATACTGGACTTCAGCAATGCTTTCAACACTGTACCACATATGGTAGGAGACTGATAAAGAAGATGGGTAGTCTAGGGGTGGGAGCCAAAGTTGTAAATTGGGTAAAAACAGGTTATTGGATAAGTGGCAGAGGGTGGTGGTAAAGGGTACTCACTCTAAACAGGGAAGAGTGACCAGTGGGGTGCCCGAGTGTTTAGTGTTGAGGAGGGCCCTGTGTAACATCTTCATACCTTTATACCTGGGGTTCTGACATCATTTCCTCAAGAGTGCAAGGTGCATATCAATGTCATATCCTCTCTAGCACACAGCACTGAAAATATACGCATACACATTGTATAATATATATATATATATTTCAATATAACAAACCAATCACTCACACAAGCACACACACACACACACAAAAAAAAAAAGTACATAGTCATGTGGGGAGTAGTGCAATGTAATAGCTGTGGGGCAGCAGTCTTCCGGGAGTCTTTCTGGAGGCTGAGATGCTGCCCTGTTGCAGACAACCTCTGCCCTGAGGAGGAAGTTGCCCGTCTTTAGGCCACACTGGACAGCAGTAAGAAACCTTCCCCAGGCCAGACTGGATGGTAGGAAGAGAACCCCCATCCAGGGAGCACCAGAGCCACCACCACTACCTCAGAGGTTGCAAAGAAAGCACAGCAGTTGGACCACTGTGGGCTCAGGGAGGGTGAGGAGGGTGGAACAGAGGCACACCCAGTCAGTTGTTCACTCCACAATCCATACACCATTTTGGAAGCACAGCTCCCTAAGGATACACCATGGAGGAGATTAAGGAGGCTGAGGACACCTGTCACAAGGGAGCCCACAGGAAGGAGGCAGAGGATGCCACAAGGAAAGGAAGCAGCTCTGGTGGGGACTCAATTATTAGGGGATAGAACTGGGGGAGCAGGAAGAACTGAAGTAAAAGTGCCTGCCTGGTGCCATGGCTTGTAGGGACAGGAGCGCATCCTCAGGATCACAAGAACAGTTGCAGGGAGTCTGAGCTGGATGTCATTGTCCACCTAGGGACAAATGACAGCTCAACATGAGCTTAGAGCAGTGCAGAAGAACTTTGTAGAACTGGGGAGGCTTAAGACAAGTAGCACACACAGTATCCTTCTCAGAGGTGCTGCCTGTAAATGGCATGAGTGAGGCAAGGTACTTTGCACCATGCAATTTAATAGTGGTTGAAAAAATGGTGTGGAGCACAGGGGTTTAGCTTCATTGGGGACTGGGTTCCACCTGGAGGACACCAGCCTATACTGCAGGATGGTCTGCATCTGTCCAGGAAGGAACAAGTCTTTTGAGCAATTGGTTTAAATGCTTCATTGGCAAGCTTTTAAACTAGTCAAGGGGGGAGGCACTGATAAGCAGCAGAAAATTCCCAGCCTCTCCCTACAAAACAGGGTACTAAATGGGAAAAAGACAGAAGTAGAAAGGTCAGTGGGGGATGCTGCAACAGAAAGTAAAGCCATCAAAAAATGGAGAGCAATGAGTACCAATTCCCATAGTCTGAGTAACAAGCTTCCTGAATTAGTGGCCTTGATGGAGGAGGAACATCTGGATATCGTGGCAGTCACAGAAACATGGTAAACACAAAACCATGACTGGGATGTAAACATACCAGGATACACTATCTACAGGAGGGACAGGGAGGGTAAAAGAGGAGGAGGAGTAGCTCTTTACATAAGGGAAGGAATCAAAGCAACAGAACAAAAGGGTAAACAGGGAGGAGAAGAAGCACTGTGGGTAAATTTGGAGAACGGCAATGGCACCACAATCCGCACAGGGGTTGTATACAGACCCCCTTCTCAGGGGGAGGAAATGGACAAAGAAATGATAGAAAGTATACTTAGTATGGCAGAAAAAGGGAAGATATTGCTGATGGGTGATCTGAATATGCCAGATGTTAACTGGAGTGCAATTGCAGCAGCCACTTCTAAGAGTGGGGTTATTCTAGATGCCCTACAGGGGGCATGCCTAGACAACTAGTATTGGAGCCCACAGAGAGGGAACAATCTTAGACCTGGTTCTCTCAAATGGAGATGAAGAGAGGATCACAGATGTAGAAGTGGGTAGCCATCTAGGAACTAGTGACCATCGAACAGTATGGTTCACAATAAACACAGCAATAGAGTCAAGCCATACAAAGACAAAGGTACTGGATTTTAGGAGGGTTGACTTTGTCAAAATGGGTGAGTGCCTAAGGAATGCACTAGCAAATGGGCAGGAAGGAGGGGTGGAAGAACAATGGGGAATAATAAAAACTGCCATCACAGAAGTAACAAGCCTTTGTGTAAAGCAAATAAACAAAACGAAACGAGGTAAGAAACCACTATGGTTCTCAAAAGAAGTGGCAGTGAAGGTTCAAGAGAAAAAGAAAGCATACAGGAAATACAAAGGAATCACAGAAGGAACAGGACAGAGAACTGTATCAGTTAAAGCAAAGGAAGCTGGGAAGGCAGTCAGAACAGCAAAGGCCCAAATCGAGGAAAAGATAGCCAACTCAGTTAAGAAGGGGATTAAACCTTTACAGGTACATCAGGGAGCAAGTAAGACCAAGGGAGGGATAGTGAGGCTTAATAAAGGGGAGGAGGGTGGGCAGAGGGTGACTGCAACAAGGCAGAGATACTAAACAAATATTTTTGCTCAGTATTTACAAAGGAAGAGGGAAGTACCTAAAACAAACAGTAGAAACACTCTGGATACAGAAGTTGATACCAGCCATTTACAGAAGAAAGGGTTCTGAAAGAACTCTTAAAACTGAAGAGTGGACAAAGCAATGGGGCCTGATGGGATTCATCGAATTCTAAAGAACTAAGGGTAGAACTAGTGACACCACTGACTACCCTCTTAACAAATCATGGGAGGATGGGGTGGTACCGAGGACTGGAGGAGGGCAGATGTGATTCCCCTTCACAAAAGTGGGAGCAAGGCAGAAGCAGGAAACTACAGACCTGTTAGTTTAACCTCAGTGGTAGGGAAAATGATGGAATCACTTCTGAAGGAAAGAATTGTTGAGTATCTAGAGGCCATGGGGCACAGGACCCAAGGCAGCATGGATTCACAGTGGGAAGGTCATGCCAGACAAATCTGATAGATTTCTTTGACTGGGTGACCAAGTAGTTGATCAGGAGGGGCTGTGGACATGGCCTACCTAGACTTTAGCAAGGCATATGACACAGTCCCACACAAAGATTAATATACAAGTTAGCCAGCCTGGGAGTGGGTCCCAAGATGACAGCCTGGGTAAAGAATTGGCTGGAGAATAGGACACAGAGAGTAATAGTAAATGGAGTCCACTCTGAAAAAGGGGGTTAGTAGTGGGGTACCGGGGTTCAGTATTAGGACCGGTCCTCTTCAATGTCTTTATAAGCGACATTGCAGAGGGACTGGAAGGAAAAGTATGTTTCTTTGCAGATGACACAAAGATCTGCAACAGAGTTGATGCGAAGGTGGAGTAGAAAGGATGAGAAGGGACTTGGCAAGGTTAGAAGAATGGTCAAATGTATGGCAGCTTAGATTCAATGCTAAGAAGTGCAAGGTAATGCACCTGGGAAACAAAACCCAGGGAAGAGTACACAGTGGGGAGATACTAACAACAACAAAAATGGAAAGGGACCTGGGGTAGTCATATCAGATGACCTAAAGGTGGGAAAGCAATGTGAGAGGGCAGCAAGGATGGCTGGGGGATACTGGGATGCATAGGAAGAGGCATCACCAGTAGAAAACAGGAAGTTATTATCCTCTGTACAGACAGCTAGTGAGACCCCATCTGGAGTACTGTGTGCAGTTCTGGAGACCCAATCTCATAAAGACATAGACAGGATGGAAGCTGTCAGAGGAGGGCAACTAATATGGTGCAGGGTCTGCACCGGAAGACATGTGAAGAGACTTAAGGAGCTTAATATGTATAGCCTTGAGGAAAGGAGGAGAGGGAGACATGATAGAAACTTTCAAGTACCTCAAGGGAATCAACAAAGTCCAACAGGGTAGCATCTTTCAAAAAAAGAGGTGTGCAAGAACAAGGGGGCACAATTTGAATATAGAAGGGGAGTGGCTCAGAGGTAATTTAAGGAAATATTTTTTCACAGAGAGGGTTGTGGATGTATGGAACGGCCTTCCAGAGTAGGTTGTGGAGTCAAAAACAGTGGTGGAATTCAAGCATGCATGGGACAGTCATAAGGCAATTCTAGGGGTTGGGGGTAGGAAGAAGTAGGCTGCTGGTTAACTGGGACCTGCAGCTTATCCATCAGGTAGGGAAATGGGCAGACTGGGTGGGCCAAGCGGTCCTTATCTGCCGTCAAATTCTATGTTTCTATGTTTCTATACATGACATCACAGAACAGCTTAATGGGAAAATATGCCTTTTTGTAGATGACACAAAAATATACAGCAGGGTGGACACTCAGGAGGGGATAGATAAAATGAGAAGGGACCTTTGAAAAATTGATGAGTGGTTAAGGGTAGGCAGCTGGGGTTTAATTCCAAAACATGTAATATGATGCACCTGGAGCACAGAAACCAGGATCTGAGTATAGAATTGTGGGGGGTGGGGAGTACTGTTGCTCACTAAGTATTGAAGGGACTAAAGGATTATGATACCTGATCACCTGAAAGTCACATGGCAGTGTGACAAGGCAGTGGGCAGGGTCAATAGATTGCTGGGATGAACAGGGAGAGATATCAGCAGGAGGAGGGAGGTGATATTACTGCTGTATAGATCATTGGTGAGATCACACCTTGACTATGTGTACAGTTCTGGAGATCGCATCTCAGAAAAGCTGGGGACAAGGTAGAGGCAGTCCAGATGATGGCAACTTAGATGGTGCATGGGACTCATGAGTAATAGTATGATGACAGACTGAGGGATCTCAATATGCAAACCCTGAAGGAGAGGAGGGAGAGAATTGTGCCTTCACACATGTTCTGTCTCATGTTTGTGACTGGTAGGGAAGTGACTGAATGTGTAGAGGCAGACATTTTGCACATCAGCACTCACACAGAGCTTTGGACAATTGCATGGCCATTTTTTAATGGGAAGGTTAATGCTGGCTAGGACACCAAGGAAAATTGCCTATTTTTGCAAAAAGTGCCTTGTGTTATTTTACTTCCACCTGGACTCCTACCAGGCTACCACCAGAGATGGGTAGAAGGGACCTTGGTTTAAACATAGAGACATAGAATATGTCAGCAGAAAAGGACCAATAGGCCTCTCTACTCTGCCCCATTTTTCCTGCCTAATAGTACACTCTGGACTCTATTTGGTCATAGGTGTCCCTCCTTCCTTCATTATCTCCTTTTATTATACCCATGTGCTTATTCCATGCATGTTTGAAGCTCACCACTGTCTTTCAAATGTCTTATATGAAGGACTGCACACCCTGGCAGTACAGCACCCTGTTTCATACTGCACTGGGGTGCTAGAATTTATTGTATGATCCTATTCCTTGAGTGGGACCAGCACCCACAACTTTCTGGCCCAAACACAGATGTGCTATGAACTAAATTATGTTGAAACCATATTTAGTAGATAACTGATAAGCTCATGAGAAGGTTGGTGATGGGGCTCAGGTAAGCAGTTAGGCAGACCCACTAGAAAGGGGAAAACTATACATTTTTAAAAGAAAAACAACCAATCCTGAATGTTAAGAAGACAGTGCCCATAGTATTCATTTGGTTCCAGACCAAGTCTGGACAAACTCACTTCCCGCCCTACTTTAAGTTCAGTGATAACTTCCATCAGTCATGTGCTTTAAATTACTTTGAAGTCTGGATGTACCAGGTGTCACAACCCCACTCAGCAGGTCAGGCTCTCTGCTCTTACAGTGCCAACCTCCGAGCACAGTATTGTGAACAGTTAACATAACAGAGTAACCCTCCTGTCTGCTTTGTGGGTTTGAATCAACCTTTGGTCTCAAGTTCTGGAGTGATTCAAACTGTGAACCTCTTGCTAGCACACCCAATGTATAGGCTCAGATAATTCTGCTCTTCGGGGGATGCCAGATAGCTTTCACCTAGGGCACCTAACCAGGTACAAAATGAACCCTTGCAAACTCTATGAAAAGACCTCAGATAAACTGTTATCTTTTACCAGTTTGGTATTACCATAAAGCTATGCCCAGTGTCATCTGTAACCATATATTCTTCACTTGTCAAGAAAAAGAATTTCAAAGGCACACCAAGTAGTCTCTAAAGTAGAGGTTTACTTAAAAATAGATACAAAAATTAAAATGTAAATACAGAACCATATATCACAAAAACATACGATCATTTAAAAGAATAAGGGTTAAAAAAAGTGCAAAATTCCTACCACCAGACAATTAGACTTATATATCTAATGTATCTCTATTAATAGTGCTGATAGACAGATGTTGTTGTCAAGAGAGTCCAAACATGTGTGTCTTTTAAATGGAATACAGACTCAGTTTTAAAACTGGCTTTGCCAACCTTTTTGCATGAGGTCACCTAGCTCCTCCCTGTCAAAATATAAAAATTATACAACCAGGATGTCATCACTCAGAAGGTAAATTAAATAGGGTTAATTTCTAAGTCCTTCTTTCATCCATGAGCAACATCCTGCTTTTACAGACATCAGAGGAACATTTATGACTTTGCACCAGTGTGACATAACCTGGTTTTCCTCCTCTAAATGTCATAAAATGGATATTTTCTATTCTGACAGCTGGCAAGCTACAATTAAGCTAGATAACAGGAGATGCTTAATTTAGGTATCTCTAGCCTGTAATTATCTCTTAGCCTTCCATGTAACACCTTGAAGCTAAAACCTGGGAGGGGGTGTCATTTAACAGGCTGTTTTCAGCATGTCTCATGAGAGACACTCAATAACACATTTTTATATTGCAAAAATCATACATTAATCAGAATGAGATGTTTGAGTGTCACAATTCCTCCCCACCTAGCCTGAATTTGGGAGCTCTATCCCTTGCATAGGATGAGCTTCCCAAATCAGTTCACTCCTCATAGATATGGGAAAAACCATCTGAATTCTGATTTTTTGCTGAAGCCCTATGTAGAATGGTCATGTCATACCCTTGCAAAGCAAGATTCCATCTTAACAATCTACCATTGTTTTTTCCCATCTGTGTCAGCAAACCAGGGGGTTGTGGTCAGTCTGTACCACAAAATGCTGCCCATACAAGTATGGCTCCAACTTCTTTAGGGCCCACACTATGGCAAGACACTCCTTTTCCATGGTAGAGTATGCCTGCTCCCTGAGTAGTAACTTTTTACTCAGGTATACTATTGGGTGATCTCTCCCTTGGCTGGACGTCTGATCCAGTACTGCCCCAATACCCACTTCTGAGGTGTCAGTCTGAACTATAAAGGGTTTGCTATAGTCAGGACTTGTCAAAACAGGAGCACTGCACAGTGCCTCCTTCAATCTGGTAAAGGCTTTCTCACAGGCTGGGTCCAAGGTAATTTTCTTTGGCATCCTTTTCTTCACCAGGTCAGATAGCGTAGCAGCCAGGGCACTGTAACTGGTTACAAATTTTCTATAGTACCCTTCTGTCCCCCCAAAAAATCCTGACCTGCTTCTGTGTTTCTGGTCTGGGCCATGCCTGGATTACCTCTATTTTTATTTGGTTAGGGCAGAGCTGTCCTCAATCTACCACATGCCTGAGGTATGCCACTTCTCCCATGGCCACTTGGCACTTCCCAGCTTTGACAGTGAGCTAGGACATTAGGGGTGCCCAGAACTTCTCTAAGGTGAGAAAGGTGTTCTTCCCAGCTAGTACTAAAGATGACAATGTCATCCAGGTATGCCACGGTGTATTCCTCAGCACCATTTAACACTTGGTTCACCAACCTTTGGAAAGGGGCTGGGGCATTCTTCATTCCAAAAGGCATTACTTTAAATTCAAATAAGCCTATCAGAGTGATGAAGGCCAACCTCTCCCTAGCTCTGCCCATCAACTATGCCTGCCAATACCCCTTGGTCAGGTCAATCATCGTGAGGTAGGTCACCCATCCCAACTTGTCCAGAGGTTCATCAGTCCAGTGCATTGGGTGGGTGTCTGACTTCGTGACTGCATTCAGTCCTCAATAGTCCACACAGAAATGAGTAGAGCCATCTGGCTTAGGCACAAAGAATACAGGTGAGGCCCAGGGGCTGTGGGATCTCTGGATTACTTCTAAATCCAGCATCTCCTCCACTTCCCTCCTAATGTCCTTTTGGACAGCCTCTGACACCCAATATGCTGTCTGCCGTATGGGCATCTGTGTCCCTGTCTCCACATCATGCGTCGCTATGGGGGTTAGTCCAGGCTTGGTGTTAAACAATGGGGCAAGATCTGCTAAAACCTCCCTTACTATCTGGATCTTGTCTAGGGCCAGCTGGGGAGACAATTTTACTGCCTCCACAGAGGAATCCCACTTGCTTTCTTCCAGCAAGTCCAGGAGGGGGTCTCCTTTGTCTGTCCCCTCCCCAGGACTACACACTGCAAACACCATGTCAGCCCTATTTGGATATGGCTTCATCATGTTGACATGGTACATCCTTTCTGTCTGTCTTCTGTCAGGTAACTCTATAATGTAGTTCACGTCATTTACCTTCCTAACCACTTTGTACAGTCCTACCCACTCAGCCTGCAGCTTGTCTTTCCAGACCGGAATAAGGACCATGACTTCCTGAATCACAATGTACGAGCGAGCTCTGGCTTTGTGGTCGTACCACACTTTTTGTTTCTGTTGGGCAGCTGCCATGTTGCTCTGGGCTGTCCCTATAAGCTCCATCAGCCTTTACCTAAACATAAGGATGTAATCCACAATGGGAGTTCCCTAGGTGGCGTGATTGCCTTCCCAGTCCTCCCAGATCAAGTCTAGGGGCCCACATACCAGGCATCCATATCAGAGTTTGAAAGGGAAAAATCCTGTTGACTCTTGGGGCACCTCCCTGTATGTAAACAACAGGTGGGGAAGGTATTTATTCCAGTCCCTCCCATGCTGTTCAGCAAATGTCTGGAGCATTGACTTCAGGGTACCATGGAATCTTTCCACAAGTCCATTGGTTTGTGGGTGATACGGTGTTGTGCATCTCTGCACCACCCCACACTTCTCAAATAAACATTTCAGCAGGTCCAACATGAAGGAACCCCCTCGATTGGCGATAACCTCCTGCAGAAAATCAACAAGGGAGAAAATCCCAAGTAAGGCATCTGCCACTTTTTCTGTCCTCAGTGAGGATAGGGTGACTGCCTCTGGGTACTGGGTGACATAATCCACCACAGTCAGGATGAATCTCTTCCCTGAGGAGCTGGGGGTGTTTAAAGGCCCCACAATATCCATTCCCACCCTCTGGAATGGCTCCTTCACTATGGGCAATGGAATCAGGGCAGCTTGGGTTTTCTTGCCTGCCTTCCCTATTTCTTGGCACAGGTGACAAGACCTGCAATACTCCTTCACCTGCTGGGTGAAGTTAGGCCAATAAAAATTCTGAGCCAACCACTGTATAGTGCGCACCATTCCCAGATGACCAGACAAGGGAATATCATGTGCAATCTTGAGCAACTGCTCACGATACCCCTGGGCGACAAGCTGCCTGCCTAGCACCCCTTCCTCTGCCTGCACAGCCTGAGTATACATAAGTCCATTTTCCCAATAAACATTATGTCTGCCATCACCTCCCTGTGCTCTGTCAGAGTCTGCCCAAGCCCACAGCTTCTCTAGACTACTGTCACTTCTCTGAGCAGCTGCAAACTCCACACATTCCCAAGGCATGGGACAGGTCCCCTTCACTCGCTAAACTAGGGTCCCTAGCACTAGCATCAGGGCCTTCAGGATCGCTGTCAGTCCCAACCCTCTGACAATAGGTCACCCCTCCCTCTTTGGAGGAACCCTCTGTAGCTGTGTGGTTAACTGCTACTGGGGAAATGTCTACCCCCTTTTCATTAGTCTCCCCATCTGGAGACACAGGCTGAGGAACCAGCCTCCCAGTGGTTTTCACCATGGCTTGTGTGGGGTCCAGGGAACTACAGTGTTCTCTTGCTGCTTGGCTACAGGTAACTGCACACACCATCCTTTGCTTGAGATTGTTACCCAGGATCACATCCACTGCTAAGGTTTTGGCTACAGCCACCTGTTGTACAGTTCCCCCTGTGTCACCACAGTCTAAGAGAACACTAGTGAGGGGAAATGTTTTCTCCTGACCAGCAAAGTCCTGTACAGTGATGTATTTATTGGGTATAAGCTGACCAGGCTTTACTAGATCCCCTTTTACCAATGTCAGGGATGCCTCTGTGTCCCTTCACCCTTGTGTCTGTACAACATTCACCATGACTGGGTGCATGTGTTCCCTCATGTGCACAGGTAGGCTTCCAGGGACACACAAACAACCCACTTCTTTCCTAGCCCCACCTTGCATAATATTGCTCATCGATTTGGGACACTGTCTGGCAATATGCCCAGTTTCTTTACACAACCAACATTCACTTCTTTTCTCAGAGAAATATTTTCTCTGAAACCAGGGGCTAACTGGTTTTGGTGAAGTCAGTGAGGGTTTTAGCTGCCCTGAAGGTGTGCTTTTCCCTTTGTGTGCTACCATGCCCACCCCATTTACTCTCCGAGCAGGTCTGCTCTTGGCATAGTGGTCTGAGAGTTCAGCAGCCTCTTGCACTGTTTTGGGATCTCGGTCCTCCAGCCAGGTTTTTAGCTCAGTTGGGCATGCCCAATAAAACTGTTCTGACAGAATCACATTTTCAATTTTGTTAACAGAGTTTGCTTCAATTCCTTCCCACCAACATTTTAAAAACTGATATTGTTTCATGGCTAGATCCTTGTAGCTCATGTCTGAGCTTCTCCTGAACTTATAGCATTTAGCTCTGTATGATTCAGCAGTTAATTCAAATTTCTTTAACAGTGTATCTATAAGTTTGCGCTAATCATCACTGTCCTCATTGTCCATTTGACCCAATGCATCCCTAGCTTTCCTGGTAAGTAGCGGGGATAGCTGGAAGCTCCAGGACTCCCTTGGAATTTTAGCCTGAATACAAACTTTTTCAAAAGAATTTAAAAAGGCATCCATATCCTCCCCTCTTTAAATCTGACTATCAATTTGGAATTCAATTTGTAACCCAGTCCTGCGGTTCCAGTTAAACCCAAGCCACTTACCTGCTCTGGTGCTGCTGGTTGGAGTCATAGCTTCTCCAGTTCATGTTGCCTCTGGCGCTCATGCTCCTCACAGTCAGTGTCTCTCTGTTCATGCTCTGCCTCTCAGCATTCTCGCTCTGCCTCCCTCTGTTCTTGTTCCCTCTTCTCCTCTACAGCTCGCTGGCACTTATGCTCCTGACACTCAACCTTCCACTGTTTCCACTCTGCCTCTCGTTGCTCTCATTCTCTCTTCTCCTGGAACTCCAGCTCCATTCAGTGCAACTCAATCTGCAACCTGAGTACTTCTGGTACCAGGATACTGGTGACCTTTTCCTGCTGCTGTGGCCCTTTTGCTGGCACTGGCCCTGTTGCCCTCCTCATCGGATCTGGACACTGCACTGGCCACTAGCCCTGCCACACTCAAGGTTTGGTGCTTTTCAGTCACTGTCTGTGACTCGATGCTCTGGGTATCTGCTATCATCAGGGCATCCATGAGGTTCTGTTTGGTGGGTTTCACCTTGAACGGGACTCTTCTATCCCCACACAACTGATTTAAGTTGTCTACAGTGTGCCTGCTGTAGTTGGAAGCCATTTTCTTCCCTAACTATGGCTACTCTGACTTGCACTTTAAAAAAAAAAAACAGATAGGAACTTGACTGTACACCAAGTGATATAGTTCTGTCTCTTTTTAAAAATAAATCACTGCCTTTTTCTTTCTTTCTTTGCAAGTGAGCTGACGGTCTCAAGCTGACACACTGAACAACAAAAGCTTGTAATACCAAAATTATTGCACCGCTGCCAACCAATCTGTCACAGCCCCACTCAGCAGGTCAGGCCTTCTGTTCCCAAAGTGCCAACCTTCAAGCACAGTACTGTGAACAGTTAACAGAACAGGGTAACCCTCCTGTCTGTTTTGTGGGTTTGAATCAACTTTTGGTCTCAAGTTCTGGAGGAATTCAAACTGTGAACCTCTTGCTAGCATACCCAATGTACAGGCTCAGATTATTCTGCTCTTCAGGGATGACAGATATCTTTCGCCTAGGGGACCTAACCAGGTACAAAATGAACCCTTGCAAACTCTATGAAAAAACCTTAGATAAACTCTTATCTTTTCCCAGTTTGGTATTATCATAAAGCTATGTCCAATGTCATCTGTAACCATATATGCTTCACTTGTCAAGAAAAATAATTTCAAAGGCACACCAAGTAGTCTCTAAAGTAGAGGTTTACTTAAAAAGATAAAAAAATGTAAAATATAATTACAGAACCATATATCACAAAAACATACAATCATTTAAGAGAACAAGGGTTAAAAAAGTACAAAATTCCTACCACCAGACAATTAGACTTATATATCTAATGTATCTCTTCTAATAGTGCTGATAGACAGATGTTGTTGTCAAGAGAGTCCAAACATGTGTGTCTTTTAAATAGAATACAGACTACAGTTTTAAAACTGGCTTTGCCAACCTCTTTGCATAAGGTCACCTAGCTCCTCCCTGTCAGAATATAAAAATTATACAACCAGGATGTCATCACTCAGAAGGTAAATTAAATAGGGTTAATTTCTAAGTCCTTCTTTCATCCATGAGCAACATCCTGCCTTTACAGACATCAGAGGAGCATTTATGACTTTGCACCAGTGTGACATAACCTGGTTTTCCTCCTCAAAACGTCATAAAATGGATATTTTCTATCCTGTCAGCTGGCAAGATACAATTAAGCTAGATAAACAGGAGATGCTTAATTTAGGTATCTTCTAGCCTGTAATTATCTCTTAGCCTTCCATGTAACACCTTGAAGCTAAAACCTGGGAGGAGGTGTCATTCCACAGGTTGTTTTCAGCATGACCCATGAGAGACACTCAATAACACATTTTTATATTGAAAATCATAGATTAATCAGAGCCAGCTGTCTGAGTGTCACACCAGGTTTTCAATTTCTCTGGAAACCATGAACTTCATTTCCACTTTACCCCCCTAACTCAGTGCTGTCCTCTGTGACAAATTATGTTTCACCTCTGCTGCCAGATGAGATATTCAATAATTTTTTTCTGTATTGGACTACAGCAACATCATCTATGGTGCAGCACCAAAGTCTTCTATAACCAGGCTAAATGTCCTTTTCCATGCTTTTGCAACTTTGCTCCAGGCACACTCACCCCACACCCACCGCTATGTCCTGTACTCCAAATTGAGCTGGCCAACCCTGGGAGGACAACAGTTCATGCATTGTACTCTTCTAACACACTTTGTGTCAACCTAGCCTCCCTTTTCATGCCACCCCAATCTATCACCTCTGTCACTGAAATCCTCACTTTTTCCATATTCCCAGATGTTGCCTCACTGGTGGACAAGATGCATTCTCCTGGAGACATCCTTCCTTCTGTAACTCCATTTCTTCTCTGCTTCACTCTGTTACCATATAAATGTCCCTCAAAATGCATGTCTGGGATTTTTCTAGACCATCTGGCTGCCAGTCCACTTCCAAGTTAACAGTCTGCCCCATTTGGTTTAAAGATCAAGAAATACCACAGTTTGATGGCTACTTTCAGACATTCAGTCACTGACTGTCACTACAAGTCCTGTTGCCCCTAACAACTAGTTTTTATTTTTTGGTCACATTCTTGTTTTCATTTCATAATACCTTTCTTTTATTTTACTGAAATATGTGTTGTTTTAGGTTCCGTATCAATATAGTGAAGTTATAACAGCGAATGCAAATGAGCAAAGTCATTTGAGCAACTGCAAAAACAGTGCTACCATAACAACGCAATGCACAAAATAGCTACAGTTGGGCTCTGTTTGTATGTTCCATTTGTATGGCTCTGTTAGGTGTATCCTATTGCTCCAGTCTGTATTATGTGGGGGGTGCTGCCCCTCGCACCCCTCATTTCTACTATTCTAACTCCACAGTACACATTGACAATGGGGTATCCTAGCATACCCACCTTCACCCATATCACCTGATAACCATTATTTGCTGTTCACTGTAATTGCCATAGTTCATATTGCATTGCCTAATTGTATCCGCTATAATATACTCCGCTATTATTATGTGATATCTTCTTTTTATATAACTTAAATTGTTATACATTGTTACTGTCTCTTTCTCATGTACCCTATCCCAGAACACACATGGAATTTGCTTGTAGCTCAGTGTGAACCCCAGAAGGCCCACCTCATGCCATCAGTCCTTCAAACACTGAAAACCCCTCAGCTCAAGCTCTGTCACCTTGTCATAGTGAAAGAACCTGACCACTGCAATACCAGGAGGCAAACTGTAGTCTATTAAAAGAGCAAATAATCAAGTGTTGCCACCTCACCCCAACCATGAGGTGCAAGACCAAGCCTGCCTGATGCTACTTGTGCAAACTCTATAAGATCTATGGGAGAATTGTGCCTGGGTTGATTTGTTTTGGAGGTATAAGAAGTTTAAAGTGGCACAGTGCCAGATGGTCTGCCAGCACAGTGGAGGTGCTACTGCCTGTGTTTGGGAATGAGCATGGTGCATCAGAGGGTAAGCCAGGGAGAGGTAGGATGAGCATCCCATGGACAACTCTGCTCCTCCATGGAAAGAATTGTGGTGCACCAGCATGCTAGCAACACCCTGTGGAAGCTGGATGTGTGACAGCCAGGGTCAATCTTCAGTGGGTGAGTCACTGGCGGATTTCTGTCCTGCACCTGACCCATGGTGACGTCATTGAATGTCTGTGCCTTCAAGGAACTTATGGAAAAACCTCAGGGTCAGCAGCACTATAACGCCCCCAAACCTCTGCCCGAATGATGCCCAAGAAGCAAGCCTCAGCTGGGGCCTCCGGTTCATCTTGGTCTTTCCCCTCAGGAAGCTTCGCTGCAGGGGGAAAGCTGTGGGCCTCCCCAGTCTGTGAAGCCTGGAGGGATGCCAGTTGCAATTTCCAGGTGCTGAGATGGGGTAAATCCCTCACCCATACCAGGAGATAAAGAAATTTGAAAAAAAAAAGTGGCACAGTGCCTCCACCTATAGGGTTCCTCTTGACAGGTTGCTGCCCACAGTAAATGAATGCAACCCCACCCTCAGTGACACAGAACTTCAATGAATATGAACAAACCCTCTAACTTTTACTCTGTGCATGCAAAATTAGTAAACACAATTACATGAAAGAACACACTAAATTGTAATAATAAAATAAGGGATATTTAATAAAGGACACCAACAGGCTCTGAATGGAATAAAATAATGGGTTAAATCAAGCTAAATAACAATCACAAATACACCCTTACAAATCCTACAAACCTCAGGTGAGTTCCACATGTCTTTTCTGTCTTTGTCTCTCATTCTACTGATACATCATTATGCCAATGCCTCTTACGAGCTTCTAAAACATCCAGATGCTGTTTTTATGGTGTTAACTGCCACAAAAATAATATGCTGAATGGCAAGCCAAGCTGCTTGGTAATCCCTTTGATATTAATAAAATGTTTGTCTCACAGCAACGTTGCATCAAGCTTTTTTAGTGATGGGGGTGGAGGGAGAGTTTGGTATTCAGTTTGATGTATTAAATGTTCAGTTTCATTGTCTGTACCAACTTTGTCCCTCATTAAAGCATTGTTAAAAAACAATTTTCATTTTTGGTTAAGGCTGATTTTTAAATGCCATATATGGCTAAAAGGGGAAGGGGGAATAAGTCTACATTATAAAAACAAAAGAAATTATAAAACGACAGTAGGAATTCCAGCTATCACCAAATAAGAAAACCACGATTCTACTGAAAAGTGTTGAGTCATAACAAAAGAACTAAAGAGTAATGGTATTTTTCTGTATTCTTTGGTAACTGGGTAAGGCCAGCTAGGCACAGTAGCTAATTTTCAGAGATGACCTAGGAGCACTGAAGATGTTAAGAGACTTGCTCAGAGGTATGTAAGTGGAGGTTGTGTTACTCAAACCCAGGTCTGCTGCATGAGCCAAGCTCATTCACAGCTCATTGCACGAACCCTTCTTCTATACTGTTTTATATTTTAAAGATAAAAACATGTGGCTGCTGAATGGTGACAGAAAAGGAGGTATACAAAACCACATTGTGAGAAAACTGGGACATATTGTAGTAGTAAGGAAATCAGACTAGAAGAAAAACCCAAACAACAGGAAATGCAACACGTGAAGTTAAAATTAAACACCATATAGGGAGAATGAAAGCAACAGGTTATGCTGGATGGTTAACTTAAACACAGTGAACAAAAGACAATCCAGAAGCCTATAATATTGAAGAGACTAACTGAACAGGATTGAAAGAAAGACTGTTTTCAAAACCATGGTGTCCAGGTTTTATCTCACTGATGAGGGACTCATCTTAATTCCTCCTAATCTGGTTAATTTTTAGGCTAAGGTACATTATTCTTAGTTCAGTACTGTAGAGATGTGATGATCAAAATAGTCATTCAAACTGCAACACAAAGTCTATTTGACATCATAAATGTAGATAAACATGAAAAATGTAGAGGCACCAGGGCCAGATTAAGGCAACCTGGGGTTCTAGGCCCAAAAGAAATCTGGGGTCCCCTCACAGCAACCATGCCCCTTCGCAATGACTGTGCCCCTTCACTGTGACTGCACCCCTTGGCCATTCCATATCAATTACTGAAAGTTACTGAAACTTGAAAAAATATATCTTACTGTCCCTAAAAAGAGACATAAAACATACATAACCTAACTAAAATGCTTAAAAATTAATGAAACTGAATTTCAGTGTAGAAAAATAGCAATAGTCTGAGATTTGATGATTTAGAGAAAACAATTACTAACTGGCCCAGTAAAAATAATTTTTTGGGTGTGAAGTGTCATGATTTGCTCTTCTCAAAAGTTGCCCCCCACCCAAACACACATGTGTACCCTTGCAGTCTGGGTATTACCATTTTGTCTTGTCAGATAGTATGAACCAGAATGGCTCCTCTTGGAATTTCTGGGAGGGGAATTGCCCAGTGGCGATGAGCCAATCCCTGGTCACCACCTTCCTGGGTCCATGGAGCAGGAGGGTGGTGACCAATGTCCTCTGCCCCTAATGTGAAAAACTAGGAGTAGCCTAGAGCTGGGAGAGGCTGGGGACAGGGATAAAGGGTCTGGATGGCAGAGGTTCATCTTTTTTACATCCAGGCAACAGGAGGAACATCGAAGACCACTGGAGACCATGTCAGGTAGGCAATCTGAGCCTCAGGCCTTAGGGGTAGGACAGCCCTGGGGGAAGGGAGGAAAGGCCATAGCTCAGGATACAACAGCTGGCCCATAAGTGGCAAAGACATGGAGGAAAATCCTGCTGGCACTGGGTTTTTGCACAGGCATTTAAAAAAAAAAGAGAGAAAGAGGGTCACACATGCATGTAATGCAATAGGGCCAGTGGCTGGGGGCTTTATAGTTAGGGGGCAGCAGATGCATGGTAGGGTTATCTGCTCCTGCACCAGTAGCTGGTCTTGGTGCTCCATTGTCCCAAGAGGGGAATTTTGCTGTGACTCAATGACTCCCCGCTTTCAGCACAGGGCTGCCAGCCACTCTGTCTGCCATTGCAGGGCCTTCCCCCCCCCCTCACTGCAGGAGCTAACCAGCTGCTGAAGGTTCACTTCATGGACAATCTTTGTTCATGTAACTCCTCACCTCCTCTTGCTCCTCTGGGCCGCTTACCTGCACATGAAGGCTCGCAGCTCCTGCTATCCTCAGTGCTTGGCTGGATCCATCCATGGGGAATTTCGGGTGGTCCGAGGCAGGGGAGTCATTGGCAGGGTGGCAAAGGCAGGGGGTACTTTCCATGTGGCTGCCATGTTGGCAGTATGGCCCACCCTCTTTTTTTTTTGTCAGGTTCCCGGTGCAGCAACAGTGGTCGGGGGGGTGCCTCTGGGTCAGGCCTGCAGCCGCATCCAGGCCTCGATCCCCACTGGTGTTCCTACAGGCAGGAGCAGGCTTCTGGGCTATCACTGTGGGGGGTGTGGTGGCACTCCTATGAGCCCCTCTGTCATGCTGCTATTGGCAATATGGCAAGCCATAGGCAGCTGGGTAGGCTGCTGCATCACAAGGCTCCACTTCCATTCTGAGGGTGCATGGCAGCTCTCACCATCCTAGGAATGTGTGCTTTCATGTTGCGAGTGCACAAAGCAATGCAGTGACCATCTTCAGAGCAGTGAACAAGCCAATCAGAGGGCCCAATTTCACCAGGTAGTTTATAGTAATAATATAAGTGCTGCATTAGGGAGTCCAGCAGCTAGCTGTCCAGTGTGCTTTGCTGGGGTAACAATCCATTAAATAAATATAGAAAGAAGGAGCAGTGTGGGCAGCTGAACCTCAGTCTGCCAGGGAGAGGCCCTCCATTGCAAACAGTGGATCAGTGCACAGCCAGCATTTCCTTAGTAGGGACGGCCTGGGTAATAAGTAACTGCCTGGTACTGCATAAGTGAACAGATGATAATCCCACCTCGTTATGAGTGTGGACTATGGCTAGTAGTAAAAGAGGGGTTACACTGTAAGCTGGGAGCCTCGGAGTCAGAAGCATTGGGCAATTCTGAGCAATGAAATGAACCTCCCATCCCGATGCAAAAAAAAAAAGGGGGGGCTGAAGGGGGCCAATGGAGTACAGGATAGGGTACTGCGCCTCCCGGGATGGGGCTTGGGTTGGACCTCAGCACAGTTCACTTAGATGAGGATGGGGGAACTCAATATGGGCCCACACAGAGAGTCACCTTGTGCAGTCATTAACGGATCAGTGTTGTTGTCCCTACACAGGTTACTGCAGGCAACAGCTGCTAGAGAAGATTAATACTGGGGATGAGTTGGCAGGGCAGGGGGGATGGGGAAGCCCAGGTCTCTACATTACCTGGCCTGCTGGGCACACCCATTTAGGAGTTCACGGACATCCCACAGCAGCTGATGGCATTGGGGGGCCCCAATTGGCTACAGATAGCCTGCAAAGTGTGCCAACACACCAACAGGGGGTTCCCAATACTGCTATGGTGCCCAAGCAAACAAGAAGACCATCCAGGAAGATGCAGGAGGTTCTGGCATTGAGAGGCACCAAGCAGGTGGCTGCAGTGAAGGAGCACCAGAAGGTGACAGAGCAACCGAAGGCAGGCCATCAAGATATCATGTTAATAGAGATGGTGGCCAATGGAGGTGAGGATGACAAGGAGGCAGGTGAGGGAACCAGCGCAGCACCCCCTCCGCCACAGCCATCTGGTGAGTTTAGGGATGGGCTAGCCACTGCTACACATAGGGGAAACACCAGAAAGCGGGGGGGGGGCAAACCCAAAAAGGTCCCATTCATACATTCTGGGGTCAGGCAAAAGGGGGAGGCTACAGCCCTAGTGGGGAAGCACTTGCTGGGCAAGGCATTTAACAGAGTGCAGGAGAGGGGCAGGGGCAGGTCTCCACAGAGGGCCAGTGGGGCGGACCAGCCACATAGATGTCACTTTACAAGTGATGGTCTGGCAGAGGCCCCAGGTCTTTCAGTTTAGGGGCAACAAGGGTGATGGCCCTGGACGCTCCCTATCCTTCACCCATGTACCCTGAATGCATTCCAGCAAGGGGTGGGTCAGCCTACAATACCTGGTGGAGCTGTGGGGGCACTCCCGGCCCCCACAACAGCATTCCTGTGGTGGCTGTGGGCCCCATGGCGGGGCCAGCAATTAATTGGGGATAGTAATGTGAGCAACTAGGTGGTGGTGTTCCCGGTGCCCACAGCGGTGCCTAGCCAAACACTGGGGCAAGGGACAGAGGGTGGGGACACTCACTGCGGCACATGGAGAGACACAAGGGGCTGCGGCGACTATGTTGTAGCTTGTGGTGGACAGCACAGTGAAGCAGGTCTGGGGGATGGGGCAGCCACAGCAGGACCAACAGTGGGGAGCAATGAGTCCTTGTAAGCAGTAGGGGCTGGGGAGCCCACACCCACACCAAAACAGGAGTGCTCCATGCCCACACCTGCGGCCGCTGGGCTGGATCAGTGGGCCTACCTGTGGTAGATGACCACATCATACACCTGCTTGTATAGCAGACTGTGCAACTGCATGCTGTGTATCTGTGGAGAAGTTGCACTAGCAGGAGTGCTGACACAGTAGTCTTTGTCCAAGAACAGGTATGCTACTGGTGCCTCAAAACTTGTGGATATCTTGAACAAACAGAAGTATGCGGTAGCTACTTTTAAGTCTAGCGCCTTTCCAGATGAACTCATGTTGCTGAAAAAGATAGCTTTAAACTCTCACAGTTCAGTTACCCCCACCCCTAAGGGCTGGAGTTCGAATGGTAGCAATAGCCCACCCTAGAAGGGTGGGCAACTGGGGCAGCCCTGCGGAGGGTCAGACACTGTGAAAAGCGGAGTTGATTCCAAGATTCTAATATTCCCATTTCTTGTTTTTTGCAGTCCGATATTTGTTTTCTGTTTGGTGTTAAAACTTTGAGTGTGGCCTATAGACATATATTTAATCCTGCTACACTGCTACATTGCTATGTTGCATTTTATTGTTTCATTGTTCTGACTACTCTAGCAGCCTCTTAGTATATTCCAAGACTTGAGTGTATGTTTTGGGAACATTATATGTACATGTACTCATTAAGGCTTTAAGGGTTTTAAAGATATGATTAAAGTGTTTGGTGCTCAGCTGATACAGTTGATATAGCAATGAATGAATGGGTTAGCTTGGAGGTAAAAGTTATCTTTACAGATAAAAATCCACAGGGAAATTTTTAACTAAAAAACAAACAAATAAAAATATTTGAGTCCTAAAATAATCAAATAATTAATTAACTGAACTTATTTCAGAAGTGAAGGCAAAGGCAGCTACCTATTCCAAGTTAATTGATTAACTAGATAGGAATGAGGAAACGCACGAGGATCAGGTGCTTATTCACCTAGAGCCAGCTGTCCCTTGCCGCCACTCGCTGTTGAGCTGCTGATGAGCTGTTTAGTTGATAAGGTCAATTGGGCCAATGGTTGTGTGCTATATCTAGTTGCTGTTTAGGACAGAAGGCAGAAAGCAACCTAAGCGGGAGGTGAAGGCACTTTTGGCCCTTTATACCCATTTTGTTTTAAAAGCTGTTCTGCTGTTATGTCTTCAGTGTATTACACACAAACCAATTTATTAAGTGTGTTTGGGTAGTACTCTTGTATCCTGATTACTCTGATTTGCCTGAGCATTTATTAGGCAGTTTCCAAGGCCATTTGGTTGATTGCCATTTTGTGTATTTGCTGCTTTGCTGTGATGGCAATTTTTGTCTGTATCTTAAGAAGCCCAAGACACAGAAGTAAAATCATGATAATGTACTTATTTGAGAGCCTAGATTTGGAATCCTTGAGTTTTGAGCCTTTGACCTTTGTGTGCCTTCTTGATCCCCATGAAAGCTGTGAGACCCCTAGATTTTTAGATCTGGCACTGTACAAATATCAACCTTAGAACTTTATAAGAAGTAAGTAATATCTCACAGAAACTAACATCAGTTTGTAGTGGACACTGATATTCGGTGTATTAGCTGTATTTTTTTTTTTGTAGAAGCTACTACTAGTTTGTTTTATATTCAGAATATTTATATCTCTACATCTAAAAAGCCTGAGATTACTGATTGAGTTGAGTACTATAAGGATTTTTAATGATTGAAATTTTAAAATGCATTTTCAGTTATATTTATTGGAGAACCCATTTTTGAATAACGCTCTTAATCTCATATAAATGGTATTTTGATAGTACTGTGACAGTATTGTGAACTATTGTGAGCCTTATTCTGAGCTTTATTTGAACTGCAGAGTCCTTAAAAAGACTCGAGATTTCTTTTGGCCTTGTTTATTTGCCTGTTATTATTTCTGTTCCCCTTCTTTTTCCCTGCCTAGTGGATATCCATTGGAGCCCTGAGTGTCTTATATGCCTGGCGTTATTTGTGGGTTGCAAAGCCATGAGACACAAAGCTGGGCAGAGCTCTGATATTCATGAATATAATTTGGGATCTCATTTCTGATTCGTTTTTACTCTAAAATCTGGGACTTTGGGAATTTGGCAGCTTGAAATTTTTCTCGAGAACTGGAAATATGCATCTCTTGGACCTATTTGACTCCAGAAACGTCTGATAGCTGGATCTCTGTGAAAATTTGAACACCACAAGTATATATTGCACTACTTTTGATCCTATCTGACTTCTATTTATTTCCTATAGTAACTGCATACTTGTACTCACCTTGTGTCTATATTCATTTGGAATACTCATAAGATTCATGAAATAGACTTTTGTAGACTTTGAGAGATTTTGAGACATTCTGAGAGATTCTGAGATTCTGAGAGAGTTCTAAGATTTTAAGAGACCTGATCTTTTATTTTCTCTAACCACTAAGTACATTTATAAAGTGCTAAAACTCAAGTGAGCTATAAGTATACAGGTGAATTGTTAGTTGTGTTGGCACACATCTATCCATATTTTATTATCTGATTTCCATTTTCTGAGCTGGTTAATTTTGGGGAAGTATATATTTATTTATACAGAACTGAATTAAATCACTACAGTTACTTATAATAATAATAACAACTACCTTAATTCTTTTTAAATTGGTTTAACTTTGGTTAAGCTTTAAATTGGTGCAGTATTGTGGACTAATACTATTTAATATTGTCTTACATTGTGGATTAGACAAGACAGACACAGTATTGGACCTCATTGGAGGCGAACATAAAGTACTGCCCATTTGTCAGGAATAGGATGGTTAAAACAAGAAGTGGACTGCTTTGTATACAAAACATAGCAAATCCACTTAAAAAGCAGGATAAGAAAATGCAATATAAAAAGCCAGCTGACATGGTATTTGATACTCAAACAGATGGTATAAAGAAATTTAAACAAAAGAAAATCACACATTTTTTTCCCAGTAGGAGGGAAATGTCTACTCTTGTTTCAACACCTTTAGAGAAAACAGCTAAAGAAATTTTTAACAATAGTAGCAGTATAAATGGTACAAAAGATTGTATGAATAATAAGGCCCATAAGAATATGCTTATGAATCTTACAAATGTAGCATCTGAGAGTGTATCTAATTTTGATAAGTTTGAGTTTTCAAATAATTACAGCTACATTTGGGAAAGTACAGAACTTACTCCCAGCTATTTTCAGGGGCCAATTGTCCCTATTAATGAATTGTATCATGATAGTTTTATATCTGATTCACTGAATAATGAAAGGGAGGCAACTCCTACTTATGCCTATGGTGAGAATTCTTTATGGGAAGAGAAATCCTTACATCCCACAGTTAAAGAGGAGGGAAAAATTATCACTATTAAAAGAACAAAGTGATGGGGTCTGGAAAAATAAAACAGCGGGACAGTATGGTTCAAGTAATACAAGATTTAAATTTTACTATCCAAGGACTAAAACAATTAGTGAACAGAAACTACCTCGAAGAGAAGATCTAGAAACCACACAAGTCCCCTTTTCACCCTCAGACGAAGTAAGGAACTCAGACTTAATTGTTGATGTTAAATCTCATATGGAAGGAGAACAAGATTTTAAGATGAATGTTTCAGGTGTGTACAAAAAAGGGATTTCAAAGAATATATTGTGAGTAGAGGGAACTTTGTTGAGACAACTGCATTGTCTAAACACATGCTAGATTCTATAAGAGACCAATAGCAAGCCAATGTGATTGTATTAAAAAATGTATGGGTCTTGAAAGACATAATAGCAGCATTGAGAACAGATGTATTCCATAACCAGCTACTCTTAAATGATCTTAAAAATAAATCTGAAGAAAATAAGAAACGAGAAATAGAGAATGATGAATTAGATTCAGAGATTATAAATGTTATGAATAAGGCAATTCAGGTAAATCTCCTGTCCCATTTAGTAAAGAGAATGGTAACAAGATACTAAAGACAGATTCTTATGAACAGAATAAAGTAGTAACACAGAAAAAGGGTGGGAAAAAAGTTGCAAGAAAAAAGGAAAAGATATAGGGCTAACTGTAAAAGAAAGCAAATATCTCCAATCAACAAGACAGCTAAGACTAAAGAACAACTTCCTGTGAAAAGTAATTTTAATTTGGGACAAGCTTTAAAGGGCACAGAGGTTGGATATGCAGCAGAAAATGATGAAATGTGTGCAATCAAATATATTTTAACAAGGGGGAAGACCAAGGGTATAAGTTCAGTAAGTTCAGAAATGGCCAGAACTGATGAGTCTTATATAACTAAGGTCATAGAGGTACCTAAAGATAACTTAAAATGAGAATATTTAATTAAATAGTATGGACCAGATGTCTTTTTTGATGAAACCCAATAGAAGTTAACAATTTGGATTGACCAATTATTACACTTATCTAAATATAATGTAGGTGCATATTATATTATGAGACCAAACATTCAAGATTGTCCAAACTGTGTTCTACTTTATTGTAAAACACAGACATTGGGCAATAGGATCTGGGCTGATGAAAGTAACTTAAGAAACAAAGGTATACATATACGGCCACCATATTGGGTCCCATTAATGGACTCAAAAGTCAATGAATCTTCCTTGATAAATATTGAAACAGAGAAGGACATAGAGAGGAAGACCAATGTCTTAAAAGTGACCTCTGATCATGAGAATTTACAAGTGTCTAAATGGGAAAATAAAATACTAACCCTGTTTGAATGGGAGAAAGATATGTCTCAATCAATAGCTAAATTAACATCTGATTTAGGTATATTTCTTTCATGTGCCCTGAAGTTGAACATTACCAATAATGTAATAGAAAGAATCAGGACATACCCAAGTTGTTCATAAATAGATGTTACATTTATTTCATCAGTTAACAGAACTTGTTTTGAGAAATGCACCATCTCTGGATATTTGTGGTATTTGTTTATTAGATTATAGGATGGTGGAACATAATTCTGAAGTTGGAAAGTTTACAAAAAAAAAAAAACAAGAGAACCCCCAAAAAGATTAGATAAATTTACAATCAAAGTGACAAATATTGGCTGAAACTGAGAAGGATAAAGAAGGAAAGCATGATATATCCATTATGTCATGGAATATAGAGGGACTGAGTACCAAATTGGCTGATCCTGGGCTCCAGAAATTTTTATCCACTATTGCTATATTAGCATTACAAGAAACCTGCATCCTTAATAATAGTCCTCCTATTCTTCCTGACTTTATAGGTTATTGTATACCTGCAGTTAAAAAATTAAAAATGGAACACCAAGTGCTGACCTCATTATTTATATTAAAACAACTCTCAGTTTTGTTGTACAGCATGTATTCAAGATGAAAGAAATATAGATTTTAAATTTAAAACTGGATAGGCTAGAAATGGTGTTGATTAATGCATACTTTCCTCCAGATAATAGAATGGAAGCATATAAGATATGGAATAAATTTAAAGAAGCAGTACATGAATTAGTGGAAGCATTTGAAAATGTACCTGTGGTATTTCTTGGATATTATAATACTAGAGTCAGCAATTATAACTCAAACAGTATCCAAGGAATAAATATAATCAACCATAATATAACTTATAAGAGGAAATCTGAAGATAAAGTAACCACACAAAAAGGGAAATTATTATGTCAGATAATGGAGCAGAATGCTTTTAATCTTGTAAATAGGAGATTGAACAGTGATCCAGAAGGAGAATTTACTTATATTGGAGTAAACAGATCCTCAGTGATATATCTAGTTTGGGTTAATCTTGCAGCTGCAAATAAAATTAAAGATTTATCTGTTCTGTTTCAACCAGAATCATCACACTTACCAATTTGTTTAGGATGGAATTATGAGGGGCCAACTAAAGATTTAACTCATAGTGTACAGCCCCAAATTTAAATGAACTCCAGGCAAATCAGATAGAATAGGAACAGAGATAGCCAGACTTGACAAGATAATATATGCAGACTATTTGGAATATTTTAAACATAAAGTAATTGAAAATATAGAAAATAATGTTAAATTAGGAATATGGAAAGATAGTATGTTCTACTTAGCACCCTTTTTCATTGAGAAATCTATGAAGAATAAGGATAAGACAACCTGGTTTAATAAATCGTGTAGGATTGGTAAGATAAATCTTAATAGATTAATATGTATGTATAAGAAACATCCTAATAATATCAATAAAAGGCCTTTAAATAAAGGAAGAGTTGACTACAAGTTATTATTTGAAAGAGAGAAAAGGAAACATCACACTAAAATGTGGGAAAACCTGAGATCTACATTTATTAAGAAAGATATTAAACAATTTTGGATGTTGGTCTCAAAAGGCTCTGGACAATATGCTAATAAAGTATCTGGGCCTTGTCCTTTTTTATTTCTAAAGAAAAAATTATTGATGCAATTGAGAAAAGTTCCACAAATAAAGCTCCAGGTCCAGATAAAGTTCTTTCAGATATGTTTAGATCATTTATGGACTGGTGGCTTCCCATTCTGTACCATATATATAACTTGGTTTGTCAATATGACATTTATCCAGAATCTTGGGCAGGAAATACAATTTGTACAATATTCAAAAAAGGGGATGTAAACAATCCCTCCATGTATTGACCAATTTGTTTAATAGATTCATCACAAAAAATTTTTTACAAGAATAATATTGGATCATTTGCAAAAATGGGTCGAGGAGAAGGACTTACTGATGGAAGCCCAAAATGGATTCAGAATGGGTCACTCCACACTTCAGCATTGCTTTGTATTGAAACGTATTTTGTGGAAATATGTAAGGATTAAAAAATCTCAATTATATTGTTGTTTTGTAGATCTCAAAACAGCTTTTGATTCAATAAGTCACATTTTATTGCAGGATAAATTAGACCTGTATGGTATTGTCCCAACCCTTTTGATGATCATTAGAGGATTACATCAGAATACATGGTTGAAGGTGAGATATGATCAGGAGGGAAATCTAACAAAAAAAACAATACAAATTTAGGAGTGAGGCAAGGTTGTTTAATTGCTCCTTTATTATTTAATCTTTTTATTGACCCAATTTTATGAGTTCTTGATAAACTGGGGTTTCAGCCACCTTCAGTAATAAAGAGTAAAGTGACTTGTTTAGCCTATGCTGATGATATAGTCTTAATATCAACATCCAAACTGGGACTGCAACGGAAATTAACTTACTTTCTCGGAACTTTGTAAAAAAGATAAACTTAGAATTAATAGGGACAAGACAAATATGGTTGTCTTTGGTTTCAAAAGTAAAATTAAACTAATCTTTTTTTTAGATGGTAAGAAATTAGATACAGTAAATAGTTATGAATATCTGGGAGTAAATTTTGAGCAGAGTTGTCATTCGTCATTCCATATAGACAAACAAATAAATAATTTAAAGTTAGCAATAAAGGCCTTCAAAAGATTTAATACTAATTTTGGACACGCCTTGGTTGAAGGCCTATTAAGAACTTTGAACACCAAGATCATGACTTCTGTTTTATATGCTTCTGAAACATGGCAAAAGCCAATGTTGCTGCTTTGGAAAAAATTAGAAATCAAACATATAGATATATTTTGAGGATTCCACAGTCAGTACCTGCTGAAATTTTGAGATCTGAATTGGGTCATAAATTATTTAAAATTCAGGTTATGGAAAGAATAATATTATTTATTTTAAGATTATTTCTTTTACCAGCAAACCGGCTTCCTCGATTATGTATGGAAGAAGAATTGGAATATAATCAACAAGGTTTTATGCCTCCCCTCATTTCTACTATTAAAAAGATCTTGTTCCCAATAGGTTTGGGTCAACTTTTGTATGAGATATACTTGACTCTGTTTGATTGTGTTAAGTCTCAAGTTAGGTCAAGGTTGTCTAACATTGAACAAGCAGAGGACCACTCTAGAATAATGCACTTGGTTAATTTCAGATGGTATAAAACGACGGCACTATCATGTGGATTAGATAAATATTTGACAACTTTATCTAATTGGAATGAAAGAAGAGTCATAACAAGATTCAAAATGGAGTTATATCCTGCTAATTATATAATGTTAAGACAAAAAAGAAATGGAGTTAATACTCCATATTGCATATGCAATAACAATGTGGAAGATGATCTAAAACACATTGTATTACATTGTCCTCAATTTAACAACCAGAGGAAATATTGGTTAGGTCCCACTTTGTCTACCCTTGGTCTTCCCCCGATAAACTTTTAATACTCTTGTTTAATTCAAATGATATTTGAATGTTACAAAATTTGAGTAATTTTCTGATATCTACTAAATTATGAAGAAAGGTATTTGAAAGGAACCGAATGAAAGTAGTATTTTAACTAAGATACTGTTATAACTTGTCTTATGTAACAGGAATTTATGGCTATGGATTATAATGTATGACATGTATTACATTTGAAATATTGGTTTTAATATTGTAACGACATCTGTTGAACAATAAAAAATGTTCTACCTACTTACCTACCTAGATGACCCCATGGACACTCACCTGACTCCCACCATTAGATAAGATTTGGACGAGGGAGTACATAGAAATATTTGAATTGCTGCACAGGGAACTGCCAGATTCAGGGGACAAGGATAGACTCAAGCAGGAATCGTTGCACTGTCCAAAGGTGCAGCGCACATTCGAGGACTGGGTGGCTGCCTTTGAAATGTTCATCTTCATTTACTGTGCCAAGTTTCCCAAAAAGATTGGGCAGCTACTCAAATACATGGATAAAAACAGCCCACCTGGCCTTTGAAGGGAATGCTTGGCAGAAGTATGATAAGCTCTTCGATATGAGGGTGTCTAGGTCCCCTGAGATGAGATGGAACAAGATCGATCATGATCTGTGTTGTAGCTTATGACGCGGGCCAAGCCAGCTAATGTGATATACATGGCCAGTGGCCACATGGTTAACAGGGTAGCTTGGGAAGGACAGAAAGGGGGGCGCTTGCAGGCAAATCAATGCTGGGAAGTGTTTTAGGGAATTCTGCAAATTCCAGCATGAGTGCAGCAGTTGTGGAGGTAAGCACAAAGCTGCCACCTGCCCAGTGTGAGGTAACTACAAAAAGGGAGATGGTCAAGGGGCTGACAACAAACAGGGGGACAGATAGTTAAAGAGGGCTGGTGAATTCCCCGGTAAAAATTGAACACATGCCAGTTTGGCTTGACTGCTACACTTGCAAGAAAGACACACAGTACCTGTTTGATGGTTTCTCATTTGGTTTTTGCATTCCCTACCAGAGGCCTTGAATAGCCACCATGGCAAACAACCTCAAGTCAGCGATGGAATTGAAGGAAGTGTGGCCAAAAAGGTTAATAATGAGGTGACCATAGGTAGGGTAGCAGGACCATTCAAGACTCCGCCACTGAACCCGTGAGGGTGTCTCCACTGGGGGTGGTCCCAAAGAAAACACCGGGCGAATTCAGGTTGATTCACCATCTCTCATACCCAAAAGAGGCATCAGTGAATGATTTTATCAGCACTGAAGACAGTGTGATGTGCTATGCATCTTTCAATACAGCAGTTAGGCTTGTCCAAAAGGTAGGCAAAGGGAAACAATTGGCTAAGAGCAACATCAAGTCTGCTTTTTGACTGCTACCTGTCAGTCCAGGGGATTTTGATCTCTTAAGCTTTTCATTTGAAGGACATTAGTACTATGATATGGCTATGCCAATGGGTTGTTTGGTATCCTGTGCAGCATTCAAGACTTTCAGATGCTTCCTAGAATGGGCTACCCAGCAACACAGTGACAACCAGTTCATCACGCACTATTTAGATGACTTCTTATTCGTTGGGGCACCAGCCATAGCACAGTGTGGATGCATGCTGGCAGCATTTGCACAGCTCATGGACTGGTTTGGAGTGCTGCTAGCACATGAAAAAACTGAGGGACTAGTAACCTGGCTCACGTATGTAGGCCTAGAACTGGACACGGTCCACACAGTCTCCACATTGCCACTAGAGAAAATGGCTCTCTTGGGGAAGCTGGTAGTGGAAGTTTGTGCAGACAACAAAGTGACTCTTAAGAAGTTACAGTTGCTGATTGGCAATTTGAACTTCGTTTGAAAGGCCATCCTCCCTGCTAGACCATTTATGCAGCGCTTGTCCTGGGCCAGAAGGCGCCTTGTACAACCACACCATCACATCAGAGTGTCAGCTGAGATTAGAGCAGACCTGGGGGGTCTGGGACATCTTTCTAAGGAGGTCAATGGGGTGTCAGTGTGGCAGGCCGGTTTAGGTTTCAACCACGATTTTAGCATGGTGACAGATGCAGGCAGGGGCATTGGTTATGGGGGATGTTTTCAAGGTTTATGGTTTGCAGTGCCATGGGATGATAGTTGGATTGTGGCAGGTCTCACCAAAAACGTGACCCTGTTACAGTTTTTCCCCATTCTGGTAGCAGTTTTCATTTGGGGGGATAAGCTCATGCATAAAAAAGGATGTCTTCAGTCAGTCAACATGGGAGTAGTGTCCATAGTGAATACTCAAACATCAAATTCCAAGATACTGATGTGGTTGCCATGGGTTTTTGTCCTGCGGTGCCTGCAGCTCAACTTATCCTTCAGGGCAACTCACGTGCAAGGGGTTGAAAATGTAATCACGGATGCACTGTCTTGATTGCAGTTCAATCATTTCTGGCAGATGGCTCCGGCTGCAGAGAAGCACCCCAGCAGAGTGCCAGCTTTCCTGTGGCAAACAGCGATCCAAGAACGGCCAACCTGGAACAACATGCTCTGGCCCCTGAGACATGGTGTAAGTATAGGGGACACTTAACCTCTTTCTAGGATTTCTGCGGGGACAGGCATGAGAACTACCAGCTGTTGCAGCAGATGACACTACTGCAACACTTTGTGCTCCATTTAATAGATGAGAGCAGGGCACCAGGTTACATCTGCAGTCATCTACTGAGCATAGCTTTCATGGCAAAGATGCATTGGTGCCAGGACATGACAGGTTCCTTCACTGTATGAAAAAGTGGTTGACAGGTGGCAGAGGATCAGGGGCATCAGGAAGGACAGTAGATGCCCAGTGGACAGCCACTTGTTTGGGAGATCCTGGGCAAGCTGGGGGAAATATTCTTGTTGGCAGACAAAGGCAGGCTGTTTAAGGGGATGTTTGCTTGTGCTTTTTTCCGGGGCATTCGGGGTATTGGAATTGGTGGAGGATCTTACCATGCAGACCGGGTAGTGCATTCAGTGGCAGGATGTCAAATTCACAGGGGAGATGATACAGCTGTCACTGCACCACTCCAAGATGGCCCTGGCAGGTCCCATGAAGATAATCACTTTTTACAGGGTGTGGGAGAGCACCATATGCCCCTGGGCCCTTGTCCATGAATACATGTCCCAGAGGAAGGTTAGACAGGGCACTTTGTTCACCCTGTGGATGGTAAACCAGTGACCAGATACCAGTTTGGGGAAGTGTTCAGAAAAGGGGTGAGAGCAGCAGGATGGGACCCCAGGTATTTCAGCACACATTCTTTCAGGATCGGGGCAGCCACTGAGGCAGCAAGGCTAGGGGTACAGGAAGCAGACATAAAGAGGATTGGTTGCTGGCAGTCAAAGGCCTATAAAACCTACATTAGGCCCAGAACTGAGGCTGAATAAATGAATTTCAATAATTGCTTTATTTGTCTTACAGGTGCACCTACTGGCATCAAAAATGTGTTTGTGGTTGACCACTCATTTGTTAAGAGAGCACACTCATGGGCATCCCAGCAGGGACAAGGAGATTAACTGAGCATCCCTGAGGAGAGTGTGGGTGTGCACTGGTTTGGAGTTGCCAGCATGAGATGGGGTAGCCTCATACTGACTTTAAAAAAGTTGGGTTTGCTCAAGAATCCACTGCAGGGGTTGGTAATGCATTTAGGTGGGAACAACCTGGGAAGCTCGTCATCAATAGATATAATGAGGGGAATAATGGTGGATCTGGGGTGGATACAGAAGCAGATGCCAGACATCCAATTTGCATGGTCTAGAATAGTGTTGCATCAAAAATGGAAGAAGGGGCAGGTGGCCAGACTGCTATGGAAGGTGCATAGGGGAGGTCAACAGGGTGGTGTCATGCTTTTGCCTTTCGAGGGACATACAGGTCATATGGCACTGGGACATAGTTACGGGGCTGGAGAGTTACTTTGATAAAGATGGGGTGCACTTTCCAGACATAGGGCAGGTGATTTTTAATCTGGATAATCAGTCTTGGAGTCATGGGCACAGTATTCTCCTGGGGCATTGGTGGGAGATACATACTGTAAATGAATTTATGGATTTTGTGGCAGTCGACTACCTATTATAGGCTGTAATGATACTGGATTTTTCAGAAGAAATTATGTGATTGGGGGTGGCCCAGTGATAGTGGTGGGTGAAGTGACCCCAATTCGCTCCGCGAAGTGATCCGCGGAGTGAAGGCGAATTCGCGGAGTGCTCCGCAACGCGAAGCGGAGTACTTCATGTTGCAAATGGTTAACGCGAAGTCCATTGAAAACAATGACTTTGCATTACTTTGCCTTCCCAAACCACTACTCCACCAATTCTTAAGGCGAAGTACATTGAAAACAACGTACTTCACCTTACTTTACCTTGTTTTTAAGCTCCAAAGGTGAATTTTGCAGTGTTTCATGGGATTTCAGGTCACATGGGCTCTAGATTGTTCTGCACAGCCTCAGTTTGGGGTAGTGTGTGTAGAAGACAATCTGCTCTGAGCACTCTCTGCAATTCAAACCTTGAAAAAAGCTGTTAAAAAAGCCTTTTTGAGTATTTTTTTTTTGTTGAAACTTTAGTTCATCGATTATAGGAAACCCTCCTGTGCTCATATCATTGAGCATTTATTGTTTGTGTATGGATTTTGAATGTTAATGTACAACATTCAGTTTGTGTACTGAGAGACAGTGGAAGTGTGCTTTAGTGGAGGGGTGTATCTGTGGTGTAGGTAGATTAACTTGGAGAAAAAGACAGTGCTTTCTGTTTTGGTGATATTTTTCTTGTTTAACTGTCAATGTACATACAGTAATATTTTCAATATATCTTGCCATTTTTTTGATGATTGTTGTGGTGCAGCAGTGCATAATTTTAGTTTGTTAAAATATGTGGTTATATTACTGAAGTTTTCAATTTGCTATGCATTACTTAGTATGTGTGTGAGTATGTGTGTGACGAGTGTCATCAAATCAGACACCTTTTATTGTGCCACATAATAATTTCAGCAATGTGAAGCTGCTATCCACTGCAGTTGTGTGGTTTTTGTACTTCTTTGTGGTATCTTTACTGGTACTGGTACTAGTACTAGTGACTGTTACTGCAGCAGTATAGTACAGTGCCCCCCCCCGCGCGGCCCGCCCCAACCGGTATAGGTATTCTTATCCAGATTTGAATTTCTGATGGTGAGCACTGGTTAGGTGTTGTGCCTTTGTGTCTGCATGTCTTTAGTGCACAGCACAATCTTAATCTGTCTATGCATTTGCATCTCTTTGGGGCCCAATCTCCATCTGTAATTTAAGTCACAGTTGTTTCTTTGGCTTCCCTTCAGAGTACTGGACAGGTGCGGTGCTTAATTCTGCATGAACATTGTACTCATTAATATGTGTTTTTAAGTCAGGACCATCATCACGAGTCACTCGTGATACAAATCACGTTCTTCATCATCACAGTCACAAATGCAGTCACAAATCACGATTCATGATCATTCATGTTACGAATCGCATAATTTTTTTTTCTAGTTACTTGGATGTATTGTAAGTCTGTTTTGTAGTATCTCTCCAGGCTTCACCACCCCACCAATGTACTAATTGATGTGTGTTTTTAAGTCTGGGAGTTTTAAGCTACAGCTCTTCGGGGCCTGGAGAAGTACAGCCATAGGCATTCAAGTTTCTTTATCATCATGGTCACAAATGCAGTCACAAATCACGATTTACGATCACGCATGAATCACAACACACATTTTTTTTAATAGTTGCTTGGATGTATTGTAAGCCTGCTGGTCACGGTGCTGAACAGGGATGGGATCCACACCTGGGCCCAGGGGAACAGGCACATACTGCTCCAGAGGACCTAGTGCTGAACTTGGTGGTGGTGGTGGTGGTGGTGGTGGTTCAACTGCCTCAGAGTCAGGACAGGAGGCAGTGTTGGTCCTGCCTCGGGGGGGGTGCACTCACAAGTTCTGAGCAGTCCAACAGGAATGGGTCGCCCATGCCCTCCACACATGCACACGGTACAATGCTTACCACTACCACGCTCTCCCAAAGCTGCCCCGTCCCAGACATTCTCTCACCCTGGTCCATCTCTCCTACTGAGCTCCCTCAGTCCGAGCAATCACTACTCACACTGTCACACAACACACACACACAGTCACACAGACACAGACAAACAACTAGCTACTTATAAAGGTAAGAAAAATAAAATTTACAGAAAGAACAAATTAAGTAAAAAAGAGTACAGAAAAGACAAAAAAATGTAGCTTTTAAAAAAGCTGTTGGGTCTAAATCAAAGTTTAAATCTCCTCCTTGCTCTGATCTAAAAGTATCAGCTGTCACAAAACACTCTACTCTCTCTCCGTCTGCAAGGAGACAGTAAAAGTGTCTGTTTGTATGACTCACTTTCTTCCTGCCTAGCTTAAAATCATGTGACTTACAGTACTGTAAGCCATGTGATGTGTGTGGGGGGGCTGACAAATCTGAAACACTAAGTGGATCACTTAGAATCCTATTGAGGAACGTGAAGTCCATTAAAAACAATGACTTTGCCTTACTTTGCATTGCCATTCTGCCTTAACACGAAGTGATAATGACAAGTCGAAGTGAGTACTTTGCATTGCCCACTCCGCATAGCGGAGTAGCAATGCAAAGTGCCCACTTCACGTTCACTTCACCTGCGAATTTTAAATTCGCTGCATCTCTACCCAGTGAGGGCACATTTCAGAAGAGGCATTTGCACAGCAGTGGGTGGAGCCTGTTACTGCGGGGTGGGGGGGGGCGATGGTCAGGCGGTTGATGCCTGGTGCACAATGGCTTGACTGTGGCCTAGCAGTATGGGTCCATTTTGGAGCAGCCTGTCTGGGAAGTGAGATGACCCAGCGGGGGTTGCTCGGTCTTTTCTGGCCATGGGTTAGCTCGATTCATGTATGTTTGTTTGCAGCTAAGGTAGTCTGGCTGCCCCAGGGATTACTGTACTATATATATATATATATATATATATATATATATATATATATATATACATATACATATATATATATATATATATATATATATTGCATGATGAATGTTTTGGCTATGTTTTTCCTAAGTTGTATATTGTAAGCCAGTTTTAATTTATAATGTGTGTAGTGTTGACAATCATGTCAGAAAAAATTTGGCCTTTTCTGCCAAAAAAATCTACACCAGTGGCTGTGTGTTTCCTTTTGGGATTTGGATCAGGGTCTTATCTGGGCATGTGAGAGTTTTGTTGGGTAATGTAGGGGCCCAGTTCTAAAAGAGGCTAGGTCCTGGGCGGTATAGGAATTAAACTGGTGGTTTACTAGAGGAGTCATGAACTTTTAAGGTTATATTGCAAAGCAAAGTAATTGCTGGAATAAATCATTCCTGGGATCAAACACTTCTGTCATTGATAAGCAAGTCAGGATCAATAAATGGCAAGATTTACTGATGGGAATTTGGAAAGATGTTCACTTATTCATGCTAAAAATGAAGCTATATCAAGGTTAGAACTACAATATGAGTGGGATGAAGGAATTTAAAAAAAAGTATGATTTTCAATTGTGCCTTTGAAATGCATTGTAGATTTCTTAACTTTAGGAGTAAGATAAAATGTAAAGCACACACATTGAATTACACTGTTAGAGAGGCTTGATTCTAAATGGAAGTGGGAGACAAAGCAAAGGAAGTGGGCCTGTTCACACCTTAAAGGTCATCCTGGCTGGGGCCCCTGAAGCTGTCAGCTGCACTTAACACCTAATCAGGGAGGTGAAAGTCATGTCACAGTACAACCCCTGCCTTGATCAGATTATTCAGTGGCTGAGTCCTTTACAAAAAAAAAGAAAAAATACTGCTCAGGCAGAAGAAAGGATATATAATAAATACTTGTTGGGGATTGTTGGGGGCCCCTTGGCAGGCAGGGCCAAAGAGCTGAGCCTATCTTGCCTATGCCTTAATCTGACCCTGAGAGGCACAGACTTTGATGGGGGGGGGGGGAGGAAATCAGTAGAGTAAATGGCTCATGCAACCCAATTATGTTTTCCACAGAAACAATTTCCCAGAAAATTAATGTCAATGTTTTACAATAAACAAGTTGTTGGCATTACTTTTTCTTCTTACATGTATAAGGTGAAGGGCTACATGTATTAGGTGATATAGATGACCACAAGACTTAAAAAATTGTACAAAGTACTCCTCGTGGCGTTGTGCAGTTTCCACAGCCCATTCACACTCTTTGAACTGCAGTCATTTTTGTCACCATTTCATCTGTAAATGTAACTGGCCAGTTCCTGGGGTTGTTAGAATCCCATCTGTTTTAGATCAGGCAGATAGCTTGGGCAGTGTTCAGAGGGCTTAAATGCTCTCTATAGCACATTCCATTGTTATTTGCCTGGCTCTGCTTAGCAGAGGATGAGATAATGCTGCTCGGAACTCCCGCAGTGGCATAAGCCACATTTGGCTAACAGCTGTTGCTCAAGTTGTCAGAGTGTAGTCTGAAGTTGGAGTCTGAAGGGAGAGGAACCCACTAAGGCTTCTGATGACAAGAGCTGCTGGTATAGTCCTGTCAAGAGTGAAGGACCCTCCTGTTTTGTGTTTCTGCCATAGTACAGTAATCCTAGTACATGGTGGCTACCAGATCTTGTGAAGCCCAGAGGGAGTGAAGATTCTTCGCAGTGTAAAGATAATGGGACTGAAGGTTCAATAAGTGATTTAGGGAAACCCCCAATTGACTGTAAGAGCTATCAGCACTGCCCAACTGTAATAATTTTGTGTGTACAAGTTAAAGAAATTGACTTATATGAGATCTGAGGATTTCAAGTACTTTCCAAGTGTTCTGAGGGGGGAACAAAGTGTGAAAAGTAAAGTGTTCAAGTGTGGTTGTCTTGTGCCTTGTGAGATACTTGGTGTCATGGACCCTGATGAAAAAGTGTGTTAAATGTCAAACTGTTGAAGGGGGTTTTTCTGGGGTCTTTCAGAGACAGGTGCCATGGGCCTTAGCCCAATGTTTGGAAGTAGGATGTCTTTAACAGCCTAGTGGGGGTTGGAGAATCCTGAAGTCCTGAAGTAATGGCAGAGATAATCTTGTTTGTGGCCAGAGTGAGCTATCCCCTCATTCTAAGCTTAAATGGATCTAACTGGTTACCCAGAGGAAAATACAATAACCTGGTGTGCTTTAAATAAGCTACAAATCCTGAATTAGGACTGGTAGCAGATTTTGTAAGTCCCAAGGTCCCTGAAATAGGGTTGGGCAGCAGTTTCAGAGAAGTCCAGAAATCCTGAAATAGGACTGGACATGGTGTGGTACAGTGTTTGTGGGGAAGAGAACAGTTTACCTGAAAGAAAGTGTTAGAAATGCTTTGTCTGCTAAAGTGTAGTCTGTTATATACAGTGCAAGCCCTGGGGACACCACCTTTATTTGTTGTTAACCTTGTGTCAGGAATATAAAAGCCATACAGTAACATCCCAAGTTCCTGGTTGTGGACAATCATTGAGTGACTGAATGATGATTTTGGGGCCTCTCAGATATAAGACACAGTATAGCCCTGGCACCTCTCTCCCAGGCTTGGGTAAAATAGAAATGTTGCTTTTTGCACTACCTTTTGACCTCGGAGATGCCTGAGCCAAATATTTGCCACCTCAATGCCAGGAGTGACACTTATTTTCTGCCAACTTGTGGTTTGTTGCCTTGTCTGTGTAACAAGAAAGGTGGTCCCAGTTGCAAGACAGTGGTTCTTGGCCTGGGCATAGTAGTGTTACATAAAAGTAACCTTTTCAGATTGCTGCTAGCAATGCTTTGCCAGTAGTTACCATCTATGACTCTTCAAGGAAGCATTCCTTTAATTTTGCTTTTCCTCTTCACTCCACAACCTCTGATGGTTCAGCTGAACCAATCTTCAGCCACCATTCAGTTTTTTACCATTACAGGAGGCTACTCTTGGAAGAGGAAATGGGGAGGACATGTTCAGTTCTCTACTAGTACAACAGGTCACTCGAGGAACAGAAAATGAGGAGGGCAGGTTCAATTCTCTACCATTACAGCAGACTACTCTTGGAAGAGGAAGTGGGGGAGGACAGTTTTGGATTTCCTGATTAATGAAATATAATGCATGGAATAAATGAACACTGAGGTAGTTTAAAATGTAAACATCAAAATGGGAACTGATGTGCATATGGACACTGCTTTAGAAAAATAAGCAGCACAAGACTGCATCATTTTCATTTGTATCATTTGTTCATCGCTATGAACAATTATCACTGATGTTTGTACCTTCTCTGTGCCTTACTCTCTCCTGATTGTACTCTCCCGGGTTGTGCCTGAATATAGGCAATACTCTTGTCTAGTGTACCTACCCGGTAAACAAAAACCAAATAAATAAATAAATAAATTTTAGATATCATGGAACAGTAAATATGGAGTTAGCCTGACAGGTTCAGAAACCATCTAATTTTTATAGAATGCACTGACTGTGAACTTCAATACTGCGACTGTGTGCATTAATAATGTGAGTGAGTTTCAAGAAATCAGGATATCTATATTTAAAGAAAAATGCAAATTTTGTCCTATTGTATGTCATAATGCCATTTCTGCCTTTGAAAAACTGGTATTGAGTCAAGTAAATGAGCTTATTAGTGACAGAGGTAGATCTGCACAAATCAACCTCACTCCAGGAGAGTGAAAGGATCTTAAAGAACTGTCAGAGAATTAGGACACCGCAATCAAGTTGACCCGCTAGACTGTAAGGCATTATTCTGCTGGCTACTTTGTGTGTTGTATGTTCATAATCAAACCTGCAGACAAGAGAGGGATGGAAGCACCAAGATATCTCGTCATCGAGAATGCCGACCTCCCCCACAGCGATGACACGATACCAACGCAAGTATTGTGCTGCCTCTTCTATCATTGTTTTCTCTGCTCTGACCCACACACACCCCAGCTCTAGGATTCCAACTCCAGGTCAGAGTTGGTCCAGGGAGAGGGTACAACTGTGGGAGAAGGCGAAACACAGAAAAAAGGACCATTACCGTGAATGTCGCCGTAATGGTCTTTTTCTGTGTTTCGCCGTCGGGGTGTCGACCACAAGGGGTGCTATGGGGAGGGACAATATTGTGGCGGTAGATAAAACACACTATACAGAAATAGCACTAGAACAGAAAATAACTACAGGAAACTTTCCAGTAATCCAGTACAAAATTTCAAAAAGAAATGTTCCTTTTGCTACAAGAAGTGATCGAAAGTGGTGCAACTAGTAATGAAGATTATTATTTGTGGCAACAGCACCCTGAGGTAGCAACACTAAGTACCCAAGGTGCATGCAAGCACTATTAATCCCTTTGGAGATTTGATAGTGTCTGGATTTAGTTCATTGACTGAAAGCCTCTCTCCACATTTATTGATTTCTTTCTCCAGAATAGTGTTCAGAGGTTAAACTGCCATTTGAAATATACTTTGGATTCACTGAGAAACCTGGGCAATTTAGAATGGAAAAATAACTATGGCTGGTTGGGTGTTAGATGTGGAAGCACTTTACACCTCCATCCAGCACAAGGATGGTTTTGATGTCTATAATTACCTGCTTGGCACCAGTCCTCTGAAAGATGGCATACCCACTGAATTTATCACTAAGGGACTGGAATTCATGTTAACCAACAACAGCTATGAATTTGAAGCACAGCATTGTCTGCATGTCTGTGATACAGCTACAGGGCTGCTTTAGAACCCTCTTACACCCATCTGTTTCTAGGCATGTGGAAGACACACAGGGTACATAATGAGAATGTGAATCTGTTCAAGAGCAGCATAAAATATGTGAAAACATTTTTTTTCCTTGGGTAATGAAGATTATCTATGTTATAACGTGTTCCCCATTGAGGCACTTGAAATATGTAAAGTTAATGGCCCAGATATTCAAAAGGGTTGTGCCATGCACAATAGGGTTGCACCTACGCAAGTCTGAAATTGTGCCATTCTGTGATATTCAGCAGGAGGCAGTTGCGCCACTGAAAACATGCTGAGCAACAGGGCAATGCAAATGAATGCATGCTGAACTGGAGGGGGAGGAACCATGCATAAACTGCACAGCCCGATATTCAGCCGGGCTGTGCAGAGTTGTGCAGGCGCAACCCTCAACCTGCGCCTGCAGAACTTTGAGCCAAAAAAAAAAGGATCAAGTCGAGGGCCACCCACAGGTGAGCTGCCACTGCAGGGCGCAACACAGCAGCTGCCACCTGTGGCTGGCCCTCAACCTACTCCTGTGCCCCTGCAGCCCAATCATGGGCAAAAGTGTAAACATCCCCCACCCCCGACTGGCCCGCTCGAGGGCAGCAGCAGAAATCCCCCTCCCCGACTTGGCCCAATCGCGGGCATAAGCTTAAATCACCCCCACCAGCCCGGTCGCGGGCGAAAGTTCCCTCCCGAACATATCCTGGTGGGCCAGTGGACCGTTAAGTCTGATCGTGGGCTGAAGAATGTTAAATTCCCCTGAACATATCCCTGGTGGTCCAGTGGACCGATAAGCCTGATTGCAGGCTGCATAATGTGGTGAATCCCCAAGACCATATCCCTGGTGATCTCGTGTCCCCCATCCCACCCACCCATGAAGCCCCACCACCCTGCTTCCCCACAGCCGGCAGGTGGCAGCATCCCACCCGCCTGCTGCCCCACTGCCCGCCGACTGACTGCCCAGTAGGGCTGCACGCCCATTGGTGCAGAGCAAGAGCCAATGGGCGTGCACCCCATACCGTACAAGGCAGTGAACTTATTCTGTATTTTATGCAATTAAAAAATAAATACAGTCCTGGATAGTGAAAAAAGGTTAAAAACATGCACCAGTGGTATTTGTCTTTGAGTTCAATAACTGGGAGGGAAAATTGTTAATGTTATCTGAAGAAGCTGGCCTGTCCTCCTATGTGATGAAAGTGTAGCTTTAGCTGTTGGACAAAAACCTAGGATCACATTCAGCAAGGCTGACAGTTTGCATGACAGACTAGTCCACAGCCAATCTGACCATTTCCCTAGAAGGGTACCTAATCCCAGCTGGTTACCTCCCCATCCAAAAGGATTGTACAAATGCTGTTTATGTAATGCCTGCAAACTTGCTGTCACAAGTAAAGACTTTATACACCCAGGCACTAATAGTTTAATACAGGTGAGGGAATTTTTAAGACTTTTGTGATTTATGTATTATGGTGCCACTGTAACTAGGTTTACATTGGTAGAACCATTAAAAGTCTGAAAACAAGGATGCAAGAGCATGATGGATGTATTACAAATGAAGACAAGGGCACCCTGGTGGGAATCCACTTTGGAGACAAGTTGCATTTAAGTTAATTAGTATTCCAACGTCAGGGCTCTAACTAGCTGATGAATACTGGAGTTAGTTACTTTGAGGGTCACATGTTCTGTATAATGATATTTTGTGAGGAAATTGTCAGATTCCATATCACAGTCTCTTTGATTAATTAGTGACCAAGGGCCTGATTCTGAAAGAGCCGTTAGATCTCCACAAAGTTCCTGCGATCTAGAGCTGCAGCACACTCCCAGTGCATCAGGGACCATATGCCTGATTCCGGAAAACATCGGAGGTCTCTGTGCCACTGCAACCGGGAAATGCTACAACCTCAGGGTAGTGCCAAATGCTAGGTGCACCTACATGTCCTGACAGATGGATCTGCCCTCCCCAGCCCACTAGGTGCAAGAAGGACTGCAGTGCCTGGGGTGCCCAAGGGGCAGACATGGCACTAGTGATTACCATGAGATGTTGAGGAGCCAGTGTGCATGCCAGGGGGATGATCAGGCACCCATCAGGGATGCCCTTGTCAACATTATCCACCTACCAGTGTCTGCAATGCCAAATGACTGTCACCCCCACCAGGTGTCTGATCACATCCCCAGCATGCACACTGGCAACCAAACACCTCTAGGGTACACCCCGTCACTACCGCCCCCCAGACAACACATATGAGGCCCCCCAACAGCTCCCCACCTTACAGAGCATTGCCACAAGGGGTTTAGACCACCTCCTGGGTGGTCTAACATGACTCTCTTCCATCTGCCACTGCGGGCTTTTGGAATGGGAAATTGGTGGCTGCTACAGCCCCACCATAGTGCAAGCCCCCTTGCAACCTGGTGTACCTAGATGCTGGTTGCAAGGGGGGATGCAATGCCCATTTGACACAATGAAGTCCCTCACCAGCACAGACAGCCAACCAGAATAGAGAATGCCACAACAAATGACACAAGGTGCAACTTGCATCATTGCTGTTTGATGACAGCATCTTGTGTCCAGCAAGAACCCTTTCGGTATCAGGCCCCAAATGTTTTAATCCTTGCTCTGCTCAAGATTGCCAGACATTGGAACTGTCTGAGATAGCTTGCTTAGGGATAGGCTATAGTGAATTCTGGACTGGGGATATACACTACTGTAATTATTGTCTCAGCTAACTCATATTAACTATAGGTCAAGTCATTGTAGTGCTTAAGTGGATTGCTATTTCAATTGCTGCAGCTGGACCCTACCACAGTGCTCTGGTATTTCTCATTGAATGACTTTCAATAGTTACCTTAATAGTATTTCAGCTGATAACTAGAGATGCGACTAATTAATTGTTCTTGCTTGGCTAGCCTCCCTGGGCCACAAATTCTACCTAATACTGGATAACAGTGGTTTCCCCAATTTGTTTCTACCAGAAGTGTCCCAGTGTACTTTAATGCAGTCTGCAATTTCTCATTGTCTATGTATGAGAAAATGCAGCGCTTAATCCTGGGGATGGGGTGTTTGCTACTGTCACTGATCTCCCTTACTGACTGCATCAATAGTGTACCAGACAGGACAGGCAAAAGAAACTCATACTATGATGCCTCCTTTGTCTACTCAAACAGCATGGCTGGGGTGGAGAAGCCACTCAATTCAAACTGGCACCTAAAGCATGCTCGATTTCCCCATATTGCCCTTTACTTATTAACCTCCACCTTCTGTATACCAAGGAGTCAAGCCTTACTAAAACTCTTTACAGAGGTTTGGTGGCATATAATAAGACTTTCTTAAGCAGGAGATATAGACTCTAACCCAGGTCCCCCCTGTTTAGCCAGTCATGTAACCTTTCCCCAATGGTTATCCAATAAGGGTCTTAAAATTTCCCACATAAATGTGCGCAGCCTCACAGCAAATTTCGTGGAATTGGAAGCCTAGGTATCTCGTTACTCCACCTTACTGTACTCCTTATTCATAAACAAAGTTGCCCACCCTAGCTGATCCATGATCTGCATTACTATACAGAAATGACATGGTGCTGTATAGCAATGACAAGGACCTATCAAGCATTTACTCAAGCCTGACAGAGACTTTTGATCACACACAGTCTTGGCTTATGGAAAATAGACTACTGCTGAACTCTAAAAAGTTGGTCACCTTGATCCTCTACTCTTCACCAAAATTCAAAGCCTGTCCTGGCACACTAACCATCCTGATACACAAGGTACACCACTCAATGTTGTACAGTCCTTTAAATGCCTGGGAATCACCCTGGACTTCAATCTCCATCTACTCATAATCTGCAAGTCAGTAAATATAAAATAGGGACTCACATATAATATTAGACATACCCTCACCACACCTGTTAGCCTAGATATTACACAGGATGTCCTGCATCCAAGCCTGATATATGGTCTCATGACCTATCTGGAAGTCAGCAAGAAGGTCCTTAGCAAGTGGAACACTTTCTATAACAGTATTTGCCATTTTGCCTTGTCTGTGCCCTGGAGTACCCATCACTGCCTTCTATATTCCAGTCAAAGATGGCTGTTCCTATCTTCCCATAGAACCTACATGGTAGGCTGCACAACTGATAGTATTATAAGATCTGGCATGCCACCTGCACCTGCCATGTTAAGTCACACCCCACAGGCATACCTGTTGATGTCTGCCAACAGGCTGCTCTTTGATGTCCTTAAATGTATGATGAGGATAGGCGAGTAGGTGAGTTAGGTACTTAATCCTTACACCCATCTTCCTGAAATTGAAAATTCCGTCACTTAAATCCCAACACTTTAAATGCCCAACATGTCAATTGCCAGAATTACTGGCATCTCAACAGTATTAATTTCTGCTGCCACTACACAACACGCTGAGCATGGAGGAACATTGCAATTGACTTACCAGAAGTATTTAACATCTCAACATCACAACCTCTGCTTTTGGTGAATGTCAGGATGTTAAATTCTTCTAGTAAGTCAATTGCAATGTTCCTCCATGCTCAGTGTGGTGTGTTGTGTAATGGCATCAGAAATTAAAACTGCTCAGCACACTGCTTAATTTACTGCTTCATTACATATTACAGCTGATTTGCCCCATACCTTGCTCCCTACCTTAATCTGCTGCTCAGTTTAGGCAGCTCCCTGGCTGGTGAGTGTCTGTTTTCCCACCTTCTTGCAGCCCACAGTGACAGCTTGGTCTTGGAGGCCAAACTGGGTTTCCAGGATAACAGAGTGATCCCAACAGACAGCTCCATGGTTCTGGCTCAGGGATGTGAACCTTCACCATCATCATTATCATCATCAGCACAGCAAATGGCCAGCAGCCAATGGGATGATCCGGCTGGTCACCCGAGATGGCATTTACACCACACTGGTTTCACAATGTGTGCTGACCATTGGGAAGCTAGTATGGTCAGGCAGTTCATGAAATGGAAATAAAACAGGTTTAACTCCCAGCACAGCCACAGACCTTCACGTGCTTGAGCTCTCTTACTAGTAATTTACACTGTGTGCTGTAATCAGCATTTTTGAGTCCCGGGTGCCAGTTCTTTAATTCGGATTTCTCTACAAAATCCGTGCTCAATGTCGGGATATTGGTAATTTGGGCAGTTGACATGTTGGTCACTTAATGTGCAGGGATTAAGGTGACTGAATATCGAATGTTGAGATTAAGTACATCAGGATTTAGTACGGATCCCAAGCAGGCATTCTCAGTATTTGCACCTAAACTTTGGAACTCTATCCGTGAATCAATAAGTCTCATTCAGTCTCACCAGGTCTTTGAGAGAGACCTACACAAACACCTCACGAGCACTGACATACGTTCATGCAGCACGATCCAGAATACTACTACCTAGATAAGCTTTATCTTTCACCAACAAGTTTATGTGTGCTTAACCCATTTTGTATCTGAACTACCTTTACATTACTACAGTATGTCCAAGGTTAGCTATCATGACATGACCAATGTTAATGCCTTGTTGTGTTGCATTTCTCCAACCTTAGGTGTGTTGTATTACCTATTATCTACTGCTTACACTGTCTGTAACTCATAACTGTGTTGCACCACCTGCCATGCTGTGTGGCGCTGTGTTTACCTGTAATTGTCACCATCACCTCTGCTGTCTGTAACTCTAACAGGTTGTGCCTGAAAATAGGCAATACCTTTGTCTAGTGCACCTACCTGGTTAACAAAAACAAGATAAATAAATGATGTAGACCTGAGGGAACTTAGATTCATGGGTCTAAAATGGGTATGACAGCCTAGAATGGGTGGTGACAGATTTAGGAATCTTCTACAGTGGGGAAGCTCATGGATTTTTAAGTTTAATTACATTAGACCAAATGAACTTAAGGAAAATTGGGATCTCAAACCATTTCTTTGAAAAAGTTTACCCAGACTCTTGACAAGTAACTTTTTTGAGTGTTAAGATATTTGCAATGGTTTTTACTTATACTTTTACTGATTCTTTTTAAGTTCTACTACTTCTCTTCTTTACTCTTCTCCTCTCCCCCCCCCCCATGGTCTTGTTCCAGAGACATCATGTTGATGATGATCTTGTGTCACAAGGAAGGATTGTTCCACTTTATTGAGGGTGATTGCAGTGTTAGTCCTGGTGTTTCTGTCTTGTCTTCAGATTGTAGGAAGTACCCATGTATTTCACTGCTAATATTAATGCATAGTAATATATTTGTGATATTACAGTTAGGTGCCAGCTACTTCACTTGACTAGTGAGACACATCAGCCTCAAGCTATTTTGTGCATTTGATACATTTGTACTAGTGTCAGACCTCACTGGGAGTCTCCTAAAAGCTGTGTTTTGTTTTGTAATGAAATTGTGTTCTGGTGTAGTTTAAGCCTTTACAGGGTGATTTGCCATGTATAATAATTATCTTGAATTTACTGCAACATCATCAGTGGCACAATATTTAAGAGATGACACAGAGTATGCCTCCAAGCTCCATTCCCTGATGGAGCCCTGTAGAGTGAAGCCCTGGGGCAGTCTCGAAGAGGTCCCTAATATTTATTTGCAGCACTAGTGTTGTTTGTATGGCACGTTACATTACATAGAAACATAAAATTTGATGGCAGATAAGGACCGCTTGGCTCACCTAGTCTGCCCATTTCCCTATCTGATGGATAGGTTGCAGATCCTAGTTAACCAAGAGCCTACTTCCTCCTACCCCCCACTAGAATTGCCTTATGTCTGTCCCATGCATTCTTGAATTCCCCCAATGTTTTTGCTTCCACTACCTCCTCAGGAAGGCTGTTCCATGTATCCACAACCCTCTCCATGAAAAAATACTTACTTACATTACCTCTGAGCCATCCCCCTTCTATCTTCAAATTGTGCCCCCTTGTTCTTGCATATCTCTTTTTCTGAAAGATGCTACCCTCTTGGACTCTGTTGATTCCCTTGATGTACTTGAACGTTTCTACCATGTCCCCCCTCACCCTCCTTTCCTCGAGGGTATACATATTAAGCTTCTTTAATCTCTCTTCGTATGTCTTCTGGTGCAGACCCTGCACCATTTTAGTTGCCCTCTTCTGGACTGCCTCCATCCTGTTTATGTCCTTGCAGAAATGGGGTTTTTAGAACAGGACACAGTACTACAGATGGGGTCTCACCAACTGTCTGTAAAGATGATTAACAACTTCTTGTTTTCTACTGGTGATGCCTCTCCCTATGCATCTCAGTATCCCACCAGCCATCCTTACTGCCTTCTCACAATGCTTTCCCACCTTAAGGTCATCTGATATGACTTCCCCCAGGTCCCTTTCCATTTTTGTTGTTATTAGTATCTCACTCTCCACTGTGTACTCTTCCCCTGGATTTTTGTTTCCCAGGTGCATTACTTTGCACTTCTTTGCATCGAATCTAAGCTGCCATACATTTGACCATTCCTCCAACCTTGCCAAATCCTTTTGCATCCTTTCCACCCCACCTTCTGTATCAACCCTGTTGCAGATCTTTGTGTTGTCTACAAAGAAACATACTTTTCCTTCCAGTCCCTCTGCATTGTCACTTATAAAGATGTTAAAGAGGACCGGTCCTAGTACTGAACCCTGTGGTAACCCACTAGTAAGCCCCCTTTCTTTAGAATGAACTCAGTTTACTATTACCTTCTGTATCCTGTTGTCCAGCCAGTTTTTTTACTGAAGCTACCACTTTGGGAGCCACTCCAAGGCTGGCTAACTTGTATATTAATCTTTTGTGTGGGACTGTGCTAAATGCCTTGCTAAGTCTAGGAAGGCCATGTCCACAGCCCCTGCCTGGTCTACTACATTGGTCACCCAGTCAAAGAAATCTATTAGATTCATCTGACATGACCTTCCTGCTGTGAATCCATGCTGCCTTGGGTCCTGTACCCCACTGGCCTCAAGGAACTCAACAATTCTTTCCTTTAGAAGTGATTCCATCATTTTCCCTGCCACAGAGGTCAAACTAACAGGTCCGTAGTTTCCTGTCTCTGTCTTGCTCCCACTTTTGTAAAGGGGAATCATGTCTGCCCTCCTCCAGTCCTCCGGTACCACATCATCCTCCCATAATTTGTTAAAACGGGTAGTCAGTGGTGTCGCTAGTTCTATCCCTAGTTCTTTTAGAATTCTTAGGTGAATCCCATCAGCCCCCATTGCTTTTTCCACCTTCAGTTTTAAGAGTTCATTCAGAAACCTTTCTTCTGTGAATGGACTGGCATCAACCTCACTATCCAGAGTGCTTCTATTCTTTGATTTAGGTAACTCCCCCTCCTCTTCTTTTGTGAATACTGAGTAGAAGTATTCATTCAGTATCCATGCATTTTCACTGTCATCCTCTGCCCACCCTCCCTTCCCTTTATTAATCCTCGCTATCCCTCCCTTCATCACTCTTCACTCCCTAATGTACCTATAAAAGGTTTTATCCCCCTTCTAACTGGATTGGCTATCTTTTCCTCAGTTTGGGCTTTTGCTATTCTGACTGCCTTCCCCACTTCCTTCTACTTTAACTGGTACAGTTCTCTGTCCTGCTCCTTCTGTGTTTCCTTATACTTCCTGAATGCTACCTTTTTCTCCTTAACCTTCCCCACCACTTCTTTTGAGAACCATGGTGTTTTTTTTTCTTTGTTTTGCTTTGTTGATTTGCTTCACACAAAGACTTGTTGCCTCTGTGATGGCTGTTTTGATTTTTCCTCATTGTTCCTCCACCCCTCCTTCTTGTCCATTTGCGAGTGCCTTTCTGAGGCACTCTCCCATTTCCCTGAAGTCAGCCCTCCTAAAGTTCAGCACTCTTGCTTTTGTGTGGCCTGACCCGGTGGCTGTGTTTATCATGAACCACACTGTTTGGTGGTCACTTGTTCCCAGATGACTATCCACTTCTAAGTCTGAGATCCTTTCTCCATCCTCATTTGACAGTACCAGGTCTAAGATTGCTCCCTAGTGGGTTCCACCACTAGCTGTCTGAGGCATGCCCCCTGTAGGGCATCAAGAATAACCCTGCTTTTTGAAGTGGCTACAGCCAGGGTGTTTCAGCTAACATCTGGCATATTCAGGTCACCCATCAACAATTTGCTTGAAATTTGCACCTGTGAGTGGTGAAATGGATTTATTGCACTAAGAATGTATTTCTTCATTGATTGATTGTTTTATTTGAAAATTGGTGACTGGGAAAGACACTCTGACCAGGTGCAACCCGGGGGTGATTTAAACAGGATGAACAAGAAACAAATTATGTGAAATTTAAGTTACAGCAGTAAAGTGCAATCCAATGCAAAATATTAACAAAAACAAAGATGCAGGTACATCATGGAATATTATTACATGCAGTTATGCAAAAAAATAAGCCAAGTGCTCTTGAGAAATACAAAGAAAACGGCAATAGCAGGGTTAACCAAAAATGAACAGGCACATGTGTATCAACTGGTTTTGATGGGGGGACAAACCCAGAACTCAAGTTGCTACAATCATAAAGCCTGGAGGGCTGATTAAGGGGAGCAGGAGCAGGTAGGTTCTGGGAGGAGTTTCAGCTGATGCCTGAAGGAGCCTACAGTAGTGGCATGATGGAGGGATGAGGGGAGCTGGTTCCAGAGAGAGTAGGGAGTCAATAAGAGAAGGCGGATTGGTCAGCAGAGGAATGATGATGAGGTATGGAAAATGTACACTGGTCCCTGGAATGAAGAGAGCATGGAACAGGTGTGACTGGAGAAAGAAGTGATGAGAGGTAGAAGGGAAATGAACCAAACCAGTATTTGGAGATAAAGGAGAAACAGTAAAACTGACAATGATATGTTGGGGGGGAATTGAAAGAGAGGAGTAGAGGGAGTATGGTGTATATGAGGAGGCAAGTCTGTAGCAAACCAGCAAAAGGCATTACAAAGGGTATTCAAACTGGTGAAGGAAGTAGATGGGGGCAAATCAATGAACACATCACCATAGTTGAAAATCCGAAGCACCATTGTAATAATGACTAGCTCATGGCAGACCAGAAAAGGAAGGTAATCTTTATTTCAGTACAAGGCACCTAACTAGAGCTGAAGTTTCACATAGATGGCATCTATGTAAGCAGAGAAGCTGAACTTGAAGGATTTTACAGCTTTGAGAGGGGAGTCATACAGCATGCAGAAAACATTAAGTCTCAAGAGCCTGGCCAATTTTTATCTGGTACCAAAGGTCATGACAGACACCTCCAAGTCTAAAGTACTCTGTTGGTTTGTCCTGTCTATAACACTGTGACTGCGGCATAATTTCTTAGTTTTTGTGGATTAACTTAAGGTTGGCTACCCTCTTAATGTCACACTGACCCTACAGTGCTGATCATGGCTGTTCCCTTTGTTTGCTGTTCCCTCTTGGTACAGGCAGTACAGATACTTTAATGGGAGCATATATGTTGGTTGTTTCAGGTCAAAGAGGCTGGTTCCAAGGCATGAAGGTGCTTGGTATGAGTAGTGGGAGTGGGCATGGTGCTCTGATATATGTTGTGAGGCCCTTTTCCCTACCCCAAGCCTAACTAGGAAAATCCATGCAGCAGCAGGTACCACCAATCCTCTTTGGAGGAATTGCCCATCCATGTTGTAGTAGATACCACCAACCCACCCTGGGGAAACACACATTCATGTAGCAGCAGCAACCATCTACCCTCCCCAAAGAAATCATGGATCAATGCAACAGCAGTCACTACCAGCCTTCACTGCAAGAATCATACATTGATGTAGCAGCAGACAGCCCCAATCCTCCCTGGAGGAATAATGCATCCATGCAGATTGCACTTAGTCGCATGCCAGTCCAATCCCAGTCCTCAGGTTCAGGACATGAACCAGGGTATTTCAGATGTATTCATTCGTTTGCTTGTTTACTTATTGATTGATTGATTTAAAATTTAGTAACAGGGAAAGGCACACTGAGCCGAGGCTTGTTTCCAGGTGTGACTTGGGGAAGGGGGAGATGGAGTCAAACAGCAGTAGACAATAGCAAAACAACATCTGAACAGACTGAAGAGCAATGTGTTATAACAATAGAATAAATAAAGAGAATTTGCATGTACCACAATTAAACAAAGTGCAGTGAAATTTAGCAGTGCTTAGAATCATGACCAAAAACTTGTATGGGATAAAATCCAGACTTCAGCGGTAACCAGAAGTAGGGTAGCAGCAGCATGTAGGGAGGTTTGAAGATTCAGCAGGTGCTTGAAGGAGTTAAAGGATGGGAAGAGATGGATGGAGGAGGCAAGTTTGGTCCAGAGAGAGGGATGCCTTTAGGATAATACACATTTTCCAGCAGAGGCACATAGGTGAGGAATGGAAAAAGTGCAATGACCCTAGAGCAGAAGCAGCAGGAGGCAGGGGGGATTCTGGACTGGGGTGAGGAGAGGTAGGAGGGAAAGTTTTTGAACCAATATTTGAATATGAATGTAGCGCAATGGGCCTGTCAGTGAGACAGCAGAGGGAGGGTGGAAAGGGAGGAGTAAAGTAAGCAATGATGTGTGTGTGGAGGAGAGTTAGATATAAAACAGCAGAAAGAGTTGAGGAGGGTATCTAGTCTGGTGAGGGAAGAGGAGGGGGCAGAGCCATAGCCAACATATACATTGTTGAAGACAGGGAGTACCATTTTGGTAATCAGCTCCCTGCAGACATGCAGAGGCAGGCAGTCTTTCTAACAATAGAAGGCACCAAGCTTGGGATGGATCTTGGCATGGGTAGCATCAATGTGGGCTGAGAAGTCCAGCTTACTGTCAAGCCACACCCCCAAGTGCTTACAGAGCAGAACCAATTCAAGTAGTGTGCCATCCATAGTGCTGAAGAAGGTGGGGCAGTGAGTCTTGCTAGTTATTGACTTGTACCAAAGGTCATGGAGACTGTCTTTTTAGTATTAACTCTAAGTTGGCTAGCATGGAACCAGTGGACAACATTTTTGAATTTGGAGCAGGTTTTCTACAGCTGTAGTGAAAGGACCAGAGGTTAAGATGACTTTGTCATCTGTATACATGTGTATATGTGAGTTGACACAGTTGGAGGGGAGGTAATTGAGGCAGATTGAAAAAAGGAGGGGTCCAAGGATGGAGCCCTGTGAAATCCCAGATTGAATAGGAAGAGGAGGGGATAGGGAACCGCCAACCTGTCAGGTAAGAGCTGAACCAAGCAACAATAGAGGCAGAGAGGCCAACCTTTCTCAGCTTGTCCAGGAGAAGTGGATGGGACATAATGTCAAAGGCTTTGGCCAGATCAACAAAAATTGCTGCACTAACGAGCCCCTGGTCCATCCCAGAGAAGATGGCATCAGTGACACACAGCAGGGAGGAAACTGTAGAATGGTGCTTCTGGAAGCCAGACCGGAAAGCTGATAAGAAGTGATAAGAAATTGAGGAGTCTGGCATGGACCAGTTTCTCTTGCAGTTTAGAGAGGGAGGGGAGGAGGAAAATAAGACAGTAGTTGCCAAGAGAAGATGAGTCACTCATGTCTGAAAAAGAATAACTTTGCCCATCTTCCAAGACTGGGGAACAGTGCAGAGAGTGAAGCAAAGGTTAAGCAGGTGAATAAGGGGAGCTGCCATAGCAGGAGCTGAGAGGTGTAGAAACTTGGGGTTGAGACCATCAGGACTAGGCTTTGATAGGCTGATGGAAGAAATGGCAAATAGGGTTTCCTGGACAGTTAAGGGCAAAAAGTGGTAACCTGGAATGGTATGGGTAGGGGAGACGTGGGAGGGGGGGGGGTTAGTAGTGAAGGAGGAGGATGGAAGGGCACAGGTTGTGAAGATCTTGTTAAAGAGAGCTGCAAAAGATGCTGGTGAACCATTTTCCACAAGAATGGGACATGCTGACTGGGCAGGTGGCTAAAAAATGGAGTGTGTAACCTTCCAAAATTTAGATAGGGGATTTAGGTTTGACTCGAGGTTGACTTTGAAATTTTGAGATACAGCTGACCAGACAGCCTTAGTGCAATTGTTCCTGAGATCCCTGTAGAAGATGTGGTCAGAGGAGGAGCGGGATAATTTGTAATAGGCCCAAGCATGGTCACAGGACTTACACAAGTCTATGATAGCAGAGGTGATCCAGGGATAGTGGGATGTTTTTACTCTGAGTTTCCTAAGAGGGGCATGCCTGTGTCAGGCAGCAGAAAATTTGGAATGAAAAAGAGCAAGGGCAAGATTGATATCTGTGCCAGTGAGGATGTCAAATCTGTTGGTAGCAGTAAGATCACACAGTAGAATGTCAATATTTAGCAACTTGACAGACCTAGCCCAGATATATTTAGGTAGCTAGGGGGGTGTTGGATATTTCTGATGCAGAAGGTCATACAGTGGTTGCTAAAAGCATCTGGCAAAATAGCAGCATGCGTGGAGGTGGGTGGTTAGAACCCAGTCCAATACAGAAAGGTTAGCAGAGTAGGGATTGAGCCAGATGGATTCTGAAGTGCCCTGTGTCAAATTAAGTAACTCAATCTTGTGAATGGTATGTCTGGAGAATTGGCAAATCAAATTGATATTGAAGTCTCTGAGAAAGAAGAGTTCACCTGTGAAGAAAAAAAAAAGCAATGGCGGAAAGAGAGACTATCAGGGAACAGTGAGAAATCATAGGAGAGGCGTAAAGAACTCCAATGAAAATGGGTACTGAGAAATGGAAGGAGAGTTTGACTAAAATATTTTGAGGGAGGAGAAAATAGCCTCCTTGCTTGCTACAGTGCATTTCAAATGGCAAGTTGTGTTTATAACATGGTTATTGGGCTGGCCTGGTCCCAGAGGTCATCAAAACATGTAACATATCCTTCTCCCTTATGTAATTCAGGAGCCAAGAAGTCATCTTATGTATTTTTTATATTTGTTTACATTTTATATTAAAGCCATTGAACAATCAACATTTTGGTGGCAGAAGTTGTGGCCTTGCACCGCCTTTTCTCTTAAAAAACTGCGTTGTATTCAGAATTTCTGAGAAGATGTTACATGCTGTAATAGAATGTGTCATATATATGAGCATATGTGGCATTAAATTGAGAGAGATTTAATCATGCTGTAGTTCAAAAACTGTCATTCAAACTCCTCCAGTTTACGGCAGCCAGACAAAGGTATTGTCTTTCTTCTGTTTCTGCAGCTGTGCAATGAACAGTAGTGTTCAATGAGAAATATGCATGAAGGTTAGTATTCTAAGCTAGATTTGGTCCTGATACAATATATGATTTTTACTCCAAGTCAGGTGGTTGATGGGTTCTATTTTAATTGCCTTCCAAAAGATATCTAATGGGAATGCTTCAACTAGGGGACTTAGCCACAGTCTGAACTGCATTTTGGGGGTCTTCTAGTACCATTTCAGTTTCTCTTCCATGTACCATGACTTCTGGCAGACAAGGGCACACATTACTGAACTACAATCTGTTCCAGTCAGAACATTTGAGCTCCCTGTGCTGTCATGCTTCACACACAGCTTGTCTTTCTTTCTGAAACATCCACAGATGCAGTAATGTACTGCACATGAAGGTCTGGCAGAACCTCTGTCAGACATAGAAACATAGACAGTGATGGCAGAAACTGACCAAAGGTTCATCCAGTCTGACTGAGTTCACTTTTTTTGCCCTGGGTCCTATTTTCCCTCTAGGGTCCTACCCCTCCCCATTCTCCCCCTTGCACTACACCCTAATACTGCCACCCTGAGCAACTACTGTATCATCTGTCCCAGCCATGCTTAAAACCATCAACAGTTTTTGCACCCACCACCTCGGCTGGCAGACTGTTCCATGGCTCCACCTCCCTCTTGTAAAATAGTACTTCCTCAGGTCCCCCTGAACATCCCTCCAATTAGTTTCCCCTTGTGTCCACATGACCATGAGCTAGTATTCAAGCTAAATAGTTCCCTGCAATTCATCTTGTTGATTCCTCTTAGGAGCTTAATGGTCTCTCTCATATCTCCCCTCTCTCTGCTGGTCTGTAGCAAATACATGTTCAGAGCCTTGAAGTTCTCCGCATAGGACATGCCCTGTTGGCCTTGAATCATAGTTGTTACCCTGCACTGCACTGCCTCCAGCCTATCCCTATCCCTCTTGATGTGGGTACTCAAGAACTGTGTTCAGTACTCTAGGTATGGCTTCACCAAGGACTTTTATAGGTAAAGTATTTCCTCTCCTTTACTGCTATAAATACCCTTTCCAGTACATCCCACTAACCTATTTGCCCTACTATATGACTTGTTGCACTGACTTGATTGCTTTAGGGTGTCACTGAAGATAACTTCAAGATCTCATTCCTCAGCCGTAATACTAAGCCTCACACCTCCCATCCAGTACTCTGTTTGGGGTTCTTATTGACTAGGTGGATTCATTACCTTGCACTTTTTGGCATTCAGTTTTATCTGCCAAACCCTAGACTACCACTCTAGCTTTTGTAAATCTCTCTATATTTCCTCTATTCCCTCATCATTATCCACCCTCCCACAGAGCTTAGTGTCAACTGCGAAGAGATACAACTTTGTCCCAGATTCCCTCATCACTTTAGCTGATGAACATGGTAAAAGAGGACTGATTTCAGGACAGATCCCAGTGGTATCCCACTCATTAGCTCCCTGTTTTCTGATTTAACTCTGTTGATTACTACCTCTGCTATCTCCCCTTTAGCCAGTCACATACCCAGTTTACTATGGTTTAGCCACTCCCATATCCTTCATCTTCTTTGGCAACCATCTGTGAGGCATCGAGTTAAAAGCCATGCTGAAGTCAAAGTAGAGAAAATCAACAGCGTGGTCCCTATGTAGTTCCCTTGTCACTCAGTGAAAGAAAACTATCAGGTTAATCTGACATGACCTCCCTGTCACAAATCTGTGCTGTCTACTATCCTGGAGAATGTTGCTTTCCAAGTAGTCCACAAAGTCTTCTTCTACCAGTGATTTCATCCACTTCCTTATAATAGAGGCAAGACTGATAGGTCTGTTGTTTCCTGTCTCCCCCCATTATGGAGCTGAACCATGTTTGTCACCTTCCAGTCCTTTGGAACTACCTAAACTTTAGTGAGCTGTTGAAGAGACCTATCAGGGGTTCAAACAGTTCTGCTACCAGTTCCCTAAGTATTGACAATAGCAACCCATCTGGCTCCAGGGCCTTACCTATTTTGAGGGCTGTTCCCTTTAAAAAAAGCTAATTTTAGGACCCTTTCACTAGTAAATTTTGACCACATCATCTGTGGGACTCCCTTAGTGGCTACTTTAATGCCACTTTCTGACAAGGGGCTACAATACTCTCTAGTGAAAACTGAGCAAAAGTACACATTGAGGATGGAGGCCTTTTGTCTGTCCTCCTCTATCATCTAACCCCCCCAGCTGGTCTTACGATTACCCCCTCAGTTTTTCCTTTTTTCCGTAATATGTCTGAAAAAGTGTTTTTCACCCCATAACCTATCAGATCCCTATCTGACATAATAGCAGAAAGCCCACTAGAAAAGTTGCTCTGAGAGGGATGAGGGGGTTGAATTGCATCGGTTCTCAGCAGCAACGTGTAGGGGTAGATTTATTGTGAAATGCAGCCCGGGGGGGACCAAGATGACCATACTGGGTGCAACTATCAGAGCTCTCTGTGGGAACCCTTTTAAGAGCATATCAAATGGACTCAATATAGCGTTCTACTACAGATGAGGGGAGAGGATTAACATAATTATGATCCTATGACCAGCAAAAAAGATACAGCTTGCACAATTATTTATTTATTTATTGAATTTTGATGAGTGGGTAGACCCACTGAGCCCTGAAGTTCCCTTTTTCAGGGGCGAACTGGGAGACAGAAACAGTACAATACAGTCAGGTAGTACATTGTGCAGAGAAAGTAGACATGAAATTCAAGGTTACAATAAAGGCAATATTTCATATATTGAACTTAAGTGCAACAATTGAGGGAGTTGAGGCATGCTTTTGGAATAATTTTGGGTGAGAAAAGGAGAGGGATTGGTGCAGGATGTGGGACCAGGGGTGACTATCCAATACTCTGACAATGGCACAAGCTTGCCCCAAGCAGGTGGGACTTGAGCCTTGTGAGAAAGTTTAACAGTGATGAGGCTTCCTGTACTAAAGGTGGGAGAGTGTTCCACAGCTTAGAGACAGTGTGAGCGAAGGATTTGCCTCCCATGTTAGTCTTGACTTTGGGGATTGCTAGTAGAGACCGACTGGTGGACCTGAGTACATGAGGGTTAGACTTAGGAATAATTATTCTTGTAAGGCTAGATGGGGCAGTCAGGTGCTGCAGTTTGTAAGCAAGGCAAAGCAGGGGTTACTGAAGATGAGCCTCAAAGGAAGGCCACTGAATCTCGGCCAGTTAGACGCGGCGGGGTGGCTTCTTGGGTGACTCAGTGTCGCAAACCTCACCACCTGGTTGTACAGGACCTGAAACCTGTCAACCTCTTGCTTTGATATACCCTGAATTACAGGAGCAGCATACGTTAATGTAGGAAGGAGGACAATGGAGGCAATTGCTCGCCTCGCCTCTGGGATAAGCTGTTTTTTTAGCTGGTACAAGGTGCCAAGTTTGCCGTGGATAGACCTAGTTACCTGGTTTATGTGAGACTTAAAGGTGAGACCTTTAAGTCCCTCGTAGACCAGGTAACTAGGTCTATCCATGGCAAATGGTGATATCAGCTCAATGAGCAATTACAGAATGTGATTTAGTGTCAGAAGTACTTTCTGAAGGAAAATTAACACCATTGTTTTCTCTTGCCATTACTGAATGCTTAAAATCCTTGCCATTCAGTGACAGACTTTCCAAATTTATTAGGGACAGAGGATAATATTAAAGCAAAAATTAGGGATATCTTCAAAAGCAGGGAAAGTTGAGATGCATGGGCCAGTACATAATTTTACTGTTGTGGTGCCATCGTTCAAATGAGATGTTAAACCAAGGTGCCTTGTATCCATCTCTGGCTACAGTTCAATGGGAGTTAAAGATACTATGGCACTGATCAAAGAAAGGTGGGGGAGTTTCCCTGGTATCATGGCCAACATCCCACTGTCAATAAAATAGGGTGAAGTAACCCACTCAGGATGTACCTGGAAATGAGCTTTCCTAGCTCAGTATACCTTTCTTATTAAAATCAATTACAGATAAACAAATGAATGTGAGAACTGAAGCAGAATTCCATAAGTTCTAATACTCAACATGTTTAATATACACATGTATAGAACAGTGTATCCGTAGGTGTGTGCAATGAGTTTTTTCCACACCTGAGGTGTTAATGCTACACAAACCATGAGAACAAAGCTGAAAGAGTTTATATAGATATCACACACTGAAGGTGTGTAAAGAAAGTTATTACACTCCTCACGCCATCTTTTATTTCATATAATTACTGACTCCAAGAACTGCAAAAAGAAGAGAAATAGTCTGAGAAATAAAACGCTGTTTGAGATAGACAGTTGCTTTATTAATGAACATTTGTAACTGATACTGAGCAGAAGTAGCTGCAGAGCACTGGTAAAATAAGAAGTTGTATTTTTTTTATTTAAAAAAAATGGCTTGCTGCTGGCCCATCGGCACTGCAGTTGGATTTCCACTTGCAATGCTGGTGACCTGAGTTCAGCAACCGACTCATGTCACTGGAGGGCTGGCTGGGGGTAGAGAAGGCTTGAGTGTCTGATGACTGCTCGCCTTCTCCTGGGGGAAGGCTGGAGATGTGGCTCACTGAATGCTGACTCCTGGACGAGACTGGGAATGCAGTACCTCAGCGAGCTTGTGGTACTCAATGGGGTGGTGGTCATTGGCTTTCACCTTGATGTCTGTGGCATGCCATGCCCCAGAGAGAAAAACTGGAAAACAACTTCCTGACCAGTTGGATGACAGCTGCTGGCCCTCACTGCTACAGAAGCCCCGGTCTCCAAGCTCCACTTCAGCAGTACCCAGGGTCCGACAGAGTGCACTGTTTGTCCCCTTTGGTGCCTTCCCCCTCAGAGGAGAGGGACCCATCAGGTGAAGGGCGACACTGGACTACCCCAGGGGTGGCTACAATATGAGGTGGAGGGGGACAGGGTGAGTGCTGGAGGGGCCTATTCTGGCCCGAAGAAGAGGCAGACCAGGGAGCTGGAGGAACAAAAAAAATATATATGTATATATATATATATATGGCTTAATCCTGCACTTCATTTGTATGCTTATCAATGAAAAATGGTGATACAGACCTGACAAAGTAACATGCTATGCAAGGGATGATGCTGTGTCTTCAGCGACGAAAACAAGAAGGAAGGGCAGGATCAACCAAATAAATTCTGTATACAAAGAAATATATATTTTTTAAAGGGGGAGGCAGTGTTCTAGTAGTGAGTTTGTGAAGTTGTTTTCTTGCACATGAAATTGGTTAATAAAACACTCTCAAGAATCATGTATGTCATACAATGAAGCTGGAAGTCACAGACTAGCTGTTATAAAAGATGATGCTTAACAGTGAATTTTGTTACAATTTTCTGGGTGTAATCATGGCTGGCCAGTAATTATTGTGGCTTTGTGTACATGTTTAAATTTTGCTATGATAAACTGATTCATTTGAACTAAAAGGGATTAAAAACATTGAGATTAGCTGGGTTTTAATTCTGAACTGATAACTGCTTCCAAATGGGAACAGAAATAACTGTGCAATATAGATGTAACAACAACACACTGCAGGGTATAGGTTGCACTCAGCATACCATGGTTCTAAGTGTTGAAGCCACCCGGCGAAGCTGCGCCTATGGTAAATTGAGTACAGTCCACAAAACCTGGAGTGTGTTGTTTCACTTATAAAATGGGAATTGCTGTTTGCAAGTAAAATGTAAGAAAAAGTGAAAAAAGGGATAAAAACTAGAGTCTATTGTTTGAAACATAAAAGTGAAACTTTCTTCCTGTTGCTGGGGTTGGGGGTTTTGACTAAGTGCCGGTATAGGGGAGGTGCTTTAAACTGTGCTTCAGTTGAGGTTTCTTGAAAGACTGACAAGCTGTGGCACTGGAGATGTGCTTTAAAGTGTATTTCAGCTGAGTTTCCTTGAAACTTTTAAAGAAACTTGTACTTTAGCTGGGGTTCCTTGAAACATTCAAGAATCCTCAACCAAAATGTGTGGTTGTGCTGAAATAAACACAATAGTCATCAACCAATCAGAATGCAGGATTTTTGGAGCCCATTTTACCAGGTAGATACTGCACTGCCCTGTGGTAGACCAGTTTGGGGAGCAAGCATGTGTTTTCCACGTCCTCAACTAGTAGAAGTTAAGCCCATCACTGAGGCAATACATTGCTCTTTAGAGAGGGTGTGCGAGAGTGCATAGCTTGGTAGCACCCACTACTTTCAAGATACAAACAGGGCATGGTGGGATTTGGGGGCCAGGTTGTACAACACATTCTGTAAGTGCCTACAATGGGATTAAAAGGGATAAGGGGATTTGGATGTGGGAAAAAGCTAGCTGAATAAAAAAACTGCTTCATCTTTTTCAAGATTATCAGAAGTCAGGGGTTAACATGAGTGATACAAATTAAGAAATATGCAAAACACCCATTCATATTTGTCACCAAACAGAGGACATAGACTCTGTTTCTTCCATTTTTTATTTTGCTACAATCTGAAATTTGGCCACTAATGTAGTCTGTTTTATGCCCCAGTGTATTGGTTTGTATGTTTGGTTTGAAATTGTTCTGCTGCTTTTCAATACTGCTGTTTTCCTGCCCAACATTAGTTTTCTGAATTATCTGTGAGTTGTAGACTTCAGTGACATCAATTTAACAGTAGCCCTTCATGGAAAGCTTTGCTCTAGGCTTCAGCTCAATCTCGGTAGGTTCTGGAACTCATCAGAAATTATACTTAATTACTGGGCAATAAGAAAACATTTACAAAGATGTTATATACTGTATATGGATTACAGTGAGGCATCTGACACTGTACCACATTATGAGTTGATGGGCACAATGTTAAAGTCAGGCATCGGAATAAATATAGTGGCATGGATCAAATCATGGCTGGATTACAAAACACAGCAAGTTACAGTCCATGGGGTGAGTTCGGACTCGGTTGGGGTAACTAGTGGGGTCCCACAAGGGTTGTTCCTGGGCCCCACACTGTTTAATTTCTATGTCACTTCAATGATCTGTGTGGAGGATGTCTGTATATCTAAGTTTGCAGACAACACTAAAATCAATAGGGCGATAACTCAAGAGGATGCTGTAAAGTTGCAAACTGGAATAATCAGGATGAAAAATTGGGCAAGGGAGCATAAGCTGATGTTTAACTTGCAAAAGTGTGCAGTAATGCATTTCAGCCGAACAACCCCAAGGCTAGGTACCATCTAAATGGTATACCCTTATAGGAAATGAAAGAAGAGAAAGACCTTGGTATTAAGATCACAAATGATCTTAAGTTCAAAAATCAGTGCAATGCCAGTTCCAAGACTGCTTCCAAAATATTATATTGTATTAGAAGGCATATAAGAAGCTGTGATAAAAAAGTTGTACAGCCCCTGTACACCTCCCTTATGAGACCACTCCTGGAGAATTGTGCCCACCTGCCGGCTACCTACACTAAAGTAGGAATTAATACACTGGAGAGAGTGCAATGTACTGCAACCAGAATGGTGACAGGACTAAAAGACCTGACAATGAGGATAGACTAAAATTCTTGAGGTTGTATTCCTTAAAATGCAGAAGGTTAAGAGGGAATTTTTGCTGTCTACAGTATATTCAGCTTTTACTAACAATGATTTGTAGGAATGCTTGGGTCTAGAGCTCAAGGAACAGCATTATAATACCAGGGCCCACATATTACAACTGAAGGAGCAGAAATGTAACACTATGCAAAGGGCTCACTGGTACAGCCAAAGGGTCATAAATGTTTTGAATGGCCTTTCACTGGCTATGGTTGGTAGTAAACATATGTCTGAATTTAAAAATAAACTTGACATTTATTATGCAGGCTCCAAGATGGAATTTTCCCCATGATGCTAGAGGCGAGCATTATATAGGTCAATGATCTTCTTTGCTCGTAACTATCTTTGAGAACTATGAGGAAGGACTCGAAATAAAGGAAAAAAAGGCAAGTTCAAAACAAACACATTAAAAAGTATGGGGAGGTGGGAGTAAACAGATTTCACACATGTCCAGATTTATAACTGTATTAAAATGTAAAAAACAAGGTTTATGATCCCTTTATAAGAATAAATTCATATACTGTAACATGTAAGACTAACTCCCCATCCCCAGGAAAGAGGTAGTGCAACTTTATAAGAATGTACTCCCTGGAGGACAGGAGAAAGTGTGGGGATATAATAGATACCTTTAAATATCTGAAGGGGATAAATAGTGTGGGTAGTAAAGGCCTCTACAAGCTAGGTGACAACAGATCAACAGGAGGGCACAGTTTGAAGTTGGTGGGGGGTGGAGGGATGTTAGAAAAAAATGTTTTCACTGAGATGGTGATGGATACATTGAATGCACTGCCAAAAGAGGTGGTCTCAGTGGAGATGGTGGGTGGCTTTAAGAGGGCTTGTGATAGGCATGAGAGGAACCGATGGGAGTGTGCGGGGGTTATGAAAGAAGGGTTGACAGGGGAAGGGGGCAGGGCCAAAGGCATAATCCAGGGACACTGTAATTCTAACAAGCAAACTCAATGGACCAATCTGGCCTTCTTCTGCCAGCTCATTCATACGTCCGTATGTTTGTATTATACTTAAAGTGATTGTCCTGTTTTCTGCAAAATATTGGCAGTTGCTTTCAGTAGGACTACAATATCATTACACTAAAAAATAAATTTTGGGACATTCCATTTTTTGTTGCCAAATACATTTGCCTGGAAATAGGCCCTTTGTATCTTATTCTTCATCTGTTCCTGCCACTTTTTCTGCCTTGAAATCATAGTCCTCTGCTATGACATCACAACCTGTTGCCACAGAAGTGATTCTGATGTAACAAGCAGATTACTGTTAACACAAGGCAGAGAGAGCAGCAAGAACAGATAAAGTTTGAAGGGCATGAAGCATGTTTTCATGCAAAATGTCCTCAGTAATAAAAAATGGAATATCCAGAAACTCAGAGTTTGGGGGTAACTGTGTAAATGAGGATTGTTAATAGCAACTCAAGCCTGCTCTGGTAATTTACTCCTCTATGCGGATGATGCAGTGTTATTCTCCAGCCACCCAGACCCGTTCTGTCTAGCTAGTAGTCAAGACAATTTCACAGCTCTTGGGGCATGGTTCACTCTACATAAACTTATCATGAATTATAAAAAAACAAAATCCATTCTTCTTGCTAGCCCCCATCACAGACTAAAAACTGCCCCGCTCACCTTAACATATTCAGCAACCTCAATATCCCGATTGACCAAGTCTAGACCTTTAAATACCGCAGTATTACACTGGATAGCACTTTGTCCTACACAGAACACATCAACACTGTCTCCAAGGTAGTAAACTGTAGGCTAGGGGTATTCTATTGGCACAGAAACAGCATGACTCAATAAGTATTACTAACTGCAGTTACCAGCTCCATACTCTCAATTGTGGACTATGGCCTACTCATTTATGGCGCCACCACTGAAATGTCCCGAAGAGAATTAAGTTCGCCCTCAATAAATCCTGTTGCCTGGTCACTGGTTCTCATAGCCGCATGCACACATATGATTTGTACTCCAGTACAAACTGGCTGAACCTCGGAAACAGGATCAAGTACCATACCTGTTTATATGCTAAGAAAATCAGCTTGGGCCTAACTCCTCTCTGCTCCCAGCACCTTCTCACATACACTACTAATTCACACAGTACCGGGAATGCATCTAAACATGCCTTCCAAGTCCCCTTCTGCCACACCTTGCATACCCAACGTTCCTTTAGCTTTACATCTCCTAGCTGGCTGAATGACCTTCCTATAGCAACATTAAATGAACCCAAATGTGGTCCTTTTAAGCATCTCTTAAGACAACAGCTGGTTTCATGCAACTGCTGTGACTGCCCGACCTAGTGAAGTGAGCCAGGATAATAGTAAATATATCAGAGATAAGAAGATTCTATTAGGTGATGATGGAATAAATAAGAGGATGAGTGATTCAACTGTCTGAATACTAGAAATCAGTCTTTCATAGTACATCTGCTAGATGGTAAGGCAGTTATTTTCCTATTTGGCTACCTGTTGTTATTTTAACCAAAATGGAGAGGCAGGAGGCACGATTTGAGAAAGGAACCAGTTTATTAAGCAACGCACCACAGGGTAGGGAACAGGACAAAAAAGGGAAGTAACAACAAAATGAAATACTACTACTGTTATCTTCCTAATATCCTGAGGCCTTATACTACAACTCTAATCTCCTGTACGAGAAGGACTGTAAAAGAATTAGCTGTAACAGCTATGATGTAAGACCGTCCTATCTATACTCCTTGTAAGAGGGTGACTTTATAACAAGATGAACAAAATGATCAACTGGCTGTAACAGCTATGCTGTAAGAACATCTTAATTCCAATCCCTATGCAGACTCCTACACCAACCATGAGGTACACCTTAGAGTACTCCACACTGTCAGTCACTCTATATGCTATAGGAAGAGTCTCTACATATGGCAGATGGCAGTTTGTGTACATTTTAGATTTTCCCTGTCATCAAGAAGAAAAGGTCAAGTAACTCGATTGGATGTCCAGTGCAATTCTGAGAAACTTTTAGGGAAACTAAGGGATGCAGAGAGGATTTTAACATACCATGAGTTGTCGGCCACACCCCACATCTCTAAGGTAGCCGGAATACAAGCCCAGGATCACGATTTCTTCTGCTAAGAACCCATGGAGGGCCACCATAATGGGAACACACAAAATCTGACTGCAGTCCACTTCTGGACTGCCTGGAAAGGGGAAACAATGCGAACCACCCAGCCAAAATCTACTTCTGGATTGCCAAGTGAAGGACTCAATGTAAACTACTCAGCCACAGCCCACTTCTGGACTGCCAGATGCAAAGATGGGGAAGATACAGTCCACTTCTGGACTGCCAAATGAGGAGATGAAGAAGATCACCCTGCCACAGCCCATTTCTGGACTACTGGATGAGAAGAATGATGCAGACTCCACTAGATACAGAAGTCTGGATAAGAAAGTATCTGGAAATCGGAGTACGATGGACTTCCGGGTCCCAAGGCCTGATGAGCCAAGGGCACACACAAAACAACAAACCATTTGTCAAACAATGACAAAGTCCAGGATCACGGTTCATCGAACTGTGACAAAGTTCAGGGTCCAAGGCCAGATGAGCCAAGGGCAGACTGAAAACAACAAACAGATCATCACTCAGAGGACTGACACAGATGATTCGGATGGTACTCTGCTGTGGATGTGAAAATAAGAAACGGAAGGGAGATTCTGTACTGGGCCAAGCTGTACTTGGGGAACTGTAAGTGGAAAATGATAAACAGGGCGATGCAACTTTGAGACTACTGTGGCACAGTTCTTCATGGAGTTGCTGTTGGCTGCTTCTGGGCTATACTGGAAGATGATTCCTGAAGAAATGATGAAGACTGACAGTGTTGCACCAGGGTGAAATGACTCTAGATATTGTTGAAGACTGATTCAGGTACTTTCCGAGCACCGAAATGCTGGAACACAACACAATGCAAGACAGTTCTGGCACTCAATAATGTTCATAGGATGAATAGCAATGCAATAAATGTCACAATTCCTACTGTAGTGGTCATTGTATACTCTCAATGTCGAGACCACAGTAAATAAACAGGCACTTTTATTCTTCTGGGTAAACCCTAGTGTTCAGTGGACCTAACTTCGAGGGGTCCCTCTAGCTAAATTGGGTTCTCCTGTTACTGTGGATATGCTACAGTTGGGAATAGGCTTTCAAACAGGCTATAGCTTCCAATGTCTAACCAGGCCCCTTCAACACCTGTGAGCCTATGTGGCTGGCTAGGCTCCTATCACACCTGGGGTTGATTATGCTGCTGGGCCCCTATAGCATCTGTAGGCCTAAATGACTAGCTATGGGTCCTGGGCATTGTGTTGCCCCTTTAAGTCTCTGCGGCCTTCCCTTAGACCAGACCCCTTTAACACCTGTGGGCCTAAATTTGGCTTTTAAGATCTTATTTATTTATTTATTTAGCTTTTGTTAACCGGGTAAGTGCACTAGACAAATCCTGCCTATTTTCAGGCACGACCCAGGGGAGGGGGATACAGATGAATGCCAACTGACCTTAAACCAGACCAAGCTGTTGGTGGTATTTTTTAGTGAATGAGGGAAATTTGGCCAGGACACCGGGGAAATTCCCCTACTCTTTTCGATAAGTGCCATGGGATTTTTAACATCCACCTGAACTACCACCAATCCAGGCAGATGGGACCTCGGTTTAACATCTCATCCGAAAGACGGAACGTCTCATCGGAAAGACGGGGCCTAGTCACCCTCTTTAACAGTGATAGTGGGTCTGACCTGCCCCTTTAAGGTCTGCTTGTCTCACACCTGTAGAACTAACTTGGCTGGGTCCCTTTAAGATCCGGGCCTACTTGTCTGGGCCCCTTTTAATGCTAGGCCTTTATCAGGCCTGGGAGACCTGTGGGCCTAGTTGCCCTTTTAACAACTGTGGGCCTATGCTTGACCTTTTAAGAACTGTGGGCCTAATGAGTTGCTGGGTCCCTGTGACACCTGGGCCTTTTCTTTGGCTAGGCCCCTTTTAATAAACATTCAGACCTGTTGCCCCTCTTAGTGAACTGCTGAACCTTCTTAGTCATGGCCCCTTTAAGCACTGGTTTACTGGATGCTGGACCCCTTTAAATGCTGTGGGCCTGAATGATTGAGTCTTTTTAAATATTTACTTGGGCCTAATGTGCCCCTTTAAACAGGTACCTGGACTTGACTCACTCCTTTAAATACTCATTTGTGCTTCACTTGCCCCTTTAAATAGATATCTGAGCCTGCACTGGCCTGACTTCTCTCTTGCAATTGTATTGCCTTGGCTCAGCCTTAATCTAAATATTTAATCACTTCCCCTTTTGGACCACTGGCCATGGACCCTCCCCTGAGCATTGCCATGCCCGAATATTCATTTATTATTAGGAGCCCCTTCTGGCCCACCTCTGTATGGCACTTGGCCATTTCTCCTGGTGCCCTGAGTTGCCTACTATTAATTAATAAAGCATTTTGTTAAAATCTTTTGGCAGTATGGTAGTCACCTTTGAATGAGGCAAAAAAAATGGATCCTAAGATCCACCCCTAGCCCCACCCCTTTTCATGACTCATCATGCATTGTTTCTCCTAGAAAGCCATTTGTTATATCAATAACACAAGGCTTAAAACAACAGTTTAACAAAATGTTAAGATACTGTACTGTACCTGTTAAAGTTACTTTCTTAGATTCTTCCTAGTTGTTTATTTACTTATGTATTTATTTATTGACATTGGTTTACCAGATGAACATACAGAGATAAAATAAAACTCATTTACAGATATGATCTGAGGGGAGACAAGGGAAATACTGTAAACAGCAAACAACAGTATACATGGTACATAATAATACATAATATAGAGAACAGTGCATGGGCAACCATGTGCAACCAGCCTATTGTGCAACAGAGGGGTTCTGATTACCTCAGACCTCAAGAGCGAAGCTCGAGAGATCCAAGTTAATCAGAACCCCGAGGTGGCACAATAGGCTGGTTGCACATGAGGTTACCCATGCGTTGTTTTTTATAGTGTATTGTCCCATTTTCAATTAGGGTTTTCATTTTTAAAATACCAAAAAAAGTTTGTTGCTTCATCGTGCTCTTCAAGTTGGGACTGCTTGCTAGGTGGTGTGTGTGTTTTCTAGGGAACAGATGTGTTCTTGTTTAATGAACAGCCCTCTATTGGCTGTCATTCTGGTGTGGGAGGGATTTTCAAGAAAAATAAAATGGCGGTCGTAGTTCTCGCTAAGCGAGAGGGAGTTCATTTGGGGATCACTTGTTTTCTTTTTTTAAACTCAAAATATCTGGTCGATCCTACATTTCAAAATATCTGGTTGATCCTGTATGTTTTGAGGCTGTGATGTGACTGCTTCTACCGCTGCCGCTGGGAGTGTAGAGCCTGCCATTTCCGCCGAGTAAAGGTAAGTGACTGAACGCGTGGAACCTCTAGAGGTTTTCAAAATGTCGTTCTGCTGCAGTAGGGTACAATCACATTCCATGACCATTTGAACTGCAGCAGAACAACATTTTTAGAACCTCCAGTTTCCATGCACAATAAGGATTTACTATGCACTATAAAGAAATTGTTTCCTATAATGTGTACTTTTTATCTTTTTCTGGCTCAGTTTCCTTTTTATGTCCACAGTACCATTTCAAAGCCAAAGAAGTGATCATACTTTTTTCTTGAAGAAAAAAAAATTAAAACATTTAAAAATGCCTATATTCTGTTAGAGACAAAAACGTTTACCAGCAATGAAAGTGGAAGACAACTGGCTCTGTTACTGTTACAAAAGGTAGAGGCAGCTTTGCTACTATGCCACTTTAAGATACAGTGGAAAAGATTAGGTTAAGTAAGTGCTAATGGTGTTACTGGACATACTTTACACCTCCCAAGTTGACTGCTTTCACAAACAAAGGGCTATACTGACAACAGAACTTGTCTGTAACCTGGGCATGCAGCTGAAACAATGAATGATATGATAAAATCTGTTTCAAAAGTATGCAAGCACTCACAATGGCTCAAATACCTGACCAGCACAGAGCAAAACTGGATTATTTGATAGGGACCCTGAAAACCTGATCACCAGGTAAAAAACCTGACAGGTGGCAACCCTATCTGGCAGTCAGCCCCTGGCTGATGGTGCTGCCTCTGACTCACTGCTCCGGCCCGGGGTGATGACAAGGAGACTAGATCAGGAGGTGGGAGGTATGCTAACAGTGGGAGGACGACTCAGGAGCAGACAGCACGGCGGATGGCAGGGGGCCTTTCAGATCTTCCTGACGCTGACTCTCACACTCTCTCACTTGCTGTGCATTGATGATGTGGCTCTGCTATCGCCACCGACAGGGGACTGAAGTTTGCTTTTTTAAATAAAAATAATAAAAACAATAAAATGGGGCACCAAGTCCTTTTTGCTGGGAAGTGGACGACTTTACTTCTTCTGGTGCTTCATGATGGCACCACAGACCAAAAAACAGCTTCAAGGGCAGTCTTCAGCAGCTGGAGGCAGAAAAGGCACACAGGCAAGCCCTCAAGGACAGCTTCAACCCTCCAGGTAAGCTTTTCCTTGTCCCTCCACACTTGCTGTGTCCTCTCTCCTCAACAGCTACCAGGAACTCTGTCAACCAATAAAAATTTCAAAGCAGTAACACTGTAAGTTCTGGATCTTTGAATTAGAATGCTGTGCGTGAGCAGCTCTGCACAGCATTCTGTGCTGGGCACATTGTTTACTTTTGCTGGCACAGTAACCTAGCTTGCATTATTCATTCTGTGCTCTGTGCACCTTTACTGGGGTACACTAGGGAGATTGGAGACTACTAGGGAACTGCAGAGGAAGCCCAACTTTGGGGTATTACACTATCACCCTAACTATCCTATCCTGTCCCCCCTCTTTTCACTCTCATGCCCTACCCCCACAATCTACTGTCCATGCCTGCCCTCCTCTGTTATTCTTTTTTTTTTTTTTTCTTTTTTTTCTGGGAGAGACCTCCGTCCTGTTTATCTGCCCTGGTCATGGCCCCCCGGAGCTCCCTCCAACTGCCCATTCCCTCAACTCTTGGTTACCCCCGGCTCACCCTCTAGAGGGCAGGGCTGCAGCACCAGTTCCCCTAATTCTGGCCCCACAGGATTAGTGACTGGTTGGGAGTGCAGCAGCAGTGGCTGATTGAAGCCTGGGGAGGGCTTCATGTAGACAGAGGCATTCCCCTCCTCCATTTTCTTGTTTTTTCCCTCTGAGAGGTGGAAACGTGCAATGACGTCCATCGTCTGCCCTGCCTCCATTAGCTGCGAGTGCCAGTATCTGTGGGATCCCCAGCCTCCACTAGGGGTTCATCACCCACCGGACACTTCCTCACCCTCCCCCTGGAAAAGGAGAGCTGTCCATGGGATGCCCTATCCTTCCCCCCCCCCGGCTGGCCCTCTGGTGACCTGGGTCCGTTCCTGAACCTAGGTCGCCAGCGTCTCAAGCGGAATTTCAACTGCTGCGCTGGTGGGCCATCTCCTCTGTTATTCTCAGTTGTTACTCCTGCCTATATTCCTTTGGTCTACCCCCTCCCTTTCTCTCCAGTTCTTCCCCCCAGCTGGCATAACCAACCTCTGGTTTGTCTATCCTCGTCAACAAAGTCATTCCTCTGGCTGCTGGCTCTAACTTCCTGCTCCAGAACATCTTTACTTATGAACATAACTGTGACTCCTGATTGGTCCCACTAATTGTTTTCCACCTTAATCCTTTGCCTTAGTGTCTAACCCACCAGCTGGAACTAGCATGCTGGTAATCATTGTTATTTGTACTCCTTCTTTGATCTCCTCTCTGATTTTTGAATTGTAATGCACTGTATGTACTTACTTTGATGTGGAACCGAAATCATTGTTATTCATTCAACTTATTTAATCTCTTCCCTGTGATTATTGTTCTGTGTTGCACTGGGTTATATTGTACTCATTTTGATGTGGAACCTGGGTAAAAGGATTTCTGACTCATAGGTACTTGTTATCCAAGATTTCAATAAATAAATAAAATAAAATAAACTGTGAATTATTTGCTGGAAATCAGTAAAGCTCTTTGATATCTATGGGTTTTTATCTGAGAATTAGTGTAAGGTGCTTGGGGATTGTAAATTGTGATTGTGTTTCTAAATGCACTCTTAATCCATGATGGTTTACTATGCTACATGCTAGTCTTTCATTTATACGCCTGCCTGCAGCTCTTCTGAAACTAATGATGTAAAAGCAGCAAACCACCTTTTAAGTCAAACTCCCACACATCACAAGATTTCGGAGGGTTGTTTCTGTTTTCTCACCTTCTTGGTTTAAATTGTTCAGGCAGCTTGGTTTCAGAACTGGGAGGGTGAAGGGCTCCTTACATGGATGCATCTTGTGCATGTTTTTTCAGTTGCAGAAGAGAAATTCTTCTTTAGCTGCTTTCTCAGTGCAGTAATCCAGCCACAAAGAAAATGTACTCAAATGTGGGCATAGAGAATGGGCCACACTGTATGTACCACATGGTTCTGCCATCTGTAGCACAATGATGCCCATGGACCAGTTTGCTACATTTTATTTGCTTCAAGTCCAAGCAGCTCAAAGCTCCAACCATATGTGTTTGTGCTGACTGACAAAACCACATTTTAGTGCCACTGCAATATTAGACACAGATAGACAAACCATTGCCAAACTCAGAGGCATTCATTCACTCTGTACCTCAAGCATGCCTGCTATTTTAGTAGTAGCAGGCTATTTCTTTGATATACTGTATTTAGGGCCTTTTCCAAGAGCAAGTTATATAACAAAATCTAAGGGAAATGGGAATATTAAGTTTGCAAAAAAGTTATTGTAATCCAATTCCCCTTGTGAGTAAATGTTTTACTTGTGAAGTACTCTGGTTACTGAAACCCTCAAGGCAGAGGAAAGGCATCTTCTGTTGTTGACAGTACTGTACAGCTTTCCCAATGCTGCTCTTAGACATCAGTTTTGAACTAGAGACGTTATCTCTCCTGACTAAGAAGATAATCATACATTCATGCTTGTATATGGTCCACCATGGAGCTATTTTCAGGATTAAAAACACTACATTTTGACTTGCTGTGTACAGTAGATTGCTTTCAAACTGTCACCCAATCCTGTGTATTCAAAAATCATCAGTGTGAGGAGATAAAGTCAAATCAATATTTATTTTACAAATAGCGAAAGATTTCAAATTATACATCTATCACCTCTGGTTGGTTACTTCTACTAAGTGGAGATGTAGTGGTTGAAAGCATGTCCACTTAAAGTGAGCTACCCAACTAAGCTGGTGAAAGGTGCACTAGCCATTAGCTGAGAATTAATTGCAAAAGAAGACTGTCAACTCTCAAATAATTCAAAGGTCCTACACAATCAGAGTAGTGCTATGCTTGTGCAACTGTGATAACTGTTTGGCCATTCACACTCTCTATTCCACAGGGAATTACCACCCTGCAGGGGTACCAATGGCAAGGAACCCTCAAAGAGGGTTCCACCCCTAGAGGTGCCATGGAAAGATTCCCTTGGCTAAAGGTACCTTAGAAAGGAAAGGAGCCCCCCCCCCCCGAGGAGAGAGACATGCCACTGCAGGTGGAGTGGAGGATGGTGGGGCAAAGAAAAAATGCTTCAGAAAGAAGCTGGGAGGAACTGCTTCTGTATCTCAGGATGGGGCATGGCTATTTGCTCACCCCCTTGAACTGCAGGCATATCCTTCCAATTCAATCTGCCTATGCAACCAGAGTAGTGTTATGGTTATGCAACTGTGATAACTGTTTGGCCGTTTGAACTCTGTATTCTGTGGGGTATTACAACCCTATAGGGTTATCAATGACAAGGAACCCTCAAAAAGAATTCAACCCCTGGAGGTGCCGTGAGAAGAATCCCTTGCCTAAAGGTACCTTAGGAAGGAGCTCCAAAAAGAACATTGAGCAGTAAACATTGACTACAAGGCAGAGAAGTAAATTGACAGCAACAAGATGGCTTTATGAAAAATAATGAGATGCACAGTTTGTCAGGATAGCGCTGATAAATGGATTGCACTGATGACATCAGGGGGCTACCTAAGGAGAGAGGGAACAGTGAGTAGGGCCACCATCAATCTCCATCCAACAGTGGAATCTACCTAACAAAACTAGGGAATATATAATAAACAACTTAAATCTAGCTAGGCACTATGACCATTGAGGAGGAAAATTCTGGGAATCCAAGGCTGAGATCACCTTCCCTCGAGGCATTGGGATGTTCTGTGTGTTAAGCGGACAGTGTGACACACAAGACAAAACTGACAAGCCAAAACAAACCCCCAGAAGGAAAATGACTTAGGAGAAGTTCGAGGTGGAGGGGAAGAGGACAACGAAGGCAAACAGCTGCGGGGCGAGCGGCAACAAAAGGGAGTACAGACAGCTGCGGAGTGAGTGGCAATGACAATGGGTAAAGACGTTGCTACACACATATGCACTGTATCCAGGTACAGTGGTACACATACACACCGTAATCCACTATAGCTACACACAGACGCGCCGAGTCCACAACCTGCTATGGCGACACATGTGTGCCATGTTCCATTATGGCAACACACATACACACTGTAACCCACTACAGCTACACACATGTGAGCTGTAACCCGCTATCAAGACATGCATACATGCCATATCCCACTTCAGCAACACACAGATGTGCCGTAACCTGCTACAGCTACAGACATACATGCCATTATCCACTACAGTAACACACATATTTGTTGAATCCCTCTTCAGCTACACACATACATGATGTATCCTACTATGGCTACACACAGATGTGCCGTAACCTGCTATAGCTACACACATACATGCCATATCCCACTATGGCTGCACACAGATGCACAATAACCAGCTATGGCACCACACGTACATGCTGTAACCTGCTACAGTGACATGCATTCATGCCGTAACCCAGTGCAGCGACACACATATGTGCCACAACCCGCTATGGCTACACACATATGCACCTAATTTGCTACGGCTACACACATACTCAACGTAACCTGCTACAGCAACACACATATGCACTGTATCCTGCTACAGCTACACACAGACACATCGTATCCCACTATGTCTACACACATACACACCATAATCTGCTACGGTGACACACATACGTGCTGTATCTGCTACGATGACACACAGACACACTGTATCTCACTATGGCTACACACATGTGCACTGTAACCCACTACAGCAACTCACATATGCACCATGTCCCATACTGAAAACACGTACACAGCTAAACACATGCACAGCCACAGAGGATGAGTATCATGAAGCCATGTAGGCTGCAAGGTTAATATATTTATGCATGAATAGCTTAAAAGCCATGTAGGCAAAGGAGCAGTGTAAATCATATAGCTTACATAAAATCATGCTCCTGCTAATTGGAGCCATGATGCCCCACTGTGACACTGCAGTCCCCGACCGGGGAAATAACAGTGAGGCCACAAGCTGAGCATCATGATACCAAATGGCAACTGTAATGTTGGTTGGGTAGGAACCCCAAAAGAGGTGCCTGTACAGAGCAATGCAAACAGGGGAGGCAAATTAATGACTGAAAGGTACAATAGTTAAATTTAGAAACATACTGCTAAAACACATGCAGCTTGAAGCTGAGGCCAGCCAGCAATTTACAAGCAGTAGGCATTTGTAATACAGCAATGAAAGCCAATACAATAGCTGCAGGTTTCAGCAGAGCAATGCAGCAGTTGGGCCCAGCTAAACAAACACTGAATAAATTGAGCAGATGCATGGTATTCACAGGAACGTGCCACCAATCAGAGCCCAGTGCTGAAACCATTATGAAATGACCCTGGAGCATAGACATTAGGCTCATTCAGCCAATGTGTCCTATGATGCCAGGAAACTGTGTCTGACAGTCACAGGAGAGAGACTGTGCTTCCAGGGTTCATGTGGAGGTTGGTAGGCATGAAAGATACCTGTTCAGCTTCAGTATTTGAAAAGACAAAAGTATGACCTACAGAAGCAAAGAGAGAGGTGAACATTGGAAGAGAGAGAGAGAGAGAGAGAGAGAGAGAGAGAGAGAGAAAGAGCAAGCATGCTCTGAAGCTGTGTCCCAGCTTTGGTAAATCCAGCCCAGTAGACCCAGAGTCATGCAGCCATTGGCCATGGACAGATAGGGATTGAACTAGATCCCTACAGGGCAGATGTAAGTCATGCCTGCAGGTTACAGCTGGTGGAATGTGGAACTCATGCTCATTGGAAATTCTGTTTCCAAAATGTTTTTTGGAGTTTAATATTTAGTTTGGCAGAATTACAAAAAGCAATTCTATGTAAACCACTGAAACATATTCTGTAGACAAATGTAATCCATGAAATACCTTTGTTCGGTTTATTGAAAATTAACCTGGGGTTTACATAAACTATGAATTACGATTCCACAGTTAACATTCTGCTTTCAGAATTCCACTTCTGATGGAATTCCATGGAATCTGGTATGATTTCTGGAATTCCATAGAATTCCTGGGGGACCAGAATATGGAAATTCCACACCGCTCTGCTACAGGTTTACCCTATCTGAAGCTACTGCAATGTGTTCACACCAGTTATCACTCACAGTGGGACAATGGTATCTGAACCCTGATTGTGTGGACTTGTCATGACAGGAGGATCAGTAGCCAAGGCTCTGTGGTACAGCGACATCCCGAGTACTGCTTCATCAGCAAAATTAGCAAAAGGCCTGAAAGATGAAGCTGTCAGAAGGCCTGAGAGACAAAGATCAATAAGAGGCCATTTGGGGGGTGAAAGCATCCAAGACTTTATAGTTCCAGAACTGCACAACTGTACTGTACTGGAGCAGGTTAAGGAACATCAGTCTCCAAGGTGCCAGTTGTGAGGATACCACCAGCTAGAGAGATAGCAACTGAACTATGGGAAACCATCAAGGTTATGACCCTTTCACATATTATCTAGCTAGACAGAGGGTTAGACCAGGAAAGTCAAGGTCCTGGGTTGGACTGCACCTGACATATTGGAAGGCCTAGGCAGAAGACCTATGGTGGCCATCAGGTCCAGCATCCCATTTTGGATACAAATTTGGATTAATTTCCTCCTGTTTTCTAATTCACCTTGAGTAATTGGTCAATTTCATTTGTAGTGTTGAAAGTCAGCAAACATGCCTACATGTACACCAGCCTGTTCCATATAAGTTTAGCTCAGCTAGGTACCCATCACAATTCATGAAGAGCTCTCAAGATCCTTGAAAGTAAAAGTTAGGTGCACCTGCAGCTGTGGTTTAATACACTGCTAGAGTGTGAGCAGTACAAAAGTACATACAGAATATGTGTTTATGTAACGTAAGCTTGCATTGCTACCATTACTCTAATTTTCCCTGATATCCACAAATTCCTTATTCCCCTCCCTTCCAATAAAGCTACTTTTGTTTTTTTCAGATTATGTTGTATTGCTGTTTATTGCATATAGTCACATTTGTTTGTGTGGTGGTTATTGAGTTTGATGGAAATCCTGGAGTTATTTGAAAATGGTATTCCTGAGGGGCAACATCAGTGAGTTCCCTAGCCCATAAGGAGTTCCCCCAGGTGGAGGTACCATATCACATTGCCATTGTTCACTGTGTCATGGTGGTTCATGGCCAAGGGCCTGAAAATCACCCACATGAACATGAGAAGCCTGATGGCGAATTTTGCAGAACTGGAAATATGGGTGATGCACTATTCCCCGGACTTACTTAGGCTAACAGAAATGTGGTTCAAGCCAAACATCCCTGGCTCAATCTGCTCTATTAAGGGCTATAAGTCACTCAGAAGGGACCATTTCTCCACAAGAGGGGTGGTGGGGTTATCTTTTATGCCAGAAAGCATCTAATTCTAAAAGCACAACCAACTGAACTAACATGCACTTTAGAAGCCCTCCATGCGATTCTGTTACTAGGAAACAAAAAGAAAATCAACTTGATCTGTGTTTACAACCTACCCAAAAGTGGTCTCATAGGATTAACAAACCTAATGGACTACCTGGTCTCACTAAAAGGCAAAAGGGAACTCCTACTCATGGGAGATTTCAATCTGGACTTCGCAGGAAAACACTCAGAGGTCATATGGTGCTGTACCTGGAAAACTACACTTAACATAGCTGATTAGGTGTCCAACAAGACTACCATAACAGGGCAGTCACAGCTCCTTCCTGGACTGGATCACTACAAACAGAGCTGACCATTTTCAGGCCACTGGCACACTTCACAACTCCATCAGTAACCATACCCCGGTTTTCTGTGTCTGGACTGTACATGCTCTGAAGCCTCCCTCCAAAGAAATTATATTCCAAGATTTTTCAAAACTAAACATAAGCGAACTACATGAAGGTCTTTACTACATTGACTGGTCCCCAATCTACCAGACAAATGATGTAGAATATGCGCTAACTGTTCTCATAACCATCCTCCAGGAAATGCAGAATAAACACATACCCCAAAAAAGAAGAAGGCACCGAGGTATCCTTTACAAGATGGGTGCAGTGATCTATTAGAGAACATGAGAGGCAGGGATAAGACCTGGCCTGCTGCAAAGAAAAACAGTCAGCAACCTGACTGGGATGAATACAGAAGGTAATGGAATGTCTAAGAAAGCAAATTTAAGTGGCGAAAAGGGTCTAATCTAATCAACTACTACAGAAATCTGCCAATGACACCCGTAGCTTTTGGAACCATATAAAATCATTCATGGGACAGGGTGGAAACTCAACAATAGATGATATGACATTGAATGGTATGAGCTGTAATAATATTAACACAATTGCAAATGCTCTAAACACCCACTTCTCAGACCTCTCTAAGTACAAGAAGCTTACCAGCCAGCCCTCTGTTATGCCACCCAACTACACGGAACTTGCCACCACTTTGCTTACCCTTAAACAGGTCACTACAGTGGAAGAACTGAGACTAATGAAAAAAATCCTGGCATACAGATTCACTGGGTAGGATGGTCTAATACCCATGTTTCATAAAATAGTAGCCTATCACTCAGCACAAAGGCAGTACCATCGCTCTGGAGATCTGGATGAGTTATCCCCATACATAAGAAAAGGGATACAAAAGACATGAATAACTACCATCCAATTGCTATATTACCTGCTCTAAATAAGCTACTTGAAAAAGTTGTAGCTGCTCAGGTTGCAGAATACATACAACAAAACAACTTACTCACCTCAGCACAACACAGATCTAGAAAGGAGCACAGCACAACCACGACTCTCATCAAACTCACAAATGATGTAAAATTGGCCGTGGAGCAGTTTTTGCTGACTAAGCAAAGGCATTTGATCTGGTGGATCACACCTTGCTACTATCAAAACTGGCTGCACTGGGCTTCTCTTAAGACTCTACTTTTTGGTTTGACAGTTATGTCATCAGACAAAGGCAATTTTTACAAATTGATAAATGGAAATCCAATTTCTCCCCCACCAGCATTGAGGTACCACAAGGATCCATTCTCGACCCACTGCTTTTTTCTCTGTTTGTAAATGAGATGCCACAGATGTCTAGTTCCACCTTCATTATTCTATATGCAGATGACATGATATTGTACACCAGTGTCAAGGACATAACCACAATACATTCCACACTGGAGTTAGATTGTGTATGTCTACATACATGACCAATACACAACAAACTACTACTGAATGCCAAGAAAACAGTTGCTATGCTATTTGGCTCAGCTCCCAGTATCAAAGACAATGCAACCACCCTGTCAATTTGTGGCCCAGATGGTATGCCACTGGAAATGGTTGATGCCTTCATGTACCTGGGAATAACTCTTGATCACTTGATGGATTTTACTCTGCACAGAGCTAATTCATGCAAAGCTGTAAATATAAAACTGGTGTTGGCTTATAAAATTAGATAATCTTTAAACACAACAGCAAAACTGGCAATTGTGCAGGGGTATTTAGACCTAGCCTAACTTACGGTATAATGCTATTTCATGATACCAACAAAGGGGTACTACAAAAATGGGACACTTGCTATAATAACATCTGCCACTTTGCCCTGTCGGTACCAAGGCGCACCCACCGTTGTATACTTTTCTCAAGTCTGAGCTGACTCTCTCCAACCTTATACTACATATACACCATGGGATGTACAATAGACAACAACATCAGAACTGGCACACCAGAGTCCCTGGCTAGCATGATGAATCAAGCAGCACAGACCTATCCGCCAAGGTCAGTAGTGAAGACTCTCCTTGGTATACCTAAAAGAGCCATGAAAATGGCAGAAGAAGCTTTCACTGTGTCCGCCCCCAAACTTTGGAACTACATACCATTAACTGTTAGGCACTCCAAATTTCTTTATATTTTTTTCTTATTTTTTTTATTTAGCACCAGGCCTTTAAAAATTAGCTCTGCGTCTCCCTCCTAGGCACTGACAGATGCACATGTGGTCAGATCCCTAGGGCACATGCTTAGCCTGTTCCTCCTAAAACTTAAATCTCTTTTCTATACTCAACTGGCATGTTATTTCTATGTGGTTGCATAAACTCACTGGACTGATGCACCGGTAGTGAGGTCATGTACTGCTGAATTGACAGAGATAATATACTAATTTACATCCATTGTTTGGGGTCTACATAAGCTGTTATCCTCTAACTGTAACTGGTCCCCCTGCAACACTGAAATGACTAACTTATAGCTCAATACCCTGTAATGTAATATATTTGTCTCCACTGAAATGCTTTTACCTTTGTCTGTAACTCTCCTGGGTCATGCTTGAAAATAGGCAAACTTTTTGTGCAGTGCATCTACCCAGTAAATACAAAAATTAAATTAACAAACAAATAAGAAAAGGACCCAGGCTATTTTCCTTGGCAAAGGAAAACGAAATACCTCAACAGTCCCGGACAAGTTCTGCATACTGGTATTCATGTAGGCTCTGTAAGGGTTGAAAAGAGAGGACAAATACACATGCTGTTTGGTTATCTGTGTATTACCACCCCCCATACATTCTAAACCATCCAACTGAGTGCAAAGCACCATTAGTATGCAAATCCTTGTTTTGTGCAGACAGGCAAGGTTTTACCAGAGTAAAAGTAACTTGAAAATAAGCTTTTACATTTGTATAGGAATACATAGTTGTGCTTATTGCTACAGTATGCACTGTTTTTTGTATGATGCCTGTGACTCACAGAGAGGTCAACTCTTCTCCTCAGCCCACTGAGGTAGAATTCTACTTTAGGGTTGGGAGACAGGCCTCTTCTTTTATCATGGAACTGATATCCCGATAGCCTTCCTCCTCCACTGGGATGTATTCTCACCTCTAAGGCCAAAAGATGTTAAGGTCACAGGTTCTAGTCTTACACCTGGAACACGTGCCAATACTCAGTACTGACAGTGTAGTGCAGCACTGGGTCAGGTGCAATGCTGAGACACAATCATTTTGATAAGAAGTTAGAACAAGATCCATTCTGCACCTCTCAAGTGAATATCGAGGTGGACGTTTAAGACCTTATGGCACTTATTGTAAGAAATGAAAGCAAGAAAGGTGGCACATTGGCTGGCCCAGTGGCATGGAGGGCTCAGGCAGCAAGCCTTACCTCCTGCCGTGCCCGGTGACTCATGTTCACAGTGTGAGCAGGCTGTCGGGGGTCAGCTGGGAGGGAGAGGATCGAGAGTCTGAAAGACAGCTCTCCTCTCCTGGGGAGAGGTTAGGATGGAGTCCGCTGCATGCCTGACCCCTAGCAGAGGCTGAGGGTCAACACCAATGGCTCACACGTAGGGGTTGGTTACAGGGCAGTCATCCGAATTGTTGCGTGTGGGAGCGTGTACAACTCGGTCATTGGAGGCATTGCACATCACTGTGCCGCTTGGGGGGGGAAAGAAAATGGCCCCTCAGGAGGATGACTGCCAGATGCCGCAGGCCCCGCTTCTGCAATAGCAGTAGCCCCTCGCACCGGATCCGAACCAGTGGGTTGAGGGATCCCTGTCACCCCGCCATGGGGGGCAAGCCATGGGGGAAAGTGAGGGGACAATGCTGCGAGCGGGAGATGGAGCTGGGCACCCTGACAAGAGGGAGCTCTATAGGGGATGAAGGAGGAAGAAATTAACAGAAAGAAAGGTGGCACATATAATGCAGGACTGCAGCCACTACATGAAGCTCTAAAAGTATCCAAAAAACAGTACAGCATCACAGTCCAGCCAGAAGAGCTTAAGGATTCACTCACAGTTTTATTCAGAAGTTAAAAAGTAATTCAAAGCAGCAGCAAATACTCCCCGTGCAGATGCCAACGTTTCACGTAATACTTTATGCTTTTTCATGGCAGAGTTACATGGCTATGGCTGTCTCTTTATAAGGGGTTAAATTTAAGGACACAATGTCAAATTTTCACATAAAAAACATGTATCTCTGTATATACACCATACCCAGTAACCACATCATAAATAACAATCCACCAAATTTGAACCATAGACCTCAGTATTATATAAGTACCTAAAAATATGCTAACCCAATAAAGTGCAATATTAAAGTGCAATATTACCTAAAAAGCTCAATGTAAGAAAAAACATCTGAATTCAGCAGGGGTTAACTATAATACATATATGTATCTAAAGCACATAACATTCGTTTTTTTTTATCTTTTATCTTTCAAGAATGGTACAAGGCTTAAGGTCTCATTAAGTCCACCATCTACACTGGCTCTCAAAATGTACTGCCTTCTACTCTTAGCCTGCAACCATCTATTATCAATATTACCCCCCCATGCATAATCTGACCTTTTGAAGGCCTTGATGTGTATATAAAGATATAAGTTTTTTTATGTGAAAATGTTGGTGTCTGCAAGGAGAGTATTTGCTGCTGCTTTGAATTATTTTTAAACTTTTGAATAAAATTGTGAGTGAATCCTTAAGCTCTTCTGGGTGGACTGTGATGCCATACTGTTTTTTGGATACATTTATTTTAAGAGTAGGATTCTTCTCCCATGTCCTGGTCAGCATTCACTCCATTAATAATACAGGTCAATGTAACCCACCTCCCCAGATGCATCTAGACACGAGCTGCCACAGCTAAGTGTGCCTTTTCTAGTCAGAAATCACAAATAAAGTAAAAACCAATGAATCCTTTGTACACCACACACCGATACCAACAAAATCATTCCTCTTCTACAACTAGAGAACTTTGACTACAGGGATTAAATGTGGCAGAGACAGATGAAGCATCATGGGCAAAGAGTAATTTTTCATGCAACTGTCTTCTGTAATAATGAACAAAATGTCTTGTGACTCAGTTTTATTTTTGAATGTTATATGAAGGCACTGAGACAGCGTGGTCTAGTGTGCATGATCTGGTACAGCAATGAGGGGAATCACAGGATTCAACCTGGAAGTATAGCCTAGAGGTTAGAGTAATGAGATGTGAATGAGCTTGGTACATCCAACAGACCTGGATTTGATTCCCACAACCTCCACTTGCATATTGTGCGAGTCTGAGAAAGTTCCTTAACCTTACCAGCGCTGAAAGGTCACCCCTGAAAACAGGCAGTTCTGCCTAGTGGGCCTTTTCCAATTACCAAAGAATAAATACTGTAAATAACAAACAAAATAACCCTACTAGACTTAAACACTTACTGTATGACCTTTGGAAATATCTCCCAAGTGCTCCAGTGCCCCCACCTGTCTAAATGGATAGAAGCAGGCACTCAACAGGAAACAAGATACTGTCATCTCGGAAGAGCAAATAGAAAACAAATGAGTCCTGACTATGCCTTCTGTATGTCTTGCAGGAAACTGGAAAATTACTTTACCAGACATCCTTTGCCCACTAAGTGTTGGACTAGCTCCTTTTTCAATAAATTCTGGTCCATGGTTTTGGGGACGCTCCTATAAATTACAACATCATAATAAACCATACCAGTAATGGTTTAATTTTGTAAAGTGCCATTCAGATCACTCATCGCCTAGTCTTATACAGTTCAAATATGTAATAAAAAAATAGTATGAATAAAATGACAATAATACAGTGCATGCAAGCATGTCCATAACATCCATTCAAATTGCTCATCTCATAGCTCAATACAGTACAGTCCAGGCATTGGTGGCAGACACTGAGGTGGACTTCGTAGCCATCACAGAAACTTAGATCACAGAGAACAATGACTTTGACTTGTCAGTCTTAGATTTCACAACATTTAGACAGAAAGGTAGGAAAGGCAGCGGGATAGGGGGCATAGCCCTATATCTCAGGAGGGGCATAGGTGATGTGGAGGATAGACACATCAGAGGAGGACAGACACCTCAGGGGAGGCAAAGAGGAAACAGAGTTGCTGTGGATTCATCAGAAAATATGGGTAGGAGTGATCCATAGAGGACCAGGACAAATAGAAGAGAGAGAGAGAGAGAGATAGAGAGACAGAGACAGAGAGCGAGAGAGATAACTTATGGAAGAGCTGGCAAGGGAAGTGAAGAAGATGGATGTGATGGTGGTGGGTGGTCTGAACCTGCCAGATACTGACTTGGGCATTCCAGTGGCCAGGTACACAAGAGGTCAGGCCCTGTTGGATACTTTGCAGCATTGTCTACTGGTGCAGCTGGTTACGGAACCCACTAGACAGGCAGTCATTCTTGATTTGGTGCTCACCAATTCAGAGATGGTGAGTGGAGTGAGGGTAGAGAGGCACTGGGGTTCAGCGACCATAACTTTATTTGGTTCAGGCTGGCCCTTGGGACCAGAAAACCCCTATCAAAAACTAGAGTCTTAGATTTCAAAAGAGCAGACTTCAACTGGATGAGGGAGTTGGTCTGAGACAAACTGACCGTGGTGGACAACATCAGCAGTGTAAAGGAAAGATGGAGGCAATCAAGGGGACCATTCTTGAGGCAACAGTCATAAATGAGAATCATTACAAAAACAAAACAGGTGCAAGTGACAGCCAAGAAAAAGGAATTCATAAGGTCCAGGGAAAAGCAGGAGGAGGAGGAAGGGGGCGCAAAAAAACTAGGGAAGCAAGGAGGATGGTCAAGAAGGCATGGGTAAACATGTACAGTAGCTGTGTATTGCCAAGGTGGTCAAGAGTGGAGAAAAATAATTTTTCAGATCTATTAAGGAAAAAAGGAACCAGGGAGAAGGGATTGTTAGACTATAAGAGGGGAAGGGTACTAGAGGAAGATGTACAAAAAGGCAGCCATCCTTAACTATTTCTTTCTGCTCTGTCTTCACAAGGGAAGACAGTGGGTCCTTGCTTGAAAGTGGCATCAAAGCAGCTGTCAGGAGCAATCCTGAAATGAGGCAGCTCACATTTACCAGGGAAAGGGTCCAGAGGGGGGTTGAAGCCTTAAAGGTAGATAAAACCCCAGGGCCAGATGGGATGTACCCAAGAGTGCTTACAGAATTGACTACAGAAATGGCTGAACCTTTAGTAGGGCTATTAAATACAGTAGTTCAGTTCAGACAGGGAGAGTTCCAGAAGACTGGAGGGTAGCAGACATAGTCCCATCACACAAGGAATGGCAAGGAGTAACTTGGAAATTACAGACCTGTCAGCCTTAACTTTGTAGTGGGTAAACTGATGGAGTCATTGATCATAGAGGACTTTGTGGACTACCTAGAGATCAATGGCATAAAGGACAGCAAACAGCAAGGATTTGTTGCAGGGCGGTCTTGTCAGACCAACCTGATAGTTTACTTTGACTTGGTTACAATGGTAGTAGATAAAAGCCATGCTGATGATTCACTCTACCTCAATTTCAGCAAGACATTTGGCTTGGTGTCAAACAGAAGATTGCTGAAGAAGCTGGATGACCCAGGCATGACTAGGAACATAGTTCAATGGGCTGTGACCTAGTTGAAAGAGAGACAGTAGAGGGTAGTGGTAAATGGAGCCAAATCTGAAAAGAGGGAAGTCATAAGTAGCATGCAGCATGGGTCTGCCCTGGGTCCTGTCCTCTTCCATATGTTCATCAGTGACATTGAAGATGTTATCTGGGACAAGTTGTATCTCTCTACAGATGACAGGGAGCTCTGTGGTAGGGCAAATAGTGATGAAGGGATCACTGAGATGCAGAGGGTCCTAAAAATGCTAGAAAGGTGATCTAAGGTTTGGATGTTGAAATTCAATGGCACAAAATGCAAGAATATGTACCTAGGTAAAAGAAACAGTATGAAGTACTGAATGGGAGGGGTTAAACTGATCACTGCAGCAGAGGAAAGGGGCCTGGGAGTCATCATTAGTGACTCCCTCAAACAATTAAGCCAGTACAACAAGGTCTATAGCAAGGCTAATATAATACTGGGGTATATCCAAAGGAGTACTGACAGCAGGAAAAACGAGGTACTACTACTACTACTACATCTATATAGGTCACTAGTGAGGCTATACCTACTGTACTGTGCTCAATCCTGGAGCCCTCACATACCTAATGAAGAACAGGGACAGGCTGGAGATGGTGTAATACAGGGTGGCCAAGATGATTCAGGGCCAACAGGGCATATCTTACGAAGATTTTCTCTTAAGACTCTGAACATTTACTCACTGGAGAATAGATGGGAGGGAGAATATGACAGCGATCTTCAGGTTCCTGATGTGAATAAACAAGGTGAACTGTGGGTATCCACTTAGCAGGAGTAGGGTCAACAACCCAAGGTCATGAATGTACACTGGTGAGGGGAAGGTTTAAGAGGGATGTGAGAAAGATGTAGTTTATTGAAAGGGTGGAGGAGCTGTGGAACAGTCTGCCTGTGGAGGTGGTAGTTGCCACAACCTTAAATGGTTTCAAACATGGCTGGGACAGAGTGAAGAGTTTGGTGGTTGCTCAGGTCAGTAGCAGTACAGTGGGGAGTATGGGGGTGGACTGGGAGGGTTAAAACCCTGTGTGGACAATAGGTCCTGAAGAAGATAGGCATCTCCATGCAGACTAGATGGACAGTTGGTCTTTTTTCTGCTGTCATTTTTTATGTTTCTGTGGGTTTGAAGGGTATGTATTTCAAATGTTGCTCATTTTCTTGATAATCATATGCATTTAGGACAAAAGAATGTCAGCAGTAGTTCTGATCCATTACAAAATTAATTCATTCAGAGAGACAGTGTGGTCTAATGGTTAAAGTGCAGGTTTGAGAACCAGGAGATCACAGAGTGCACAACCCCAGACAGAGTCAAAAACTCACTGTGTGACCTTGACCAGCTCACTTAAAGACATTCATTCCTTAGTGTCTTGAATTCCCATTTTTCTGATGCACCGGAACAACTTTTCAAGGCTTTAACTGGCATACATACTTTCTTATATATAGAAACATTATCAGAATATAGGGCATATGGGATATGTGATGGATGCCTGTGAGCAAACAGGCAATAAGGAGGGGTGGAGCAACAATGGGGAAACATCAAAACTGCCATGACAGAGGCAGCAAGGCTTTGTGTGAAGCAAGTAAACAAATCAAAATGAAAGAAAAGCCATTATGGTTCTCAAAAGAGGTGGCGGCGAAGGCTTGGGAGAAGAAGATAGTATTTAGGAAGTATAAAGAAACACAGAAGGAGCACGACAGAGAACTGTACTAGTTAAGGCAGAAGGAAGCAGGGAGGGAAGTCAGAATAACGAAGGCCCAAACTGAGGAAAAGATAGCCAACTCAGTTAAGAACAGGGATAAAACCTTTTATAGGTACATGAGGGAGCGTAGAAAGATAAAGGGAGGGATAGTGAGGCTGAATAGAATGGATGGTGAGTGGGCAGAGAAGGACAGTGAAAAAGCAGGAAATCTGAACGAATACTTCTGCTCAGTATTCACAAAAGAGGAGGAGGAGGTGCCTAATCCAATTAACAGAAGCACTTTGAATGGGGCCGGGGGGGTCGATCCCAGTCCTTTCACAGAAGAAAGGGTTCTGCAAGAGCTCCTAAAACTGAAGGTGGACAAAGCAATGGGGCCTGATGGGTTTCACCCCAGAATTCTAAAAATTAAGGAAGAACTAGTAACACCACTGACTACCCTTTTAACAAATCATGGGAGGATGGTGTGGTACCTGAGGACTGGAGGGGATGTGATTCCCTTCACAAAAGTGGGAGCAAGACAGAGGCAGGAAACTACAGACCTGTCAGTTTGACCTCTGTGGTAGGGAAAATGATGGAATCACTTCTGAAGGAAAAAATTGTTGAGGACCTAGAGGCCAGTGGGACACAGGACCGAAGGCAGCAAGGATTCACAGTGGGAAGGTCATGTCAGACGAATCTAATCAATTTCTTTGACTGGGTGACCAAAGTAGTAGACCAGGGAGGGACTGTGGACTTGGTCTACCTAGACTTCAGCAAGGCATTTGACACAGTCCCACACAAAATATTAATAAACAAATTAGCCAGCCTGGGAGTGGGTCCCAGGGTGGTAGCCTGGGTAAAACATTGTCTGGACAACAGGACACAGAAGGTAATAGTAAACAGAGTCCACTCTGAAGAAAGGGGGTTACTAGTAGGGTACCATAGGGTTCACTACTGGGTCCAATCCTTTTTAATGTATTTATAAGTGACATTGCAGATGGACTGGAAGGAAAAGTATGCCTCTTTGCAGACGACACAAAGATCTGCAACAGGGTTGATACACAAGGGGGTGAGGAAATGATGAGAAGGGACTTGGCAAGGTTGGAGGAATGGTAAGAAGTAAAACAGTTTGGATTCAATGTGAAGAAGTTCAAAATAATGCACCCGGGAGACAAAAACCCAGGGGAAGAGTACACAATTGGGGAGGGGGGGCGGTAGTAACAACAACAAAAATGGAAAGGGACCTGGGGGTAATCATATCAGATTACCTTAAGGTTGGCAAGCAATGTGAGAAGGCAGTAGAGAGGGCTGGGGGGATACTGGGATGTATAGGGAGAGGCATCACCGGTAGAAAACAGGAAGTTGTTATCCTCTGTACAGACAGTTGGTGAGACCCCATCTGGAGTACTGCATCCAGTTCTGGAGATCCCATCTCTGCAAGGACATAGACAGGATGGAGGCAATCCAGAGGAGGGCAACTAAAATGGTGCAGGATCTGCAAGAGAAGCCATATGGGGAGACACTAAAGGAGCTTAATATGTATACCCTTGAGGAAAGAAGGGAGAGGGAGGAAATGATAGAAACTTTTAAGTACCTCAGTGGAATCAACAAAGTCCAAGAAGGTAGCATCTTTCAGAAAAAGAGATGTGCAAGAACAAGGATACACAATTTGAAGACAGAGCGGGGACGGCTCAGGGGCAATGCGAGGAAGTATTTTTTCACAGAGAGGGTGGTTGATGCATGGAACCACCTTCCAGAGAAAGTTGTGGGGTCTAAAACTGTGGGAGAATTCAAGAATGCATGGGACAGACATAAGGCACTTCTTCTGGGGGGTAGGAAGAAATAGGCTGCTGGTTAACTAGGATCTGCAGCTTATAAAGTAGGTAAAGAAATGGGCAGACTAGGTGGGCCAAGCGGTGCTTATCTGCCGTCAAAGTCTATGTTTCTGTGTTTCTATGAGATATCATTTTTATCTTCATAAATGACCAGTGGTCTCTTGACCCTTAAGTTGCAGAGCCATGAGTGAGGGTGCAAGAGGTCACTGACCACAAATGCAAGTAAAAGTGATCTTTCATTGTCATCCACTACATGTGCAGTTTATACAACATACCATAGGTTTTTTTTTAATGTAAACTGATTCTGCATTACTTTCTTGGTGGTGAAAGCAAAGAGAAGATCATCCATTTGATTTTGTTTCTGGGTTTGGGGACTGCAGTAACTTAAGTACTGTGTTTTTGACACATTTTTTTTTAAATAAAACAAAAGTTAATCTTTTTAAATAACTCTCTACTGCATGGCCAGTGTCAGCTTTGCACGGATGTGATAAGATCTGGTCTAGATTAGCATGTGTGTGATATACCCTGCTGTGAAGATAAATGAGATGACATACATGAGTAGCTAGATAAAACAAATGATCCAGCTAATCAGGATTCTGTGCACAAGGTAGCATTTTTATTTAGATGTTTTAAGATTGATATATGTGGTATAAAATGATTTATGCAATAGATGTGGACACAGGAGCCATTGAATAAATGCAATTTATCTCCATATCATCAAAGTTTATCTATATGGTAGGCATATCACTGCTTCCCTGAAATACCCTCGTCAGCATCACCATCTTATAAAATGTAAAAAAGCCGCACCTTTTTTCGGCTTCATGCCAAACTGCACTCATGCTCCACTTCTCAACTTTACACATTCCTGGTAGCCTCTAATGTCCCCCAAGCTTCCCTGCCCTTTAGCCAAAGACATAGACTGAACTTGCACAGTGTCCCTTCACAGGCAGCAGTGCCATACTTTTGAATTAACAAAATGCTGCTCCTCCTGCTTCTCAGCTCCTCTACTGCTCTCAGCTTGGTAATTCTTTTTGCGGCTCCACTGATCCTGATCCTAATCACTCACACAGAATGCCATACTAAAATGGAAAACATGCCGTCCTCTTCTGAATGTAATACATTTTTTTAAATAAACAACAAAATCTCTCCAAGAAATTACTATAAAAGCCACAGCACAATCCTTATCCTGACCACACTCACTAAGCAAGTCCGCCATTTTCGTTTGAATATTTGCAGATCTCCGCTTCTTCAATCAGCAACTCCATTATGACATCAACACATCACCTTGACGTGGTGTCCCCATAACTGCATAGCTACCAAGCACAGAAACACACATCAATCAGGCAAAGCACGAAAGAAACCACACAAACTAAAAAAAAACAACTTTTTTTTTTATTTTACTCACTTCTGTAAACTTCAGCAGATAAAGAAAACAAGTCAACAAGCCCCTGCCTATTGCATAAATGAAATATGCAATGAGTAGCTTGTTGGAGAAATGATTTATTTTCATATGTGCTGTTTGACCTTGGATACATCACTCATGGCTTATACCACTCATGAGGTTACCGAAGGTCAAACAGCACTCGTGAAAATAAATCATTTATCCAACAGCTCCCCATCACATATCACCTATTTATCTATTATGTCAAGTCCAGCTAAGAATATATACCAGATGGCAGAGAGAAAATTAGCTCCCACAATTGTAGACATTGGTATTGTTCAACATATATGTCTGTGTTTGGATGCTCTGGTTCTTTTAAAGTCCTTGTCATCCTGCTAGTACATTTGAATTGTTTGAATGGCTTTCTAGAAAGTTTTATTTTGTACTAGGATTTTTAATCACTTTTGCTCTGAGATGACCAGCTGTGAAATTGCAACCTTGAAAGCAGGTATAACTAGGAGCAGCATGATACAACCATATCCTATACCTAACAGGAAGGTCTTATGAAAATGACATGGGATTGAAATGGTTTTATGTATAAAAACATAGGCCTAGATATCCAGACTGCACCGGGCAGCGGCGCAAGCTTGGACGTAGTGCAATCGGGCTGCACCGGGGGCCAGGACCAGGTGATATTCAACGGTGATGTGCCATGGTACAGCACTATTAAAAATGGCAAGGTCGGCACACAAACTGCACATGGTGCAGTGGCAGTGCTCTGGTGCAAGCCACAGAGATGGAGCATGGGGATGGGCCAACACAAGTGCAGTTGTGCTAGGTGCATCACCTGTGATATTCAACAGGGGGCATGCAAACGAGGCCATAAGATATGCAAGGTGCAAATGGGGTCATTTGCATATCATTATGGCCCCATTTGCATGCCTTGCCCAGGGCAGCCTGGTGACTTGGGCCTGGTGCCCTGCACAGCATGACGTGTGCAGTGGTTATTCCGGGGCATCCACCGCCCAAAGCCATGATTGCTGCAATGTACCAAAACCAAGCCCTGGCAGTCTAGTGGCCCCCCTCCCGAGTCTCTGAATCCCCGAATAATGTAATGACAGTCCATTCCTGGTGGTCAAGTGGTCCCCCTCCCACCTGAGTCCCTGAGTAATGTAATAAGACTATCCCTGGTGGTCTAATGGAACCCCCCTGCCCTTAGCCATGATCATGGTGCTCCACCATATGGATAAGCCCTGGTGATCCAGTGGCACCCCACATCCCTCTCACTCACACCACACCCCTTGCCAACCCCACCTACCCCTGTCAGCTGCGGGTGGCTGCATCCCACCCACATACCACCCGGCCACCCGCTGACTAATAGGTACAGTATGGGCTGTAAGCCCATTGGTCCCCAGTGTGGACCTACAGACTTGCAGGGCATACTGTACCAGACAGTCCCAATTATGTGAATGACTTCTTTTGTGCTTGCATTTGTGGCACATACATTAACATTGCGCCCTGACACATTGAGGTTTGCGCTGTGCCAGGCAGCCCTCTTTTTTTTTTTATAATTCAATTTACTTTATTAATATTTTGATATTACATGAGAAAGTGTCATTCTATTCAGTCTATGAGTTACAAGTCAGAAAAGTCCTTGTCAAACATACATACAAATAGCAACTGACTTGCTGGAAGAAGAGTCAAAACAGGTAACATGACATGTTAACCAAATGATCATATTAGAATAAAAAAAAAAAAAAAAAAGAACCTACCCTTCCCTCATTCCACCCAACTACCCTATCCCCAGCAGCATCTACAGTTACACTGAAACATTATTACGTGTATACGTTCGAGAGGGGAAACACAAGGGCACTAGGAGAAACAAAAGAGAAAATACCTCTAAAAGCAGAACTTTATCAGCAGCCAAGGAGGTTAAACTTGCCAACAGGTCAGGGCTGCATCTAGCAGGCCCCATTTGGAGCTGTATGATTGGCTTCTGTTGTACATTCTGGCTATGTGTTGCTCTAGCTGTAGGGCCAGTATAATTTCTTTATGCCATTCTAGAATTGATGGAGCGGAGACGTCCTTCCAATGTCTAAGGATAACCGCCCTGGCCGTAGCAGATATGATAGTCATGTATAACCTCTTTTGTCTGATTTCACCTCTAGGGAGAATGTTTAACAAACAGATTGCCGATGTGAAGAAAGGCGCTAGGTCTAACGTTGATGGTAATGAGGCGTAAATTGCCCTCCAAAAGGGTTATATCACCGCACACTCCCACAAAACATGATATAGATCCCCAACTGTAGTTAAACACCTGTTACAACTAGGTGATGATAACTTACCCATCTTGTAGAGCCTAGCTGGAGTGTAGTACAGGTTATGCATAATGTTAAAATGTTGAAGTTTATATCTGTCCTGTCTAATGTATTTATGAATGTTAACCCATATCCGTCCCCAGTCTCTAGTATCTACTGCCATCTCTAGCTTCTGCCTCCAGTATGGGCTAACATTGGAAGGTGGACTACTGTCTATTCTCTGTAATTCACTATAGATTCTCGAGACAGAATGGGGTTGGTCTGCAACCTTAAGTAGAGAAGACAACTCAATTCTGTTTTCCTCCCAGGTTGTCGCCCTGCGTAAATGGTCTTTGATGGAGTCACAAATCTGTAGGAATTTAAAGTAGTGTCCTTTTAGGTTTGGAAATTGAGTACATGCTCGCTCATATGATAATAATTTTCCCTGGGGTGCCAAGTCTCCCAGTCGTAGCCCATTTATCTGTCGCCAGAATGTGGTCGGAATGGGGACACACTGTATAAGAAAGTGAATGTTATGTATCAGGGATTGCTCCAATGAGCTCTGCCAATTCACCTTAAGGGACTTCTGGACTTGGTTGAGAGCTTTTAAAGTCCATCCTATAGGCGTATTTTTAAGTGGCTTAGGGATAAGTTTTAAAGTGGTATAGGCAATTGAATCTAACATTAGTGAGTGTTTAAGCACCAGGTCATTCTCAATACTAACCCAGGGAGGCACATAAAAATGTGGAACTATTATATCCGTCAGCAGTTTCCATGATACTATTTTGCTGATATGTGAGGCAATATAATATTTGAAAAAGGAAGGGAGTGCAAGGCCTCCTGACTTCTTCGGTCTTGTGAGTTTCTGGTAGGCTCTCCTAACCGCCTTCCCTTTCCATAAAAATGCATTGAGTATCTTTTGTAAGTTAGCGAACCAGGTTTTTGGCAAGTAACATCCTAGCATATTTAGGGGATAGAAAATCCTTGGTAATATGTTCATTTTCACTGTTTCTATTCTGGCCCAAAGTGACAAGGGAAGGGAACTCCATCTGACCAGATCCTGCTTAATTATGTTGATAAGGTTTATCAGGTTTTCTCTAATCATTGACCTTATCTCTCTAGTGATTTTAATGCCAAGGTACGTCAACATCTTAGGTTCCCAACTTAGCCCATATTCCTTTGCTAAGCTAGGATAGCACTTGGTGTTTAGTGGGAAGAGCTTGGTTTTGGAGATATTAAGTTTGTAATTCCGAAACTTTGGAAAACTTTGTGATTTCATGCAAGATTATTGGTATACCATTTTCTGGGTCCTCTACATGCAAAAGCAGGTCATCAGCATAGGCTGAAATTAAGTACCGCTCGTTCCCTATATTTATCCCCTTGATATCTTGCGACCCAAGAAGCCTCTGGATCAGGGGTTCCAAATATAAGTTAAATAAGAGCGGGGATAGTGGGCAACCCTGTCTTGTGCCGCAGAATAGGGGGAAAGGATCTGACAATATACCGTTGCACCAAATCCGTGCCGTGGGCATACAGTATAAAACTCGGATCCAATGTAAAAAAGCTATCAGGTAATCCAAATTTATCTAATACAGCTAACAGAAAATCCCATGACACCCGATCGAATGCTTTTTCTGCATCCAGTACTAGTAAGGCTACCGGGGTTTGTAGGTTATGTGCATGTATAATTAGGTGGTGTAGTTTGCGTATGTGATCACTAGAGACTCTGCCAGTCATAAAACCAACTTGTACATCAGATATCAACCTATTCATTAATGGATTCAGTCAGTTGGCGAGCACATTGGCCATTATCTTGATGTCAACATTTAACAATGAGATTGGGTGGTAGCTACCAGGGAGTACAGGGTCCCTCTCCGGCTTTAATATAAGAGTTATGAGGGCCTCGAGGAAACTCGTTTCCGAAAGCCCTTCGATGAACCAGAAATTATACACCTTGGTTATTATTGGGCAAATTACTTCCGCAAATGATTTATATAGGTTAGTTGTAAGACCATCTGGTCCGGGGGATTTGTCTGTGGTAAGTTGAGTAATCGCTTGCATTACCTCCCGTTCTTGTATAGATGCTCCCAACTCATTTGCCTCTAGATTGGTGATCTTGACCAAGGTAATTGAGTCTAAAAATTCCTGAATTTCTTCTGGTGTGGCTCTATGAGCCACCGGGATGGAATATATCTTCTGGAAATAGGCTCTGAAGATCGCAGCAATTTTTCTAGGGTTATTAGTAATATCATTTCCCCTATTATTTTGCAGAGCGGCTATAAATCTACTAGAATCTATTTGTTTGAGTCTGAGAGCTAAAAGTTTACCCGCTCTTTCCCCAGATTCCATGTATTTTATTTTAGTTCTCCGGAGGGCCAGCTCTGCCTTCTGCATCATAATCGAAGAAAATTGAGTTTGTAGTTGCTGTAAACTAATCCATTCAGCCTCGATTGAATGATAGGTGATGTTATTTTCTTTGACCCTCATTGCTTTACTAATTTCACCTAACTGTGCCCTAACTTTCTTGGCTCTGGTGGATGTGATTCTGATGCACTCGCCCCTTAAAGTACACTTCAGAGCTGCCCACATAATGTCAATGTTGGAAACTGAGTTGAGATTTCTCTCAGTAAAATGGGATATAAAATTCTTCAGATGCTCATGTGCAAAAGAATCCTGCAGTAACTGATTGTTAAATCTCCATATAAAGTCTCTCTTTATATTGGTATTGGGTATTAATAAGATCGAAACTGGGGAGTGGTCTGATATGACCCTAGTATGTATCTTCGCGTCTGCAATAGAGGGGAGTGCATTATTACTTACTAAGAAGTAGTCAATTCGAGAGCAAGTTCTATGTGGCATGGAGAAAAAGGTATATTGCCTGACACCCATATTGTTAATCCTCCAAATATCAACGAGACCCAGGCTCTCCATCACTTCCTTTAGAGCTCTCTGAGCGGGAGATAACCCTACTCGCTTATTATCAGATCTATCCAGAAGCAATTGAGGAGTTATGTTCCAGTCGCCCCCTATGAACAGTGTCATGGAAACGTAAATATTTAGCAAATCCAAGAACTGCATGAAGAATTGCGGGGAGTCCACATTAGGACCATAGATGGAACCAATAACTACTTTGTCTGTTGCCAGAGTCCCAACCAAGAAAAGATATCGGCCCTGTACATCCCATATTTCCTTTTCTAGTTGAAAAGGTGTCTTCTTGTGAAATAAAATTGCAACACCCCTTTTGTTTGAGGATGTGCCCGAACCATATGCCTGACTCACACAATATCTCTTAAAGAGCCAGATGTCTTCTCTGTGTAAGTGTGTCTCTTGTAAACAGGCGACCTCACAATTTAGCCCAGAGAGATGTTTCAGCACAATTTGCCTCTTGCATCTGTCCCGAGCCCCTTTAATATTTCAACTAACCATAGTGATTCCCTTCAATGCTATTCTCTAACTTATAATATTGAGATACTCTGCATTCTTCGTTTTTTTTTTAACAGAAAAAGCCCTGTTTCTCCTAAACCAAGCATGTAGATGCTGCCCTTCCCACCTCCCACCCCCCGAAACCCCTCTGACCACCCAAGAATCCAGCAAATACCCCCAGTTCTAATAACTGCACTGACTAACCACTTTATCATGTGATGTAACATCCAACCCAGCTGATCACAACCCCCCTCCTGACTCAGCTCTACTCCCATCAGCTACATTTATTATTAAACATCTAATCTTTCATCTGATAACAGTGTCGTAATCAATCCTATTTGCCTATAGGTATCCTTCGTCTCATATTGAACACAAAAATACAAACACATCTTAAAGTATTCAAAACGTTAAACTTGAAACAAACAATGTTATCAGCTCTCCCAGACTATTGCAGAGACCCCCATTCCTGGCAGTTCATAACCTAGATGTAAGAAGTAACATCGATTCATTGGTCTCTGTCACCCTCTTGTGGAGAGAAGAGTGAAATACATCGACTTGTAGAGAGAGGAAATGGGGAAACTCTACAAAAATAAAGCAGTTCATATCAAATCTGCACTTTAAATTTAGACAAATACTTTCACACATCTCCAAGTCTGCATGGTTCCATTATCAGAACCAAATTGTTCTTTTTCATAAGTAATGACCAATCCGTTGAAAACAGACACCTGCAGACTATACAATCCTAGATCGTCTCCTAACTAGTGAACAGAGTCAATTCGCTACGCTTCCAAATTCTACCAGTCGGATTGCCTCTTAATTCAACCCTGATCTCTGGGTCTTTCTCGTGTAAAGCCACTAATAAAATTGTAACCAAAGTGCTGGGCGGTCGAAGTTGTATAGTTAGCTCAGCATTCATGCAACCGGGTGAAAACTTCTTTTGATGTATGATCACTAGAGTAAAGCTCTCACTTCGTAGAAAACAGGTTTGTTCCTTTAACAGCGATCATCATCTGGGCTATAGTTTTAGTGGAACAAGCGATATTAGATTTATCCCACTGAAGTAGGTCTATTGCCCATTTGCGAATTGAATTAGGAGTTGCGCTGCCAGTCAGCAATAAAAGAAACGAGGACAGCGTAGCAAATGAGGCTAGCGTCTCCGGATATTTGAGTTGAAACATTATTTAACTTTCTTGGAATAACTGGAGTGTATTTACCTTGAGATTCCGATCCTTTCCTGACAAAGCCTCTTTAGGTATACATTGCCAGAGCACTGAGCGATCGACTTTGTACAGTTCTCCTTATTCCGTGGCACTTACCAGTTTTTATTAGTGTCATAATGTTCTCTTAGCAGGAAGAACTTGTAACCATATGGTGCGTACATTTTACTGGCGATCAGCTTGTTAGGGATCGCATTGTCACTCCGCGAAAAATAAAGCCAAGACCACCTTGTAATTGAGGCTTTCCTCATGGGCATTCATATTAAGCATTAGCTCACATCCAGCATCATCGTGCAATTTCAAGAGTTGAGTGCTATTTAGTCCCCCTCTGACTTTGTATTTACAGACGATGATCATAATAATACAGAGGCCATTCCTTATGCAGTATTTACTTGTCATCGGATTTGTGAGTTGTGAAAGTTTGATTGTCTGTACACCAGCAGGGACAGTAGCCCTATTACGTTATTAGTGACTTTTAACAGCGGCTGTGAAAGCATCAGTTCGATTGGAAACAATAGGGAAAAACACAGTCATTCTGGGAGAGCATGGAATATACACATTCTGTTTTTCCAAACGTTTATTGTTATCATCTGACGGTTCCTTGTTGTTCTCTCTGTGTAGCCCTTTACACCAGTTTGTTATTTGAATAATTCTGGCATTGCTTTTTTGAGCTCTTGTTGTGCAATTTCAGCACTGTTATACGAGTGCCACTGATCTTTGATTTTGACTTGGAGAGTGGCCGGGTATTTTACTCTATATTGTGTACCCGCTGCAATCAGCTTGGAGACGGTAGGATGTAACTCTTGCCGCTTAAGACGCACTGATTGTGGCAGATCATGCGTTATTCTGATCTTTTTACCTTCCCAAGTGACTTCCTGCAAAGCTCTAATCTTACCCAAAATATGTTGTTTGTCCAAGTAGTTAAGCAGTTTACAAATTATCGGTCTTGGCTGAGCTCCGAGGTGGGGAGGGGGACGGAGGGATCTGTGTGCTCGCTCAATAATATAATATTCATTATTTGGGGATGGTCCGACGATTTTTTCCATCAGTTTTTGAACAAACTGGACAGGTGTTGTTCCCTCTTCCTTCTCCAGAATCCCAATTATAACCAGATTGTTTCTCCTGCTTCTCCCCTCCAAGTCTTCAAGTTTATCTTCCATTTTTTTAATATGTTTGTTGAGAGTAACCCGCTGGAGATCTTGCTTGTCTAGCTTCATTTCAACAGATTTTATTTTAACCTCGTTGTCTCGCATTCTAGTGTCGAGGGATTCCAATGTTGATTTAAAACAGTGAATTTCGGACGAGATTTTGTCTATGGATGCTTGCATAGGGGCAATTATTTCCAGAAAGCGTTCCTCCATCAGAGCAGAGGGCCCCGAGGTGGATTTATTGGAGCCCTGCCGAGGACATTTTGCGGCCTGCTCTTTCTCCGGTGATGGAGGTGGTGTATGTTTGATCAGTTGTTTCTTCACAAAAGCTTCCATTTTAGAGAAAGTTCTCAGGTTAAACAAATTCTCCGATGCTTGATAGGCATTTTTCAGACGAAAGTCCCACAAGATTGTATCAGATAAGAGCTGAGAAATGATTTAAGAGCAGAGCTGAGTGTGGAGGCTGCTTTCCCTAGGCTGCCATCACGTGATCCTCAGGCAGCCCTCTTAATATCCAGCTGGGGCACAATGTGGGATTGTGCCAGCTCAACACTCCTGTGCCAGGCACAACCCCTTTGAATATCCCAGCCATACTGTATAAATATTTTGCACATTATGGGGAATGTTAGTTCAAGAGGTTGTCATAGGCCTGGTAATAGCTTGGCAGAAGACACCAGAAGAAAGGACTGCTGTGTGACTAATCTTCTCTACTGGGACTAAAGAAGAAGAACTTTTGTACTTGGACCTTTAATTTAGGGTAAAAAAAACAACTAACAAACAAAAAAAAGTGTGTGTTTGTCTGAGTTAACTGAACTGAATGGGTATCTGAACAGTTATCTAGGTGTAAATCTCAGGTGATTGAAAGGACTTAATAGCTGTGAGGTTTAAATTACTTGTAGAAAGATCTAGTAAGTCGGGGGAGTGGCTTAGCTAGAAGGAAGCTAAATTTAAAAACTGCCTTAGAAAGATTCTGCTAATAGCTTGGCAGAAGATACCAGGAGAAAGGACTGCTGTGTGACTGAACTTCTCTACTGGGACTAAAGAAGAAGAACTTTTGTACTTGGACCTTTAATTTAGGGTAAAAAAAAAACTAACAAACAAAAAAAGATGTGTGTTTGTCTGAGTTAACTGAACTGAATGGGTATCTGAACAGTTATCTAGGTGTAAATCTCAGGTGATTGAAAGGACTTAATAGCTGTGAGGTTTAAATTACTTGTAGAAAGATCTAGTAAGTAGGGGGAGTGGCTTAGCTAGAAGGAAGCTACATTTAAAGACTGCCTTAGAAAGATTCTGCTAATAGCTTTGCAGAAGACACCAGGAGAAAGAACTGCTGTGTGGCTGAACTTCTCTACTGGGACTAAAGAAGAAGAACTTTTGTACTTGGACCTTTAATTTAGGGTAAAAAAACACTAACAAACAAAAAAAAAGTGTGTATTTGTCTGAGTTAACTGAACTGAATGGGTATCTGAACAGTTGTCTAGGTGTAAATCTCAGGTGATTGAAAGGACTTAATAGCTGTGAGGTTTAAATTACTTGTAGAAAGATCTAGTAAGTAGGGGGAATGGCTTAGCTAGAAGGAAACTACATTTAAAGACTGCCTTAGAAAGATTCTGCTAATAGCTTGGTAGAAGACACCAGGAGAAAGGACTGCTGTGTGACTGAACTTCTCTACTGGGACTATATTGCCCTCCTTCCCTCCCCTCCACCCAAAGCTAGTTCTATTTTTATTGGCACAGGATTTGACTGACAACAGGAACTTCCTGTTTGGGAGCAGGAAGTGAGTGATCACAGGACCACCAAAGACCCACCATCCTAGAAGGGCAAGAGTAGCTCTCCGTCCCCCTATAGCTGCTGGAGGTCTGCCTCTGAGCAAGTAAGTGGTCTACTGAGAAATATAGGATATTCTTGTCTCAGAACAGGACAATCAGGAGCTTAAAGGGCACACAGGCAGAAAGTAAGGAGAAAGAGAGAGAGAGAGAGAGAAAAAAAACAGAGGAAAGAGTAAGGATTGCAAACAGTTAAGGGGCCAGAAATAAGACATGATTGGAGTGGTGCAGTGCAGTGGATGTGGAGCAGCAGTCTTCCGGGAGATGTTCAGGAGGATGCTGTGTTGTTGCAACTGCAGGCACCTCTCTGGGCTGAGGGAGGAGGTTGCTCATCTCCAGGCTGAGTTGGCCAGGATTTGTGGGACCTCCTCTTCCATCCAGGGACCACCAGTGCCACTGCTGTTGCCTCAGAGGTTGCCAAGAAAGAGGAGCGGTTGGACCACAGTGGGCTCAGGAAGGTGAGAGTGGTGGAACAGAGGTGCATCCTTCCAGTTGTACCTCTCCACAATTCCTATGCCATTCTGGCAAAGTGTGGTTCCTCTGTGGAGGCACCCACAGTGGAGACCAAGGAGGATGCTGGGAACCTCCACAAAGGAGACCCACAGGAGGGTGGCAGGGGACCCTGCAGGGGAAGGAAACAACTCCTGGTGGGGGACTCCATTGTTAGGAAGGTAGAACTGGGGGAGGAAGGGGAGAGGGAGGTAAGGTGCCTGCCTGGCACCATGGCTTGGAGGGACAGGGAGCAAATCCTCAGGATTGCTAGAGCAGCTGCACAGGGGAGGGAGCTGGATGTCATTGTCCACCTAGGGACAAATGACCTGGCTAAGAAAGGGATTAGAGAAGTGCAGGAAGAGTTTGTGGAATTGGGGAGGGGCCTTAGTCAAGTAGCACGCACGGTAACCTTCTCGGAGGTGCTGCCCATCTATGGCATAGGAGAGGCTAGGGTGTTACGCACCATGGGATTCAATCAGTGGTTGAAAAACTGGTGTGAAGCTCAGGGATTTGGCTTCATTGGGAACTGGGGGTCCACCTGGAGTGATGCACTCCTATACTGCCATGATGGGCTGCATATGTCTGGGAGGGGAACCAGGATCCTAGGTGATAGGTTTAAATGCTTCATTGGCAAGCATTTAAACTAGCCAAGGGGGGAGGCACTGGAAAGGAGCAGAGAAATCCTAGCCCCCCCAAATAATCATGGTAGTAAGTGTGGCAAACACCAACATAGAGGTGTCGATAGGGAGAAGGGCAGGGGTAAATGGAGAAAGTGACAAAGGCAAGAAGAACAGGAATGGGGCAAAAGGGAGTAAGGCCATCAGGAAATGGAGGGTAATGAGTACCAATGCCCGTAGTCTGGGCAACAAGCTCCCTGAGCTGGTGGCCTTGATGGAAGAGGGATGCCTGGATATCGTAGCAGTCACAGAAACATGGTACACAGAGGACCATGACTGGGATGTTAACATACCAGGGTACATAACCTACAGGAGAGACAGGCAGGGGAGAAGAGGGGGAGGAGTAGCTCTCTATGTAAAGGAAGGGATAAAAGCAACTGAACAAAAGAGTAAACAGGGAGGAGAGGAGGTGCTGTGGGTCACCTTGGAAACTGGAAAGGGCACCACCATCCGCACAGGGGTTGTGTACAGACCCCCATGTCAGGAGGAGGGAATGGACAAGGATATGATAGAAGGCATTCTTAGAATGGCAGAGAAAGGGGAGATACTGTTGATGGGAGACCTGAATATGCCAGATGTTAACTGGAGCACATTTGCTGCAGCCACTTCCAAGAGCAGGGCCATTCTTGATGCCCTACAGGTTGCAGGCCTCAGACAGCTAGTTTCGGAACCCACTCATGAGGGAGCAATCTTAGACCTCATACTCTTAAACGGGCAGTGAGAGGATCTCAGATCTAGAAGTGGGTTGCCATCTGGGGACAAGTGACCATCAAACAGTGTGGTTCACATTAAACTCAGCTACAGAGTCAAGCCATACAAAAGTGAGGGTACTGGACTTTAGGAGGGCTGACTTTGGCAAGATGGGAGAGTGCCTCAGAAAGCACTAGCAAACAGGCTAGAAGGAGGCGTGGAGCAACAATGGGAATCATCAAAACTGCCATCACAGAGGCAACAAGCCTTTGTGAAGCAAATAAACAAATCAAATGAAAGAAAAAGCCACTATGGTTCTCAAAAGAGGTGGCTGTGAAAGTCAGGAAGAAAAAGATAGCATTCGGAAGTATAAGGAAACATAGAAGGAGCAGGACAGAGAGCTGTACCACTTAAGGCAGAAGGAAGCAGGGAGGGAAGTCAGAATAGCAAAGGCCCAAACTGAGGAAAAGATAGCCAACTCAGTTAAGAAGGGCATAAAACCTTTTATAGGTACATCAGCGGCGTGAGAAAGACAAAGGGAGGGATAGTGAGGCTGAATAGAATGAGACGGTGGGTGGGCAGAGGGGACAGTGAAAAAGCAGGGATACTGAATGAATATTTCTGCTCAGTATTCACAAAAGAGGAGGGGGAAGTGCCTAATCCAATTAACAGAAGCACTCTTGATAGGGGGGTCGATCCCAGTCCTTTCACAGAAGAAAGGGTTCTGCAAGAACTCCTAAAACTGAAGGTGGACAAAGCAATGGGTCCTGATGGAATTCACCTCAGAATTCTAAAAGAATTAAGGGAGGAACTAGTGAAACCATTGGCTACTCTTTTTAATAAATCATGGGAGGATGGTGTGGTACCCGAGGACTGGAGGAAGGTGGATGTGTTCCCTTCACAAAAGTGGGACCAAGACAGAGGCAGGAAACTACAGACCTGTCAGTCTGACCTCTGTGGTAGGGAAAGTGATGGAGTCACTTCTGAAGAATAGTTGAGTACCTAGAGGCCAGTGGAGCACAGGACCCAAGGCAGCATGGGTTCTGGCGGGAAGGTCATGTCAGACGAATCTAATCAATTTCTTTGACTGGGTGACCAAAGTAGTAGACCAGGGAGGGGCTGTGGACATGGCCTACCTAGACTTTAGCAAGGCATTTGACACAGTCCCACACAAAGATTAACAGTCAAATTAACCAGCCTGGAGTGGGTCCCAGGGTGGTAGCCTGAGTAAAACATTGGCTGCACAACAGGACACAGAAGGTAATCGTAAATGGAGTCCACTCTGAAGAAAGAGGGTTACTAGTGGGGTACCGCAGGTTCAATATTGGGTCCAGTCCTTTTAATGTCTTCATCAGTGACATTGCAGAGGGACTGGAAGGAAAAGTATGCATTTTTGCAGATGACACAAAGATCTGCAACAGGTTTGATACACAAGGAGGCATGGAAAGGATGACAAGGGATTTGGCAAGGTTGGAGGAATGGTCAAAAGATGGCAACTAGGATTCAATGCAAAGAAGTGCAAAATAATGCACCTGGGAAACAAGAACGCAGGGGAAGAATACACAATTGGTGGGGAGGTAGTAACAACAACAAAAAAGGAAAGGGACCTGGGGGTAATCATATCAGATGACCTTAAGGTTAGCAAGCAATGTGAGAAGGCAGTAGGGAGGGCTGGGGTATACTGGGATGTATAGGGAGAGGCATCAGCAGCAGAAAACAGGAAGTTGTTATCCCTCTGTACAGACAGTTGGTGAGACCCCATCTGGAGTACTGTGTCCAGTTCTGGAGACCCCATCTCCGCAAGGACATAGACAGGACAGAGGTAGTCCAGAGGAGGGCAACTAAAATGGTGCAGGGTCTGCAAGAGAAGCCGTATGAGGAGAGACTAAAGGAGCTTAATATGTATACCCTTGAGGAAAGAAGGAGAGGGGACATGATAGAAACTTTAAGTACCTCAGTGGAATCAACAAAGTCCAAGAGGGTAGCATCTTTCAGAAAAAGAGCGTGCAAGAACAAGGGGACACAATTTAAAGATAGAAGGAGGGCAGTTCAGGGGCAATGTGAGGAAGTATTATTTCACAGAGAGGGTAGTGGATGCATGGAACAGCCTTCCTGAGGAGGTTGTGGGGTCTAAAACTGTGGGAGAATTCAAGAATGCATGGAACAGACATAAGGCAATTCTTCTGGGGGGTTGGAAGAAATAGGCTGTTGGTTAACTAGGATCTGCGGAATATCCTGTAGGTAAGGAAATGGGCAGACTAGATGGGCCAAGTGGTCTTTATCTGCCGTCAAAGTCTATGTTTCTATGTCAAAGTCTATGTAATTTACTTCTTATTTTTGCATTTGTGGAAAAAATGAAGCATACAGCATGACAAATTGTGTGTCCTTGTTTTTATTTCTATCACACTCATATTGACACCAGATATACTGATAGTATAACTATATAAAACATACACTGATGTTATAACTGTATGAAACAATCTGACCCCGGAATGATTTTTTTTCCATAAAGAGAGATTAAGTTCCACTATGTAATTTAAAAACAAGCATGGCAACCCACGTTTTTTGCTGTGTACTTTAAATGTTTAGATGATCCTCATGTACTGGGCAAAACATTAAGAATTTGATGCTGGATTGCTAATACACCAGGGAACGTCCCAAACCATTTACTGTTTCGGTCCTAACACCTGACTGAAATTGTTAAAAGCAGACACCCACTGAAAATCAAGATGTTGCATCTTAGGTGGACAATCCTGGTTAAATAAACTGTAAAATAAAAATAAAAATTTAATTAATTTATATAGTCAATGTAATGGAGAAAGTCTATCCCATGTTTGTGTAGCCCATGTTTGTTGATAATCAGATAAGGGATTTTTAAAACAAAGTAAAAACAATAACATTCAATCTCAAGCCAGAAATCATGCATGATTACTTTGACTGGCATGGCATGACCTTTTTATGTTTGTTTACAAAGTATGCACACATACTGGTGTCAGATTCAGCTGTGAAAAGGTTTTTGAGGTGCTTTCCTCCTTCGCCTATCACAACTTCATAATTCTGAATCTCTTCCCTGTTTCTGCCAACTGTCCACCTTGCTCCTCCTTTTCACGTTCAAGTCCTTGTCTAATCACACCACTGGAAAATGTAAGGTGGAAGTGAGTTTTTTTGTGTAACTGCTGATTCCTGCTTGAAACAATTTCTCTGCCATTCATTCTGGTACTGTGCTTTTTAACAGTGGTGCTGTCCACTTCATTGTTTTCCTGCTGTTTTGGGGACAGCAACGCTGTCGTACAATGGCCACAGGCTGTCCTGCCTGTGGTCATCATGTCAACATCCACACCCCAACACTTATACAAAAATGGCAGGTGATGTTTAATTCCACCACCATTATGAGGAAGCAGTTTAGTGCAGTGGTTTAAGGCTCTGAGCTGCAAACCTAGAGACCTGGGTTTGAATCCCACAGTGCCCACTTGCATACTGTGTGACCCTGAGCAAGTCACTTAACTTCCTTGTGCTCCCAGATCACACCTGTAAACAGGCTATCAGCTTAGTGTGTCTCTCCTGGTTAAAAGAAAATAATAATAAAATTATTACCCTCCCCCACCCCAGACAAGATTTTAAACACGTGGTGCATGCTCAGTCCCACTGTTGGTATCACCCATCCTGCCTACCTGACCAAATACAACACAACCAAGAGTTTGTGATCAATCTGCTGCCTTTATCACCCTCTGTCCACCCAACAACATACATCACCCCTTCCCACCTGACAGATCAAATCTGGCAGTGAGTCTTCATTCCTGTTACTGGTATCACCCTCTCCTACTAATTCAATGCAACTAATCACATCCAACACTGGGTGCCCAACCTCTGGTGTTGGCTAATAACTCACACACACACACACACACACACACTATCCAACACTTGAGTTTTCCACTACTGGTGCTGGCTAACAACACCCCACTTACTATGCAACACCAGGTGCCCACACCCAGTGCAGCCAAACAACCTATTGATAGTTGAGTGACCAATCCCCAATGTCTGTTACCTGATATAAAGAAAAATGTCCCTCATCAATCCCTCTTTTTTGTTTTCTAAATCTGAGAAAAAGAAAACCATCCACTGATGATATCACCTCCCTGACCCCCCTCTCAGCAATCAGAACCACCCCACCCCTCATTTATGGTCCGGCACTGAACATCCTGAGCTTCTTCATTTCCAAATCAAGACTATTTAACAATTATAACTTGAAACTTGTTAATTTTACCTGCTGCACTATTTATGCCCAACAATTACACAATGAATACCAGCAAGTGAACAGGGTTAGCATTGGCCAATCCTTCTATTTTTTCCTTCCTTTTTCAAGCACCCCTGTGCATGTCCTAAGAGCAGTCTTCTATCTACCTCAGTATCCTCATACTTCTTTCTTGCATTCTCTCATTAACTTTTGCCCTCAAACCAGTAGCTTGCAGCTCATCACCCATAGGCCAGACATCAGAGGTGTGGCCAGGTCTCTGAAGCCATAGTGCATGTGGATGGGTAGCCACAGGGAGAAGCCAGAAAGGAGAAGGTGGGTCAAGCAAAGCCAGTGGGTGATGTATGATGAGGGAACTTCATCTGTCCCAGGTTTGCCCTCCATGTTTTATCCCACAGCCTCACTCCTTATCCCTCCTCCGTAGCATGCTCCTGTGGAGCAACCTGGAATTCTATCTGTCAGAGCAGTAGGAGGTGAGGCAAGCCTAACCCTTCCTGTAGAACTCATTTGCTGGCTCTGCCCTGGATGTATGATGCCTCTCTGTCACACCCCAGATGGACATGTGCGGCTGATGTAAGACCACTCCATAAGGAACCACATGTCTCCTCTTTCTTGGCACCCCCTCTCTTGGGTCACCAGGGGTCAGTCATGCATTGGAAGGAAGTGATCTTCCTCTTTCCCTCAGGCAGAAGGCATCCAAGACCCATGCACTGTTGGTTGATGCCAGATGTCCCAGGCATAAGTAACAAACTCTGACCATCTGAATGGCAAGCAGTAGTGCTACAGTTGCTCTAGATGTCCAGCTGTTGGGTCCTTGTTTCACGTCACACCTAATGGTATCCAACATTGTATCATCCTGTTGTGCAAAATTACTGTATGTGAGAAAAACCAACAACATGTGGGACACATCATCATTCCATGGAAAGAGGAGGTCCAGCCCACCTCTGTAGAAAAGAAATGAATGCATTCAGGCTCAGAGTCTCTTGCTACTTCATTTTAGTTTCTATTATTACTGTGCAATAAGGGACAATTCCTTTCTCATGTAGCATAGTGGGCTACTGGAAGATAAAAAGTGGGGGTTCCCCTTACTGTAAGACAGTTAAGAAGTATGGTTGCAGTTCTGTGTCATGATTAACCATGACTCACCGGAGCTGAATGGAAAAATAGATTTTAAGCGGATCACAGAAAAGCACTGTCAAACAAACAGTAGCTTTATGGTAAATAATGAGTCAGCACTGTTAAATCACTGCAATTTATATATACGTATCCATGAAAGGGTTACAGAGGTGTTAACTCAGAACAGCCATATCTGGTTACTGTATGACGACAGGCGCTATAACGAATGACATAACTAGACTGCAAGGACTATGACCACTGCTATAATGTAGGTAAGTATGACTGATATTCTGAAGTCCTCATAAACTTGTGGCAGTATAAAATGTAAAATAATTGGATGTGCTGCTCTCAAAATATACTGTATAGCACCTTGAATTTATGCCTGTTATATTTAGTGCTCCAAGCACACCAAACATATTCACTCCATCTTATTTTCACTGGTGAAACACTAGTGCTGTTATTGTAAAGTGTTCCACCTCATATGTCTGCAGTTAAACTTTTAATTTGAAAAGTGCCACTTTTGTTGCGAAGCATTCCAGCGTTACGCACTGCCACTTCCGGGTACAGGACCCATATAACTCGCACTGCAGCGAGCAGTTTTTCTTATATGGTACTGAATATACTGGGAGTAGATAAAGGGAAAAAGCAAATTGTACTGCTGTTAGATTTTTATTTGTTGGAACCCTAATATTTCTGTAGGAATTAGGCAGAGGGTAGTGGCAGCCCCAGTGTGTGTTTGGGGAAAAACTATCATCGCGCTACAGCGCTGTTTTATTCTACTTGCAGCAAATTAGAGATCAAGAGTCCTTAATACAGCTTGGGCTCATATGTCTGCAGTTAAACTTTTAATTTGAAAAGCGCAACTTTTGTTGCGAAGCATTCCAGCGGTACGCACCGCCACTTCCGGGTACAGGACCCATATAACTCACGCTGCAGTGAGCAGTTTTTCTTACATGATACTGAATATACTGGGAGTAGATAAAGAGAAAACGCAAATTGTACTGCTGTTAGATTTTTATTTGTTGGAGCCCTAATATTCCTGTAGGAATTAGGCAGAGGGTAGTGGCAGCCCTAGTGTGTGTTTAGGGCAAAACTACCATCGTGCTACATCGCTGTTTTATTTTACTTGCAGTGAATTAGAGATCAAGAGTCCTTAATACAGCTTGGGCTCATACTGTATGTCTGCAGTTAAACTTTTAATTTGAAAAGCGCAACTTTTGTTGCGAAGCATTCCAGCGGTATGCACCGCCACTTCCGGATACAGGACCCATATAACTCGCACTGCAGTGAGCAGGGTGCTCGTTTTCACAAGCGGAGATGCGCCCAGAGACACATGCGGTCAGCGCATGTCAGCTGTGTTAGCTGAGTAAGCTGAGTTGACCAGGAATTTAGATAAATTGTGAGTAATCTTATTATAAAATTGCTGTTGTGCAGCGTATATGATATGTTTATGCACGGGGAAGAGGTGGACAATTATATATGCAGCAAGTGCTGTGAGATTAGTGAACTCAAGGCTGTAATAGGGGAGCTAAAAATGAGGATAAAGGTGCAACTAGAAATATCTCTGTTGGAACAATATATTGACTCCAGGGCAGAGGGTATTATTCAGGATAGCAGCAGTAGTATTGAGGAGAATTGTAAAGATACTATGTTATCAAATGAGATAACAAAAAGCCCTGAGAAATGGTTGGAGGTCCTAAAAAAAATGTTATACAAAAGAGGAAGGCGGAATATTGGCGGTGTATCAAATATCCTGACCCCAAACAGATTTCAGGCCCTGATAACAACTGAGGAGGAGGATGAAATTCAATCAACAAATATTGAATTGGGTCCCATTATATTAAATAATGTATGCACAAGCACCCAGAGTAATGTATCGCATTCATCACAACCATTAAATACTGTTGCAGGCCCTTTCGATCCAATAAATGTATGTTTAAGCACTCAGAATACAGTACAACATTTACCACCACAAATTCAAGTCCCGGTAAGCAATACCCCATGGGACATCCTGATCATTGGTGATTGAATGTTACGATATGCAGACAATGTGTTGTGTAAACAGCAAAATGATTACACAACTGTGAGCATATTGCCAGGGGCAGGCATAGGTGATATTAAGCAACTTTTGCCAGGTTTATTAGAAAACACCATTACCCCAGTTATAGTGTTACATGTGGGAGTTAATGACATAGGGAAAAGGAATACTCTAGAAATACAAAGGGATTTTGAATCAGTAGGTGCTACACTTAGAAGTAGAGAGTGTGAGGTGTTGATTTCTGGGATTCTACCTACGCCAAGGGCAAGTGATCAAATAAATCAGGAAATTTACAGATTTAATGGCTGGCTCAAGAGATGGACTGCTAGAGAGGGTTATCTTTATATAGATCATTGGCAGGAATTTCAGAATAGTCTGTTATTTGCAAGGGATGGGTTACACCTTAGCAAGATGGGCAAACACTTATTAGCGCAACAACTAAAAAATTCTGTATGTCACCATTTAAACTCCACCAGCTGGGGGATGTGGGGGTTATAAAATCAGGACATACAGAAATTGAGTGGAATTATATGCTCATTAATGCAAGGAGTTTAACAGATAAATTTGATGAATTACAAGTAATTCTAAACACGAATAACATACACATTTGTGCAATAGTGGAAACATGGTGGCAACCTGAGGATACCTGGGATAGGCAAATTCGGGGGTATACACTTTATAATAAGGATCGGTCCCTATCTAGAGGTGGAGGGGTGGCTCTATATGTTGCAGATGGTATTCCTACAGAGAGTATAGATACATCTAGGTGGTTAGATGTTGAAGTCATCTGGGTTAAGATTAGCCCTCCCCGAGCAGCTAAGATTAATCTGGCAGTAATGTATAGGCCACCATCCACTAGGATAATGGAGGATGAGATTATATTAGATTTTATCAACCAATTGTCATTGGCAGGTAATGTAATATTGGTTGGTGATCTCAACCTCCCTGGTATTGGATGGGACACATTGAAAGCAAGCACATCTGTAGAATCCAAATATTTAGAGATATTTAGTCTCATAGGATTGGATCAGTATGTTACAGCCAATACAAGGGGAAATCATATCCTGGATTTACTATTAAGTAACCTTGGGGACAATATTATAAATTGTAATTTATTTCCCCCCGATCATGCTATAGTAGGTTTTCAGTACTCTGGTATTCTTGGTGATAATAAAGGTATCACTGTACTCCATAGACACAATTCAGCTAATTTTGACCAAATGAGGCAAGACCTGACTGCATGGGATTGGTAATCAGATTTTGAGAACCAGACAGCTGCTCAAATGTGGGTTAAGTTGACAGATACCATAAATGGCTTAATTTCGAGACATGTACCAACTAGAAATAAATATAAAGAGGCCGAAAGTCCATCTGCGCTTGGATGACCCAATTTGTTAAGGGATTCATTAAAATAGAGGATAATGTATGGTCCTCTATCGTTAACTGGTCAGTTAACAGTCGAGAGGTTGCCAGGATGACCATGTAAACTTCGAGAGCGAAGCTCGAGAGGTTTACTCGCCATGGCAACCTCGAGATAATTAAAATTGACTGATTTGATAGAGGACCATACATTATTTTATAGTCTATGGTCCCACTTAAAAGTTAAGCAGCTACGTTTTTAAAAAGTCTGCGGCCCTTTAGTCGCCCCCCATCGGTTTCCCTTCAGTCAGTTCCTGCAAATCGAGAAAAAAGCGGCATACATCATGAATACTCGCTGTTAACCTATCAATGTGGCGTAGGATCGATAGGTTAACAACATATCTACGTCACATCGATAGGTTAACAACCTTAGGAAATGATGATTTCCTAAGGTTAACAGCGTTCTAACATACATTATAGTAAAAATAAAGCATACCATCAAGCAAGGCATCTGCCTGGATTGGTGGTAGTTCAGGTGGATGTTAAAGATCCCATGGCACTTACCGAAAAGAGTAGGGGTATTTTATTGAAAAAAGTTGGGCTTCATTACAAAGAACAAAAAAACAATCATCCTGTACAATACATCATCTATAATGCAACACAAAAGTAAGAGCAAAAAAAAACATCAACAGTCAGTAAAAGAAAAAGTACAATTTTGCCACAATAGATGAAATTTAGAACTGGGAAGAGTTTGGAAATCACGCAACTTAATTGAGTTCAAAGCTTGACAAATATTATTGAGAACTTCTTTCATAGTAAGCACTTTTTGATGTAATACTAACAGACATCGTGCTTGCCAGATGTAGTATCTAATAACAACAAAAACCACATATAAAGTATCAATATGATATTTTGAATTTAAAGCAGCATTAGTGCAAAACATAATCTGATCATAAGTTAAGAGATAAAATAAAGGTTCAAACCATAAATCCCCTAATTTCGACCATAATTCACTAGAAAAAGGACAATCCAAAAACAAATGCTGTTGAGTTTCAAGAACTTCATGGCACGACTCTCTAGGACAAAAACGGGCATTGAGGGCCTTATGTTTATGATTTCCCTTGACTCCCAGTTTACCATGGTTACTTAGCCATACCATATCCCAAACAAATGAAGGAAGACGTGGATTATTAAGCTGTTGAACAACCCAGGTAGTACGATTTACAGGGCAGCAAGGGAATACTACAGGCTCCAAAGCTTCACTCCGTCATATGTGTTCATAAATCATTTTCCTGGTAAAAGTACAAAAATCTTTAGAGGAGAAGCCCCAGGATAAGGCCATTTTGAAGCTTTCTTTTCCATATACTGGAATGATTAAGGAACGAGAGAAAAAATTCTTATTTACAGGGTTCCAATTAACTATGCACGATGAGAACCATAACAAAAAGAATGGTTTCCAAATAGTATCTCCAGGTTTAATGGCCTTACCAAAATTATAGTAAAAAAATAAACTGTAGAAAAAACCAATAGGGTGAACCATATTAGCCCCACCTCACTAATAGGTCTATCGTTATATTACGTTTGATTGGGTTAAGCCGTGACCCCCAGAATCCATGAAAGAAGACCCCATTTAATTTAGTAAAAAGTACAGAAGGAGGAGGAAAAACATAGCTGAGATACAAAAAAATTGGTATAACCAAGTTTTTGAGCAATACCACCCTTTTTTTTTTACCGATTGAAAGCGATTTCCAACTAGCAATCAAACCTTCGGCCTTTTTAATAGCAATAAGCCAGTTATGGGAAGGTAAGTCACCTGATCCAAAATAGATCCCTAAATATTTAAAGGATTCATTCATAACAGGAATCCCGGCATAAGTACCATTAGCCAGGAGAAAGGAATGGCCTAATGGTACCCCCAGGCTTTTTTCAAAATTAACTTTGGAGCCAGACACAGACGCAAAGGTGTGAAAAATCTGAACCAGAGCATCTTCTTTAGAGCTTCTATCCACCACCACTACCAAATCATCAGCGTATGCTAACGACTTGATCATAGGTACAGAAGGGGGTCCTTGTAATCCAATAATATCTTGACACAGTAGAATAGCCCGTACTAAGGTATCAATGTAAAAATCATAAAGTATTGGGCTTAAAGGGCAGCCCTGCCGGACACCACGAACTAGTGAAACCAGATTTCCTAACCAACCGTTAACATTTGGGATTATAAGCGCACCTGTACACAATGACTGAATCCAGAAAAGAAATTTGACTGGGAATCCAAAAGCTTTTAGTACAGAGAATAAAAAATCATGAAGTACTCTGTCAAAATGCTTTTTCTTGATCTATGCCCAGAACCCAACCAGACACAATTTTTCTATCCCCCAACACAAATAATTCCCGTAGTAAAATTAAATTGTCATGCTGGTACCTGCCAGGGATAGCACAGGTCTGATAAGGACTTAAAAGAAAAGCAACTTTAAGTAATCTGTTTAGAAGAATTTTAGCTAATATTTTATAATCGACATTTAAAAGACTGAGTGGCCGCCAATTACTTAGATCAGTAACATCTCCCTTTTTAAAAATCAAAATTAGAATAGCCTCCTTCATCAATTTAGGCAAGAGACCAGAGATCAAAATCTCTTTGTACAGCAAAGTTAAAGTAGGAGCCAATTCTGACGAAAATGTTTTAAAAAAAGGCGCCGTGAGGCCATCTGAACCAGGAGCAGATTGTACACATAGTTTATTAATGGCTTGTATAACTTCAACCTCTGTAATATCATCCTGAAGGTGTTCTTGATCAGAAACAGAAAGTTGAGGGAGATGCAGAGATTCCAAAAAGTTTTTGGCCGACTCACAGTCAGGCTTACTACCTAACATGTTGAAAATATGGTGTTCAACAAGTTGTACTAAGGATTCAGGGGAAGTAATCAAAGTGCCATTAGTGGACTTCAAACACTGTATGAATTTAGAGTTAACGCGACTCTTACATGCCTTAAAGGGATCTAATCCTCTTTTGTCTATCTTAGTCCCAAATTTGGCTTCTTGTCCCAAAGTACTAGCTCTATCATACTGCAATTTCTTCATTTGAGTGCAAATAACGGAAATCTGATCACTAAAATCATGTCGAGTAGTATCAGCAAGTGACAACAAATGCTGAAGCTGTTGTCTGAGAGCTAAATACTTCAAATATTTCCTGTTATTAGAAACAGCTGCTATATTTTGAAAAGCTATCTTCAACGGGATTTGGAATCTTCTCACCAATCAGCGATTGTGTCATAAAAATCAATGACAGATAATCTAGCCATCCATTCTTTATGCCACAATTTTAAAAGGAGGGTCTTCCAAGAGGAGTCATTAAAGCATAGCGGTTCTTTTTACATCGGGTGTAGATTCCCACGAAAAAGATGCACATAAGGCAGCATGATCTGAGAATTCAATCCCAACAGTGCGACAAGAAAGGACTCACAAGATTTTAGATAAGAAAATAAAATCTATACGAGTCTGCAGGGGACCTTTAAAAAAAGTAAAGCCTCCTTTAGCATGACAATGCCTATATGCATCAATAAGCTGGGCTGTATTTACAATATCTTTCAGGGCTACTGAATCACAAAACATTTTAGGAGTCTTAAGACCTCTATCTTCTGGTTGCAGGCCACAATTAAAATCGCCTACCAAAAGCATCAATCTGGAAGTATGTAAATAGGGTCTAATTAGGTTAAATAAGGAGACTCGTTGAGCTTTGGTCTGAGGAGCATAAACTGCCACAAGGCGAAAACGCTCCTTAGAATATGTGAAATCAAGCAGCAAAGCTCTTCCCGGTACAATGTCAACTAGTCTAGAGACATGAAAATTAGAGGTAGAAAATAAGATGCCTATGCCATCACAGGTGTCAGGGCCAGAGGACCAAAAGGACGGTCCATTAATCCAAGCCCTTGAGGCCTGCTGTAGCTCGCAATGAGACTTGAGTCTAGTATCAACCAAACAAATGATGTCACAATGTAAATCATTGAGAGTCAGAAAAATACCATCTAATTTCTTATGACCCTTAATACTATTAACATTAAGAGAACAGATTGACAAATGTGCCATTGCTTTAAGTGCCAACAGGAGATTTACTCCTCTGACTTTGTCTGGTCCTTTTAGCTATAGGGTCTAATTCAGTGCTACTGTCCTGTTCGGGACAAGACCGAATTGAGGAGGTGTCAGTATCATTCCCACCAGAGTCTTTATCTGCGAATTCAGTAGCTAAAATGGCATATTTATTTGAGGATTGCCAAGGACGAGGAACAACATCTTTACCACGGCTGTTCACAGCCTGACCTTTCCTAGTCCGTTTGTGGGTAACTAAGGTAAAACCAGAAGAATCTAAATCTGAAGCCAATTGTAAGGGAGGGGGCATCTCAACATCTAGCTTATCACTCACAGCAGATTTTGTAGTTGGATCTAAGTCAAGGGGGGAAGTAGCTTCAACAGAGGTAACTGTAACAGGGGATAGATCTGGAGTTTCCATAGCTTGTAATACTATAGTAGTAGCAGGTTTTGCCACATGACGATCCGTATTGGCTTGCATTTGCTGTGCACTAGTAATTAAGCCTTCATGTGAGGGACAATCAATTCTATTGTGCGAAGCCCAAGGACAACGGCCGTAAGCATGGCCTGTACCATCACATAAATTACATTTAAAAGGGTTGGAACAGGCACTGGAAGAGTGACCAAATTCAAAACAATGGCTACATTTCATGATGTCACAAGCAGAACTTAGGTGTGTTCGTGAGCCACATTTAAAACAGGATTTAGGCTGACCAGCATAATAAATAAGGCCCTTATCCTTACCTAAATAAAAAAAAACTAGGTAGATGTTTTGGTCCCGTATTAGTGGAAAATAATTTGACTCTTACCCTCCAGCTACCATCCCAAATTTGCTCACTATCTAACATAGGAGTAGGTCTATTAAGTACCTCACATCTTTTATTCAACCAAAATAAGATATCCTCCACATTAACCCCTTCGTTCTTAAAAATAATTGTGATATTCCTAACCGCAGGTCTGGTCAATGGGATAACTTGAAAAGGAGACCAAAGGGTTGCATACTGAGCCCAGAATTTATCCAGACTTGAAACTTGTTTAAAGCTAACGTCAAAATTATAATTACCAATATTAATTAAAGCGAATATTTCAGAAGCAGAAAACTTCATGGACCCCTTTAGTAAGTGCCTTGCAATAAATATACGATCTGGAGGTTCCTCCAACCCACCTTTATAGAGGAGTCGAACTGCATTACGCCTAGGGGCAGGCTCACCTTTGGAGGAAAATAAATCAGCTAACTTGAAACTACCAGGTTTAACTGCTGGAGATCTGCCACGAGTTTGTGATACAGGCTTGGATATAGGCCCTAATTCCATAGTAACTTCAGAGGGTAAAACAGAGGATATAACCTCATGAGTGTTAGCATTTCCTAGACCCCTTTGAGGAAGCAAAGGTGTAAATGCAGGTTTACAAACATTAACATCAGAAACTACAGTAACAGAATCAGAATTCAAATGTTCACAATTTATACCCCGGGGTTCGTTGGAGCTCAAGGAAGTGTCTGGTGCTGCCACAGCAGTTGCCTTCTGTAACATTAACAAATATGCAGGGTCCTGGGAATCTGGTGTCCAAACCCCCCTTCCCCTTTCTCCCAACCAGCGTTCTCCAGGGCACTATCCAGAGACCAAGACGACGCTAGAGGAGGTTTAGATAATGAGTCAGGTTCAGGTTTCTGTTTTTTAAACGTTAAACCTCCTCTCTTACTCCAACCAGGATTTTTATCAGCAGAAAAAATAAATACCTCACGTTCTTTAATCTGGTGTTCAGAAGTCTCGACTTGTTCAGGTGCAAAAGTTACATTGCTGAGACTCGAAACAGTCTCCCCCTGTCATCTGGTGGTCAGGGTGAGGAGAAACAGTTAAAGGCTGTAGGCACACCGCGTCCTGAGTCAAAGAACTGCCAGCCTTCGTCGAAACGACCGCTAACGTGGAAGTGAGCAGAGAGGACGCCGCAACGTCAGCGTCAGCAAGGGGCTTACCAGCTGCAGCGGCTCCAGGGATAGTCGACTGGTTAGTCGTCTCACCGCATTCCGTGATTTTAACATCCAACTGCTTTACTCTCAGTAACAACGCCGCTCGCTGTTCCTCCAGGGCAGAACGAAGGGAGGAAGCAACAAATAGGTCGGTAACCTCCTTGCTACCTTCTGATACTGCACTATCCACAACGTTATCTTCCATAATAGTGCTACCACAAATGTCAGCAACAGCCAAATCCTCATCTGTGGCCTCAGTAGCTCCAGGCACAGGGGAGGAGGCCCACTCCCCTGTACTCGCAATGTCCATCTCCTCCAGGGTTTTGTGCAGACTGGCCATCAGGCAGCCAGTAGCAGAGGCTCCACCTACACAGAGTAGGGGAATTTCCCCGGTGTCCTGGCCAAATTGCCCTCATTCACTAAAAATAACACCAACAGCTTAATCTGGTTCAAGGTCAGTTGGCATTCATCTGTATCCCCTTCCCCCAGGTCGTGCCTGAAAATAGGCAGGATTTGTCTAGTGCACTTACCCAGTTAACAAAAACTAAATAAAATAAATAAATAAATAACAAAACGGAAGCTGGTTGGGAGATATATAGGAAAAACCTTAAACTTGCAAAAAAGGCTATAGTTCAGGCCAAAAGAGAGTATGAGTATACAATAGCCACTAAGGTCCGGGACAATTATAAGATCTTCTATACATATATTAACAGCAAAAAGGGGAAAAACAATGCTATTGGACCCCTACAAACACAAGATGGGAATATTATAATAGAAAATAGGGCACTAGCTGAGGAATATAATGTATATTTTTCATCAGTATTTAATACTAGCCCTCAAGTTATCCAGGACTGTGGGGAAACAAGATATGGGGGAGAAAGTCTTAGGATAGACCCTGCTGATGTCTTAACCAGATTACAAAAGGTAAATCAGAATAAAGCACAGGGGCCAGATGGGATTCATCCCAGGGTAATCAAAGAAATGGCAGTATTACTAGTGGGTCCAGTATCTTACCTTTTTCAGAAAAGTATAGACACTAGTGAGGTTCCGGAGGCCTGGAAGCAAGCAGTGATTATACCTATACATAAAAAAGGCACTAGGCAGGAAGTCTCAAATTACAGGCCTATTAGTCTGACCTCCGTGCTGGGTAAGATTCTAGAAGGTATAATTAATGACTATACGGTTGAATTCCTGGAAAGTACAGGCAGGATAGATATCACTCAGCATGGATTTACCAGAGGAAGGTCATGTCAAACCAAACTATTGGAATTCTATAACAAGGTTAGTAAAGCCATGAATATGAGAAATCCAGTTGAAGTGATTTTCCTGGACTTTGTGAAGGCTTTTGACAAAGTCCCCCATAGAGAACTTGTTAAATCACTCTTTGAGCTAGATATACCAGTTTGGATACAAAAATGGGTCAAGGCATGGTTTACAGACAGAGGCCAGAAAGTCTGTGTGAAAGGGGAATATTCTGGCCAGGTAAGAGTGACTGGTGGTGTCCCCAAGGGGTCGGTTTTGGGACCATATCTATTTAATCTATATATTTCATCTATGCAGGTTCATTCAGGGGTCTGGCTGTCTAAATTTGCAGATGACACTAGGATTGGGTGTCCTGTAAATAATTTAGAGGAACACTCAGTCTTACAAACAGCATTAAATAGTTTGGATATGTGGGCCTCCCAGAAGCAATCTATTTTTAATATTGATAAGTGCAATGTTATGAACTTTGGAAAGAAAAATAATAAGTTTCAATATACCCTAGGTGGTTCTGTATTAAAGGTTGTAGGTGAAGAGAAACATTTGGGGATCATTGTTAACAGTGATCTTAGTTTTAGCTTACACTGCAATACAGCTCTAAAAAAAGCTAGCAGTATAACATATTGTATACAGAGACACATTAAAAGTAGAGATAGGCAAGTTGTGATGCCCCTGTATAATGCATTGGTGCGTCCCCATGTGGAGTACTGTGTTCAGTTTTGGGCCCCATACAAGAGGAGGGATGTTGGACTGATGGAGAGGGTGCAGAGGAGAGTCACCAAAAGGATCAAAGGGACAGATGGACTGAGCTATGAGCAGAGACTGCAATATTTAGAGTTGTATTCACTGGAGTATCGTAGAATGAGGGGTGACATGTGTCTGATTTATAGGGCATTGACCGATTCTAATTTGTGGGATCTTTTAGGCCTGGTAAAAGAGGGGATCGACCATATAATACCAGAGCCCATTGTTACCAATTGTTAAAAGATAGATGTAGTACAAATAAAAGGAAATATTGGTTAAACAATAGAGTAACAGAAATTTGGAATATGCTGCCCTGTGAGGTCGTGGAAAGCAATACAATGTTACATAGATACATAGACAGTGTCGGCAGATAAGGGCCTATGGCCCACCCAGTCTGCCCATTTGAGCTTGTAAGTTCAGTTTATGTTTTCCGAGAAGTCTGTTGCCCCTTACCCCTGACCTCCAGAATTCCTTTATGTCTATCCCATGCATTCTTAAATCCCGTGATTGTTTCAGCCCCCACCACTTCCTCTGGCAGGGTGTTCCACTTGTCCACCACCTGTTCTGTGAAGAAATTCTTCCTCACGTTTCCTCTGAATCGTCCTCCCTCCAACTTCATCCCATGCCCTCTAGTCCTGGAACATCTTTTTCACTTAAAAATAGTGTATTCCTGCACCCTGTTCCTCCCTGTAAGATACTTGTATGTCTCTATCATATCCCCTCTCTCCCCTCCTCTCCTCCAGGGAGTACATGTTCAGTTCCTTCAACCTGTCCTCATAGGACTTGTGATGCAATCCATGCACCATCTTTGTTGCCCACCTCTGAACCTTCTCTACCCTGTCTATGTCCTTATGTAGGTAAGGTCTCCAGAACTGTACAGTGTACTCCAGGTGGGGCCTCACTAGTGTCTTGTATAGTGGAATTATGACCTCCCTTTTCCTGCTGGTGATGCCCCTGCCTATGCATCCCAGCATCCTATTTGCTTTACCTGCTGCCTTGTCACACTGTTTCCCTGCCTTGAGGTCATCAGAGATGATAACCCCAATATCCCTTTCCTGCTTGGTGCATGCTATATCCTCACCCCCCAACTGATATATTGTGCCAGGGTTTTTGTACCCCATATGCATTATCTTGCACTTCCTTGCATTGAATTTCAACTGCCAAATCCCTGACCATTCTTCAAGTTTCTGCAGGTCCCTTCTCATTCTGTCTATACCCTCTGGTGTGTCTACTCTGTTACAGAGCTTTGTGTCATCAGCGAACAGTGAAATTCTGCCCTCTAGGTCCTGCGCAATGTCACTGATGAAGATATTGAATAGGACTGGTCCCAGCACTGATCCCTGTGGTACCCCACTGGTCACTCTTCTCTCTATGGAGTGACAGCCATTTACCACCACCCTCTGTGTCCTGCCGCCCAGCCAGTTACCTACCCACCACACTACAGTCCTGCCCACACCCATATTCCCCAGTCTGTGCAATAGTCTTCTATGTGGCACAGTGTCAAAGGCCTTGCTGAAGTCCAGATAGGCCATGTCCACTGCCCTCCCTGATCCACCTCCCTAGTCACCCAGTCAAAAATTCAATCAGGTTGGTCTGACATGACCTCCCTGGTGAAACCATGCTGCCTTGGGTCCTGTAGTCCATTGACAACCAGATGTTCCAAATCTCTCCTTCAGTAGTGCTTCCATGATCTTCCCCACTACCAAGGTGAGGCTGACTGGTCTGTAGTTCCCCACTTCCTCTTTGTTCCCACTTTTGTATAAGGGGACTACATCTGCTGTCCTCCAGTCTTTGGGTACCTCCCCTGTTTCCAGTGATCGGCTAAACAGGATAGCCAGAGGTTCAGCCACCACCTCTCTTAGTTCTTTAAGGACCCTGGGGTGCACCCAATCTGGCCCCATTGCTTTATCAACTCTTATTACTTCCAGTTCCTTCAGGACCCTTTCTCATGTAAAGGGACTTGTGTCCATTTCTGCACCATTCTCACCCCTTGTACTCCATTCAGACCCATTACCCTCCTCTTCCTCAATAAAGACTAAGCAGAAATACCTGTTCAATATGTCAGCTTTACTGTTGTCATCCTCCACACAGCCCCCATCCTCCCCCTTCAGTCTCACTATCCCTCCCTTTGCCTTTCTTTTTTCACTTATGTACCTGTAAAAGGTTTTGTCCCCTCTACCCACTGATTTTGCAATGTGTTCTTCTGTCTGAGCTTTGGCTTCCCTTACTGACCTCCCTGCCTCCCTTTGCTTCTCCTGGTAATTCTCCCTATCCCCTTCTGCCTGTGTCTTTTTGTATTGCCTGAATGCAATCTTTTTGGCTTTCACTTTCTTTGCTACCTCTTTGGAAAACCATAATGGCCTCCTCTTCCTTTTCCTCTTGCTAACCGGCTTAATACATAATTCTGTTGCTCTTGTAATCCCCATTTTAAATACTGCCCACTGTTGCTCAACCCCTGATTCCTGCCCCATTCCCCTTAATGCCTCTTTCAAGTATCTCCCCATTTTCCCAAAGTCTTCCCCCCTAAAATCCAGGATACGTGTTTTTGTGTGGCTTGGTTCTGCTCTTTCTGTGATTTCAAACCACAGTGACTGGTGGTCACTGTTCCCCAGGTGCTCCCCCACTGTTACCCCATCACACTGTCCCTGTTTGTGAGCACAAGGTCCAGTATTGCCTTCAGCCGAGTTGGTTCCATGACCAGTTGCTTGAGGAAGGCATCCTGAAGGAAGTCCAGGATAAATCTGCTCCTAGTTGATGCTGCTGCTGGGATGCTCCAGTCCACGTCTGGAATATTGAAGTCTCCAACCAGTACCTCACCCTTGTCTGCCATCCTTTGGATGGCTAGCATCAGCTTCCTATCTGTTTCTTCCTCCTGGGCTGGTGGTCTATAGACCACACCTGTGCGGATGGCTGGCCCCATTTTCCTTTCCAGCTTAACCCACAGTATCTCTCCCCATTTTGTTCCTCCTGGATCTCTGTGGCCCTTATGTCATTTTCACATACAGTGCCACTCCTCCTCCCTTTCTGCCTGCCCTGTCTCTTCTGAATATGTTGTAGCCAGGTATGGCCATCTCCCAGTTGTGGTTATCATTACACCAGGTTTCAGTGATGGCCACAATGTCCAGGTCTGACTGCACCATGACAGCCTCCAGATCTTCCATCTTGTTGCTAAGACTCCTGGCATTTGCACACATGGCTTTCCATGATTTGACCTCCCTAGACTGTTTTGCTGTTCTACTCCAGCCCCTTCCTTGGTTGTACTTTTTCCCTGGTTCTCCTTGCTGTCTTCCCTTCTGCTGAATTTTGCCCCTTTCTGCCTATCCACCTCTTGGACACTAATCTCCATCTTTTGCACACTGCTTTGTAGAGACAGCAACTCCTCTGGTTCACTAGTTCCACAGCTAGCTGTGGGGGGTGAGCAAGTAGGTACTCTCCTTGCTGGCCTGTTATCCCCCTTTGCTAGTTTAAATGCTTGTCAATGTAGCATTTAAACTTATCATTGAGTGCTTGGATTCCCCTCCAGGATGGATGCAGGCCGTCAGGCTTGAACAAACCTCCATCCTTCCAGGTGGGTCTGCAGTCACCAATGAATCCAAACCCTTCCTCACAGCACCAGTTCTTCAACCATGAGATAAAGTTCCTGGTGCATGCACCCCTATGTTCTCCCTTGCCTCTCACAGGTAGTACTTCTGAGAAAGTGACAGAAGTAACTACTTGCTTGAGACCCTTCCCCAATTTCCTAAACTCTTCCTGAACTTTCTTTGGCTCCCCATTTGCCAGGTCATTAGTACCTAGGTGGATAATGACATCCAGCTCACCCTCCCATCTTGTCTTCCCAGTGATCTCCAGGATCTTCCTTCCATCCCTCCATGCCGTGGCACCTGGTAGGCACCTCACCTCCCTGTCCTCCCCCTCCTGTGTTCCTAGCTGGATCCCTCTTATGATGGAGTCCCCCACCAGGATTTGCTTCCTTCTCCTCTGGGGTCCACTGCTTTCCCCACTGAGGTCACTTCCTTGGCTAACCTCCGCATCCTTTCCTTCCACTTCTCTGGGTACCTCTATTTGGTTGTCCCCATTTGCCGGTGTGGCATATGAGTTCTTGAGTGGAATAGGATCTGGGATGTGCCTCTGCCTGACCACTCTAACCCTCCTTGAGCCCACTGTCATCCAAGTGCTCCTCGTTCTCAGCATCCTTTGAGGCAGTTGCATTGGACTGGGTGGTCTCTGGATAGGGGTGATGGTACTCCCGACCCAGTTTACTTTCACTCTGAGTCTGGCTACCTCATCCCGCAGTCCAGAGAGATGCATGCAGATAGGGAAGCACCTCAGTGTCCAGAAGGTCTGCCTGAATATGGCTGCCCCACAGCCACTGCATTGCACCACTCCCCACATTATACTGCAATTATACTACTATTCCACTACTTGTCTGCTACTGAAGCTCTCCTAGTTCCCTTTTTATTAATTTACTGTCCTAAAAATCCTGCCATTGATCCTCAGATACTTTTCTTTTTAAAAAAAGAAAATAAACAAAGAAATAAATAAATGAATCAAAACACTTGTCGTGCTGAGGGTGGGCTTCTTCACCCTACCCCACACCCGTTACTGTACTCTGTGTTTAGCTCCTGCCAATAAGATTTAGCAGGGCATATAATTAAGAGTTGGGGGAAGGGGAGGGGGGTGAAAATTTGCAGCAATTAAAGACAGCAAAGAAATACATCAACACTACGTTTAAAATTTTCAACAGCCCAAAAACAATTCCAAGTAAAGACAACAAAGAAAGTACAGTGTCACTAAAAGCCCACAATCTAAGTTTAAAAGAAAAATAGCAATTATCAGTTACTGTAAAACATTGAATTGAATATGATTCCTTCCCCTTCTGGCTTCTATAACATTCAAAAATACATACATTTCTATCTCAGCTCTTTACCCTTACCATCAAAAGGTAACTACAATCACAATAATCTACCTTCTGCTAATACAGATTCTATCACAGAACCAGAGCACAATGCAAAAACATCTGCTACTTAGCAACAACAAACAGGTGACAACATACCAAGTTGATGTAGCTTTTTTTAAAATAGAAAAAAAAATGTAATCTTTTAAACCAGTAGAAATCAGGAGTCCCAAAAGCACCTTGAACTACAAGAAAGAACACAGTACCACACCTCTGCCACAATAACTAAACAGTTCTAAAACATTGGAGAAAGAAGAAAAAATTTGAGACTGTGCAAAAAGATACAATGTACTATAAAGTATTAGGCAATAGGTATACTCAGTTGTTTAACAGAGAAAATAAAGTACCTACCAAAACAGACAGAATACCCACAAATTACACTTAAGTTCTCAATATCAATATCAGACACCACCAAAGGCACATACAGAAAGGGTTTAAACTCTAGTATTAAAATTAACCACATCAGAGTAGAAAGATCACACTAAATAAACGTGTTGATCCTTCTGACTTCCAACGAATATCTACTACACAAATTTTATATCTTCCTGGAGCCTACAGGGTTGTCTTTCACAATCACCTAAATTTACATAACAAAACAATTTTTAAACTGTAAATTATACCACAAAGCACTTAGCTTTGGGAGCTCTTCTCAAACACAGCCACTCAGCTCAGAGTTCTAGAATCAGAACTGTTGTAATTTAAAACAAAGTTAGATAAATTTCTTTTTAGTAAAAATATAAATGGGTATATATAAATTGTCATTTGCGAGCTCATGGACAAATGTCTTTATGCTCTGTAATGTCTATGTAATCTACGTAATATTCACAATCTTTTTAGTTTCACACTAATATGAAACCAGTGAATATAGTGAAAATAAAAAGGACAGTAAATATTTCCTCTTATACAGTAGTTCAAAACGTCACAGTCAGTCTGAAGCCAGAAATAATTAAGGTAACATTGTTAACAGAGTAAAACCCTGAAGAAGTTATAAGTCTGCATGTGAATGCCAAGTTTCATGTCAATTGGACAAGAAATTGTACAAGATATGGCCAGAAATGTGCTAGTCAATCACAAGGCTGAATCCATTTTTAAGGAGGTCAGAATATTCCACTATGTTATTACCTAAATGACTCATAATACAAGTTCCTGCATCGCATTTGACAAAAAATGGGATGTGGTTTTCAAACTTCAGTCAGAAATACAGCATTAAGTCAATATGGTGGCCACTGCAATCTTTATGATCTCGTAATACTAAAGGGCAATGTTAAATTTGGTGACCGTACAGTATGTTAAACGGCGCTCAAGACATAGCAAACAATGTAAGTGTGACATACAACATTTGCAGGTTTGGCTGTCACAAAGGAAAATGAAAAGCAAGAGTTTGTGTTTAATTAGCTCAGCATGGCTTATAATGATAATAATGATAATGACAAGATGGTAGAAAATGGCCCATAGGCCCATCCAGTCTGCCCACGCTACCCATCAGCGCTGCACTGGTCTTAGTTGCATCCCCCCTTTGTTTCTGTCACCCCTTGTCTAACTAAAGACATATTCCTGTTCCATCCCTGTTTGAAGCTGCTCACTCCGGCAACTTGTTCCACTTGTCCACCACTATTTCAGTCAAAAGGAGCTTGTAGCGGTCCCTCGTGATTCTCTTCTGTATATTTCAGTGAGCTCTCCCTTGTCCCTGGATCCTAGCTCAAAGGGAAAAGCACCCTGCCATCTACTCTATTTATCTCATGCAGGTACTTGTATGTTTCGATCATGTCACTCCTTTCCTTCCTTTTTGTAGGGCTGCACATGTTCAAGTCCTGTATTCTCTCCTCATGTATCTTGTCTCCTAGCCCATGTACACTCTTAGTTGTCCTACACTGTACTGCTTCCACCTTGTCCTAGTCTTTCCTCAGTTATGGACTCAAGTATCCTGCACAATATTCCAGATGCAGTTGCCCCAGTGACCTGTACAATGGGAGGATCATTTCCCAGCTTCTGCTGCTTATCCCCCTCCCCATGCACTTTAGCATCCTGTTTGCTTTACCGATAGCTCTATGACAGTGTGCTGTTCTTTTCAGGCTTTTCAATATCATGTCCACTATGTCCTTTTCTTCTGTGATGCTTTACAGTAACAACCCCATTTCATATTGCACTCCGGGGTTCCTTTTCCCAATGTGCATCACCTTGTATTTCTTTTTAGCATTAAAACCCAGCTACTTTATCTTTAACCACCCTTCCAACCTATTCAGATCCCCCGCATTCCCTTGTCAGTTCCTCTGTGTCCACCACTGCACAGATCTTCATGTCATCCGTGAAGAGGCAGAACTTGCCCTTGATGCCTTCTCCTGTATCACAAATAAGCATATTGAAAAGGACTATGACCAGCACTGACCCCTGAGGTACTCTGCTTGTTATGGCCCTTAATTCTGAAAACTCCTCATTTACTACTACCCTCTGTGTTTTTCATCTTAATCAGTTTTCTACCCAAGCTGTCTTTTTTTCTCCACTACTAGGACCCAAACATTTTGACCACCCTTCTGTGGAGGACTGAGTTAATGGCCTGCTGAAATCCAAGTACATTGCATCAACTGCCTGTTCCATATCAGCTGGCCTAGTCACTCAAAGAGATTGACCAGATTTGTCTGACAAGACCTTCTTCTTGTGGACCCGTGTTACCTGGGGTTCTGTAGCCCATTTCCCTCTGGGAAGTCCACTAGTTCCTCCCTCAGTACAGACTCCATATTCATTCCCACTACAGACATTAAGCTGACTGATCTATAATTCCCAGGCTCATTATTTATTTCATGCTTGTGTAGCAAGACCACATTATCTGTCCTCCAGGCCACAGGAATCACCTCCATTTCTCCTCTGCTACCTCCTTAATCCTTGTTGATCATAAGCTCACAGGTCCCATAGATTTATCAACTGTAAACACTTTGAGCTTTTCTAACACCCCATTCCCTTATATTCAAAGACCATGAAGACCTTTTTAATATTGAAAACCCACACCATGTTGGACGACATTCTGATAAGAGGTTTTCATGCCATAGTAAAAAAATGAAATTGTCAAACAGATTGTATTAAAGTCTCAAAAGCCAGTTATAGTACATGTGATGTGTATAATTAGGTCACTGGATCTAATAGCACATATCTAAGATAGATGAGAAAAGTACTGAGGGGAAGTGATGGGCTCTCACCAAATCTACTCAAGCCACTGCACCGGTGATATCCAAACCAATTACTTCTCTGCTTAATCTTTCACTTACCTTTGGCCAGGTGTTTTATGGGGACTGACAGTGGTCCGTACCTGTTCACCCCACCTTGGTTTTCTTGGTCATCTTTCGACTGACTGGAGATTGTTGATATTGTGCAGACTATCCAGAATATGTGACTGACCTATTGTAGTTTGGACCTGGGCCCAACATGCCTAATTTTGGGGTGTATTGATTCTATTGTCCCCATCCTGGCCAAGATTGTGTGGTGCTCCATAGAGACGGGTGCATTCCCTAGTTCCCTGAAGAAGGCGGTGGTTACATCACTCCTTAAGAAAACTTATTTGGACCCAAACTGCTTGGCTAACTACAGACCTATCTCTAACCTTTCCTTTTAAGGGAAGGTGATTGAGACAGTTGCCGTGCTGCAGCTCGAGAACCACATTACCATCCATGATATCTACAATCCTCTCCAGTCCAGTTTTTGTAAGAGGCATACTACCAAGACAGCTCTGTTCTGGGTGTTCAATGATCTCCTAATGGCTAGAGACCAGAAGCACCGTTCCATATTGGTGCTTCTGGATCTTACACCAGCTTTTGACACCATGGACCATTGGGTGTTGCTCGAGGGCCTGAAGGTCATCTGTAGCCTGGCTGGTCCAGTCCTCAAGTGGTTTCAATCTTTCCTCTCTGGCAGGTTTCAGAGGGTGGTGTCCAGGTTATTTTCCTTGAGCCCAGTCTCCCTGTCTTGTGGGGTCCTCAGGGCTCATTGTTCTCCCCAGTGTTGTTCATGGTGTCTATGCTGCCTCCAGGAGACATTGAAAGATGGTATGAGCTAAGGTTTCACCGCGATACTTATGATACCCAGCTCTACCTATCTTTTGCTCCGACCAGGACTGTGCTCTCTCAGTCTTTAACAGCTGCCTTGTAGAAATCCAGGACTGGATGAAATCCAGCTGGTTGAAATTGAATTCTGATGAGACTGAGGTGTTGGTTTCAGATTCAGACCTCTGGATAGAGAGGTCAGTGGCAGGGCGTTTTTCTGGGCTTCGGCGCAAGAATAGCCAGCTGCCTCCTTCTGAACAGGTGCATGACCTAGGGGTGCTCCTTGATGACAGGCTGACACTGCATTTGCAGGTGTCTGCAGTTCTCATCTCCTCATTTTACCATCTTAGGAACATCGCTCAGGTCAGGCACCTTGTTCTGTCCAGTGACCTGCCAACATTGACCCACCCCTTTGTGTCCTCGCACCTGGACTACTGCAAATCCCTCTACCTAGGGCTTCCAGGAGTTGAAATCCACTACTTGCAGCTGGTGCAGAATGCTGCAGCACAACTGTTGACTGGGACTCCTCATTCAAGCCACATCATGCCTGTGCTGTGCGAACTGCACTGGCTGCCGGTTCAGTGGCAGATCACCTTCAGCATCGGTCTTCTGATGTTTAAAGCTCTACATAGGCAGGGCCCAGGTTACCTACAAGAGCTCCTTGTTCCTTACTGCCCCACCCACTCACTCCAGTCAGCAGACGAGGGGTTGTTAGAGATTCCCAGGGTATGGTTGAAAACCTCTAGCTTGCAAGCTTTTATATTTGCAGCCCCAACCCTGTGAAATTCTCTGCCTCATCAGATTCAAGAGTGCTGGACCATGGGGAGCTTTAAAACAGCTTTAAAGACCTTTTTATTCTGCCAGGCATTTGATGACTAGGCTTGTCATACGCTCCTACTGGTTTTGTATTTTATTTAATTGTAAGCTGTTCTGATATTTATGTTCTGTTCTTTTGTTTTTATGAATTGTACAGTGCTATGATTTTAAGAGATTGCACTTTATAAATAAAATGTATTATTATTATTTGTAAGTAGCCTTCTTATCCACACAGGAGTCACTTACCCTGATATTGGCAATTATTTTCCTGTCTCTTGTCTTCTTGTGCTTGCAAAACTGTTGGAGAAGTTAGCATACTAACAACCCATTTGTTACATTAATTCCCATGATCTCCCTAATCAACATGGACTTTCAAAATCCAACAGGACATCTACTACCCTGGTCATTCCCACTGAAGATCCGAACTAGGCCATTGAGGCTTGCAGGCAGGTGTTAAGTTTTAGGCATGTCTAAAAGCTTTTAAACTTATCAGTCATTAGCTGCTGCTCCCTAAACTTGAAGACTTGGGTTTTGATCATTCACTTCTTAGCTTGTTCCATGACTACCTAACCAATCACATCCACGCTGTCAAATTCCAATTTTCCCTATCCTTCCCCTTGCTGTCAAACACATTTTCTCCTAAAGATGATCCTAAGCTCAATACTCTTCTCCATGTTCATTAAATAGCTAGTGTACAGTGTCCTTATTTGAACTCCGTGAGTACTGGAGTTGCTTGTCTGTTACCGTAGTGTAGTTGTTTATTATTTTTATTTTAGAAAATTCATACCTTTTCCCCTTTCAAAAGTCTGGTCCAGTAGGGTTTCAGTGTTGAAGGTGATACAGACTGACCATTGTAAGCTGGTGGCCACTGTACGAGAAGCATGTTGTGGGAGGAAAGCAGTCAGTCATAGATCAGTGGCTTTTAAAGGGACAGTACAATAATAGTAGTAAGTCATCTATGGTTGTGTTCACTGTGAATGTAATAAAATTTTGAAATATGTCTCTCTGCCCTTGTATATTACTTTTTTTGTCTTGAATGTTTTCTTATTTTTATTTTAAAAGCGGATAGACAGGGCTGTGAAGCCATGAAACTGTGAGGAAATACAATATTATTCTGTGCTCTTGGCACTAAGTGCAGTGACATTTTTTCATTATCTTCTGACTTCACCCTACTATTGAGTACTTGCATACTTTTCTTGCATCCAATTCACCCAGAACACACAGTGTAGCAAGGAAGAACAGAGTGTGCATGCTGTGAGGCTCAGGCTTATTGCCACATAGTCCTTCTGTCTGCCGACTCCAATTCCCACCCACCAGCATTGCACCCCAGGCAACTGCAATAGCAGGGTCATAGTGCCTTTGGGCTCACTTCCCCTAACTGGAGTGGCTTCCAATCCTACATTTACCTCTCACCTACCTAACTCTTTTTTTTTCTTGTTGCTTGTAAATCTGCATGCTCTGAAACATCCTCACTCCTGCTCATGTAGGAGTCAGTCTGTTTTCTCATGCTGCATTCTGCCTATAGATGAAATTACCAAAGCTGACTGTAACAGGATAGACTGCACTGCAGAGCTTGCAGGGTGCAGGACCAGGGATGGCTAGAGGATGTCAGAGCACATAACAGTAACAGCAGCCTATGGTTGGATGATTGCTACCCCCCCCCCCACAGGATGTAGCATGAGACAATGGACTGACTCCTACACGAGCAGGAGTGAGGGTGTTGCAGAGCATGAGGGTTTTTGGGGGGAGGCATAGCCTTTATAAAATGTTTTTATACTTCAATAAGCTCATTTTTATGACTGTATAATGGTTCTCTTGTTTACTTAAGGTTGGTGAGTGCCGTCATGCTTCTGTGAGTCCATTTCTATTTTTATCTGGAAGCACCACCATCCTTGTCGTACTCCACCCTGTTGACTAAGTAGATATTCAGTATAGAAGAATATTTTTAGACAGGGTTTTTTATACATTTAAACTTTACAGCTATAGACATTTTCTGAATACCCTATTTAAATTATCAGCATAAATTACCTTTGAAGCATTACTGTTAAAATTGTGGTTAGAACTGTAATTTCTTTATTACTACTTTGTTTTTGTTTTTTAAATTAATTTTCAGGCAGCACAGTTATTCCTGGATAATTGGGAAGAGACCTTTATACAGAACCAAAATACTTAAAGTGATACTGCAAGAAAAGGATTCGAATCCTGAACTTTCTCAGACTGAACCACTTCAACTTTCTGCAGTATTACTGCCTGTCTTTTTATCATATTTAATCTACAAATTGTTTCTTTTTAGAAGTTTCTGCTATCCACTTCGGGACTATGTCAGGGCCTATGGTAGTTTGTGCCCTTACATATTTTTTGGGCCATGCTGTGAACTCTGCTGCTAAGACATAATGGATGGTGACTTGAATTTTATTGGATAATTGCCTCATTCTACTATTTTCTTATTTTTTACTTATCCTATTTCACTGTGAGTTGTTTCATTAATTTAATACTGACTATTAAGCTGTATTGTTGTATTTTGGTAACACAATGGTTCAGGCTATAAAATAAAAGGGGATAAAGTGGTTACTTCTCCACTCCTAAAGTTAGACATAGGGACAAATAAAAAAGCACCAAAGAAAATCCAAAATATAACCAAAAAGTTGCTCCTAGATTATGAAAAAAATCAATCTAAAATAACTCAACATTTGATTATTGAGGACAAAAAGATATGAAGAGTAATAAAACAAAGGTAGATGATGACTTAAAACCTGTACCTCTATTCATGGTTCTAATATGCCAGCACCTATTCATCTTACTTCTACTGCTGGATTTCTCAGTTTAAAATAGAGAGGTTCTAAAGTATGTATGCATCATTGCCTCACTGTTTTGGACAATATACTATAAATGCCACATGTCATGTTTATAATGGAAGATATAAAATTATCTTGAAAATTTGGGATCAAAGTAAAAGAAATTCACAATTATTAAGAAACTTTGTGTGTAGTATAAGTCTTCACCCCAGTAAGTATACTTTGTGATCATGTTCCAGTGAATGGACTTCAAACACATGTTCAGTGGCCCCATTACATGGGGTGAGGGTGCTGGCATGGTGCTGTTATGTGACCCCCCCCCACCCAGGGTTGCCAGCAAAGACTCGGGTACCATATAGTGAAGATAGTTCTTCTGTTGGCATAGGACCCTGCACCTCTGCTGCTGTGGGTAGCAGAGGGTCTGTGCATTGTCTGACAGATTGACTCTTTGCCCTATGCATCTGTTTCTGTGGCCACATGGAATTGCTGGGATCAGAGGGCCCTGTGCTTCTACAGCCCACCAGACAGCCCCATGAATTACTGGCATACATTGCTGCATAGAACTGCAGGGCTTACAAAGGCCCTACACTTCCATAGATGGATGGAGTCTTGCCTTGGCAGAGGGTCCAAAAGCCCTACATGTCTGCAATGAAAGATACAATTCCACTATCTGAGAAGGAAATTCTTTGCAAAAACTTCATTAATGCACCAGTTAAGGTTCAAGTTAATGCCATAAAAGTAAGGAAATGTGGCATTACAGTTTCAGTTCTAACTTCCCTCCCATCCCTTAAGAAGGAAAAGGAAAAATCATTAGGTTCTGGGACTCCAGAGTCTTGGCAGATCAATGGTAGGATCTTACATGCAGTTGTCAACCCTAATGCCCACTCTGTTCCCAAAACAAACAATGATCTTTCTTCACACATGGCCTGCAGTGCAGTATATGATGCATCTGTTCAGCATAAACATTTTTAATCTTAAAATTTCCAGTGGGTGAGAAAGTTCTTTAGCAGACAAAATATTTTCAACATTGTATATGGTTTCCTTACATGAGCAAATGACTGCTACCATCTTAAAACACAGAAAAAGGTTATTTAAAATATGAAAACAAAAGAAATAAGAAAATCAGAAAAAAATAATAGTCTGGACACTGTAGACACTTGGAAACTGAGCAAGGTGCTAGCTGCACCTCTGGCAACACTATTCAACACATCATAGTAGATGGGGAGAGGGTAGTTCCAGAGGACTGGAGGAGGGCCAGTATCCTCTGCACAAGAGTGGGAGCAGGGAGGAGGCTAGCAACCACTGGCCAGTCAGTATCACATCAGTGGTGGGAAAATTAATGGAAACTTTGCTGCAGGAGAGACTGATGGAGTGCCTGGAGGCAAATGGGCTGCAGGACCCCTGACAGCATGGCTTCACAGGAGACCATGCCAAACAAATCTCATAGGTTTATTTGACTAGGTGACTAGGTGACTAGGGGGTTGAATCAAGGTATGGCAGTGGATGCGGCCTATCTGGAATTCAGTAAGGCCATCAACACTGTGCTGCTCAGGAGGCTAGTAAATAAACTAAGCAGCTATGGAGTTGGGAGGGGGAAATGGTAATCTGAATATCAAACTCGTTGAAGTATAGGAGGCAAAGGGTGGTGGTACATGGCAGACATTTGGGGCATGGAAGAATGACTAGTGAGGTGCCACATGGCTCAGTATTAGGACCGGTGTTCTTCAATGTCTTCATAAGTAACATAGCTGAGGAACTGGAGGGAAGGTGGGACTCATTGCAGATTACACAAAATCTGCAACAGAGGTAGACAACTACAGCTGCCAACAGTCCCATATTTTACAGGATGTCCCTTATTGTGCATGATTGTCCCATGTCCCATTTAAATTGATACAAGGCGTGTATTGTCCCATATTTACTGGTGCCCATAATAATCCACTGGCCTCTCTGGGCAGCTGCTACTACAGAGCTAGTGGAGGTTCTGCTCATGCAGCGCATCACAGTTGCCATGGTGATGGAGTGTCCAGGGCCACGAGCATCACCATGTCGACATGACTTCACGGTCTCATGGACTCTCTGAGGTGAGAAAGAAGTGCCATCCAGCTGCCTTGCATTGGAGAGTGAAAGACTGACAACAGGGTAGAAAAATTGGTTGCTGATGAGTCTGGGTTGTCTCGAGGTCTGCCTGGTGGATAAGTGAGCATGGCAGGGAAGCAGTAGGAGGTAGAGAGCAGACACCGGCCCGCTGTTGATAGGATAAAGGATTAATTGACTGTGTCTATTGGGTCTGGTCCATCTCGGATCACGAGTCTGACTCTGGTGACTCTGAGTAAGGAAGAGAGAAGAGAGGAGAAAAAGGAGATCCACCCAAGTGGAGCTGTGTGCTGGAGGAGGAGGAGGAGGATGGACTGCTGACTGTCACTGCCATCTGGACTACTGATGATGAGTCCTCATCACCCCTGGGCAGGCCCCCCACCCCAATTTTCAACCAAGTAAGTGCTTATTAGATTAGGCTTCCCCAGCTTAGGTTTATGTGCATGCACAGCACAACAGGCTGCCCTTTTCAAGGGTGCCCCACTGCATCAGGGGCAGGGCTTCCACCCAGATCAAGTCATACTGCCTTCTAGTTTCTTACTGTTGTTGTTTTGTTCCTAGTTTTGGCTGGCACAGTGGCACTAGTTACGAGGGAGTTCTGCAGCACAAGAGCGGTGTGAAGAACAGTAAATTACATATCTCCAGGGTATCAAATAAAATAAGACAAAACTATTGATTAGCAGTTTTGAAGCGCTATAAACTGGGAAAATGCATGGAACATGTTTTAGCTTAATGTTTTATTTTTATTGTGTTGTACATGTGTAATGCTGAATTAAAACATCAAAAGCGTTCATCAGTCTAATGCTGTGCAGTTCAGAAAATTATTAACATCACCCTCTAATATACGTAGCATTTTGATTATGATATGCCCTGAGATTAAGGACATTACTTGCTTGATCCAGTAACTCAGATTTCATTCCCTATAAATTACATTTTCCAAATTCCAGTGCAATCCAGACAGTTTTCCTGTACAAATTTGCCCTATTCAGACAGCAGATCCCCATTTAGAAGGTCACAAAATGAATATCTATTCTGAAGTTGAACAGTGGATAAGGGGAGGGGGAGAGGAACCCTGTTGTGCAACGCAGCAAACACTTTTTAGTGCTAATTGCTAAAAGCAGCAGTGGTTAAATTGGAAATGTTTAGCAGGTGGAAGGACTTGGAACAGTTACAGGCTAGCACTGCTTCTTGCCTTGCCATGTGTTGTGAAATGGAAAGATGATGACGAATTTGATGATTGCCATGCTAGTTGCCACCATGGCCCGCAGCTGTTGTGTTGTTGCAGATAGTTTGGGCCGGGTGAGGGTGGGGTAAGGGCCGGCCAGCTGAGGCTGCCTGTGAGGGTCTGATTGACTGAGACAAAGAGAGTCTGCTGTGCGGAGCCAGTCTGAGGCTGAGCTGGCCTTGGGGGTGGGGGGCTGGCTGCTGAGCTCCAGCTGACTCACTCACTGAGATGAGTCAAGACACTGAGATGAGTGAGACAGACTAGCAGCTGTTCAAGTTCAATTCAACTAACTTACTCTTGTGGTCTGTCAGTGGTCTGGTCAGTGGTCAGGACGGGGGGGTCAGGTGACTGGCTGAAATAAAAATGTAGGGACTTTTGAGTAACTGTGACCAGGCCACAACAACAACCAGCCTGCTACCTGCCTGTCTGCCTGTCTGGGTGAGGCTGAGCATGACCAAGCAAGTATTGCCTACTTCTGCCTTCTGCTGATGAGTCAAAGAAGTGGCGACTAGGCTAGACAGCAGCCAGTTGGTTTAATTGGTACTAAGCACTACCTGTCTTGGTTGTCAGTCCTGCTGGAATTTACATTACTGGAAACAAAAGAAGCTCTGGTTCTTCTGGTCTGGCTAGTGGCTTAGTGTGCCAGTGTGCCACAGTCAGACTCAGGTTACTTACTGCCTTTCCTGGTTAAACAATGTCCTCCCCTTTTCCCTTAAGCTTTTCACAGCCCTGCCAGCACAAAGTCTGCACAGCCTAGCTGAAAAGAATAGATTAATAACTGCATTTTTGTACAAATAGTGACACTGTGTAGGTGCTAAGTCTGACTAGTGATGTGGTGAGGGTGGTGGAAAAGAAAAACATGAGGGAGACAGTCAGGACAGGAGTCAGGAAAGGACAATGATGTTTGTGATGATGAGCTAAGCACTGAGCAGCCTGCCTGCGAGGAGATGTGTCCACTGTGGTCAGTGTCTTGTGCGATCTCTCAGCCTGCTCAAAATGCTGCCTCAGCCTCCTCTCAGTTATCTTTCTAGTGTGCTGGCCTGCTGGAGCCTGGGGCCATAAAATAACAGTTTCTTTCAAGTTTCAAGTGGCAGAAGTCGAGATTGCTGAGCTGAAATGCTGCTTTATGCAGTGGACTGAGCATGTGGGAGGCCTGCTAGACAATAAAATAATGGGCTTCGAGCTGAGTGACAGTCTGTCAAAATGCTATCTAGCTGGGTGGGCAAAAAATAATACAAAATAAAAATAAAACAAAATGCAGACAGGGCAGGGGGCAGGCCAAATGTGTTTTGTGCTTGATACAGGCCAGGAGGATGCATATGGCATCCCGGGCTGGTATTCTTCCACCTCTCTCTGCCTGGTGGCTGTTGGCACATCCAGACAGTAACCAAAGAAAGGTACTGTTACTGCTGCTGCTGTTACTACTATCTGTGTCAATTTGGTATGCTGCCACCTGCCAATTGCACCTTTTGTGTGAACAAACCCCATCTTGAGTCTTACAGCCTGCAAAGACCATCTGGATGGATTGTGGAAGAATTCAGTGACATGAAGCAGCATGGTCAGAGGTGGGCATGGGCCAGCCCCTGGATGCTAGGGATTAGAGAATGAACGTATGGGATGCGTATGCCCTGCATCCTGGCCTGTGTCAAGCACAAAGGCATTTGGCCTGCCTGCCTTGTCATCCACACACCTTGTTTTCTTATTTTTATTTTGTATTACTGTTTTCTGCCTGCGGTGCCTACCTACTGACAGCCTCACAGCTAGGCTGCTGGCTATAACATTTTGTTTCTCCCTACCTGCATGGCACATTGCGCCTTTACAGCATGTTAATTTACCAGTCAGTGTGGAAGTCAGTTTTTGTGTCTGTTACTAACTTACTTTTTTACCCTATCTGGGTGGCCCTTGCCCCCAACCCGTTATATAGTGTTTATTTATCCTACCCCCAGCTCACCCATGTCAGAAACTACCGGTATTTGGTTGGGTAACACTACCTGGATGGTGCTTGCCTGGGTTCTATATCTTTTTTTTTTAATTTTAGATTAGACTGTATGTTTGTCAGATGCAAAGCAAGGATGCAAAGCAATGAATTTAAATGTCCAATCCAACACTGAGATGTTGTAGACTTCTAGTATGGGTTTATTCACAGATGCACAATGAAACAATGGTGGCCTCACTGCCCCCCAAAGTTTGTCATTGTCAGAATGTCATGCAGCTTTTACAGAAACACACATTTTCTCTCTCTCTCTTTCTTTCTCCATTAATTTCTGTCTGACCTTGTCTATCTTTCTGGTAAAGGACATTTAGACATTTCCTTTTCTTCTGTTCACCCCTTTAGCCTAGGGCTAGTGAACCTTTTTTGGAAAAGGAAATGAAAGGAGAAAGAGAGAGGAGAGAATAATTTTAATATGAGTAAAGCAGCAGGAACTTCAAGTTCAGAGTCCACTCCTGGGCAAAATTAAAAAAAATGAAAAGAATGTGCACCTACTGTATAAATATCAATGGCAGAAAAACTACAGCTGGGTCAAATCTGTCAGTGGCGATCCTGGTAAAGCTTTTAGTACTTTGCACTGGTGAGAATTTCCTATTGGGCATGGAGGTGAAAGTGACCTATGCAGCATGCAGCAACCCATGGACATAAGAAAGTACACAGGCCAAAGGAGGGAGTAGGACAGATATCAAGCAAACTTTGTCTCCACAACCACTGAAAGAGATAGAGTTGTGGCATGTGAAATTGCAAATGTTTACCATATAGTTAAACACAGTCTTGGTTACAATGCTATGGATTGTGCAAATAAGCTCACAAGTGAAATGTTTCAAGATTCAAATGTTACTAAGAAACTCACTAGTGGAAGAACCAAGACAGAGCTAGTAGTAACAATTGTTTTGGCTCCAAAGTCTGTGAGGAAATGTTTGCAGGATTTATTACCATCACCACCAGAACAGAATAGAAACATTCTGGATACAGGAGTTGATACCGGCACATTTACAGAAGAAAGGGTTCTGAAGGAACTCTTAAAACTGAAGGTGGACAAAACAATGGGGCCTGATGGGATTCATCCCAGAATTCTAAAAGAACTAAGGGCAGAACTAGTGACACCATTGACAGCCGTTTAACAAATCATGGGAGGATGGGGTGGCACCTGAGGACTGGAGGAGGGCAGATGTGATTCCACTTCACAAAAGTGGAAGCAGAGCAGAAGCAGGAAACTACAGACCTGTTAGTTTAACGTCAGTGATAGGGAAAATGATGGCATCACTTCTAAAGGAAAGAGTTGTCAAGTACCTAGAGGTCAGAGGGGCACAGGACCTAAGGTTGCAAGGATTCACAGCAGGAAGGTCATGTCAGATGAATCTAGTAGATTTTGTTGACTGGATGACCAAAGTAGTAGATCAGGGAGGGGCTGTGGACATGGCCTACCTAGACTTTAGCAAGGCATTTGACACAGTCCCACACAAATGATTAATATACAAGCTAGCCAGCCTGGGAGTGGGTCCCAAGATGGTAGCCTAGGTAAAGAATTGGCTCTGGAACAGGACACAGAGGGTAATAGTAAACAGAGTCAACTCTGAAGAAAGGGGGGTTACTAGTGGGGTATCGCAGGGTTCAGTACTAGGACCGATCCTCTTCAATGCCTTTATAAGCGACATTGCAGAGGGACTGGAAGGAAAACTATGTCTCTTTGCAGATGACACAAAGATCTGCAACATAGTTGATACACAAGGTAGGGTGGAAAGGACAAGAAGGGACTTGGCATGGTTCGATGAATGGTCAAATGTATGGCAGCTTAGAGACAATGCTAAGAAGTGCAAGGTAATGCACCTGGGAAACAAAAACCCAGGGGAAGAGTACACAATGGGGGTGAGATACTAACAACAACAAAAATGGAAAGGGACCTGGGGGTAGTCATATCAGATGACCTAAAAGTGGGCAAGCAATGTGAGAGGGCAGTAAGGAGGGCTGAGGGGGATACTGGGATGCATAGGGAGTGGCATCACCAGTAGAAAACAGGAAGTTGTTATTCCTCTGTACAGACAGCTGGTGAGACCCCATCTGGAGTACTGCATGCAGTTCTGGAGACCCAGTCTCCGCAAAGACATAAACAGAATGGAGGCAGTCCAGAAGAGGGCAACTAAAATGGTGCAGGGTCTGCACCGGAAGACATATGAAGAGAGACAAAAGGAGCTTAATATGTACAGCCTCGAGGAAAGGAGGGAGGAGGGGCATGATAGAAACTTTCAAGTACCTCAAGGGAATCAAGCAAAGTCCTAGAAGGTAGCATCTTTCAGAAAAAGATGTGTGCAAGAACAAGGGGGTAAACTTGAAGATGGGGGGGGGGCAGCTCAGATGTAATATAAGGAAGTATTTTTTCACAGAGAGAGTTGTGAATGCATGGAATGGCCTTCCAGAAGAGGTTGTGGAGTCAAAAACAGTGGTGGAATTCAAGAATGCATGGGACAGTCATAAAGCAATTCTAGGGGGGTGGGGGTAGGAAGAATTATGTTGTTGGTTAACTAGGATCTGCAGCTTATCCATTAGGTAGGGAAATGGGCAGATTGGGTGGGCCAAGTGGTCCTTATCTGCTGTCAAATTCTATGCTTCTAATGTTTCTAACAGCCCTTGTATTTCTCTGTAGCAACAGATGCCTCAAATAAAGGGAACAGAAAGATGTTTCCGATTTGCATGTGATATTTTACCATATCACAGGGAGTTCGGTAGAAGCTGTTTGATTTTTACGTAGATAATATTGAATCTGCAAGTGGCATTCATTGTGCTGTGAAGAACAGCCTAGAAAAACACCAACTGAACCTGAATTCCATTACTGCATACTCTGCTGATAATGCAAATGTGAACTATGGTAAACACAAGTTGGTGTATCAGTTGCTATGTGATGAAAATGACTGGATTCTAAAGGCTAACTGCCGTGCACACATAACCCACAATATTTGCAAACATGCAAGTGATCAGCAGTCAGTTAACATAGAAATGATTGTGTTGAAAATGTACAGCCATTTCTCTATGTCATCAAAGTGCAGAGAGGAGCTCAGAAGTTTTTTTTGTTTGTTGAAAATGAATGGAAAGTACTGCTACTCATGACTACAAGATGGCTGTCCCTCAACCCAGCAGTTGACTGACTTTTGAGAAATTGGCCAGTAATTATAGCCTACTACAAGTCACTAGACTCTTGCCCAGTAGCTTTACAGAAAATGTTCACAAAGGATGGTGTGTTTACCTGCAGTGTGGAAATCTACATGTGTTTTTCCACAATGTGCCTTGTGTCTTTGCGAACTTGTTGGAATCAAGGCTATGCATTACTGACGTGTACACAGAGATCCACCATTTTAGGATGAAGATGCTAAACTAGAAAGAAAATTGTTATTTTGGTTTCGAACTAGACAGCCAATGGAAAAACTACTACCAGAACAAAAAGTGAAGATAAAGCAGAACTTCAGAACTTCAGCAACATCTATGAATCTGTGCTTTTGTACATTGCTATGTGGTTTGATTTCTCTACTGATAATGTAATGATGAAGCTGAAACCCATTGGTCTCTACGAGAATGACAAGCTTAGCTTCTCAGACCTTGAGACTGTAACGGAGGCACTCAAAATGAGGGAAATCATAAACATGGATTAACTTTTTGAAGAATTCTGTACCAGTCGTGTTGTGATTGAAGCATCAAGAAATGACATTTCCAAATCTGTCAGTAAAAAGTGGATGAATGTCTTAAAGAAGTGTGGAAAGAACAATCTGAAAAATGTGTTCCAAATTGTGTCATTTATACCTAGTGTCCCAGGATCAAATGCATTTGTAGAGATAGTTTTTCCTTAATGGGGAATAAGTGGTCAGTGGACTGGAATAGATGCAGCACTGAGTCAATTAAAAGTGAACTCCGCAGGATCGTTGGCACAGTGGTTGGATTTCTGCTTGCGATGCCAGTGATCTGGGTTCAAGAACTGACTCTGGTGCTGGAGGGCCGGCTGGGGACAGAGGGCTTGAGCATCAGATGACTGCTCACCTTTTCTCAGGGGGAGGGTGGAGAAGCAACCCAGCGCTTGCAGACCACTGGCTGAGGCTGTGGGCATAGCAACATGCGGGGTTCCACTAACTAATGGGGCATAGTGAACAATGGCATATGCCTGACATTAGTAGCAAGCCACACCACTGGGGAACAAATGGGAAAAGAGCCCTGAGACTAACTGGATGATGATATCCAGCTCCTGCTGCCACAAGACCTCAAGCAGTGCACGGACCATCCCAGCCGCACCCAGGCCAAGAACTGCACTGGCTGCTCCACCAGTGCCTTCCCCTCTGAGGAGAGGACCCACCCAGTGAAGGGTTATGTCTGGGTTACCTGGGGACTGCAATATGGGTGATAGGTGGCTGCATCGAGGCAGTGTGGCAATGAGGGGCATAGGAAGGCCTGAAGGAGGGTCAGCCCGAGCTGAAGACCTCCAAATATGCATTAACTACCAGTCATCAGGCAAAGATTTCTTCATTGCTATGCAACAAAATCAGGAGTTGCTGAGTGCTGCAAAAAGCAGCAAAAAATACTCCTGGTGAATTTAGGTACGCAGTAGGCTAGCTGCCTGTTGATGAACAAGAGGAAGAAGATGAGATGAGGAAGAAGAATTGTTGAGAATTACATCCATGTTCATTGTTGCTTTGTCAGCCTATTTGTTGACATTTGCCAATAACATTTATGTTCATTGTTGCTTTGTCAGCCTATTTGTTGACGTTTGACAATAACATTCATATTCATTGTTGCTTTGTCAGCCTATTTTATGACAATAACATCCATGTTCATTGTTGTTTGTCTGCTTGTTTGATGACAATAACATTCATGTTCATCATTGCTTAAGCTTTGTCTGCCTTTTGTTTACTATCTTCTACTCATTAAATACTGTCTGTTGCAGACCCAGTTGTTACCTTGACACTATACCACCAAGCAGTACCACACTGTTTAGCTCTAGGGGTTCAAAAGGGTGGTCTTGAGGCTAAGGGGCCCAAGGTTTACTTTCTGGCACCTCAAATTGCATTTGTTGTTACATTTACTACAACAGTAAATATTTATTCAGGTTTCCATACCCAAAAATAATCAATACCTTTCTGTGTAAGCAATGTCTGCCTTGGAAGAGGCCACCTGGTGGTGGGGGGAGAGGGGCAAAGGGTGGGGCAAGGGGCAGCAGTCTGTCCCTTATTTTTGAAGTCCAAAGTTGGCAACCATAGGAAGAGCACCAAAACATGAGGCATGCAATGAAGCTAGAGTGGGTGGAGTTTAAGAGGGATGTCAGGTGACACTACTTCACAGAAAGTGTGGTGGACATCTGGAACAGCCTACCAGAAGAGGTGGTGGGGGAAAAAACAATGGGAAGCTTCAGGCATGAGTGGGACAGGTGCACAGACATAATAAGAAGAGGAAAGGAGGCAGGAGGGATGCAGGTGACCAAAAAGGGTTCAGGGTGTTGGAACAGGCAGAGAAATATAAGGCAGACTGGGTGGGCCTACTGGTCCTTTTTGCCAACAAATTCTATTTATATGTTTCTCTTTCTTGTCTCTTAGAGTGTCTCTTGTCTAAAGAACACGTTGGTCATATTTTGTAAAGATTGTTGATGCACCTGGTAGTTTGATTCTGATTCATTTTCTCTTTGTACAAGTGAAAAACAGACTGTCCACCATACTAATGTTACCACACAAAAATTAGCTTGTTTACAATCCTTGATCAACTCCCACTGCATTTGTTTACAATCATTGATCAACTTCCATTACATTTTTCCTGGAACTGGGAACACCCCCAACACAGTCTAGCCACTTTGCAGTGGGAGGAGAGAAGTATTGCATTGTGAGTGGCTGCACATTTGGGAGGTCCTGCTAATGTTCAGGAAGTATGCAATAAGAGTTGATTAAGGATTTGAAGCAAAACAAGGTTGAGTGTAATTCCATTATTAGCTTGCATTTGATTTGTACAAAGAAAGGGTATATAAAACAACCAGCCAGCAACAATTAATTTTAGAGAAAGTAAACAATAAAATGTGGGTTTAATCTAAAAAACATGACGTAATAAGGTTTGACAGTGTCACTTCAATATAAGAAAATATTGTTGCCTTCCAGAATATAACTTATTTGCATATTTACTGTATGTGTACATGTAGTATTTTATATAAATATGATATTGACAACTTTTGAAACGTACGATTGAAACAGATAATTTACAGAAGGAAAGTAACTGAGCACAAAAACAAAAAAACCTTAGCTTGCGAGCTCCTCTCCACTGGCCTAAAAGAGTTTTCTTTTGAAATGATTTAAACAGTAATTTGGCAATTCTGTTTATTTGCCATAGCATGAAGAAGATGGGAGTCTCAGTTATGATGAGCACCACACTAATCTGCAGTAAGTGCTGCTGAAATGGCAGTTTAAAAGCAAGTTTGGATGAGATTAAAATATTTGGAATTTCCAGGCACATTAAGACTATATCATAAACACTTTTTTATAACTTATATCTGAAGAGTCATTATATTTATTTGTTATGTTGAAATGTGTCTTTGTATTTTGAAATACAATTTTCAGCCCCCCCCCCCATTCTAATTGTGAATAGTGCTGGGGTTTAAGGTGGGGGTCATATTCAGAGACCCCAGGTGCATTGCACAATCCTGTACAGAACATATTGCTGCGTCCATGCAAGGAAGGGATCCCTCATGCATAAAGTGTGTAGCGGTGTATTCAAAAGTGTCAGCAGTGCTGAACAGTCACCACTGCTGCACTGTTTAACTCTACTCTTAACTGATTTAAGTTTCTGCATGAATTGTGATCACTCATACTTGGCTTGGTAATCATATCCACTGGTCTCCAGTGCCTCCCCCCCCCCCCCAAGCACTTGCACTTGTGCTGGGCAGTAGAAAAACAGAGTACCCTTTGTCTGCCAGTCCCTCCACCCTCCAATCATCCATGCTTGTAATAGTCATAATTGCCCTTGGCATCTAGTGATCCCCATCCTCCTGAATAGTTGGCCGTCCTCAACTTGATCCACCTACTCTATACCCACTGCTGTGTACCCCCAACAAAGGACACCAGTTGATATTGACATCAATGATTACTGGCACAGCCCTATACTCATCTCCTTGGTTGGATGTTGTCTGACTGTCAGTGAGCAATCTTGAATGCAAAACACTCATAGTCACTCACTGACAGTCACAGTGACCAGATGAGGAGGGGCAGAGGTCTGTGCTGTTCACCATCTTTGTCAGTACCATCCATTGTCCAGGGTAAAGGGGGTGAGAGGAAGTGGGTATAGAACAAGCAGTTCAGGTGGGGATTGGCAGTTGCTCAGGGGTGAGGGGGGCACTGGAAGCCAGGGAGAAGTATAACTACAACCAGCATGACTGATAGAGGGGTGAGGACCACTTGATACCAGGGACAATAGTGAATACTACCCGATTGGGTGATCAGAGGTGGGGGAACCACTAGACATACGAACATACATATGAGCATATGAATAAGCCACCAGAAGAAGGCCATTTGGTCTATCTAGTCTGCTCGTATTGCAGGGTCCATAGCTTGAGCTACTGTCCCTTCTCCCCTCCCTGTTCTTCTCATCTTCCCTACCCATGATTCTTACCTTTCCCCTGTGCCTATCCCAGCCTCTCTTGAAGCTGCCCACTGTCTTCAATGAGATCACCTCTCCTGGTAGTGCATTCCAAATGTCCACCACCTCTCTATGAAGAAGTGCTTCCTGACCTCCTTCCTAAACCTCCCCTCCAGTTTAAGTCTGCGTCCCTCGTGTTATGGTTGCCACTCAGCTTAAAGAGACCCTCCTAATCTACCTTAGTTATCCCTTTCAAGTACTTGAAGGCCACTATCATGTTCCTTCTCTCTCCTTTTCTCTAGGGAGTACATGTTCAGTACCCTCAACCTCTCCTCATATGCCTTACTGCTGACCTGTTAACATCTTTGTATCCCTCCTCTGGACATTCTCCTGCAAGTTAATGTCCTTTTTAAGGTGGGGACACCAGTACTACTTTACTCTAGATGTGGCCTCACCAGTGACCTGTACAAGGGTAGTATAACTTTCTCTCTCCTACTACTGATCCCATTAGCTCTGAATCCAAGCATCTTTTAGCCCTTGCTGCTTTTCTTGCACTGTGTGGAATGCTTCAAGTCACTAGTGATCATCACTCCCAGGTCCTTCTTCTCTGATGCAGATACCTGGACTCCACCCAGGTAGTACTCCATCCTAGGATCCTTGGCTCCAATGCACATTATTTTGAATTTCTTGTCATTGTCGCCAAGCTGTCAGATCCTGGACCACCTCCCCAGCTTTTCCAGATCATTCTGTAGGCCCTGTATCCCTTCAGCTGTGTCCACTCTCCAACAGAGTTTCGCATCATGCACGAATAGACACATTTTGCCCTTAAGGCCATCCCAAATGTCATTGATGAAGACATTGAAAAACACAAGCCCTGACACAGAGCCCTACAGGACCCCAATGGTGACCTCTCTGGTGCCAGATAACTCTTCCCCATAACCTCCCTTGGGTTCTATCCCTAAGCCAGTTTTCCACCCATCTGGCCATCTTATCCCCAACCCTAAAATCTACTAACTTCCTGATCAACCTTTTGCGGGGCACAGAGTCAAAGGCCTTGCTGAAATCTGCATAGAGGTTGTCTACTGCTTGGCCCCTGTATTATATCTTAGTGACCCAGTCAAAAAGTCAATCAGATTCATTTCACAACCCCCATGAACCCATGCTGCCTCACATTCTGGAGACCATACTCCTGTAGATATTCTACCAATCTTTCTTAAAGTCACGGTCTCCATGAGCTTGCACACAATTGAGGTCAAACACCAGGAATCTGCTTTTCTATTGCCCAGCATGGATCTCTAGACACCAGGAATCTGTTTTCTACAGCCCAGCATGGGTACTAAAGGACTGTGTAGCATACCAGTGGGCCTGTAGTGGGCATCCAAATGGCCCCTTTAGCACCTTACATGCCCAGTGGGCTCATCATCATGCTGCAGCTGAATATGGCCAACAAAAGCCCTGGTGCTATCCCTTTTGGGCACCACTATCTCCAGTGGGCTCCCCCTGTGAGCCCTAGTTGGCCTTGGGCAGTGTCAGAGCAGTGCAGTATCAGGATGCACTGCACTGGCATGACCCATATTGAGACAGGTAATGTGCTCCATTGAAGCATGCTAATTGATTAAATATAACACAGGGCCATCTGTGTGCTACTTACTGTGCCGTGCTACTGACTGTGTGGCACTAATTGTTGGCTCTGAATATCTTTTGCACATCTTAAAATACTTAGTACTTAGACATTTATTACTGAATTTGTTTTTGACAATACAATCTTATTCTAAGATCTGGTCCCTTGCTACAGAAGACACTCACATTCTGAAAATAATTATATTATTATTTATAGTGTTTTTATAATAAGTATATTATCCAACTGGCAGGTAATTTTGGCTTATTTTAAAGACAAAATATATCATCTTGATTTGTCTTCTCATTTTTAGATGTTAAGTTTTTGGCAGTACATGGAGCACAAGGGGTATCATGAAATGAGATTCCAGGGGAACTGCAGCTATATCACAACTGAAAGCACAGAAGTCTGAAATTTGAAAATAGATTATAGTGGAGAATAATCAGAAAGGAAAGGAGAAATGAGGCAATCCCAGGGATGTGAACAAAAACAAATGAGTGTCTATGCCGGTATGTGTTAAAAAAGGATGTGGCACTTCTGAAACAAAACAAGCATTTCTGAAGGATACAGCTGAGGTTAATATACTAAGACATATTAAGATATTTAGGATCTGAGCCTATCATTTGGTCAATCACTAAAATTTCTAGAACTGTGTATACAAAGCAATGAAATGTTTGTTTATACTACGAATGTCGAACCCAGTTAGCTCAACACCCGGGAGCCCGATACCAACACCTCAACACTCGGAATCCTGACTGTTGAGAACTGCCCGTGACAGAAGTTTTACTATGTTTCGGGGCTTCAACTTCACGCCCTTATTATCAATTGTTAACTCCACCACAGGAATTCTCGACAAACAGGAATAATTCTCAACAGTTGGGAGTCCAAGTGTCAAGATGTTGGTGTCTGGCTCCCTAGTGTCAAGATTGTGTGGTTCAGTATCCTGAAGTGATACCAAATGTTTAACATATAATGTACAATGGTTAAGGACAGAAAAGTAAATTTAGGCATGACATGTATTTTTAGTTTCATTGCTATTTGTTATGCCTGCACAATATTATATATTTTTTGTATAAAAAAGGGTCTTTTTAAGTGTGTTATGAAATGTAGGCAAACATATTGTTTGTGACAGTCTTGTCTGATTTTATACATACTTCCAATAAACATAACTGAGCTGAAGAAAACAGTGACTGGCAATGGCAAACCTAAGGAGGAGAACAGAAGAGCGGGAAGGAACACACAACTGTAATAAGAATTCAGCAGTAAGAGGGATGAGCTAAATAGTGTGTTTCTTAGACTGGGTGGACAAATAAGCTGTATACCTTCCAGAGACAATGGCAGGGAGGGTTATACAACAGCTTTTGGGAGGTTAAGAAATGTTAGGAGTTGTGCTACATTTAGGCACCAGTGCCATGGCAAGGCAAAACATAGATGAGGAGAAAAAAACTACAGAGTACTAGGTAGGCAGTTAAGGACTGGGACAGCAACAGTGGTCTTCTTTAAAGTTTTACCATACACAGTTATGGTCAGGTAGGAAACTATCAAAGACGTTAATGCATGACTTAAGCATTGGTATGTGGAATGTGGGCATTTGCCTTTTTTTTCAAACTTAATTTATGAATTATACAGTACAAAGTACGTATCATATGGAAGAAAAACAGGGGACACAGCTCCTCAACATACCTGTTCAGGAATGAATCACCAAATAGCATTTTATAGCACAGGCAAATTGCCCAGTCATGTGTACAGGACAGCAAAATGTATGCAGAGAGAGAAGCCCAATAAGATGACACTGTGGAATTTGCCCGTCTCTTATGATGGGACCCTAAAGCCCTTTTCTGATTTTCCCACTCCTCTCAGTATTAATAGTGCTGGAATGGCTGAAAAAGATAGAGAGTGAGCCAACCAAATAATCGGATGTCCTGGGCTCAATTAAGTTGCATAGAATCCTACATCCTTAGGCACATATAGTTGCCTTGTAGGGGGACAGTTAAATTAAAGTACATTTTATAAGATTCACAAATTAAGGTGTGTACCTTCACACTAACCAGTAAACAGCTCAGCTTTCTAGAAACTCAAGGAGATTCAACAGATGTAGGAAAACATACTGTAGCTCACAAGGTAAACTATTAACCTCAGAGATTTCACTGATAGAGATCAAAAAGTCTCTCTAGGATCATATCAATATGACTACGTACTGACCTTTTAGGAAGTAAACTGCACAATGAAAATGTCAGCCATTGTCATCATTAGGCTCCAGTTCCTCAGTAATGATGTAAACTTCAACCATTGCTGAGAACATGGTGGGAGGTTCAGTAACTGTTAAAATATTGCATGTGTTTTATTGTCACACTATATCTCAAGCCTGGCCGAATATAACAACTGCACCACCACTCAATGTTCCATCAAGGATTTATTGATGGCTTTCAGGTTTTTTTTTTGAGAGCTTGAGTCTGGAAGGAAATATCTGAAAACAAGATGAGTTTGCTACCCTCCCAGACTACATTACCCCAAGTCCTGGCTGCTTGTAGAACAGGAATACAAGCTTCAGGGCTAGACAGGGTTATAATGGCAGGGGCCACTGCAATTTCCCTCCATGTGGTTGAGCCCTAACAGGGATCACAAAAGCCTTCATGATCCACACTCCATCTTCAGGAGGCAATAAACCCAGGTTAGTAACAACAAGTCTTTCTGTAAGCTGCTGACAGTTCAGTTCATCCTAAGAGAGAGAAACCTCCATTTCTGAGATTTGCTTGCCTCTGACCATTTTCAAAATTCTCTACCTTGGCTCTTAGGAAGTGGATGTCATTAATCAGTTTCTTCTAAAAGTTACAGTTGCTGTTATTTTAGTTTCAGATTCCCCACATTTGATTTCAACAGTGGTGAGGTGTTTGTTCAGTTCTTCTCAGTTGTCCTGTTCCTTCTGCAACACGACCTATTATTTGTGCAGCTTGGAGGTAGCTACTAACACCACCAGGTCACCTAGGCCCAGGATCCTTTGAGTTGGTAATGCCTGTAAATCTTGCCTCCACTCATTTTTCCACTTACTTCTGGTCTCTTTTCAGCCCCATTTCACTTCCCAATTGGTGTCTGATATAATTGTGGCTAAATCCAAAACAATTAAGATAATGTAAAGTAAATGTTATAACTTCTAAATATTGAGAATCCAGAACTCTGCAAAAGTGTATCTACCCTGTGGGCTGCTCCACAGAGCCCCCAGGTGGGCTTTTGCTAAGCAGAAGGGTGGGAAACCTTCTGGCAGGATCAAAACATTTTTGCTAAGGATGGGTTGCAACTTAGGTTGGAGTATCGGTGCACTGGAACAGAAGCTAGAGGTCATGGCAAGCCAGCTTTTAAACTACTAGTAGGTGAGGGGGAGTACTGTGCCCCAGTGAGGTGCAATAGAGACATGTTAGTCTTTGATGCATCTCCAGACAACTTACATCTGTCTGGATCTCCCAATATATGATGGAATAGTATAGAGTACAGACTGCATAATGGCCTAATTGACATAGCACAGGACACAATAAATCATAACAATTGTACTATAAATGGAGAAACCAAAGTTAAGGGTTAAACAGTTTATACTATTCCTAAGAGCATTTGAAATAAGATTGATGAACTCCATCTGAAGACAATGACTGAAGGACATGACATCATAGCTCTTATGGAAACATGGACTGCCCCAGAACTTAGCTGGGACCTGAGCATATTAAGTTACTTAACGTTTATATGAGAGAGGCAGGATGCCAAGTAGGGAGGAGTTTCTATTTATGTAAAAGGAGGCATGAGAGTCCTGGTAGAAAACTCAGCCAAATAAATAGAAGGTGAACAACCCTTTGACTGCAGCTTACTCATAATATCATGCAAATCACCAAAGCAGGATTAGGTCTAGACAAGGTAAAACAAGTACACCTTCATGAAGTATAATGGTGTAGTGGTGAAAGACAGATAATGCCCCAGTTTCACAAAGTTTCTGCAAACTATAAGCTTCCACAGTGATTTTGTGCTAAAGGTAAGTAAGAAAAAGATGAAGCATATAACCTTTCATCAGAGTTTTGTTTTTTCTGCAGCTTGTCAAAATAATAACAATAGAAAATTAAGAGCTAGTGACCAAAACAAGGTATCTGGTGGCAAAAGTGCTATCATGTGACATACTGTGCACTCCTCCATTACATTGGTTTTTAGTTTCAGTTCTTTTTATCCCCTGACTGGCCAGGACCTCTTTCAGCTGAATCTAGCACCTGATCCTGCACCACTGAGATGCTCCTGGCCTATGACTTCCAGACCCCTGGTAAACCCGCAACTCACCTGGTTGAGTACTCTTTAGCTTGAACCTCTTGAGGCGGGGCTGTCTTCAGCTCCACAGCACTCCTATACCACTGTCTAATATCGAGCAGATGGAGATGAAGACCAGAGGGGTTTCTGGGATCCAGGAGGGCAGGATTCAGTTGTGGGCATGGTGGCAGACAGCAGTGCTATCTGCCCAGCCAGCAGGGTTTTTCCTGTTTTCTAGTTCCTTGAAGGAAAAGTCATGCAATGATGTCCTGGTGACATCAGACATGCTCCCATGCCTGACACACCAACATCCACCACTCCACCAATCCCCTTGCATCTTGCAGTCCCAGGACCACTGACCCCCCGCTATCACTACAGTTTGGACTATCACGAAGAGCCACAGGCCATTTGCTCCCAGAGGAGGAGAGCAGTCCCTAGGACATTCGATCCTTCTCCACACAACTGACCTTCCAATGCTCCAGGCATGTTCCTAAGCCCAGGTTGTTGGCACTTCAAGCAGTAATACTACCACTTGTGCCAGTGGGATGGCTCCTCATTACTTTATTGAAGTAGGGTTTGTCTCAGTAGTACTTTGTTTTCTGCTTCTGATTACTAAGTTATTCTGAATTGTTCTCACTGTGCAATTAGTACTCAGTTTTCTCTTCTTGGTGTGTGTTCAGTTCAAGCAGTAAGGCATGACAGGAGGTGTGTTATAGTGGTATAATGACCTGCCTTAAGTGGGTTGAAGCACAGATGAAATGGACTGCTTCCCACCACCTGAGAAGGACTGTTAGCCCACTATAGTGCATACAGTATTTTTTGAGCTACTTTCACCTGGGCTGTTGTGCTAGGGTAACGGCCCTGCTTAAAAGTACCTCTTAACCAGTCAGGAGCCAAATTCTTTCTACCCATTTCATAATGTAGTGTTAAAATCATTCCTTTATTTTACAAATGTTATGTTATTTCTTTTCTTCTTTGTGTGCTGTGCTCTGAATGCTATGTGTATATGTTTCATGGCAGCGCTTTGCTGTTCCAGTCTAAAGACTATCTCTGCTGCTATGCTTCCCTGATTGCGCGCTCTGCTCTCTGAGAATGACATTTTCACTGACATATATTCTTTTTGTTGATGCTGTCTATTAGCAGTTAGGTCTACAATAATCTAATTTAATAAATTAAAATATTTGAAAACTGAAAGGCAGACGTAGAAAAAGTCAAGGTTCAGGGCCAGGGTCAGGACGGAATGATCAAGCACCATGTGGGCCAAGCTGGTGATTCATATACAACAGGTCCTAATGCACCAGCATATCACAGTAGCAGCCGGAGGCAGCAGCTGCTTTGGCTTCACTTATTGTAGGTGAGGAAGAAATATGTGTTGCTGATGTTCATTCACAAAAAGTGAACATTAATCAGCAGATTCAGCAGCACTTTTATTATAAGTTCATGCAAGACCTGTGGTTGATTTTGCACAGTGTGTGTGTGCCAGAGGCCTCTGTTGCTGAGAAAGTGAGTAAGACTACCTGGAAGCAACAGGGTGTGGAGGATGGGTTGCTGGAGAAGGCAAGAACTCTTCATGCTACTCATCATAAAACAGGAGATTTATTTTTTTGTTTCATATTGAAATGCTTGGTCATCTGAAAGCCCTAATTAGCAGTTTCTTCATCAGCAATTCCTGCTCCTGTAAATGCTTTGTAAGCAGTATGCTTTATATCATTCTCTGTTTCATAAGGTAGATGTTGCTTGGTCATTAATTGCCATTAAAATCATTTATATAAATAACTGAGATGATGGCAGCCAGTAAATTTACTGACACCTCCTCGGAAATTATGCAGTAATTCATTTGCTGGGTGTGTGCTGGGGGAAAGGCTTAGCCATGCTGTAAATCTAGTATTTGTGATGAAAAACCCACAAAATAAATGGCAGTATTTTTTGTTAGCCACATTGTACTGTATGCTTAATTATTCATTAGCTACTGGCTACTGTGACAACTCTTAGTGATCACTAATAGTTAAACACAGTTTAGCTTACACAAAGTTTCACATCTGCCCATGGTTATTTATTTACATGGGCACTCCTATTGATACATTTCCTTTGTCCAATGGAAGTCGTCTGCTCCTGCTGTTTGCCTAAGCATGAAGTCATAAGTTTCTGCATGTAACATTTATTTATTTAAAATTTGGTGACCGGGATAGGTACACTGAGTTAGAGCTCATTCCCAGGTGTGACCTGGGAGGGAATACAGCAGGGAGTGAAACAGTAATAACAAAATGACAACAACAGGTGCACAAAGAGATTCTGCCACTGTACCGATCCCTGGTGAGGTTACACCTGGAGCACTGTGCCTAGTTTTGGAGTCCTCATCTAAGAAAATAAATTGAGAAGCTGAAGTTACTACAGTGAAGGATCACACAACAGGATCCAAGGCCTACAAGGCAGATCCCATAAGGATTAGCTGAAAGCCCTACATGTGTTTGCTGGAGGCTAGGCAGGAGTGGGGGGACATGATGATTAAAACCTACAAGTTTATAAGGGATATACACAAGGCGAATACTGAGGATTTATTTGTAAGGAACATTGGTGCAGTCACCAGGTAATCTGACTAGAGGTTGATGAGGGGTATAGTCCAAGAAAATATGAGGAAGTTCTACTTCATTGAGAGGGTGGTGGAAGTGTTGAACAGACTACCAGTGAACATGGTAGGGGCTGTTACCCTAAGTAGGTTTAAACATGGCTTGGACAGGTCGTGGAGACTCACACTCCCCAAAACAGGCAACATGGGCTTGAAGAGAACAGGGGTGGGGAGGTAACAGCCTACTAGCACAGTGCATGTAGAAAACTGCTCCATACTGTAATTGTATTGCACTCGCCTGCCACAGAATGTTCCCCACTATGTAGATTTGTTTGCAGTATGGTTGTCTCCTGTCTGCTCTGTATCTCAGTGAAGAACAGTAGGTAAGGTAAACTTTTACTTATACACCCAATTGGCATTTGGTCAAAATGCTGGCGTCATTAACAGCATAGTCAAGAACCATGCAAGAAAAATGATATTGTCAAAACAGCTCCCAACCAACACATCATCGACAACAACAAGCGCCAATGGTAGTGGTCAAAACACACCAAAACACTATTATTGCTAGCAAATGTAAAGCATATTTAGTTTATGCTTTGTCTCCCCACCACCACCCCAAAACTTTAAATAATCAACTCCATTGGGGGACTCGGGACATGGAGAAACTTCAGGGGTTACGTTGGGGAAGGGAAAAACAAATTAAACTTGGTGGGGGGAAGGGAATGAAGAATACAACAATTGGGAGACTGAGAACAGAACCCTGGTCTCCCAGACAATTCCTTGCCCTAGCTGTTTGGGGACTTAGTCCCCTCCACCACTGGAGCAGCTTGGCAGCAAACCATGCTGCTTGACACTTCTTCTCCACTCAATTGTGACTAGAGAGCTACAGGAACAGCAATTTAGCACTAACTGTCTTGCACTATACTATCCCTGTTGCTCTCTAGTCATTCAATATTCTGACAGTGCGGTTTTCTCACGTTATTCTTGAAACACTGCTCTAACCTGGTGTGCTCCCAATCCCAGGGGTTCTGGGCTCCTTACAGAAGATCAGAATAGGCAGGGTAAACAACAACTCATACAAATCAAAGCTGTAAAAGGGTTCTACAAACTACAAAGTTAAAATTATACCATAAAGATGCACTAATAAATAACTGTAATAAATAAGCAATTTAAAATCAGCTGCGATTAATCTAGGAATGCCTCTCTGAAAAGAGAGGTTTTCAAACCTCACTTGAATGCCTTCACCAATGGGGCCACCCACTGTGGAGTACTCTACCCAATCAGAAAAGTGTTAGGAATACAAGCTGGTCCAAGAAGGAGTGTTAAAAATCGGAACAGCCACAGTTGGAAACATTGTCTATGTAATTTGTTTTCCATGACATTTCAATCTGCCCTGCTGCAAAATAACAATTGCACAGACAGTATACTAAACCAGAGAGTGCTACACACCGACTAGGCCAAATGATTTACAGGTATTTCATGAACCTTGTCTGTAACCCCCTCTGCTCCTCCCTCAGCACTACAACCACCACCATCACCTGCATACTTGGTGCAATGTGTACTTATATTAGAAATGTAATAGTTTCTTCCAAGTGAGGTATAAAAGGGCAAAATAAAAACTTTGGGAAATTCCATACATAGATTTGTCTTTCTGATTGTGCCACCTCTTTACCTTTAATGTGACTGAAAATATTATTATTTTGGAGGCAATTTGTCTGGCTTCATTTAGTGTTATTCCCCCAAATGATTTCAGTTATTACATTTCTTTTATACTTGTTTATATAAAGTATGGTGAGGTGTATAAATAATGGCAAACATATGACACAGGCTGTAGTATGCATACAATATAGAACTTCAGCGATGCAATATGTAACAATGGGATTCATCAGCGCAGTATAGTGTAAAACAGTATACAGAGTTGATATTCATGCAGTTATTTAAATTTTGTAAAACCAAAGTGCATTCATATAACAGGAAGAAGGAGAAGCCTGAAAGGTTACAAACACAAAGTTCTGAGAAGCAAAGCAGGAAAAACTATACACAGAAACCAAGGTGCTTATCAGTAACAGAATTGCACAGGAAAATAAAAAAAAACACACACTGCACAGGAAATCAATTATTTACAGTAAACAAGATGCTGAAGTGTGATTTACTAAAAATATATGCAGTGTAAGAAAATAAGCATAACAAATCTCAATGTTTTACCCTAATGCCCTATTGGTTTATCTCCCTTAACAAAACACTAGGGCATTGACATGGCTATTGAGGGTTTTCACTCTGATTTTATCATGGTGCATATGGTTTCAATAAATTGCAGTTTAGCACCTAGTCTACAGTAAGTGCTTTTCTGTGCAGCATGTACTTTTTACTTTTCTAAACACTTACCTATCTCATAGGTAGCAAGGATGGGTTACTTTTTATTGGCATCCCCCTACAGCTGAGGAGAAATATGTTCCATTATTTCCACCAGAAATCTATCATTTCATCTCATGCAGGCCTGCTGATTTTATTAATACAGGTCAAGGCAATTGCTGGGGGATGGGGTTGTCCTAACAGAATAGAATTAGGCAAGGATAACAATTAAAGGAAGGAAACTGTCCTTCGTCACTGGTCCCTCATCATCTTTTCCCTAGGAAAAATGGTCCTTTGGCAGTGTCTACTGCCTCAACTCTCAACTCCACCCTCTCAGCACCCACCATGCCACACTTCACCTAACATCCCTCAGTTACCTATGGGGTCCTCCTCAAAGATTAGCACATCTTGCTGCTTCCAGTGACAACTTCAATCTGAAGGTACATTTGGTTAAAAGGCTTTTTTAATTTTATTAGTAATGCTGTCAGTTTTAAAATGTTTGCACACACAGTCAACATATCCTTTCTGGGACCTCACCTCATAAACAAGGTAGGTGAAAATTTTCAAATCTCCCCAAACATGTTCTTGCAGTCAGTCTGCAAATTCACTTTCAGGAGGATTTAAAAAAGTACAACTGTCTTCTTCATATGATGGAGTTATCAACAAAAAGACAATGTTGAAAGTTTGGGGTCAAAATGTAAAAAAAAACCCAGTCAAGAATCATTGAATTTTTTTTAAATCAGCTCAAAACTTTGGGACTTTAGTAGATTTTAGGCCCCAAATTTTCAACAGAGCACTTGTGTTACCCCATTTCATAAGCATGACGGGTATCATTTCTCAAATCCCCTCTGAAACTTGTTTTCTCAGTTGCTCTGTCAAATCACTTTCAACTGTCTTGATCATAAGGTGGGTTCATAAAAAGACTATGTTTAAAATTTGTGGTCAAAATGTTGGAGTTCACTGAAAATAAGATACTGGGTCACACCTTTTTAAGCTTCAGTTTCAGTGTTGCTATGGGGTAAGTAATCATTAATTACATGCAACAGGGTTAATTTCACTATAGTCACAAGTCTGTTGCATATAAGTACAGCACATTACAAATGCAATACAGTTACAGTGTTGTTACACTGTAACAACAGTGTTGTTAAGGAAAATGTTTCTCAACTCTCCTGTCCTGGATTCATGCATTGTAAAAATGTGTAAAAGCTGGGCCCCACTGAAAATGACACACTGCATCTCCACTGTACAATTTTGGGTAGATACGGTGTAAAAATAGGTACAAGCAGGACCCCACTGAAAAGGAGATATTGCATCTCAGGTGGCCTATCCTGAAAACATACATTTTAAAAATCAATAAAAGCAGGACCCCAAGCCAGCCTGGTAGCACAGTGGTACTGTTACCTCTTTCTATGCCAGTGATGTGCATTCCAGAACTAATGGGCCATCAGGGCCTGGCCAAGAGAGGAATGATTGAACATCCCAAGGACTGCTCTCCTTCCTTGGGGATGGGGAGATGCAGTTCTCATTGACTGCTGTCTAGTAGACACCAATTAACAACAAAATCTAGAGCACCAGGAGGGGAATCATTGCTGCTTAATGCCTGCCATGCACGCATGCCACCACATGCATGTGTAACTGTCTCATTTCATGCCACCATCCCAGGGGAGGACATCACATGGCAGAAGAAAAATGACATCTGTCAAAGCTGGCACTCACTGCAGTCTCTCCTGCAATTGACATGACTGTCCACCCACAGCACTGTGATCCTGAGTAAGTGGTGGATAACCTGTAAGTCCATAAAAGGTTAGTGACAGAGCTGGGAGAGAGGTGCTGCCCGATTAGATTGGAACAAGAAAAAGCTTTGTGGAAAATAAAAAAGACCCCAGTGAAAGCAAGATGTTGCATCTTAGTTGTGGTATCCTGGGTAAATACAGTATAAAACTGTGAACAGTAGGACCCCATTAAAAGATATATTGCTTTTCTGCTAACTTCTAACAGCATGCAAGCAATGTTTGGCATTGACAAATGGTTGTTCATGAATTAATGCTATGTAAGTTTCCTTTAGGGGAGTAAGGTACCCTTTGAAATGGATTCAGTGTACATTTTAATAAGATGAGGTATAATAGTGGGTGCAAGCAATTTGTGTACTTTATAGGAAATCTGTTTCAGACCTGATGTCTTACCAAAGAGGCAGGAGTGTTTGCTACACGCTGATAATCTCCTGGGATAACATGGGTTTATTTAGGAAGATCTCAACTTCTTCTAAGAATTTAGGCAGTCTAGCTTTCACTAAAAGGGGCAATGCCTTTTGTGTCTGTGTTACAGTCATTCAAATAAAATTTCATATAACTTTTTAACATGGATAATTTTATTTCTTTAGAGGAGACAGAAATTTTCCATTTATCACCTTTTATGCCTGCTATGATGCTTTTTGGAAATTTCAGTCTATATGTGAGGCATTTCCTGCTCATTCCCCAGACTTCCAATATTTCTATTTTGCTCTAAATAGGCATGCACCATCTTACTGCTATTGGTCACCTTTATTTGATGTTTAAGGAGTAATATTTATTTTAATGGGGGGAGTTTTTCATGTAATCTTTTTAATGTTTAATTTCTATATCAGTTAGAAGTTTTTTCTTTCTCCTTCAGTTGTTTTGGCTGAGATTTCTTCTATAAGCTTTAATGGTTGATTTCTGATATAAGCCTTAATGGTTTCTAAAACCACAGATGGCCCGCCTTCCCCATTATCATTATTAGGTTCAAAGTAAGTTTTGTTTTCTTTAGAATCCATTTTTGAAAGTCTGTATACTTCAGTAATGATACAATAAATCTCCAAAATGTTTTTTTTGTACCTTGAGAAGAAGTAAGCATAGATAACTTGAAAGGCAGCATGGTCTGAGAATGTGATCATATCATGCTTCTCAAAAGATACATTTTTACTTACCGTAGGCTGGGTGAAAGCAACATATAATTTATTCTACTGTAAATAGTGTGGTGCACAGAATAAAAAGAGTAACAACGCCCCCCCCCCCCAGTGTTATGTACCAACCTCCAAGCATCCTTTACTTTAAAATGTCTTACCAGTAAGTTATCAGTTTCCTGTGCTGAGAAAGTCCATTTACTGTGATCAAGGACAGGGACCTTGACTGCATTTAAATCACCCCCAATCATAATGTCAAACTCTGATAATGGAGAAAGTTCAGCAATTACATTTTAAAAGATAGATTTTGGTGAGAGTTTGGGGTGTACAGGTTATATATTGTGATCTTTTTGCTGCCCAAAGTCCCCGATAAGATTTTCCATCTACTACCTTTATCTGATATATGTTCTATTTTAACAAAATTATGACCACTCCAAATAAGGATTAATATGCCTCTCTTCTTAGAAAACTAGTAACTGTGATAAACCTGACTCACCCATTCTCTAATCTACTTGTCAGCCTCTTATGCAGTTATAAGTGTCTCCAGTAGGAGAGTGATTTCTGGTGTTTTTTGAAGTATTAAATAACTTGTTATATTTAAATTGGGAAACCAGGATCTCTGATATTCAGGGTTATAATATTACACAAGGTCTTAATTTACTTGGGAAGAAATAAAGTGACTGGATAAATTTAATAACCTTTTTATTTTATAATGGCTAGAAGCTGAGAAGAGGATCTTGGGTGTACTTGTGGGTTTCATTAAATGGCTATAACTACATGTTACTGATTGTTTTCCTCACAAAGGAGAGGCTCCAGAGGACCCATCCTCCAACCCACATTCCCACCCACCTCTGCTTAACTTAATTTACAGATGCCAACCAACTTTCTACTTCCTGCCTGGTGCTAGGAAGCACTAGGATGGGCGGTACATAAAGGAGGCAACAAGGGGTCTATTAACAAAGCAAAAAAAAAAATATCATCCCCTTTCATCCATGGGCCACATGACAGCCAGTAATGGACATTGTTAGTTGCTAGTACTGTGGGACCCTTTTTAACAAAGCAATCTTTCACATGTTTTCTGTTTGTGGAACTGACTGTAGGTGTAAATAGTCTCCTCCGCCTTACCCTCTTCCAAGAAATATTTTCCGCCTTAAAATAAATATGCTTTCATGTTAGTCAATGGTTACAGGGCACTATTTTCTTTCTTAAATGGGAGGTACAAGAACTGGAACCTGAGTAGTGGGAGGCAGCATTAGTTTTTTTGGGGGGGTGAGTAAGATCCACCTCCACCCGAGTAGCTCCTAAAGATCCACCCCCACCATTTTTTGGGGTTCATGTGGCAGGGGCATGAGGTGGCTCTATCATGTTGGAACAACTGACTATCAGAGTATCTGAAAGTGCATCTAGGCATATCCACCCCCGACACACAGGCAGGCATCATGATTTTTTTAACTCTAAGCATGTCAATATTTGGCTCTAACAGAATGGGTAAGTTGGGCCTTAAAATAAAACAGAATAAAAAGGATCACACAGGTGCTTTTTTCTTTGTCAAATATATGCAGACAGTAGGTCACAAATTCTGTATGACAAGTTCATTGTATGGATGTTTTCCATGTAAAACAGAAATGTTGTTATTGTCATGTCTGTAGCATCATTTGTAGCCAGTAAACTATTATTTACATAGGTACTGTAAACAACAGGTATAATTCAGAAATCCAGTCTTGATAAATTTTTTTTTTAGCAGTTCTGTATGATTCAGTAGGTAGCATACTCACTTCTGAGGCCGGAGATCAGATGGCTGTGGGTCCAGTTCCCACATCTGGCTCTTAGGTTAATATCCCAGTACTGACACCGTAATGAAGCATGAGAGGGTGCTGCACTTCGAGGTGCAGTCTTTGGATGAGATGTTAAACCGAGGTCCCATCTGCTTGGATTGGTGGTAATTCAGGTGGACGTTAAAGATCCCATGACACTTCTCGAAAGGAGAAGGGGAATTTCCCTGGTGTCCTGGCCACATTTCCCTCATTCACTAAAAATACCACAAACAGCTTAATCTGGTTCAAGGTCAGTTGGCATTCATCTGCATCCCCCTCCCCCGGGTCGTGCCTGAAAATAGGCAGGATTTGTCTAGTGCACTTACCCGGTCAACAAAAACTAAGTAAATAAATACATTTATGTCTTTCTGATGTGAGAATGCATAGCACAGAAACAAAAGGGGTTTGCCTAATTGATTGTTGTTTGCATGAGAAGTGGGCATGACAGTGGCATGCAAGAGTGAAGTTTAACAATTGTTTTTTGGTCATTCTGGGACATGAAGTTTAACAGTGACGTGTGGAGAGAATAAAGTTTTGTATTTTGTGCATTTAAATAAGTTTAGTGCTTTGAAGTTAAAATATATAAATATATATATATATATATATATATACACATAGTGTCATAGGCACCTGAAAAGGAAGCAGATACTATTGAAATAAATGCTATTCTGATTATTTATTAATTTATGTGTAGGATTTTAAGTGTAGTTCTGCCTAGATCACAGACACGTAAGCTATAAAAAGTACATTTACGGATGGATGTATTAGTCAAAGCTTGTAGTAGAAAACTAAAGCAAGAAAAATAATATATTGTATTTTATTTCAGTTGTTTAACCAGGAATAGCACACTATGCTGAAAGCTTGCTTACGGGGTAACCTGGGAGCACATGGAAGTTAAATGACTTGCTCAAGGTCATCCAGTACGCAAGTGGGGGCTCTGGGATTCAAACCCAGATCTCCAGATTTGCAGCTCAGAGCCTTAAACCACTGTTCTATACTGCCTCCCTAGATATGACAATCATCTGTTTTATGGTTCATGATGTTGGTGTAGAAAGCAGCAGTACATTACATCATGAGGTGTAAAATGTCAATAAGTAGGTCATGCAATAGATGTGCTGAGCAGTTACTGAAGCAAGAAATGTATTTAGGATAGTAAAATATTCCTGTTAGAAAACTGATAAATGTGTGCCATTTGCATGTCAGTTTTAAGGATCTCCTTATGGGTGTCAATGTACAAGATAAAGTAGTTCTAGTTTTCAAGCTGTCTGAGTAATTGCTTGGTACTACCACAGTTACTAAATTTAAATTATTCTATGAAGGAAATTTAAGTTTATGTAACTGTCTGTAACTGTATTAAAACATTTACTTGTCCTTATAATGTAATGCATTAAATGCTGATGCTAGGTTAAGAAGTCACATAACAGCAATTGAGATGAAAACAATGACGCATAGGAATTTGAAAAAAAGTATACATTAGCAAGAGCAGTTCCATGACTTCACTAATTTTTTATAGTTTCACTCCAGATTTTCAACATTGCCATTTTTTGACACCTCCTCATAAACAGTACAGCTGTCACTTTTTACATCCTGTTCAAAATGTGTTTTTGTACTTGTGGTGCCAAATAGCACAGTAGCTGTGCAAAATCACCTTTCGGCTAATGAACCAATAGTGTCACTGTTCACGTGATGGGGTAACAAAAAGCCCATGATGAAAACTTGGAGTGAAAATACCAAGAAACATGCACGGCATTAGGGTTTCTGACCAGAACACCCTGCCCTGTAGGGACTGACAGGCATTAAGGGTGTGATTTGGGACTGTCAACAGTAATGCTCACGTCATTCCATCCTCATCTCCACCCTGTAGCCAGTGACAGGTATCGAGGTGTGCCTTTGACTCTTCAGCCCCAAAGTTCACTCCATTATCTTATACTGTACCCATTTCAGTGTATTTCCTTATGGAATGGGGTGAGTGTAATGTCTGAACAGCCCAAGGCACACCTTGACACTTGTCTGTGTCTGCAGGGTAGGGTGAGGTGAAATGGCATGAGCGTTATGGGAAATGACTCAAAGGCATACCCCAGTGCATTTCTATCTCAATGGGGTGAGGTTGGCATCACTTCAGTACTTCACTGCAATTCCTATTCTGCCTCTCTCTCTCTCTCTCTCTCTCTCTCTCTATATATATATATATGTCTATGTAATTATCTATCTTTCTATCAATTGCATGTATTGCTATTTTTACCTATTTCTAAAACAAACCTCGTATCACATTTGCCTGCACTCTGAGCACATACGTATGAAACTGTGCATATCTGTATTCCACTTCTTCACAGACCTCATACTTTCCTTATATTGCCATTATCACAAGCATAACTACCTCGCCCTTATCAAAGCGACTCCCTCCGAAAGTTACTATCACATTTTCTCTGCTAACAGTCCATCATTACACCTGACTTCCTGACATCAACACATTGCTTAAATATAACTACTTCACCTCATGGACAAACACCCTGTTTCTACAAAAAAACAAAAACTATGTAAATAATCCCAAGGTTGAATATATGCCAGCCATTACTTTTTCAAGTACTGTCACTTCTGTACCATCATGGGGATTTGCATATGTTTCCCATGATGTGTTGCATTATTGGGGTATGTGCAGTTGTGTTTCTTTTAAAATTTGACTGTTCTGACAGTATCATCTGGGATAACACATACCTCATTGACATTTGGGCTGGGATTCTTTTGTAAACCTAATATTGCTTCCTATTCCTTCCATTAAAATGTACACTTCCATATATTTTCCTAATAATGTGTATGCCTTCCTTAGAACAGAAACTAAAACAACTTACAAATTATTGTGTTGTTTTTCCATACCTCCTTAACAATTCCACACAACTTCACTAACTTCATTATGCAGCCATGGTGGATCTGACCAGATTATTTATTTATTTTTTTGCATCCTTTAGCTGGAGATTTATTGCATCACTCTCTAAGGTGGAGCTTGAAGTTCCTGAAGTCTCTCAACTTTCAGGGCTTCTGCTGCTTGATCCTCTCTCTGAAGAGAAGCATGTTTTTCTGCAAACAAAGATCAATGTCTGCTTGGTACTGGTACCTGCTCTTTCTGCTTATCTTCATCCATTTGGGGTCCAGGACTGACTGCTTCAATCAAGTGATATATATTTTTGATATTGTCCAAGATGGTTGTTTTGAGTGCCAGCCTATTGTTTTGGACCTGCAGCACTGCTTGCAAAGAGTTCTGGTGCAGAGGAACATGTGGTATTCACAGGAGGCTTGCGCTGTTGTGAGAAAGTGCTATTTAAAAATGTAGTGTTAGATTCTGGCCAAGTTATGCTTATAAAGGCCCAAGCCTCATATACTGAAGCAAAGGAATGTGGATGTCCCCCACTCATTCTATTAAATACTACAGGGTATCAGCAGCTGTACTGAATACCCAGTTTACTCAAGCACTGTCTCAGTTCTGTAAACTCCTTTCTTTTTCTGACTAATTCAGCCAAATAATCTTGGAAAATAAAAATATTGTTGCCATTCCACAGCAGTTATTTGTTTTGTCTGGCCAGATTAAGTATAAGTTTTTCTGTGGTGAAACACAGACATTTGATGAGGATAGGTCTGGAACTGGCTCCAAGTTTTGTTTTTGGAGCAAGGGTGTGATAAGCCCTTTCTGTTTTTATAGGGTTTGGCCAATTATAGTCAAGGACTGTGGGAATTACATTTTGTCAGAAGTAAATCATGTTTTTCCTCTCTGTGATTCAGGAATGCCCACCAGCCTCAAACTGATGCAACTCCAATTTTTGAGGCGATCAGCTTCTTCCAACAAGAGTCTGATTTGTTTTTTGTAGTGAGATGAGGATTCTTCAAGTTGATAATCCTCTGCCAACCCTTTGCAAGATCCTGTCTCATGGTGCCAGTCACCTGCAGTAAACAAGTTCTACTGTGTAGCAGTAATTTGTATTGTAAGAGAGTTTATGTCAGCCTGTATAACTGCACACATCTTATAGACTTGTTTAGGGCTTCCTGAATGTTTTATTGGACCCTGTTTATTTGGTTTCTTTATTGTCTGTCTGTTTGCCCACCCTGTTTGCCTTACTTGAGGCCTGCAATGGTGATTGTGGCATGCATGAAGATTCTGAGTATAGTTCAAAAATAAAAGCAGGCTGGCTTTCACTGGAACCTTCCTGTGATGTTCCATCATGGGAATGTGCCTAGTTTAAGACTTGTTAGTCATTTGTTTTGGATTGTATACTTAAATAAACAGTGAAGAGAGCTGCCGTGGTTGAGCTGCTATACCATTCATCACACACTCATGGATTTATGAATGATATGGGTGTATTTTACCCTCCAGTAAGGCAAGGGAACATCTGCAGGAGCTGTAGCTAAAGAACAGGTCTCCTGAGCACTGTCTAAATAGTGAGGTGTGCATGTGATGGAACGCCAGAATTTATGTGCTGGAGCACCTCTGCATGCAGTGCAAAGTGATGTCAGAATACAGGCTGCTGCGTAGCAGCTGGGACAGCTCCTGTGATCTCAATGCCTTACCCACAGAATAATTGTATATGATAGATGGCATTATTGTGATTTTGCTCTGTTCTGAACATGCCATTAAGACAGTAAATAGTGACATTACCTGTATGAGTTCTGCCATTCCGGCCACTGGCACGCTGGGCAACTGCACAGTCGACTCCAGTCGCCATCCGTGTGCAGCTTGCCATCACTGCTGTCTGGGCATCATGAAGCGCAAGCAGGATGAGGAATGCCCTGGCGGACGAGGCCATGCACAGTTGCTGAAGACAATGGAGCAATGAGAACAGATCCACTAAGTCCTCTAGGCCATCAACCACCAAAAGGCAATGTAAGACCAGTACTAGCGCCGAGTATACCAATCACTTTAAAAAGTGCCAAGTTCGTATAGCTGAGTACCAGGAAGAGGCTTTTTGACAGGAAGACAGCACAGAAAGTGGAGACATACTGAGACTTCAGATACCATTATGAGCGATAAGTTCCTATTGTTAACTGGACTCTGACATTTGAAAGCCTGCATTATTGAATATGTTGCTGTAAAATATTTGGGTTGGCCAACAGACACTGTGAATGCTGATAGTGTTCAGTGTGGCAGAAGCCACTGTGACGGCAACATTCACGCGACAAAAAGTGTAAAGATACCTACATCTATCAACATAACAGTTCATGACAGACAACTTGTCAGAATATGGTGTCCCAAATTCCATAGTAACAGACAAAGAAGGAGCAGGTGATGCGCTATGACTGTAATATGTTTCTGTCGACTTATTCTGACATCAATCCTGGCTGGGGGGCACGATCACAACACAAACAAATTGTGTAACAATAACACAGTTGGCTTTTAATTGGTTGTTTACCCACAGTAAGTACAAAACAAAAGAAAACTATATTTAAAATAGCTTGCTGGTAGCAGTGGTCTCTGTTTTGATTTCATGATATCATGTTTTACTTTAAATTGGTAGTATCTTTAGTCTGTTATTATTAATTCAGGGTCAGGAATAAAAAGAAAAGTGGGTAGAAAGGCCTTAGAGTGGGCGGGAGGCACATCCTTGCAGTCATGATTCTATGGTAGCAGGTCAGTCTGGGAGAGAAGAAAATTAGGAACAACTAGAATAATAGACACTCTCGAGGGAAGGAAAGAGGCGGGAGGCCAGCCCCAGAAAGAGGATGGGGGTAGGGAACCCTGAGGAGTCAGGAGAGTTTGAAAGAATTTAGGATAGGGGAAGGAGATTAGCCACAGTAATGCTTGAAGGAGATTAGACGCAGTAAAGCTCAATGTAGAGAAAGGGAGGGAACTACAAGCTGCTGAAATGAATGTTGTGGAGGGGCAATCAGAGATAGTGAAAGTGGCTTACAATGCTGTGGATGCCTGGCTTGGGTGGCTGCAGCAGGCATTTGCTTACAATGCCATTCCTAGTTGAGGGTCTCTAGCATTACCCCGGCTGTTCAGTAAGCCATCCTAAATGCCCCCTTCAGAGGGTACAGACTGTTTAGGGCACATGTACATGATATACTTTTGAACCTGTAGACTTCTGGCTGCACCTTGTGGTCAGTCCACCTCATGTAGCACACCAACCACCCCAGAAGTTGTCAGTTGGTGTCCTTTCAGTGTGCTGCCCATAGTCCCAAGCCAAGTACCAAGTTCCATGGCAAATGTAGAGCAACCAGTGCCCTGCTTACCCCCTCCTCCACTACTGGAACCCTCCAGAGGTGGTGTCATGGCCCAGCTGCCAGTGCTACCTCAGTGTGACTTTCGCTTGGCCCGCCTCCAGCAGGAGGGGTAGTAGGGGGTCAACTCTAGCTGCACCTAGACAAATAGAGGGAAATCACAAGAAATGCCGGAGTACTGCAGCTCATAGAAAATGGCCTCATTGGAGCTCCTGGAGTGGCCTCCAGAAAAATCTCCAGTTCAGTTTTCTTACCCACCAGACCACATTCCAGTGCTCTGGGAGGAGATCTGCGTCTTGCTGTATGAAAAGGCCATAGATCCCATCCCAGAGACACAACAGAGCAGGGGGTTCTACTTTCATTTCTTCCTGGTCCCCAAAGGCACAGGGGTTCTCAGGCTCATCCTAGACCTCAAGGAGCTAAACCGGTTCATTCAGCACAAAACATTCCAGATCATGATCCTTCAGGGCCTGCTGCCCCTTCTACACCCGGGAGATTGGTTATGCTCCCGTGACATGAAAGATGTGTACCTGCATATCCAGGTACATGCCTCTGACAGACAATAGCTAAGATTCCATTTCCAGGGAGAACACTTCCAGTTCTGGGCCTTGCCTTTTGGCTTATTCTTAGCCCTGTAGGTGTTTACCAAATATCTGGCAGCCGTGGCAGCAGCTCACAGGTGTGAGGGACTCTATGTCTTTCCCTACCTGGATGACTGGCTTCTCAAACCCAGTCCAGTGAACACCTGTTACATATTCTGGAATGTACTGCCCTCCTGTTAAAGGACCAGGGATCAGGATCGACCTGCCCAAGTCAGTTCTGACCCTCTGTTAGTGGCATATCCAGGACATAGGAGCAGTCCTGGATATGGCTCAGGGTATGAACTTCTTGTCTCAGGACAGGTTGAACCATCTAATGGCTCAAACTCTCCTGCTGTACAACAGAAGATAAGTCTCAGCCAGAACCTTCCTCTGGCTCTTGGGCCTGATCGGTGTGGCTATAGTCACAGTGCCTCTAGCTAGATTGCACATGAGAGTACCCCAATGGACACTGAGGATACAGTGGGACCAGAGCACAGATGACCTGGAACAGCAGGCCTTGGTCTCCTCCCTGGTCAAAAAGGTTCTGCTTTGGTGGATGGAACGCAGCAGTCTGTCAAAATGGGTTCCTTTCTTCATACCCTCCTCTTAGCAGATTCTGCCCACAGACACTTTGGTGTTGGGGTGGGGGCACACCTGGTGCTGCAACAAATTCAAGGGACGTGATCCAGGATGAAGTCTTCTCTCCATGCCAATGTTCTGGAGATGCCAGCAGTTCTTTATGCCCTGCAGGCCTTCCAGACTCCGGTACCCCTGGACCTCCTACTAGTGCAGATGGACCACAATACTGTGGTCAACTACATCAACAAGCAGGGGGGCACTCACTCTTATCCCCTCTGCCGAGAAGCTATAGCAGTCTGGTACTGGACTCTAGAACAAGTGTAGAACTGTCAGCCATCCATGCTCCAGGCATCTGAAACATCCTGGCAGACAGGCAAAGCTGGTCGCAGTCCAAGATGCACAAGTGAGAACTGCTGACCTCAGTTGTACAAGTCCTGTTTGACAGATGGGGCCATCCACATTTTGACCATTTTGCATCCTCACTCAATGCAAAACTGCCACTTTTCTGCTTGCTCAGTCCAAGGCCTACAGTTTTCTGTTGGGACATGTCCCTCTCTTGGAAAGGGAAGTTTCTGTATGCATTTCCTCCCTTTTCCCTGCTCCAGAGGGTTCTGATTAAGCTCCAGATAAAAGGGGATACAATGATCCTCATCACTTCCTTCTGGCCTCATCAGATCTGGTTCCCTTTACAGCAACAGCTGACAGTGGAACCCCCAGTGGCCCTGCCTCTGTGCATCAGCTTACTCTCCCAGGACTAAGGCACCCTAGACCATCCATATCTCAATTCCTTGCATCTTCATGCCTCACTCCTAAAGACATAGCCATGGCTAGATTTGAGGAGTCCCCTAAGATGTCTGATGTCCTGATGGCAGCTAGGAAACCTTCCACTAGGGCCACTTATTCCATAAAATGGAAACACTTTGCTCTGTGTGCTGCTTCATGTGAACAGGACCAATTCACTTGTTCCGTGAATCAGATTCTGGAACATTTGCTGTCCCTTTCAGACTCCAGTCTGATGTATTCCTCTCTTAAGGTACACATGTCTGGCATTTCAGCCTTCCATGTGCCTGGTGCTGGACATATGGTAGCACAACTGGAGGTGTTACGTACATTTATGAGAGGCATTTTTCATCTGAAGCCTCCTATCTGCAGTCCAGTCCAGCATTGGAACTTGAGTTTTGTGCTAAAGAAACTTACTCTGGCTCCTTTTGAGCTGGCAAACTATGTTTTTTGTTGTGGAAAGTGTTATTTTTAGTTGCTATTACTTATGCTCAAAGGATTTCAGAGATACAGGCTCTCTTGTGTAAGCAGCCTTCTTCGATTTTCCACAAAGACAGGGTGTCTTTGCGTACTAACCCGAAGTTTCTTCCTAAGGTGGTGCCTGAGTTTACATTGAATCATTCTATCCACCTGCCTGTTTATTACCCAGAGCATGGCAATCCAGAGGAAGCATTGCTCACACTTTAGATGTGTGTAGAATTCTGTGTTGTTATATACACTACATAAGGACTGTAGGAAGTCCTGTCGTTGTTTGTTTCTTTTACCCCTTGGGAAAGAGGGCATTTCCATTTCTAAACAGTGCTTGTCCAAATGGTTGGCCAGCTGAATTATTTTTTGTTACAAGAAGCATAGTAAGGACCTTCCTGGTGTTGTTTGTGGTCACTCCACCAGCTGTATGGCCACTTCAGATGCCTGTTTCAGCTGCAGAGACCTGTGCTGCTGCCACTTGGAGTACTGTCCACACCTATACCAAGCACTACATTCTGGACGTTGCCTCTAATTGTAGGGCCAGTTTCATCCTAGCTGTTCATCAGGGGCTGCTTTGCTAGTAGGCCCCAGGTTTCTGTCCACCTAGCCTACTCTTTCTGATGACAGAACTGCTTGGGACTAGTTCCATAGTTGTGGCCTGCAGCAAGAGAGATACCATTGAAATAAGATAGTACATTTACAAAAGAACTTACCATAACAGTAGATCTCTGAGAGGATCTCTTGCAGCAGGCCTTGTCGTCCCTCCCCCCTTTCTCCCTGGACCTGTGTCTTCTTCTCTTTCTCCTTATTGGAGGATCTTCTCCTTTCTGTTACCTTTTTCTTGCTTCTCTTTGACAGGAACCTTAAGCTCCTCCTCAGTTCCTCAGCAGGAGACAGGTTACTATGGTCTCAGGTGGGAGGACTGAACTGGGCATGGGGGCTGCCCATTCTTATAGGATAGGGTGATGTCAGTGTGTGACATTGGCGTGTGCGTCTGCTTGGTAGACTGCTAGCTAAAAAAGTTTCTGTGTGGTCTTGGCATTTTGCAGCTATACTTCCATAGGTGTGGCCTGCTGCAAGAGATCCTCTTGAAGACTTACTGTTTCAGTAAGTTCTTAAGTTACTGTACTTTCTGTCCTATTCAAAAATGTTTTTAAGCTATTGGGGTCTACTGTTTCTTTGATTTGATTTTTCATGGCATGAATTTTTCCTGTTAATTTAACCTATCTGGTTGTAATGGCATCTATAAGACGCAACAGTAAGTCCATGGAACATTTGGCTCTGACTCCATCTCAGTAGCATTGGAATCATTTTCTGTTTTAGTGATTCTAATTTACTTATTGAGTTTTTTTAGAGCCCTGTGTCTCTGTTATTTATTGAGGTTTTCGAGAGCCCTGTGTCCCAGGTTGTTCTCTTGTGCTTTACCAACTCTGTAATTCATATTGCATTTTCTTTATTTATTGATATTAGTGATGACTTGGCATCAAAGTATCGATTTCAGAAAAAGTTTCCATATTTAAAAGAATATTGATGTTAAAAGCTTTCTAAAAGTCTCTTTGGTATTTTGTAGCTTGAATTTAAATTTGTAGTAATGTGATGTGTTTAGGGAAGGAGTAAACCTACTCAGGAAGAAAGAATTCAAATCACCACATAAATTCCTTCCCTGGTTCCTTTTATTGTTCATATGTTTAATGTCTAAAATTGGAAGACGCATATTAAGAATTAGTTAGTTTAAGTAAATAAAATTAGGTTAGGGTATTGAATTTTTGTTTTTATGTATAGAATTTTGGCATTTTTGGCATTCATGCGAAGTGTACATTTAATATGGCATACTTTGCGTTGTTTGGGCTAAATTATAGATATATTTTTTGTGGTTTTGTATATTGGATTTCTTTCTAAAGTATTGATGTAAATGCTACGGCAAGTTTTTTTCTTGTGGTTTTTTTTTGCTGATATTCAGAGAAGATTTATACGTAGAAGATATAGAGTAGAGAGAGGGTGTATAGGTTTTCTGGAATTTCTTCTACATACACAAGTATGTTAGAAGTAGAGAGAGTGTATAGGTGTTTGTTTGGAAATTTCAAATATAGAAGAGTAGGAGTAGATGAAGTGTAGGGGTTTTGGAAATACTTTTCTTGACATATATATATTTACAGAGTAGAGAGTGTATAGGGGTTTCTTGGAAATACTTTCCTAACATACATAGAAGACATAGGGAGTAGAGAGATTTTGGTAGTGTATTGAAATATTTTTCTATATATAAGACATAGGGAGTAGTGAGTATAGGGTTTTTGGAAATACTTTCTTCTACATAGGAGTAGAGATAGTTGTATAGGGTTTCTTTTGAAATATCTTTACATATATATATATATATATATATATATTAGGAGTAGAGAGAGCTGTATATGGTTTTTGGAAATATTCCTTTACATACATATATATACACACATACATAGAAGACATAGGAGTAGAGAGAGTTGTATAGGGGTTTCTTGGAATTTCTACATGTGTAGAAGACATATAAGAGTAGAGAGAGCTGTATAGCGTTTCTGGAATTTCTTCTACATATAGAAGACATAGGAGTGTAGAGAGTTGTATTGGGTTTCTTCTGGAATTTTCTACACACAGATGACACAGGAGCAGAGAGTGTATAGGTAATGTATCCTCCATCTTACTTGGCTGGACTCTGTTAGGGGTGTTGAAATTAAAAGGATCTGGGGTTTTTTCACTCCCAACCTGCCACCTCTCTGGAAACTAACTTTAACTTCTGTCTGCATACCTGTTCTGATAGGTTTTGTCAACTGGGGTTTGTACTGAGTTTATGGGGAAATGCTCTTGTAGTGTTGGATACTTTAAGTGCAGTGACTGTATTATTCTCTGGGGGTATTTCAGAGCAGTACTGGCTGTGTTAATCCTGAATGCAGGGGTTGTGCTGTGTAATTAGTGTTTGACTACCTTCAGGTGTCACTCTGGCTGTTCTTAGTGGGGATTTCTGCATTGCAATTCCTGTGCTGTTTAAGGCCTACCTGAGAACACATGGTTTGGTGTTCATCCCTGTATCGTTCAGGCTTGATTCCACCATCTTGGAACAGGTTTCCAGTCCTTCCTGCTGGGTCTTTGTCTCCAAGTGCCCACCTCTGCTTACCTCACCTAATCTTTCTTTTGTTCCTTCCCCTTCATACTCGTTTAGACATACTGGGACTTCAGAAAAGACAACATTTTTAAACCTTAACATAACGCTGCATCCTATTTTTTTCCTTTTAGCAGTCACCTTTTATATTTCAACAAAGAAAAGGCAAAACCTTTCAGCTCAGTAACCAACACCCATATAAGACAAAAAAGACAGGGTATACTCTAGGCGTCTAACCACAAAACTTGTACTTTGCCGTCTCACGGCTTTTCTTTACTTAGAGAAAAGAAATAAATGGTTTAGACCCTAAATAAAGTTTACCACCCAGGCATATTTTCTTTTTTCTCCTTTTTGCTCCATTTAAGGTTATGAGCTGCTAAAACTCTTCATTCCGTTTGTCAACAAGACAGTGTGTGCTCCTGTCAGTGTTCAGCATCTGCTTCGCCTGGCCATCTTGGAATGTCTGTCATCAACGAACGTCAACTTCCGACCTTCCTCATGGGCACCCCTACGCTCTAACTCCTATATAATTTTTTTTTGCACGTTTTGCATGACTTCTATTGGTCAACAGCATTGTGGTGTTTCTTAAAGGGGTTACACCACTAGCTCTGGACTGAGTGTCAGTCTGATTTAATAGCTGTCACCTACAATCACTATATAGAATTGAGAGTGAGCTGCTGCAGCTTGATATTATTTTATGATAAGTCTTGGGTCTAGGCATCATACAGCATATTTCAGACTCCATCTTATTAATGTAGAGCAAGTACCAATAGCTTGGCCTCTTTTCCCTGTCCATAGAACTTGATTTAGTGAGCCCTGTGACAATATAGCAACCTGGCCTCAGAATGAGGGCCACGTTCTTGTTTCCCTGTTTGTGCCTTCTTCTGCTTTGCTCCTTACATCTACTAACCCCTGGTGCATTCGGACAAAAAAACCATTGTGGACTGTCAGGGTGTTTTTGTCTATCCTGAACATTGTATATGGACCTCCCAGTTCTCCGAATTGGAACTTACAATACACCTACCATGGCCGGCTGGAACTTGTAATGTGATGGCAAAGGAGGGTATAAAGCTTTCCTTAATTACTCAGGTCCCACGGACCTCCTTGCTACTCATGTCTAGGGTACTATATACATAGCTCTGAGCCCCCTAGGTATTCATCATCAGGTTCCCCAGTCCCACTTAAAACCTCCTGCAAAGGAGAATGGACTAAAGCACTCAGGCTGGTTGTAGGAGCTATTAAGAAACTCCTTCTTCTCCTATTGTTGTGCATGGGCAATGTCGAGCTCAATCCTAGCACTCTGGCAGCTATCTCATCCTCAGTTGACCTACCCAGCATTAAAGGTATAAGCTTTATGCATGTCAATGCATGCAGCCTCCTTAAAGAAGATTACATCTATTCAGGCTTGGGTCTGCCATACAATACCTGATGTCCTGGTAGTCACTGAGACTTGGCTCAGACCTGGTACTGCTGACCGTGAGGTAAATATCCCAGTCTATTCTTTATTCAGAATGGATAGGCAGACAAGAGGAGGTGGAGTTGCCATCTATGTTAAAGAACCATTTGTGGCCTCAGTTATCAAATCGGCCTCAATTCCTAAAGAATTTGAAAGCCTGTCTATCAAAATTAAACTCTCCTCTCTCTTCTGTCTCATTCTGCGTTATAGGATGCTATATGCCCCCTTCAGCAGGGTTTCAACTCCTGGACCACTTAAGCAATTTTATAGGATCCCTGCCCTCAGAGTTTATTATATTAGGAGACCTTAATCTGGACTGGTTTTCCTACATCTCTGTTCCCCTTAAATGTCTGTTTGATTCACTTGGACTATCTCAACTCATTACTGAAGCTACACCCCTAATAAAAGAACCCTAACAAAAGCACCCTGCTGGATCTTAGTCTAGTAAAGAAGTCTCACCTGTTTTTCCATGCTGGCATATTCTTCTCTGATATCAGTGACCATTGTTTCACTGCCGGTATAAGATCTGCCTCAAAACCACCATCTACTTCTAAATTCACCATAAAGAGGTGTTGTCATGACCTTGATCCCTAGGCATTTATCACTGACTTGAGGGATTCTTTGAGATAGCAGGATTTCTACCTAGCAAAATCAGTGAATATGGTCTATGATATCTTCCAGGATATTGTGTTAGGGGCATTAGATAAGCATGCACCACTGGTTAAAGTACAATCTAAAAAAAAAATTATGCCGGTGGTTTACAGCAGACCTAAAGGCAGCACTGCATAATAGAGATTTGCTTTGGAAAACAGCTCAAAAAACAAAGCTTCCAGCTGACTGGATTTTGTTTAGGAAAGCAAGGACTCTTTGTACTAGGCTGGTCAGGGAAGCAAAGGCCAACTATTTTCATGCAGAACTTGACTTTTCCTCTAAGTGTTCTTCCAAATTCTGTAAAACAATTAAGGACATTGAAGATCATGTGTCAACAAATTCTGTACCCACAATAATTACTATTGGAGCCACTACAGTCTCTGATAGGCCAACAATCCTTAACTCCCTCAATAACCACTTTGCTACCACAGGTTTAGCATTTTATATCTCCCCCGCTAGTAACCTCCGCTCTCAACTCGGTGTACAGAACCAAGAAGCTCCTGTCATCAGCACTGCATTCTCCCTTCATCCTGCATCCTTGAAAGATGTTGAGGATCTCTTGCTACAACTAGACACCAGGAAGAGTGCTGGTGCAGACCTCCTTGACCCCTTTTTCCTGAAACTTGGTCATCATATCCTGGCTGCACCAATTAGCCACCTCTTTAACTTATCCCTTTCTCAGTTTGACCTTCCTCCCGTATGGAAAACTGCACACATGATCCCCCTTTTCAAATCCAGAGACCCTAGTGACCTAAACAATTACAAGCCTGTCTCTCTACTCCCCATCCTGTCTAAACTGCTAGGGAAAATCATGAGTGCACAGCTTAGGAATTACCTGGAATCTGCAAACCTGCTTAACCCTTTACAATCGGGCTTTAGACCATGCCATAGCACCATCTCGGCACCTGCTAAGGTGAGTAATGACTGGCAGTGTGACCTGGATGCCAATAATTTTGTTTGTGCAGTATTTTTAGACCTAAGTAAGGCATTTGACACCGTCGATCATGATCTGCTCCTTATGTCTTTCCGGAACATAGGTCTGGATTTTATCATTGAGATCGTTCTCCAATTATCTTTCAGGTCATCTCCAGTAGGTAAAACAGGTGGGGAATTCTCAACACTAAAACCCCTGCTAAGGGGCATACTGCAGGGCTCAATACTGGGCCCCCTGCTCTTCACAATATATATATAAACAGAGTTGATGCCAACCTCAATACTACAAACGTACATCTATTCGCAAATTATACAGTACTTTACATCAGCAGGTCTTCCACGGAAGCAGCATGTAGTGATCTTCAGCAGGAGATTAATCTTCTGCAACTGCAGCTCTTGAACCAGAAACTTCTACTGAACACTAAGAAAAAAGGTAATGCTCCTCTCACCTTCTGCACATATAACGAGCTCTGCTGCCCAAGGAACCTTTCCTCAGACCTCTACACTCCTAGGCAAACCATTGGAATATGTAACTAGTGCAAATATTTGGGGTCTGATCGACCATAGACTTTCTTATAATGACCATATTGAAGATCTCATAAAAAGTTTAGACAAAGGCTTGGTCTCATCCATAGGATTAATCACCAGCTTACTCAGGAGACCATGAAGTGATTGGTCCAATCCACATTCCTAACATTGTTGGACTATGCAGACTTCCTTTACAGTCAAGGACCCACCTCTGGAGTGGTAAACTGGACACGCTGTATCATAGAGCCTCAAGGTTCATTACCGCCACCCTTTCACCATGCACCACTGCTCCTATATGTTGCTGTGAGATGGCCATCCTCAAATATAGAAGACAGAGGAATGCCACCTTTTGGACCTTCAGAGCTATTACTAAGAAGTTGCGTCAATATGTCTTGGATTGCCTGCCCTAAGCTCGGTAGGCAAATATGCTTATTTATTATACCTAAGGTCGGATCATGCTTTGGTAGGACATCCTTAGGTTACGCTGCTATCCTCACTCTGGAACAAGCCGCAAAAACATTGAAATTAGTCTACCCTATCAAACTATCAACATTCAAAACTCTTTATGCTCATTCTTTCAAGGAATTCTTTAATTGCTTTACCTGACCCTGCCTTATTACTTGAATTGAGCCTCCCACTCTCCATCCTCCCTGACCCCTCTTCTTTCTATTCCCTTATCCCCTCCATCCCCTTGCCTTTGACTGGCATCCTGGGGCCCATCTTCATTCCATTGGTGGTCTCAGCAGCACTCCGCGATCAGTGACCATTGTATGGCTGCCACTGCCCATTTAGTCTTCTACCCCTCTACCTCCTCCCTCTTAGGCATCTGCCCCTTCCCCCACACTTTATGGATCTATCCTTTTACTTCATACCTAATCTAAGAGCCCTCTCTCTTGCACCCTGTATATTCCTTGTAACTTGTATTTATTATTCCCTTCATACAGTCCAGAGAATATCACATATATTTTTGTACAAATATATTTTTACCCAAAAAAAGTACTGTTGTCCTTCTGAATTCTGTATGATTGATTTATTGACTTACATTTTAGGACACTACTTGTCCCTTCATCAGACCTGTAGGGCTAAACATACAAGAGAACATTATTCTCTTAGATACACTTAACTAATATAAATTGTATCAATCTAAAAATTATTTCCATAAAAAATTTTTTTGTGTTTTTTTTTTTTTTTATGACAGGGACAATTGACTTGCTGGTATTGCTGACAGTGACCCCCACACTGGCTTTAAGTTTCTTATCAGTGTCACTGCTGTAAAAATACATTTTGTTTACTTTAAAACCAACATTTGTTGCACATTTCATAAATTAGCCAGTAATTTCAGAAATGTACTGAGTTACTGTATTAAAAATTATTTTAAAGATTGATGCCTGCTGTTATCTTGTTTGTTTTATCACTGCTTTACATTTTCTAATGGCAAAGGTTTCAGTCCTTAAAAAATAAAAGACTGAAGGGTTGAATCTAAATGAAGTCTGTGCTTATGTCTTAGTTTTAAGAATTGCATTCAGATGTTAACTTAAAGTTCTATACTTCAGTTCCACCTGTCATAAAACAAAAAATAGAATGAAAATAATTTTAATATTGATTCAATTTCATTTAGTCAAATGTATATATGAAAAAAAATGTCTTTTTATGTTTAGCCCTACAGCGCTGATGAAGGGACCAGCAGAGTCCTGAAACATTAGCATTCTTTGGATATCAAGAAATTAAATACATAAAGGAGTACATTTATGAAGTGCTTTTTGCAATTAGTGCTTTTTGGAAACAGATCAGATATTACAAAGGAATACATGGGGAAGTATTCCTTTGAATTTACTGAACTAAAAATGACATGGACTTACGTGAATGGACAAGAAGATTAAAAACACACATATTCGTGATACTGTGAAATGTATAAGGATTCTGTACATAAAATAAGAGTAGAGCACCTACACTGATTTTTGTTCTTTTCAGCTACCAGAAACAATATATCAGGCTGCTACATGCTGCTATTCTGTATCTGTCCCACTGCCACAGTTCTTGTAACACTCTTTAGTGGAAATGTGAAAAGTACAATATACATAAATTTGGTGCTCCCAGAATTCTTCTCAACTACTGGAAATAATATGTCAGACTTCTGCTCGCTGCTACTTGGTTCTACACTGTGCATCTGTCCAACCTCCACATTTCATGAAGCACACTTTTATGCAAAAAGCACAATATGCATAAATCCTGTCCTCCCAGAATTTTTGTAACGAGCAGAATAAATATAACATGCTGTTGCATGCTGCTATATGGTGCTGCAGTGTGTGTCAGTTCTCCAGCACATTTCATGTAATGCCCTTTAGTGTAATGGTGCAAAAAAAAAACAATATACAGAAAACACGTCCTTCGAGAATTTTTCTTAACTACAACAAGAAATGTCAGGCTGCTGCATGCTGCTACATGGTGCCACACTATGTCAGTGTCACCAACGGTTCTTGTAATGCACTTTAGAGGAAATGGTGCAAAAAGCACAATATACATAAATTCTATGAGCCCAGAATTTTTCCCGAGTAAAAGAAAAAAATAAGTCAGGCTAATACATGATTTTACATGGTGCCATGCTGCTTGTCAGTCCCACCACCACATTTCATGTAATGTCCTTTAGTTTAAATGGTGCAAAAACAACAATACACAGAAAATATGTCCTTAAAGAGTTTTTCTTAATGATAAGAAGAAATGTGTCAGGTTCCTGTATGTGCTACATGGTGCCACACTGCCTATCAGTCCCACCAGCACAGTTCTTCTAATGCACCTTATGGGAAAAGGTGCAAAAAAAAAAATTATATACATAAATTCTATGCTCGCAGAATGTTTCTCAGCTACCAAAAATAATATGTCAGGCTGCTGCATGCTGCTACATGGTGCTACACTGTATGTCTGTTCCACCGACACATTTCTTGTTGTGCACTTCAGTGGAAATGGTGTAAAAAGCACAATATACATACATTCTGTACTCCCAGAATTCTTCTTAACTACCAGAATACATATGTCAGACTGCTGCATGCTGCTACAAGGTGCTTTGCTGTGTGTTAGTCCCTCGTCACATTTCTTGTAATGGTCTTTCAGGGAAATGGTGTGAAATCACAATATACAGAAAATCTGTCCTTCAAGAACATTTCTCAACAAGAACAAATAAGTCAGGCTGCACATGCTGTTACATGGTGCTGCATTGTGTATCAGTCCCACCAGAAATGAAGTAGCCATAAATTCTTAGTCTAGTACATTCTCCTGTCTAGAAACCTTTGCATGTGGAAATGAAATGAAGTGGCCTCCATGAATTAATATGCTGCTTGTGTGCTGTGCAAGTCTCCCACAACAGCACCTGTCCTGATGAACTGTATTGACCGGAAATGCTGGATATTTTCTCTTGACATGATAATGCCTATTGAAGCGCAGATCTGGATGATGATCTTTGAGCATCGCTGTGTGTCTTACCAGGAAAGGTAAGTGTTTATTTTTTACCCTTTGGCTGAGAGTAGCAGGCAGAGTGGAAATGGTGTTTTTCTAACCATCTGGTCTTCCAGATTCTCTCTTTTCAGGTATTTATTATTAGGGTGATAAATTCCTGTTGCTGCATGAGTCTGGCTGAAATATGGGTCTTTAATTTATCACTTTTTTCCTACCAGGGAAGGTAACTAGTCATTTTTTTCCATTTTTGTTTTCAAATTCTTAAATGCCATTCATATATCATTCTCTAACTGTTCTCTGTTCCTGTTACTCACATTTCATGTGTTTTTTAGCTATGTGATAATATAGCATCAGGTTAATGACTGGTGTTCATGCTGGATACAGGGGACAGGTTGACTCTAATAAGACCACACACAGTGGTGGAGCAGGAGGAGGAAGAGGTCCGAGAATGAGTCTGCAATGTTGACAACAACAACAGTCTGGTGGTGAAGATGGTGATGGATTGCTTTCTGGAGGTGAAGGCATTCATGACACAATGGAAAGAGACCTGAAAACTGTTCAAAATTATTTAGACTCCAGTATATGCCTATTGTTTTCCTCCTGTCACAGGAAAACAGAAAGAAAACAAGTATAAGAAAAATTACTTTTGAAAAGAATACTTACCACCATATTGGTAATGGTCATACCCTGAAATGTCAAGAAGGTTCAAGCTGGTCCAGTGGTGAAGACAGCAGAGTCCCCCAGCACCTTACTTTTTCCTATAGCAGCAATCCAAGTTCAGGAGTGAGCATGAGTCACAGAGAGTTGGCTGAGGGGGAGAGGAGGGTTGAATTGAGCATCTAGAGCACAGTGCTCTTCTTGTAGGGTGGAGTACCTTGCCTTCTCAGACCTTGGTTGCTTCCAGGTGGAGGTCAAAGGAAGCACCAACACTGCAAGAGACACAAAGGGCAGGGTTGCTGTGCTGTAGATGTGTGTGCCTCCTCATGCATACTTACACATGCTGTTGCAAGGCTCAGGGAGAAAAGTGGAAATGGTTGTTGTGGGCTACATGAAGTCCTGCACACCTTGCTGTGCCCTGCACTGTCAGTGGGCCACCTGCCCACGTCTGGATGTATGTCACTGGGTGGTGGGATAACCTTCCTTTCCTGGCCCTGCCACAGGAGAAATCCATGGGGAATGTCTGAGTGGGTTGGTCTAGTACAGTGGGTGCCGGGCAAGATGAGGTGGGGACGGGGTTGAAAGCCTGCCTGCACTGACCAAGAGGAAAAAATATTGCATGGCAAGAAGTATCACAAAGGTGCCCCAAAGCAGATGGAAGAGAAGTTGTGCTTGCTGAATGAGATGGCAGCAGGACAGGAGACCCGTGAAGACAACAGAAAATTATTTGGACTCTACTCAGTAGGCAACTGTGGGTAACCGCATGGATGATATATTCATTGTCCACTCCCAGTCTTACTAAACCTGTCATTTTCATTTACAAACATATATGGAACCCAAACAAATTGAGAAGAAAATGAAAAAAAGTACCTTAGTGTAGATTTGAAGCCATGCTACTTAGAATACCTTTTTTAATTTATTTTTATTTATCTAAGTCTCAGAATTACATAACCTTTGAGTCAGGGACTCATTTACAAAGGGTCCACGTCAGAGAACAAGTAACATTACAATTAACAGCTGAATACAGAAGTTACAATATTAACAGGCCAGTAATATATGGGGGATAGGAACATTGCAGTTGGAGAACAAGAGGAATAAGAGTTGCAATAACTTTAAGTGAGAGAGCCAGCACACTATAAATAATAAACTTTGGATACTAGTCGACAGTGATTAAGAGACAAGTTAGAACAACTGAATTGAGGTACCAGAACATATAAACTCAATTAGTGCAGGCAGTAAAGAAAGAGACTAGTATTTACCAAACAATTACAGGTAACAGTCTAAGTGGACGTAGTCATTGATATTGCACTCAGTTACTTTAATTTCAGAACCAAGAGTAACAAGTACTGTAACAGTCAAAGCAGACATAGTCATTAGGGACAAGCGGAGCAAGGTTTGGATGGGGGTTAGAGGGACATGGACAAGATTAAGTGCAGTCACATTTGGTAATGGATAATGGGTGCTGCCGGAGTTGGGATTTAAAGGGTCCCAACTTTTGTATGGCCAGGATTACTGGTGGGAGGCTATTTAACCAAACTGAGGCCCTGAAAATGAAATGACATGACAGACCACTGGCATAGGAAAGTTCTGCAGTGACGGACATTGAAGGTAACTTTGATGGTGCTCCTGTGGGCCTGGTAATGGATGCACATGAGAAGAGCAACTGTAAGGAGGGGAGGAGGCTGAGGGTGAATTTTGGCCAAGATACTGGGACTGGTAGATAAAACTATTATTGAAGTTTAGCCAATTGGTGAATGAGTAGAGAGATTGCAAGTGTGAGTGAGCCTATGGACACTGGTCACTAGGGCGGCATGCCTTATTGAGGGCAACTGTTACTCTTTGAGGATTGTATCAGAGGCAGAGATTACTCTACCATAGTCAATGACTGAGAGGATGAAACTGGTTACTGCTAATCGGAGGGCATCGGGTGTCATACAATGCCTGTGCCTATACAGTGATCTGATCCTTATATTCACTGCCTTGCAGACAAGGTTGACGTGCTCCTGAAAGCACAGAGAGTAGTCTAGTGTAACTCCTAGATACGTAAAGCTGTTGACTTGTTCCAGTGAATGGCCAAGATTATTTTGGATGTTGAGGCAGACACCCTTATGCTTGTTTTGGGGGAGGCAAATACCATAACCTTTGTCTTTTTATATAGTTAACTATCAATTTGTGGTCAGAGAACCAGGTTTACACTTTGTGAAAGCACTTTTGAAGGGACTGCTGTAGTGGGAGGGGATCAGAGTGACTAAAATATATAATGGTATCATCTGTGTATAGGAGTATGTTGCTGGAGCAGGCTAGAGGGAGGGTGTTGAGAAAGAGGCTAAAAAGAAGAGGACCCAGATGGACACCTGAGTGGACAGGGTGGGTGGAGGAGAGGGTGTCATGGATTTTGACACATTGTGTACGCCCACAGAGGTAGTTGGAGAACCAGGAGGTAGCATCACTGGAGAGACCAATGGCAGAGACAGCGGCAACTAGAAGGGCATGATTGACCATGTCAAATGCTTTTGTTAGGTCAATGTACACAGACCCAACAAGGTGACCACAGTCAAGAGCTTTATGTATGTAGTCTGTAAATTCAAGGAGGGCAGAGGTAGTGCTATGACCCTTCCTGAAGCCATGTTGCTGATGGCATTGGAGGTTGTATTTAGTAAGGCAGTCAGATAATTGACTGGAACCATCCTCTGAGCACTTTCGAGAGGGGGGAGATAGATATCAGATGATAGTTACTACAAGAGGCCCTATAACTACTTTTTGTGGACTGGGGTTGCCACCACTGCCTTCCATTGTTGGAGGAATTGACTGAGGTAGAGGGAGCGATTTCTAATCATGGTAAGGGGGCATAGTACTGCATCAAGGGCAAGGTGTAGGAGTTTCAGATCCAAGGTATCACTGCTATGTCTGGACTTACACAGGACATGCAGCAGGTAGGTTCTAGCTTCCTTTTGGGTGACGATCTTGAATCGAAAGGGTGGGGTGTTATGAGGTCCTGGGTGTTATGGGTGGCAACTGGTAAGGAGGTGTTGGGGAAGAAGTCAGGGTGGAGCACACCCCTAAGGTCCATGAAAGCGGTGTTAAAAGTGTCAGCAATGAGCCGACAGTCCTGTGTGGTGGTACCACCTATGTTCAACATAGATGGGGGAGAGATGGAAGGCTTGCCTTTGAGATCTTTTAGGTTGTCCCAGAATCTTCTTCCATCCCCCAAGGAGGAGGAGAGATACTCCTGGAAGTGGGCAACCTTGGCTAGGTGAATATCGCGAGTGCAGGAGTTTGTAGCTGCCTTGTATCTCTGCCAGTCAATGATACGACCGGTGGCCCGGGCTATTAGCCAGAGGTTGTCCCTCAAGGCCATGGATTTGAGAAGAGCAGGGGTGATCCAGGGATGGGTATTGCCCTTGATAGTCTGCTTAGAGTATGGGGCAAAGATACTGCATGCTTTATTAAAAGTGGTAATAGGCCGGCCCGTTGGCGCAGCGGTGGGCTTTCTGCTTGCGACGCCAGCGACCCGGGTTCGGGAACGGACCCGAGTCATCAGAGGGCTGGCTGGGAGGAGAAGGACTGCTCTCCTTCTCTGGGGGGGGGTGGAAGCACTCGAGCGCTGAGGACTCCTGGCGGAGGCCGGAGAACTCACGCTGCCGACCCTCGACATCTGGGAGGCGGGGCGGACACTGGCGTCATTGCACGTCCCCGCCTCCCCGGAGGAAAAACTACAGGAAAAAAGGCAGGACCACCATGCGAATTAAGCCCTCCCCAGGGACCTCACCTCATCACCGTCACTGCGGGACCCCGACCAGATATCAGTTCCATGGTCATGAAGGTGGCCACGGCCCCGCCCTCTGGGGGGTAAGCCGGGGGTGACTGAGGGTCTCCAGCAGCCATAGGCGGTGGTTGAGGTCTCTGGGGGCCGTGACCAGGGCAGAAGAAATAAGGGGTCCTGCCAGGAAAAAAGGAAAATAAAAAAAAATAAATAAATAAAAGTGGTAATAAAGTGTGTTAGCACCAGCTCAATATTGGTAGCAGTGTCAGTAAAGGACCAGTAACAGTTGGAGAGGTAGGACTGAAATTGTTTTAGCATACCTTTTTTGAGGATAGGGTGGTAAATAGGTTTAGTAGGCAGTTTGGGGTAAACAGACCAGTGGCAAAGGACCATGGAGTGGTTGCTGAATGAGTTCGGTAAGACTTCGATGTTGGAGAATCTCTCAGGATGGTTTGTGATTATCAGATCTATAAGAGTGCTGTTACTGGTTCTGTAGTTAAATCTGGTTGGAGAGGATACTAGTTGGGAGAGGTCTAAGGCTGCAGCTGCATCCTGAGTGGGCAGATTCTGTCAGCCAGTTTACATTGAAGTCACCCAGCAAGGCTGCTTTAGTATTATTGGGCAGGTTAGAGACCCAGTCAAGGATGGTGTTAAAGCCTGGGTAGAGTTGTGGGGAGGAATGTAAACTGAAAGAGCAACAGTGGATTTACCCTGGTGCCCTATGGCATTTTTAATTGCCAATGCCCAAAGGCCATGCCCTGTTATGACTGGGGGGGGAACCTGTCCATGTAGTGAATTGGTTAGATAGATGGCACACCCCTGCCCCTTTTCCCAAGCCAGTCCTCCCTGAATAATATGTAGCCATCCAGAGCAACAGCAGAGTTGGGTATTTTGGGTGAGAGCCAGGTCTCAACGACTACAAGGACATTGGGGCTATCTTGCATGGTCCAGGCTTGAAGGAGGTCGAGCTTAGGCAAGAGGCTATTGATGTTGACAGAGGCAAACTTAAGACCACCTGGGTTACTGGTGGTGAGATGAAGTTGTGAAGCTGGCCCAGGGTTGGGTTGGACATTGCCAGAGAGCAGGAGAAGGAGGGCACGGGGTCATTACCGCACACATACAACTGATACAGCACGATTCTTGCCATATGGCATATCTTTCTTTTCTGCAGGGGGGGCTCTGCCTCCCATGCCCCCATTATAGGGGTCTGTGCCCCAACCCTCGTAATATAGATTCTCAACTCCGGGTGGGGTCAGGTTGGGGAGTGCACAAAGACTGAAAATAAAAGTTCTGGGACCGGAATCAAACCCGTCCCAGAAGTTCTGCCTGGGTTCCCTTCTGCTATGGCTCAGTCCATTGAGCCACAGCAGCTGGTCGGTGAAACCCACTACCAGAGATCTTATTTTCTGCCTGGGAAAGTGAGAATGGTGCAATATCGCATATAGCAATATACACAGTATTGCACCATTTGCTCACTAGTGCAGCGCTGTACTGGGTTAGCCATAATGTCGTACGCTATTAAGCATGCAACATTATGACCCGGTATGGAGAAGGAGTAGGCTATGACAAATTATTAGGAATTTAGGAGGTTTTAGGTTATAGGGTGTTTTCTGGCAGTCACATTTGTGGTCAAAGACGAGTAGCAGTGAAGTGATGTGAGTAGCAGTGAGAAGTTATTAAGTGGGCTGGCAGAGTGATCTGGTGAAAGCCAAGGGCCTGGGGCTTGGTGAAGGGTCATGGTGGCAATAACAGTGGACGATACTGGTGGAACAATAAGGGGCAGCTGATGGATGCGTTGGAGGTAGGGGTTATGAATTGGGGACAGGCAAACATGAGAAGTAGTAGTGACAGAGCACCAATAGGAGCTTGTGCCATAGTTGAGAGAAGAAAATCCTTAATAATAGGTGGAGACTAAGTGAGCGGGGCATTTGGATAAAAATTGGCCTAGGAGAGGAGAGTCCAGTGCAGTGGCAGAGTGGTAGGGTCCTCTATTATGGTGCAGAAGGTCAGAGGTTCTAATCGGGGGCAAGAGAGTAGGAGTTTGGTAAGAAGGGGACAGAGGATGGGTTGGGAAATTAGGGGAGAGGCTAGTGGAGTTAGAGAGGGAGAGTATTCAAGGCTAAGGTTAAGTGAGAATAGGGAGGAATCAAGACTGATACCTACTGGTCATTTAACATAATCAGCATATGGAAAACTGGGGACTTAGTCATAGAAGGGAGAAGGTCAGGTGACAGGTCACATGACCACATCCACCCTATAAACTGAGGGACAACCCTGTGGGGAGGTGGTGGGTGGGGCAGTCGATGCATAGCACTTGACAGGCTAACACCCTCCAACAATCAGGTCCATCGGCAAAATGGCAGTGTCTGTTCTGGCCTGGGATTTACCTTGTTGCTGTCAGCTCCTGTAGTGCTGCACTCCGTTGCGGAGTGAGGAGTGAGTGGAGGGTTGCACCTTGAGCCTGTGGGACAAGAGAGGGAACAAAGAATGAGTCCTGAGGTGGGGAGTTGGAACAAAAGTTTTGGGCAGGGTGGAAACTGAGCATGTGCCAACCCACAGAACAAGAGGAGCAGGATTACTAAACCAAACAGGTAACTAATATGTACAATTCGGGATTACGACTCAGAAGGATCTTAAAGTACATGCAATACTCCCACTCCAAACTCTCATCTGGTGTTAGGTTGATGTTCATTAACTCACACAGAGTTTCAGCAAGCTGTGTGATCTCACTGTTGATCGTATCAGCATTCTCGCTGATGGCATCAGTGTCCTGCATCATTAGGTTTTTCAAGGCATATCCACAATTTTCTCCACGATTTTAAGATTTTATCAGGATGAACATTGTCCCAGTCTTCCCCTGCTCCTGAGCGTTTCCTTCACCTCCTTTGTCCTATGTCGTGGATAGTGGATTTACTCATGCATATTCCACTGATAGTGAAACTGCCGTCTTTGCTGTTTTCCAACCTTTCCAGAATGCGCAGCTTCTGCTGCAAAGTTAGGACAATCCGCTTTCTTTTAGTGCCAGACATGATGCGAGCAGATGCAGTAAGCAAGATGCGATGACAGTTGTTTCCAGATAAAGCACATCTGATGAGCCGGTGAGTAGACACTGATTTAAAGGGAAGGTATGCTGTAGTCAGGGTGACAAAACGTAAGTTCGTTAGAGAGGGGTGTCTGATTTAACAGGGGTCGGATAATTGGGGCCGCACTGTACTTGTCTGATTACCTCCCTTACTTTGTTTACTTACGATTTCTATTCCATTTACAGTTTCCTGTATATAGTATACCTTTTTTCATAAAAAGTCTTATTTCTATCTACTGAACCATGTTCAGAATATACAGTATGCTCTGCTGTTTTCACCTTTGAGCTGGTGATAGAGTCTGTGAGAATGTACCCAGAGCATCATCAGCTAGAGCTACAGAGTTTATCAAGTTACTAGCAAACAGTGGCACACTCGAAAGATAATTACAGAGGAAGGTTTGAAGTATCTACCCCATCTTCATATACAGTAACTGCAAATTTGGGGAACAATCATTTACAGCACTTTGACTTTGTTGATGTGGTAACTGCTACTTTTGTTAAAATAACACCACCTTGATTTGTACGCAGCATTTACATTGGACCTTATAAATGGACAAGGTTACATCTACATAGCAAAGCCAAGTTTCTTGGCTTAGCAGAGCATTTACATTGCATAACATGCAATCTCAAAAACCCTGGTTTTCAAACGGAAACCATTTATCAGAGAAAAAAATGTTAACATGCCTTGTAGTATAAAGACTGTGCATTAAAAAATATGTATTATTTGCAATAAGAATAAATAAATGGCTAGCATCCACAAGCAGGATACATTATTAGTTTATTCCTTCATTGGAATCTCTGTGGATGTATTTGGCATGGGCCAAGGATCTTCTATATGGTGGCTAGGTGGGTCTCTATTGAACATAATAGTTATGAGGGCATACAGAAGTCTATATCATTAAAGGAGGAAGAAGAAGAGGCACAATGAGAAGGCACAAAGGAATGGTTCAAATCTGTAACATAATAAAATTACCAGTCCTTTACAGCCACCAATATTTTCAAACAGACAAAACGGAGGCAGACAATGACTGCTGCCATAATGCCCCCAATCCTTTTGGAAAAAAAAAAGTTGTTGCACATAAATGATCAGGGCAGTCATGCCAGTAAACAAAATATTATCAAAATAGTATAGATTAATGGTGTCAAAACAAATGAAAAACATAGTAAATACCAGCTGCAGGTTAATCTCACACACACACACACACACACACACACACACACACTTTATTCATGTACATTTTGTTATTACCAGCAAAGGCACAGTAAACTGTGATAGCTTGTTACTAGGTGCTTCCTGGGGGAGGAGTTATCTATTATTATTAAGCATGCCTGCTCACTCCAGGGTGAGTTTCAATGAAGTCTCTCCCACAACCCCCCTTCCCTTCCCTCCCTTTATATTATTTGTTCATTGATTGTTCTTCTTTTTATATGGTTGCCTATTCTCTATAAAATTATAAGATATATATATATATATACATATATATATATATATTATGGTAGCACGGTAGTGCTACCATAGTTAGGGTTGAGTAGCCCTTTTAAGGTTAAAGGTCAAACTTTGCACCTTAATAACTTTGTCACGTTCAACAGATTTGCCTGAAATTTGGAATGCATGATCAAGAACCATACATCGCAGGATCTGCCAACTTTCTTAGAGGTCAGGTATACAGATGCAGAGTTATTAAGTGAGATCTGTGTGCACATTTACCTTTTTTGTTGAATTCTTTGCTTCGCACCTACAGGTCACATGGTTTTGCTGACCAGTCCAAAAACTTCAGGGAACATGTGGCCAGGGTCCCTGATGTGCCTTTTGAAGATTTCGTGAAAAATATTAAACGGTTCAAAAGTTATTCAAAAACAAGTTCCCATTATAAGTCAATGGGAAAAGTTAACAAAAGTTTGACAGTGTCGCAATTGCACTTTTTACTATCGCGAATGGCCCAGTAGTGTCTCAAAACCACCATTTCGCTTTCAGTTGGCGATCAGAAAATGCTTGCCATTTAAAATTGGGACCATCTAGGGACACAATCCTTTTGTGTTTACCTAGTCAGACCCTCAGGATGCTAGCCATGTCTTTATTTTGGTAAAACACCCCAGAAATATGTTTTCAAATTTCTGGAAAAGTAGTGTCACACTCATGACACTTTCGTGATTTCATTTGTGAAAGTGTTGTGATTTGCAACACTATTTTAGGATACTATGCCCAAAATAACAGGAATTATTTGCAACCCTGCTGCAAAAGAACGGTTTGGTCTATTGGGCTGAACTTTGAGGGAAGATAGCCAAAATGCCACAGATGTGCCTTTTAGTGGGTTGGTGAAAAATATTGAGGGCTGCAAAGTTACACCACTTCAGTTGACGCTTTTTTCCCATAGGATAACATTACACGCCTGTTGCACCTTTCGGGCCTGTATCTTGGAAACAGTGCAGATACAGACTTTTGTCAGAAAGATGCTTAGCCCCCCAGAAGGGGGCTAAGTACAAAACTAGACAGGAATGTCATAATTCATATCAAATTGTCATTTATTTCTATGTCATACGGTTCCTGCAATATAAGCAATTTAGTATTCCAAGTCCTCCTTTTCTGCTCTGAGGCCCATTATTATGCATACATTCTTTGTATTCACTGTCTTTTTCAATGAAGTTTTTTGGGAAAAGAAGGGCGTGCCCTTTCATTACTGAGCCAGTTAACGTTTCCTTTACTGTTCGCGTCACTGTTTCCATGTACGCCACCATGTGCATTGCAGTTTGCATTTTGTTTGCACTTCTGTTTGCATTACTGTTACCATTTGCATTTCCATTACTGTTTATGTTTTCATTTTTTTGTATCGGCCTGTGCATTGCCATTTCGCTTATGGTTGACCTTCCATTTGCATGTGTTCTTTGTTGGCATCATCGCCACTGTTACCATTACCATTGACATTTCCAATTGCGTTACCATGACCGTGCACATTACGGTTTGCATTTCCACGTCTTGCGTTTTGCATTTGCATTTCGTCTCTGTTTCCTTTGGCATTACTGTTGCTGTCACAGTTACTATTTATATTTTCAATTGCGGTACTGTGACCGTGCGGCGTAACGGTTTATGCTTTCTGTACACGCTACGCTTTGCATTTTTGTTTCCTTTGCGTTATTGTTGTTGCTGTTACCGCTACCATTTGCACTCATTAATTGCAGTACCGTGCTCCATGCATCGCCACGGTTTGCATTTCCATACTCGCTTTCATCTGCCTTTTCCATTTCTGTTTCCTTTGGAGTTATTAATGGTTGCCATTACCATTTGCATTTACAATAGTGGTTCCGTGACCGTGCGTGTCACGGTTTGCATTCTGTACACGCCTGCATTTTGGTTTCTGTCTCTGTTTTCTTTGGCATTATTGTTGCTGTTACCATTACCATTTGCATTTCCAATTGTGGTACCGTGACTGTAAGTTACCAGTTGCATTCCATATGTGCTTGCGTTTATGCTCTCTGTTTCTGCTACTGTTCGCTTTGCCATTACTTTGCACTTGTGTTTCTATTACCATTTGCTTTACCATTTCCATTTGCTTTACTATGTGCATCACCATTGCCGCTTGTGTTTGCTTTGCAGTTCCTGTTACTATGTAACAAGACATTACGTGGTGGGAGCATGGGGCCCAAAGGGCCCCACGCTTCTGCCACTGCATTCCATTCACTATTTATCATCTTCATTCTCAAAAAGAAGGGAAATTAGAGGCAAAAAACTCTGTTTAATGCATCGGTTAGGGTTGTTCCATAGTGACAAAAGTGAGGAAATTCGGTGCTAGGGTTGAAAGCCCCCCTTGGAACCCCCCAGCCCACCCCCCAACCGGCACTGGGGTGCGTGTTGGGGTCATCGGTCTTAACTCTCACCCCATTCTCCTATACCTCTGCTTCTTTACACATGATGGGTGAGAGTTAGGGCCAACGACCCAATGCGCACTCGATGCTGCTGGTTGGAGGGTTGGGCTGGGGGGTCCAAGGGGGGCTTTCAACCCTAACACCAAATTTCCTAGCTTTTGTTGCTGTGGAACAACCCTAACTGTTGCATTAAACAGAGTTTTTTGCCTCTAATATATATATATATATATATATATATATATGTTTTACAGCACTAAACAATGTAATTTCAATAGGAGTTAATCCCTTTTGTCATGCAGTAAACCTGTGACGCTGTGCTTCATCCTGGTGGGCTTCACTATATGTCTAGACATATATTGCATATTTTAACATGCTCATATAGTTATGATGTACTGGAGATCCTGTCCCAGTTTCTGATTGGCTGTTCACTATATAGACTTACAATGGTGTTTATCACTGCTTTTTATATATTAATTTCACACATTTTTACTAAGTGTTAAATAATACATGCACCAGTGGTTTAGGTACCCAGTTTGTTATAGATAATTGATAATGTAACATTTATATTGTATGCAAGTAATAACATATGACAAGGTGTGGGTTATCACCTGATAAGGGCATGCCCAGGGGTGTACTAAGGCACGAGACACTTGTGCCAAGTGCCTTATGCTCCATGGCATGTTCTTATTTATTTTATTTATTTATTTATTTAGTTTTGTTGACCGGTAAGTGCACTAGACAAATCCTGTCTATTTTCAGGGCACCACCCAGGGAGGGGATACAGATGAATGCCAACTGACCTTGAACCAGATTAACTTATTAGGCAATGACCCACACCTCGGAGTGTGTAATTGTGCTTATAAAATGGGCCCACAGTATAAAAACATTTTTTTAAATTGCATATAAAAAATGTATTTAAAATAATGAAAAAATATGATTATATTAGTAGGAAAAAAATGTTCCCTTTCATTGTGTTGTAATGAAGGTCTTTTAACATTTATTGTGATTTTTCTTGTTCTCACCCCATCTGCAAGACACTGAAATAATTTTTTTCTTTCCCTTTTTTTAATGTTTCTGTCTTATCTTCACTGCCGTCCCCATTTTCAGATACTGTTAATTTCCTACAGCAGCAGTGAGAGCCTGGTTTGAGGATGATAGCCGTGACTGACTCGGCACTGAAGAGTGACTTGACTCCCCTGTGAGATTTTATTTGTGTGTGTGTGTGTTTTCTGTGTCATTTTCAGGGATGTTCATTTTCTGCTTGATTTGAAAGGAACAGATGTTACTTTTGTTGTAATGGATTGACTGAGCCGATCGCTGAAGTGTCACTTCCGGTTTTCCAGTGCTTTGGAGATCACGTTAGAAGTATGGTTAGATTTAGCAAATAGCAATGCAGCTGATTTTGGTATGTTGTTTTATTCTTTTTAGGGGAGGGAAGTGTGGTATGTACAATTACTGTACAGTCAAGAGTCGCATGAGCAGAATGCTGAGAATTGTATTCAGGTTTTGTGGTTGGCTTTGGATATCCCACTCCACTTTAAAGAGTTTGGCTGGCAGCGAGAGCTGCAGAGTTGCTGAGGAGACATGTAGCAGAAAAAAAGGAGATATGGTAGTAAATTTTAAAACTGGTTTGTTTGGGGTGGGTGGTGGGGGGCTTGGTATATTCTGTGGTATGTTTGTTTTTCTGTATGTTGCTGGTGTCCCGACGCAGTGGACATTTCCTGCTAGGGCGAGCTGAGCTTTTGGTTTACAGTTGGCATAGTTTGGTGAATTTTTGGTATTGTGGGGCCAGGCACAGGAGGTTATATGTTGGCTACAATATCTTCTGATAAGGACATGGCTCAGAAGATGTTGTAGCCAGTTAGGTTACAGGATTTATTTAGCCCATTTTATAAATATGGATAACGATGTGCATCACTTTAAGATGGCTATTTATAACAGTTGCTGTTCAAACTAGAGCTTCACTTCCTGAGTGATGCCCTGAGTGAAACCGGTCAGAGGTTAGCTTGGTGAGAGGAGCTCCTGCTGGTGTTCCCATGTAAGGTACTGGGCACAGAGGCCTTTGCAAGAAAATGTTTATGCACTTTAAGTGTTAGCCTGCATGTTTTTGTGTCCTTGTGAATGGTGCTTCGGTTTGGCTATTTGTACTGGGAAGAGTTACATGGACCTGTTTTACTGATGGGGGAATGTTGGCGACCATAACACCAGGGAAACTTCTCTATTCTCCAACAATAAATACCTTGGGATCTTTTACTTCTGCCTGGACAGTGACCAGAGATGGGCAGAAGAGACCTCAGTTTAACATCTCATCCAAAGGCTGGCACCTCGATTGCAGCGCCCCCAATGCTGCACAACAGTGTCAGTAATAAGTATTACCCCAAGCATCTAGTGCCAGGCTAGAATCCATGTCCATCTGATCTATCTGATATATTAATGCATTTCCACAACCACAACCATGCAATGTAATACTATGATTGCACAGTAGCAGAAGTAATTAACAGAAAATTATCTGAATAGCAGAAAGACAGTGAGTCACGTGATGGTGTCTACTGAGTAGTAGCTTCTCTCGATGGCTCCTACTTTCCCACAAATAAACTTAATTCTCAGCTGAAATATTCCATTATTGTACAATGGCAAGAAAGAATGCTGGCCACTGATTGGTCAGTCTTGGGCTGGACCCGCAATGTTATCCCAGTACAACATCATGGGTCTAGTCTCAGCCTCTCTGTGAACTTCTTGATGATATTTAGCATTAACTTGATTGCTTGCATCTTTTCTTAAGAAACAAAAATATTTTTCCACACTAAATAAAACATCTTTAAAATGAATTTTTGTTATTTTGTATAACAACAAGCCATTGTATAATAGCAATAATGCCCTCCACGGTGTGTATCGTGCTGGGATAATGACATGCCTCAGGTATTGGATGCACTCAGCCTGTGGCCTCATGCCCAACCACCTGAGGCATGATATTATCCCAGCATAATACACACCCTGTCAGGCATTATTGCTTAAAATTCTCCACCTGCCTGTTGCTGAAAGTGCCTGGATGTGGGATCGCCTTGCTGAAAGAATTTCATGCAGTATGGAGATTAATATGAAATCAGCTCTCCTGGCACTCACCACCACCTATCCTGGATAAGACCTCTAAGAAATCCAAGGCACAGAGTATGGGGAGAGGGGACATCAACCCCTGCCTCAAGACTACTCCACTATCCAAGGAATGCTTTTATTGAGCTAATCACATTTCAAGAAGAGATGGTCCCCACCAAAGAAATAGAAAAATGAAAATCTCCCTTAATGATCTGGTGAAACAGACCTGAGATAACGAGGTGCAGCTTGTATCCTTGGAGAAGAAAATGGAGTGCACTGAACTTGAAGTAGTGGCACTACAGCAGAAACTGACCTTCCTCAAATCAAAGTTAGAGGACCTGGAGGTTCGGAGTTGGAGGAATAACGCTGTTATCATCGGGCTTCCAGAGTGGGAGGAAGGCTCCGACCCTCTGCTTTTTATACAAAAATTGGTTCAGAAGCTTGCTGGTCCCTCACCTTATGAGGCTACCTATTCAATCGAACAAGCACATTGTGCTTTGCACCCCATGCCTCAGGGGGCCCCATCGATCAATTATTATGCGATTTTTGAACTATCTGGAAAGGCAGCATTTCTTATGAAGGTCAGAGGTGCAAGAGGTGCTTTGGAAAGGACAGCATCTTCATATTGTGTAAGACTTGCCGAGTTCAGTTTGGCAGAGATGCAAAGCATTCCATCCAATTGTGGTGAAGGTGCTCATTGGACTGAAATTTTGTATGGGCTACCCAGTCCATCTGCAAGTTCTCGCAAGGATCAGTGGATGTCATTCAACTCACCAGAGAAAGCTTTAGAGGAGCTGACGGTAGCCCTGCCAGACCTTTTTAAAGACTGCTGCTAAGCAGTATTATCGGCAATGGGGGTGCTTGCCTATTTGGTTCAAATGGCAGGTTTCTTCTCTGCTTCTGCGTTTGCAACTTTTACTGATTGAGAGCCCCTTTTCCCTTCTTCTAACTGCTGTTTGCCCGTCTGGTTGGATCCTTAATGTTTTTGTTCAAGCCTTTGCGAAGTGCATAACAGACTCATAAGTTACTGGACTTGAGCTCCTCCTTGGGGGGTATGTTACCAGCTAATTTGATGGGCAGTTTCTTACTTTGGTCACCTATCTGTGCTGCCATACTTTTCCCCCTTATTCAGGACTTTGAACCTGGCTGGACACTCTGAGGAGCACTGGAGCATGTACTTGCACCCAGGTCTGGTCATATGGACATCGTACCTCTTGGCTGCTTTTTACTAGACTGATTTGGACAATTTTGCCTAGTTGTGTCACACATTGGGGACTAGATTGTGACATTAGTTAAATGGCCTCTTATCTTATATTCCTGGGACTGGAAGTACTGCAAATGTGTTTGGGGAAGGGATTGCATTCATGTTTGGTTCAGGGTCCATGTTTATAGTGTTTTTCTTATTTACACAGTTCTGACAGTGTTGTTATTGTTCTGCCTGATTAGGGGTTCAAATCTTGGCTTTTGGAGTTAATCCCCCCTTTTATCTAAATTCTAATTTTGATCATGTTGGCCTATGGCTCATAGGTGGGTGGGGAAAGGGACCCTGAGAGCTTAGAGTCACTCATAAGGTTATTTCACTTTGGGATAGGGCCTATTTACATTTAGTGGTTTCAGGGTTTGTTTGGGGGGTGCTAGGTGGATGCAATCATTTGGACCCAGTATGGGCCTGTTTGTTTATGGTTTGGTGGGAGGGGTGGGATTGGTTTTTGGTCTGATCACTGTGTTTGGAGGTTTTCTTTTTAAGGCCCGGGAGGGTGAATGGGATTTTGTTTTTTGTTTGGATGGGTCAGGTTTCTTTTCCAAGTTACATGTCTACGGCTTTTGGGGGTGACTGGGTGAACTACTGGGTGGGTGGGGGAGTGGGACTGTTCCAGAGTCTACTCATCCTCTAATTTAACCTGAACATCCGTAAATGCTCTTTTAATGTGCGCTCAACCAAAAGAAAAACTTGATACCAAATCATTTCTGTTTCAGCCTAATTGGCTCCAATTTATTTAGAGACTCATTAAACGCTTTTATTTATTTAATTCTTTAAGCGTTTATTATGTCACTGCCCAAATTCTTTATATATGATTTTTAAATTAAAAATTAGTTGCTGAACTGAGTCACCAAAATCTGTTTAGGCAAACAAATAAAGTACTTATCTGGGTGGTTGCCCTCCACTTTCGATATCACTTTATTTTCTGGCTCAATTGCCTAGATCCAGTGATTCTCTTGAAAAAAGTGTCTCTTCAAAAAATGGCTAAATTACCTACTTCTTGGCTATTCAGTCCCCTTTAGCTTCTTTTCCTTGACTTGGGTAATATCAAAGCCTTCCAGGTTCTTGCATGCCAAACCAGTCCTTGTTCACAATAAAATACTGAACATGCGGATGGCCATTGCATATGCACTTCTTGTTTCACTCTCTTCATGCTTGCGCCATCCTGCTTCTACCTGCTTCTGCCTTGCTCTGCTCAGGTGTTCAGTGTGCACCAACATGCTGACGTTTTGGAGTAACTGAGTCTACTCATCCTCTTTTCAATTCTTTTGGTCTGTGTTTCCATTATTATCTATTATTTCCTCTGGCGTCCCTGATCCTGGGAAGTTATGGCCCACAATATTAAATATTGTTCTTGAATATAAAAGGGGCACAGTCCGCTACCAAATGTTCCAAAGTGCTACTGCGCCTTTGCAAGTTGCAAGTGGATGTGGCCTTTCTTCAAAAAACCCATCTTCCCTCATCCCAGGTGCTGTCATTTCGACGTTCCTGGGTAGGGTAAGGTTTTGGCTCAGGGCTAGGCTGACATAAAAGAGGAGTGGCCATACTAGTGTCATGCTGTAGGTGTAGGTCATCTCCTGCAGGAGGTGATAGAACCTCAAGGGGTTATATCCTGGTAGGGGCTCGTGGGCACCTGAAAGTGGTATTGGGTTCCATTTATGGACCCACTACTGAGGACCCTCTTTATTTGACCAACTTATCCTGTTTTGTCCTCCTGGGACAATCTCCCCATGGTCATCACCGGAAACTGGAACACAGTCCTGGATAATGACTTAGATAGAACAGCAAGGCACAGCCAAGTTCTTTTACCTAGTCAGCTAGCCCTAAGGATCTCATGGATTCCTTTGGGTTGAGTGGATCCCGAGGATCTTACACCCAGATGTGAAGGAATAGTCCTTCCATTCTCTCCCCGTAGTTCCTTTTCCTGCCTTGACTTTTTTATTAAGTCATGAGGCCCTACCAGGTGTTGCCCTGTGTCATTATGGTGCCTGAATAATTTCTGATCACCATCCTGCAGTGCTACAGGCCACATTAGTGGCATCAGTGGACCACAACAAGACCTGGCACCTTAATGACCAGTTACTGCACTGCCCAGAGCAGCCGATCGACTCTCATATTTTATTTCCACATTTTTTACTTACAACACCACCTCTGTGCCCCAAACTAGATGTCCTTTGGGGTGCCTTTAAATGTACTGTTCAGGGCAAAAGGTCTATCTGGCTACTATACGGAAGAGGCAAACCTCCCAGATGGCCTCTACCCTCCAGCAACAGATTAGGACTGCTGAAAGTAGTCTCTCTTTGTCCTCTCTGCAGTCAGACTTACAACATATAGAAGCCCTCCAAGCCAGGTATAACACCCTGTTAGGAGAAAAGGTTTAACATCTCCATCTTAGGACCAAGGTCAAATATTTTGATCAGGAAGAGAAGGCTGGGAAATTCCTTGCCTCATGCCTCCACACATAGCTCACAGATAGAATCATGCCTTCCCTTAAACTGGCCTCTGGCATTCTAGTCACCTCTTCCAGAGATATTGTGTCCAGTTTCAGTTTTTTTTTTTATAGATCATTATTTGCGGCACCTCATACCCCATGTGATTCCCCCCAGTTTGAGGATTTCCTCCAAGATTTAGAACTACCTGCACTGGACATGGTTCAGGTGGATTTGCTCAAAGCTCCTTTAACCCTAACCCTTACAGAAATCCACACTGCGATAGACTGTCTCACACCCGATAAGTCCCCTGGCCTGGATGGCTTCTCGTCAAACTTCTATAAGAAGTACAAGGAGCTGCTAGCCCTGCACCTCCTAAATCTTTTTCAATATGTTTTTTCACATGGTTTGTCAGATCTTTCTCTCACCGCTGCTACCATAGTGGTTCTCCCTAAGCCTGGGCATAACCACTCGTTGGTATCCAATTACCGACCTATATCACTAATTAATGTTGACCTCAAATTTTAGCCAAGATCCTGGCTACCAGGCTTAATTCAGTATGGGACTGTCTCCTTAGCAGAGAACAGGTGGGATTTGTCTCGGTGGCTGTCTGCTGACCTCCTTCGGAACATCTGCATATTATTTCTGTGTCCAGGATTCCATTACACCCTCAGTTCTGGCCTCCTGGGCAGGGAAAAGCATTTGACAGGGTCTCATGGGATTACCTTTTCAACCTGCTCCCAAGGTACAATATTCCTCTGAATTTATTACATGGGTCGTGGTGCTTTACACCCAACCTTCACTGCAATGGGTACTCTCTGAATCTTTTCCTGCAACAGGGTACACGTCAGGCTGCCATCTTTCTCTTTCTTATTTAATTTGTATCTTGAGCCTCTAATTAGGAAAATAAATATATCTCTCTGTGTCCAAGATATTCCTTAGGCTCTTGCCTGTACAAGCTGTCTGTATATGCAGGCGACATCCTCCTCCATGTAACGCCCCCACTCTTTCGTTAGCTGCCGTGTTAGATATTGTTGCCCACTTTGGCGCTATCTCCAGTTATAGATTAAATCAAAACAAGACCTAGGTGATGCCTCTGAATAGTATTGCTACCCAGGCAAGTTTCAACACCTTGGACTTCTCTGGGTCAGAGACAAGCTGCATTACTTAGGATACACCTTAGTGTTGACTCAACCAAATTAAGCAATTCAATGTTAATTGTATTTTGTCCCAAATTAAGGCTGACCTGGATCATTGGTCCTTGCTGCCTTTAACCCTGTGGAGCCGCATAAATATACTTTAAAAGAAATAGTCTTATTAGGCTTTTATATCCCCTTATAGTGCTACTCCGAAGTTGCCCAAAATATGGTTTCACCACCTTAATAGGCTTTTTTCCAGTTTTTTCTAGAAGGGGAAACCACCCTGGCATGCCCTGGGTAAATTGATGAGGTCAAGAGAAGCTGGTGGCCTTCAGGCCCAAAATATATACATCTATTATCTGGCTATTCATTGCTCTAGATACTTATCTACTTCTCTTAGTTCTGTCCTGTAGGTGGTCAGACATACATATCTCACTGGCTAGAACTGGAATGCAAATGATGCTGCCTTCACAACCTCAAGTCATGCTGTACGTTCCTCCCAAGGTCCCCTATGGGATACCTCCATAGGCAACTCTCTTTGTGCTCATCAACAGTTATGTTCCCTGCTAAAACTAAATCCCGGTTTGGACATTTCCCAACCTATCCTTGGTAACCCCAATTTAAGAATAGCCAGTAAGACCCTGGCCCAACAGGCCTGGCCATTCCTGCCTCATTTGGGTAGAACATCTGATACAAGTTGGCCAGCTTCTCACTTTCTTAGAGGCCCAATCCAAATGTAACTGGCCCACATCCTTGTCCTTTAAGAACTTAGATCAGGCACATGCTCCTGCACCACTTTGGGACTTGCCAGTGGAATACATCATATGGAGACACCCTGCTCCCTTTGGTCTTGATGGCACATTTTTCCCATAGGGTGGCTTACTACCATGCCTAGCTTCAGGAGGCTCTGGTGGAGAGGGAGCATTTTTTTTGTTATTCCCAGCACTACTTCCTTCCCTCTTCATATGACCTCTGAGACTGGGCACGTGTCTGGAGAACTACTTATAAATATGTTAAATGGGACTGGTACCATCTAATGCATTTTCAAATATTACATAACATGTACTATACCCCAACTAAGTTGCATCGCATGGGCAGGTTGACCTCGGACCTATGTACCCGGTGCCAGAAGTGACCTGGTACTTTACTACACATTTTATGGACATGTGAAAAGGTAACACCATCTGGAATGATAAAAAACAATGAATGTGCCCATTATTGGGATTAGAGAAGGTGTTTACTCCCAATATTTGTATTCTGGGGGATTACCATGGGGGGCCCTATAGGTACACAGAAGCCATACATTGCTTTAATAGCAGCATGTGCTAAGAAAGTTGTATTGCAGCACTGGTGTGATACCCACCTTCCTATGTATGTGGAATGGTACCAGGAAATCCTTTTTGCCCTGCAGGTGGAGCATATCATAGCGAATATGTCAGGCCACAAGAAGGGATATGTTAGAATGTGGGAACCCCTTTACAATTTGCTGACACTGTGAGCCATACTCTGATTGTCTGCTTTGACCCTGTGCAGTCTTTCTCCTTTATGAAGTGGACCACATCTCACCATATACCAACCCAGCCAGGTTAAGGTTGGGGCAACTCTGGAGAAAGAAGGGTTTGGGAGGGATGGAAGGGGGCTGGGGGGGTGGTAGGGTTCTTTTTTTTTTTCTTTTGGGGGAAGGGACCAGGCAGATACATGGGAAACATTCTGGTTAGAAAGTTATTTATGTATGTGTCAATCTGTTGTATTGTTTAGCCTGATTGTTTGTTTGTTTATTCGCTTAACGGGTAAGCACACTGGAAACAAGTTCCTTTTACAGGTGCGACCCACATATATTGCATACAGACAATACATAATCAAACATACATATACAATGCAGCAAATTGCAGACAAAAATGTCTTTGTTACATATAAAATTCATAAAAAAAATTCATAAAAAACAGTTACAATTAAATTGAGATTCGAAATACATCCTTAATGCATCGGCAAACTTTTGACAGAACACAACCACCTAATATCTTGAGGAATTTCATTCCAAATAAATGGAGCAATATAAGCAAAGGATCTTTGTCCACTTTTAGATTTCATAAAAGGAATCTCAGAAACCTACTGTCTGACCTATGTCTAGAATAATGACCATCAATATATGGTCTCAAAACTTTGAAATACTATGTGGAATTCCAGAGTCCATAACTTTATATATGAACTTGCACAGTATTGGAAATTTAATGAAACCGTAACCAGCCCATTTCTTTCAAAATCACACAATGATGAGATGACTTAGAACAATTTAAAGCAAACTTACTATCAAGTGAAGTAAAGTGGATTTCTTTGAAATCACTGTCACAGAAGCAGTGTCAGTAATCATAGCTGCATAGTTCACAATAGGAAGTAAGCAGCAATTAGAAATAACCAGCCTAGACTCAGGAATAAGAAATGAACGGATTCTGTACAAAGAACCTAATCTACAATGTATTCTTGAGGTAACCCTCAAAAAATGAGATTCATAACTTAGATGAGAATCTAGTAATACCCCAAGATATTGAAATGTATCAACATAGTCAAACAGAAATCCATCAAGAGATTTAACTTCCAAAGTACCAACCTCAGATCTCAGTCTAGGTGGGGTACCAAAAACCATCACCTTTGTCTTAGATTTGTTTAAGAGTAATTTACAGGCCATAAGTGAAGACTGAAAATTGCACATTTCCTCTGTTAAAGAAACACCTAGATCTCCAAATGACAAACCCTGGATAAATTACTGCATCACAGCGTAAGTGTTAGAGAAGCATTATTAATCACACTTACTAGTTGATCAAAAACAAAGAAAACAAAAGTGGCCCCAAAATAGAACCTTGTGGAACCCCACACTTAACCATTACAGAGTCTGATACAGCACCCTATATTTAACCCTTTGAAACCTATTTGTTAAATAATCCTCGTCCAGTCCAAGAAAGACTCACCAACTCCCAATGACCCAAGTCTAGAAATCAACAATTGGTGATCAACTGAGTGAATGCCTTGGTCAAGTCCACGAACACGGCACCCGTCAGACACCCTTTATCCATGCCATTAAGTACCGCTGCTCGTGAACTCGACCAAGGCAGTCCTCAGTACTCCTTCCCTTTCTAAAACCATGTTGGTTCTGAGACAATAATCCAAAGCGATCCACATACCCAATCAACTGATTGTAAACTATTCTTTCCTGAACTTTAGCTAAAGCAGACAAGATAGAAATAGGTCTGTAGTTACAAAACTCATGTTGTGAACCAGATTTAAATATAGGAGTGACCAAAGTATGTTTCCATATATTAGGTATAGTACCTGTAACAAAAGACAAGTTGAAAATAATACTAACTGGAAGTGCTATAACCGAGGCAGCATCCGCCAATAAACTAGGACATAAGCCATCAGAACCAGCTGAGCTGTCCTCTTAATACAACGCAATAACTTTCTACCTCCTTCGAGTAGTAGTCCTTATACAGTTTAGGATTAACTGTAAAATCTTCAGTCAATCCCAAGTAGTTCACCTTGGACTGGTCACTAAAGGAATCAGACAATGTAGTAAATTTCAAATTAAACTCGTTAGCTATCTTCAGTGGACAAGACAACAAGTCACCATTCAACCTCATTGAACCTGTTTGACAAACATTAGGCCTTATGAAATTATTAATTGTTTTCCAAAAAGTAGTAGCATTAGATAACCCTTCACATTGTTTATGACGAATATAGTCTGTTTTAGCCTTCCTTATCTTAGCCTTACATTGGTTCCTTAAAGTCCTATACGCATGATAACCAGAAGCAGAATGGTTCATTTTATACATTTTCCAGGCCTTGTCTCGTTGTCTCATAAGTTTAATCAAAGGAGGTGTTAACCACCCATAAGTTTTCCTCGGACCCTTCTTTTAACAAGGAGCTAACTGGTCCAAAACATGTGTAAACTCAGTAATGAAAAATGCAATGCAGAATCCACATCAGGATAGAATATAAAAACCCAATCTATTTTACCCAACTCTGTACAAAAGAATGTACATCAAATTTAGAAAAGATCTCAAAATCCTTATAATTGGCTTAGACTTCTTCAGTCCCCATGCTTCCAAATACAGAAGACTGGATGATGATCACTTAACGAATCAGAGGTCAAACCACATTTTATCATATTAATAGGTCTATTTGTTAATATCCAGTCCAGCAATGTGTGATTTCTGATCTATTATTGTGTCGAGTGGGCAAAGTAATAATCTGTTGTAAACCAGACTGAGACAAGACCGTATTTAACTTTGTTATATCTGAACCCATCCAATTTAAATTAAAATCCCCAGTAGTATTAACTCTGCTAGAAACCCCAGTATTCAAAGCATTTACAAGTTCTTGTAAGCCTGATTTGCTACCATTAGGTGGAAGATACACACAACAAATAGTTAATTTTTGACAGATCCCAACAATAACTGAATAGTAATATGTTCACAATATTCCAAATTACTGTTAAATATAGTGGTCCTATTTACCATTAAATATTCCTTAACATAAAACAAAACCCCACCCCTCTACCAGTGGCACGATCCTTTCTAAAAAGTTTATAAGCAGGTATACAAAGTTCAGTATCAAGAACAGGTAAGGTTAACCAGGTTTCAGTCAGTGCCAGAACATCCGGATTATATAAACTAATCCATGACTCCACCTCATGAAATTTAGATGTTAAGCTTAATACATTAAAATGCATAATTTTGAAGCCATATGAATGCTGCAAAATCACTATTCGCCATATCGCTTGCTAAAGGACCAGGGTTGCTTTCAACATTGCCAGATCGAATTAGCAAGAGAAAGCAATGTAACCAGGTTCTTATGCAAACAGGCAGAACACATTTCGTGTCTTATATTTCCTAACACTGTAACCCAAGTTATAACACATGTATTTAACCTTTACACCAAATAAATGACTATAATTAGGAATAAACAGTTGAGTCTGGAACTCCAGAATCTGATTATTTTCATACGTTCTAAAGTCATTATTAACACACATAGAACAAAATAACCCATCAGTACACAAAACACAAAGTGTATAGGCTACACACAACAATATCCCTCTGTTAATCATAACTAATCTATAGGTACAAACCCAAAAGAAATGATTAACTCTGAGCAAGATATTACAAACTCTAGTAGCCCAGTCGTCCCGGTCTGACTCGGTCAGACTCCTCTCTTCACTTTGCCGTCCCACTTAGCTGCTGTTGCTTTGACGCCGCTGTGTAGAAGGCAGCCTTATATTGAAATCGACCCCTCCACTTCCCAGAGCTGCCACCATCTGGAAAAATGTGGAGACCAGAACAGAATTCAATGAAAGCAGGTGATGGCAATAATGCTGCAAGCAGGTCAGGTACTGTGCTATTACCTAGCAACCCAAGTCAGTCACAGCTCCACAGAACTTTAGCATATACAATTCTCAACAACAGATGACTCATGTGCAGACTCAAACAGCAGTCTATGCAGCACACTTCAGGTCCTGTAGCAGCTTCAATGTGATTAAAGTTAAAATCAGTCTACGAGTTAAGGGGGAGGGGGGTAAAACAGGTCAAACACAGCAATTCAGGTTTCACTCACAGGCTTGCAGGCTATGAAATTGTAATTCACAGCAGTCATTGGTAACTCACAGATGGCAGCACTGACAGATAGAGTGTTATCAGCAAAAGATAAGAGGAAATAGCCAGTCACAGAACCTGCCACACTCCGGTCAGACTCCTCTCTTCACTTTGCCGTCCCACTTAGCTGCTGCCGCTGTGTAGAAGGCAGCCTTTATATTGAAATCGACCCCCCTCCACTTCCCAGAGCTGCCACCATCTGGAAAAATGTGGAGACCAGAACAGAATTCAATGAAAGCAGGTGATGGCAATGATGCTGCAAGCAGGTCAGGTACTGTGCTATTACCTAGCAACCCAAGTTTTTAGCAAAACAAGTGATTACTTTGTTTATGTGGTCTAATAGTGTAATATTCCTCTTCCTATGTAAACCTGTCCTGATAAAACTCAATAAAGTTCATTAAATAAAAAAAATGAATAGCAGAAAGATGATTAGGCATTCAAAAGGATATCAACAGAACACTACTGCAGCCTTTGTACTCAAATCTACTGAATTGTCTGTCAATGTGAAAGCAAGCATAGATTATGTCATCCTGCATAAAATAAACATAAAAAAAGAAAACAACTCAAAATTAATGAGTTTACCAGCATTACTAATGTAAAGCAGTCTACATACAGATACAGAACATGCAGCAGTATTGGAGCATAGGATGGTGATTGGAGAAGGCAGGAAGAAGAAGTATTCCCCTCTCATGAGAATTCAGCTATCTCCGTTTGAGCAAGAACTCAGCGACAATGATTGGAGTCATTAGTGTCAGTAAAGAGCTTTAATCCCAAACTTGCTGAACCTCATACTCAGAAACCAGCACTCGCAATAGAATCTGAAAACCAACTGAAACAAAAAACATCACTTGAGCAATAATGCACAACAGGGTGTGGGTTGTGCTGGGATAACCTCACACCTGGGATAGTAGGAGACTAGACCAAGTACATCTAAGATTAGCTTTCAAGAGATAAAACCCTCTTCCTCAGGTCAAAGTGGAAAACAGCTGCGTAGAATGACAGATATAAAGGTTGGATGTGAATTCAAAACATAGACTAGCAGTTTACACATCAAATCATTGCTGTCAATTTACACTTCTTACAAACAGGAAGACTTTAAATGTCATTGGAGTGTGTCTGTTGGGAGATCAACTTGTAAGATCAAAGGGCTGTTTAACTTTACTCTGACTCTGGACCATCAATTAACATTTGTAAAAAGTCAAGACAGGAAAAAAATACATACCATTGTCTTTAGAAGGTACCTGTTAAAAAAGCCAGAGGGTGCTGATGTGAGAGTTTAATAAGAAACTCTGAAGCACTGTTTTAAGCATTATCACTGATAGTGTATTTAAAAACCAACATCCTTATTAAGTCCTTTTTTAGTGTCAAAATGTGTCATTTTTAATTCAAATGTTTGCCATTCCTAACTTGTTTTGAAGTTGCCTTTTAACACTCTAACAGTAAAATCACTGGTGGAATGATCTGGTCTTGAAAATGCTCCCTCACTGGTGTATTTTCATTTTATGGGTAACTGTGACTCTGTGGTGATTCATTCTTATTTTAAGTTCCTGTCCAGTTTCACCAATATAGCAGACTTCCTCACATTTTCTACATTGTATCATATATACTACATTGCTAGAAGAACATGTATATGAATTTTGGATTGTAAATGTTTTTCCATTATGAATGACACATGTCTCAGGAGAGATATGTGTACATAGTTTCAGTGAGGTGCTTTGCATGGTTTTGTTCCTTTGTCGCCTAGTTGGAGCTCAGTGGAAGCTTGCTTTGCACCAGTTTCTGCTTCAGGTTTGGTGGTTGGCAGGAGGCAAGCACTGGTGAAGTGGGAATATATTTTTTAGAATCTCATCTTAAGACAGTAGTGGCTGACAGATCTTTAATTATTTTCCATAGTTTTTCCAGTTCTGTGTTGTAGGTTTCTACCAGAGGTGTGTGATCAGATGTTCTCTGTGCCTTGTACCATAGTAGTTCTTCCCTAGGCCTAAGAAGTACAGAATGGATATTCGTGTCAATGGTCCTGGTTTTATATCCCTTCTGCCTGAAAGATTCTTTTAGTGCAATAAGGTGTCTGTCCCTGTCATCTTGGTTTGAACAAATGCGGTGGTACCGGATGGCCTGGCTGCATCTAATGGATGTTTTGGTATGAGAGGGATGGTAGCTGGGGCTGTGAAGGTAATTGCATCTGTCTGTAGGTTTTCTGTACACAGATGTTTGCAGTGATCCATTTTTTAGTGTGACTGTGGTATCCAGGAAATGCACACACTTAGAGTAGTTTATTTGGAATTTAATGGAAGGATGAAGTTATTGAAGCTGTCAAAATTGTTGTAAGTTTTCCTTCCTGCTGTCCATATGATAAAGATATCATCAATATATCGATAGTATTTTAATTGCTTATGATGTTGTGTGATGAGGAATTTTTCTTCTAGATCTGCCATGAACAGATTGGTGTACTGTGGTGCCATCCTGGTGCCCACAGCCATTCCCATATTTTGGAGGTAAATATTAGTGTTGAAGTTGAAATAATTGTGTGTAATGATGTATTCCATACATTTGGCTATCACATCCGTGGATAATTGCTATCTGTGGTGGCTTTTGCAAGTATTCATAGCATGCCATTATGCTATCTCTGTGAAGGATGTTGCTGTATAAAGATTCAACATCCATTGTGACCAAAACAGTGTCAGGTGGTAACTGGTCAATGCTGTGCAGTTTGTTTAAAAGTCTCTAGTATTCTGTATGAAGCTGTTTGTGTTTTGTACCAGTGGTTTGAGTATACCTTCTATGAGTCCAAAATCCCTCAATGTGCCAGTTCTTGATATAATTGGTCTGCCAGGGTTTTCAGATTGTGAATATTTTGTAATGTGTAGAAGGTTCCTAGTGCTGGTCTTATTGGTATCATATTTTCTAGTTCATTATGTGTATGTTCTGGAAATGTACTGATTAGTTGTTTTAATTATTTCATGAATTTCTTTGTGAGGTCTGATGTCTGCTTCCTGTAGCAGGTGTCCAAAGTTGTCTGTAGCCTTCCTGTATGTAGTTAGTTGTATCCATGATCACAGCTGCACCCCTTATCAGCAGGTTTAATGGTGATGCTTTTATTGTTTTGTAGGTTACCAATTGCTTTTCTTTCCAAAGGTGAGAGGTTGTATAGAATTTCTCTGTTTGCTGGAGATTCGTGATTGTACCGTGTCTAAAACTGTCTATTTAGTTGTCCAGTTTAGGATTATATCCACTCAGTGGAGTGAAGTGGGAGTGCTTCTTTTTGTGGTTATAACTTCTATCAGATGAGCCATCTTGATCATGAAAGAATTATTTCAGTCATAACCTTCTAAAGAATTCCTCCAGGTCTGAGTACAGTCGTATTTCATCAAGTTTTGAAGAGGAACAGAGCAACAGACCTTTAGAGAGAACTGGCATTTTTGGCTATGACAGCTGATGGCTGGAGAGGTTAATTATTCTATTGGACATAGTCATCCAATTGCCTGTCTTAGTGAGGTCTGATTCAGTGTTCATTGTGGACCCATATCTGGGGTGTATATTCATTTCCATTTGGCAACTGATGTGTTGCAAGGTAGGGTCCTCTGTATGCTGTATAGTTTTAATTCCGAGAGGTTGAATATCTAAGGTCCCCTCTGAGGCTGGCTGTTGTGTGCACTGTGAGCTGGGCTTCTGTCTAGTCTGTGTTGTACTGGAAGCAGTCCACAGGAAGGTAAGGTCTTCAGTTTCTATGTCACTGTCATTGTGAGACATGAAACCATCATGCTCCTTCTGTAGGAGAATCTGTATTTTCCTTTGTTTACTTTTAATTGCAGCTCATTGTTCTCTGATGCAGAGGCACTGGAGTTCCTTTTCTAATTATTCAGTTCTTTTCTATTTTGTTGTCGAGGGTTTTGAAGTATTATTAAAAATTCCTCCAAGATACAACATATTATAAGCCATTAAAATACTATTGATATATTGATATCTTTATCATGTGGACAGCAGGAGGGGAAACTTAAAACAATTTTTGACAGCTTCAATAACTTCCATCCTTCTATTAAATTCCAAATAAATTACTCTAAGTGTGTGCATTTCCTGGATACCACAGTCACACTAAAAATGGAACACTGCAAACATCTGTGTACAGAAAACCTACAGACAGATGCCATTACCTTCATAGATTGAGCTACCATCCCTCTCATACCAAAATATCTATTATGCACAGCCAGGCCATCCAGTACCATTGCATTTGTTCAAACCAAGACGATGGGGACAGACACCTTATTACACTAACATAATCTTTCAGACAGAAGGGATATAAAACCAGCACCATTGAAAGAACTGTTCATTCTGCACTCCTTAGGCCTAGGGAAGAACTACTATGGTACAAGCCACAAAGAACATCTGATCGCACACCTCTGATAGTAACCTACAACCCAGAACTGGAAAAACTATGGAAAATAATTAAAGATCTACAGCCACTACTGTCTGAAGGTGAGACCTATGTTCCCCCTAAGCTGCGTGCATGTGTGCCCACATAGCAGTCAGAAATAACTCACAGACTGCTTCAGTAGTAGCGCACAAAACAGCTAACCTGGGATCATCACATTCATGAAGGAATGAAAACACTAAGATTTAAGACCCAGCCAGCAGGACATGAAAGTGAATGGAAAAGAAACATTGTATGTGCATTCCTCTCCCACCCATTAGCTTTCAAAAGTCAGGAGTTAACAAGCCAGACACCTCACTCCGCTCCACTTATTGAACAAGGAACTGATCGACTTTGCAATTACAGCAATGTTTTTGGCTTGTTACCTCTTCCAGTAAGACACTATCTGATAATGAAGAGCATTCCCCTGCTGGTCACAGAGATTTTTTTTTTTTTGTAGATGCCCCCCCCCAAGCAATTGCCCCTTGCTAGCAAAGAGAGAGATTCAGTCATGTAATCTGACTCTTCCCATGTGGCATCTCGTATATAAAATGTATTTATGATGGACTTATGGATTTATGGTCTCACAGTTGAAAGCATGTTCATTTTTTTCAGTTCAAGAAAATGGGAAACCTGCCGCTGTTTTTGATTGCAATAAAAGTCTTAAAACAGCATACTATGTGTCATTTTTTTTAATTTTGTATTTGTGGACCGGGAGTCATGCTAGGGGCTCTGGAGTCACAGGATGGGTGTAACAGGCTGCCAGGCACACAGACTGTATATATGTCTAGAGGAGATTGCCCTGCTCCTTAAAACAGGATCTCGTCATATTACATACACATTTCAGAGTAAGTGATTGCACAAAGCTGTCACCCATGTTAGCTGTATGGGGATAGTAATTCTAAAGTGGACAGCAAGAAATGTCAATGTAAAAAAACATTGTCCTCCTTGTCATTTCATTTCATAAATTCATTGTACTAAACTATGGGGAGTTTGAACGGGAGAGAAATGTAGTCTCCTAAATACATCTCTGTCCTATCGTATCAAACTCAGTATTGCAAATATAGATTTTAAAAAACCCCATTGAGCTTGACAAACCACAGCATATTCATCTTGATTCAGTGATCAAAAAATAAAAAAAATGCACCTAATTTGTACAGTAGGACAAGACGAGAATGAGCATTATCATGATTTTATGAATGCTAATAGTAGCATTTAGTAAGTATGTGGATCAGCGGTGGAGCAAACATTTATGTGATTGCCAACAGTCTGACAATTTGTGTTTTGCTACAAATTACCAATTAATGTAGAAAAAAGATTTGTAAATATGTAATCAATTTTGTTTTATGAAGTGGTGCCTTGTGCTGAGTTGGAATGGGAAATGGAGGGAGCAGTGCAGCAAGCAACATCGTTTCACCATCAGTATTGAATTTAGTTGTGCATACTGACGACAGAGTCTGCCTAGCACTGTGTCCATGTCCACCAACATCTAATCTATAGTTACTGATTGCTGCATTATTATAAAAATATATTACTGACTGCCTGAGACAGAAACAAAGTAAAAACATGCAAAACTTTTGTATTCCTTTACTTTGTTTCTGTCTCAGGCAGCCAGTAATATTTACAACTTCAAGTTCCAACTCTGCACAAAACACCGCTTTATAAAACAAAACACATTACATATTTACAATTTTTTTCCACATTAATTGGTAGCTTTGGTGTAGGCACATTTAGCAACAGCAATCCCGGGAAGTTAATTTTGCAACATGAAGTGCAGTAATTGCAAAATTAATAAAAGGTGAAATTACACAGTTTTAAAGTAAATTATACAACCAGGCAAGCACGATCTGCTTCCACTTGCCAAACAAATCACAAGCAACAGCTGTTTTTTTTGCAGTGATACCCTACAACTTTTTCACACTGTATCAATAAAGGAATGGTTATGTTTCCTAATATTAGAATACTGAATAAATTCATCCCATGATGCATCGTCCTATAGGAGCAAGTTTGTCATATAAGGATGTGCTCTGATTATTGTTTATACCAGTTATTAATCTGTGTCTGACTAATCAAACTTCATTTAAGTAGACATAAAAACTTATATGATACACTTCTCTTGCACATGTAGGACACATCCTTGATAAATGGGATGAATTTAAGTATATTGCAGACAGCATGAAAAACTATGCACTGACTGCGGCATTTTTCCAATGTTTCAGTCCCCCTGCAGCACTATATATGTGTGGGGAAGGGGAAGCCCAAGGTAGTCTAGTGCCAGAAGGGGATGAATGGAAGATGGGTATAATAAAAATGAATAAATTTACCTAGGCTGTTGCAGTGCAGGCAGGCACACGCTGCCTGCATCTCATTTTTGTTTCATAATGGGATAGGAATGGGAGTCAAGCTCCGGAAGTCCGGACCATCACCAGACAGAAGAAAGTAAAATTGTATGCTGTACACAATACAGCATAGTGCGGTTCCGCATTGCACTGTATGGGGGGGTGATTGGGTATAACTTGCCATGCAAAGCCTGCTCCTACACAGCAACCCAAGAGTTCTTTGTAAATCTTAATACAAATATATATAGCAGCACTGAGGTAGATACATTTATGGCACATGCTCTGAAGGCAACCTAACTTTTTTTTTTGTGGGACCACTAAGTGTAATCTCCATTGTTGGCTTTTTCTTTGTGTATGTGTGTCTGCGTGTGACTGTTTAAGACTGGCATTTAGGTCGGGCCAGAGAAGTGAGAGAAATAATGTAATACTGTACAGTATATCACATTCACACTGGATTTAAATCCTTCACTTCCACACAGGAGCATGGCTGGAATCTAGATCATTGCCTGGCCAACAACTAGAGCTTAGTTAGTGAAATGAGAACATTCTCCCCAGTTTTGAATGTTCCCGCCAACAGCAAAATGGTGTTAGTCTAGAGGTGCCACTGACCAACACCCTCAATTGTTTGTGAGGGTATAAAATAGGGTTAGGTTCCAGTCTCCTCTTCAGATGCTTTACAGGAAGAGGACTACTGCTATACCAACTGGAGTGAATTGATGTGAACTTCACTAAAGCCGTCTGCTGCTCTGGAGGTACATTTTTGTAACAGAGGGCCGAATTGGACTTTGGACTGGATTGGAAGTCTGATCTTGCTTGTTAAGGAATATAAGGTAAGAATAATCATTCATAAGACTGTTATATTATCCTAAAAATAATAATAAGTGTTTGTAGCTTAAGATAAGTCTTTATTTTATTTTATTTGTGCTGGTTGTTTAGTACAAAGACTCAGATGAGGAAACTCTTATGTTAAAATACTAATAACAGTGTTCTTAGCATTTAAGATAAGTCTTTATTTTATTTTATTTTATTTTTTTGCATGTTGTTTAGAACAAAGACTCAGATGGGGAAACTCTTTAGGGGCTGGAGAACAGAGATTTGACTGTGCAGGTACAGATTCATTAAGTAACCAAAGGAAGGTAGCAATTCTTTAGTAAAATAAAATTTAAAAAAGTTAAGGTCTTTGCCTTTTTTTATTTTGCTGAAAACTGTTTACCTTCTCTTTGGTAACTTAATTAATCTGGACTACACAAATAAATCCTGATATGCTGTCATAACCCTAGACAATACCTTTCCAGTCTCACTTTTGTGAGACTTGTTTGCCTGTTTGCTTGATATATTTCCACTTGTATTTTATTAACTTTATCAAGTCTCTCCTGTCCACTCCACACTGAGTCAGACAACTGCAGCCAAATCTCCCTTACCTTTGGTTTATGTTAAGGGATGTTTTGATCAGGGATGATCTGGTGGGGTCAGTGACTGAGTTGCATAACTTTGTGTCTGTCAACGTGTGCATTGCATAAGTTCCAAAAATACGGGAGGTGGAATGCTGGCAAGGTTCTGTACTTAAAAAATGTATTCCTCACCTAACAGGTCATAAACAAAATTAACTAAAATGATTTGTCAGCATTAGGGTACAGAAATGATCTCACACAGTTTTTGGTTTCTAATGTCCATCTCTGGTTTGTTTGTAAAACATAACTTGTTATGGGACAAAATGATGTGTTAGGGTTGGGAACCAATGTTCCCTCTAATTTTTAGACTCTGTGGGTGGTCGACTGATATGTGTGTGCAGCACTGTGCAAAAAAATGGATTCATGTGTGGAAATTGGGTGGCCCAAAGAAGTGATGTATTTTATTGCCAAAAAACAGTAGAAAACATAACCAAACAAGAACAAGGGGACACAATTAAAAGATAGAAGGAGGGCAGTTCAGGGGCAATGTGAGGAAGTATTATTTCAAAGAGAGGGTAGTGGATGCATGGAACAGCCTTTCTGAGGAAGTTGTAGGTCTAAAACTGTGGGAGAATTCAAGAATGCATGGGACAGACATAAGGCAATTCTTGTGGGGGCAGGAAGATATAGGCTGTTGGTTAAATAGGATCTGCGGCCTATCCTGTAGGTAGGAAATGGGCAGACTAGATGGGCCTCAGCGGTCCTTATCTGCGTCAAAGTCTATGTTTCTATGTTTCTATGTTTCAAACACTGAAATACTCAATGCAAAGCATACATGTACATTATCTGACACAATCCAAAGCTTGATATGCACAATAACAGTCCCAACTTGAAGCACATGTAAACTATGTACATTTTAAAGAGTCTTGCATACATCTAGAATGGGTGCTGATGATGCAGAACTATGAAATTAACATTTACTGTTTCTCTCTCCTGTCTTTCCCATTTTTCCAGTGGACGTATATTTTATTAAGGTCCATCTTTCCATCAGATGCTAAAACAAATTTGTTCCCATCAACATATCTATGGCATTCTTCCAAGCGGTTTCTTTGTTTGCTCTTAATGCAGTTCATGGGGCTGAAGCCTCTTGCACAGTCAGCACTATAAGCTTGGAATGAAGCACATACATCAATAAGTTGAGCCACCATGCTGTACTGTGCGTTAGTCAAAGCAAAGTGGACCATGTCAGTAAAGGATTTTAATGATCCACCCTTGATTTTTTCAGCCACTATAAATTTGAAGTCATTGTACTGACTGAAAATGATTGCCTGGCCCACTGATGAAAATAAATAGTCCTGATATTTGCTGTACAGTCTCTCAATATTTGATAAGCCAAACTCAAAGCTGCAGTGTGGCATTGCTGCAAAATCAAAGGCAAATCAGTCAGAAAGTTCACTTGCAGAAATCTGCTGTCAGATGATCAAATAACAGGCCAATGAATTGCAAAATTGTGCTGTGCTTACTTCAGCTGTGCAATTGGCCAAAAGCAGTTTTACTGGTTGGCTCTAGTAGACAGTTTCACCCAAGTACTGGCTTCTGATCTTTTTATTTTGCCCTAGTAAACTGTGCAGCTTCAACTGTTGTTAAACCACTTTTCTGAAACATCTTGGACAACTCTGCCAACTCCAAAAGTACATCATTCAATACTGCTATGACAATGTGGTATTCTGGGTTGGACAGCTTCTTAAAACAGTACTTAGCAATGGGATCATTGCTTTCTTTTAATTCTGTCTCAAAATACTGCAACAAGTTATCATCGTTCCGGATTAATGCACTAACTGCAAAGTGTCTTGAAAGCCAACACTCTTCATTAAGTGGGTGGAAAGCCACTGCATCACATTCCTGGACTTGAGCAATTTCCTCCAGTTTAGTTTTCCTCACAGAAGACCTGCAAAACACAGTATATACTGTTCGTAGTAACAATCTAATGTCTTTTACCAGTGGTACCTATTTCCAGGCATCATCAATACCCAAGTCTTCTCTATGGGCAACACAGTCTGTTCAACTAAATGAGTAATACACTGCCTGAGTTGTGCTGCTACTTTATTTTTCCCAAGCATAACAGATGCTCCATCAGATGTGAATATCATCATTTTCATTAAGTCAAGTTGATGGGCTCTGTAGAACCCCTTCACAGCATTTGTAATGGCCTCAGCATTATAAGAGGTTACTTTAACCATTCCTCCAAAAGACATACTAACATACTATTTGCCAGCAGATTAGGCCTTACGGTCTATTGAGTCTGCTCAAACCTCAGATCCCTAGTTGGGTGCCGAGGCCCTCCCCCCCTTGTGTTCCAGAAACCCCTATCATCCATCCCCACCCCCCTGGGACAGGCCATCATCTGATACATCCACTTTCTGTGTCTGTCCCACCCTCTCTTGAAGCCCTCCACTGTGGATCTCTGAACCAGCTTGCCAGGCAGTGCATTCCAAGGGTCCACCACCCTCTCAGTGAAAAACCTCCTCCTCTTTTTCCCCCTCACCCTTCCACCTTCCAACTTCATACCACGCCCTCTGGTGATACCTCCCTGCTTTAGCCTAAAGATCCCTTCCTTGTTTACCCTATTTATTCCCTTGAGGTACTTGAAGACCTCAATCATGTCCCCCCGTCTCTCCTCTCCTCCAATGAAAACAGGCAGAGCTCCTCAAGTCTGTCCTCATATGTCAAATCCCCTAGCCCTCATATCATCTTAGTTTCCCTCCTCTGTACCCTCTCCAGGAGCTGTATGTCCCTCTTCAAGTGTGGTCTCCAGTACTGTACACAGTACCAAGGTGTGGTCTAACCAGTCCATTGTACAGTGGCAGAATCACTTCCTTGCTCCTAGAGGTGATCCCTACGATGCATCCCAACATCCTGTTTGCCTTGCTAGCCACTTTCCTGCACTGCTCAGAGTTATTCATACATGCATCCACCATGACCCCTAGGTCTTTTTCCCCTATTGAGGCCTCCAGCACCTCCCCTCCCAGGGTGTACCTGTGTTTAGGGTTTCCCCGCCCAAGAAGTAACGCCTTGTACTTGGTGATATTGAAATTTAATTTCCATGTGTAAGCCCAGCTTTCCAGGGTGTCCAGGTCCCCTTGCAGGGCCAACCTCCCCTCTTCTCCCTCAACGACTGCTCCCATCTTGGAGTCATCAGCGAAGAGACTCATTTCACACCCTATACCCTCCCTGATGTCTGATATGTATGCATTAAACAGGATCGGACCCAGGACCGAGCCCTGCGGTACCCCACTACCAACCTCTCTAGGGTTCAGAGCTCCCCACAGACCACTACTCTCTGGGTGCGCCCAGCTAGCCAGTTTTCAATCCATCTGACCATCAAAGGCCTACTCCCAACCCCATCAGTTTCTCCACCAGACCATTGTGGGGACAGAGTCAACGCCTTTGCTGAAGTCCAAGAATAATACATCCACAGGCTTTCCCTGTCCAGTTCTGATGTTGCCCATTAGTAGAACTCCACAAGATTGGTTTGACATGATCTACCTGGCACAAACCCATGTTGCCGACTATCCAGACCTCCCACCTTCTCCAAGTACACCCCCAATCATTCCTTTAGTATACTCTTCATTAATTTTCCCACCACCGAGGTCAAACTGATGGGTCTATAGTTACCTGGTACTTCCCTTGATCCCCCTTTATGGATTGGCACCACATGTGCCTCTCACCAATCCTAGGCACCCTCCCTGTCTCAAGTGACCTGTTGAAGAGCTCCACCAGGGTGCAGCCAGTATGTCCACCAATTCCCATAGTACTCTCGGATGAATGCCACCTGGCCCAAGAGATTTGTCTTTCTTTAGGGCCTTGTGGGCTAACCACACCCTTTTGGTGGAGATAGCATCATCCGTCCCCTCCACCTTACTGGCCTTTTTATCCTTATCCTGATGTGACACCCCTGGGGTACCTCTCTCTCCCTCTGGCTCCATTTTTGTTGCTCCCCTGATCCCACTCACTGCCGCTTCTATCCCCATTGTGCCTTGCTTCATAGATATCCCATCCCTCTCCCTAGTGAACACAGAAGCAAAGTACTCATTAAATACCTCTGCCTGGTCCCTCGTCTCTTCCACCCACCCTCCTTCTGATCTCAATCTGCTGAGATGGCCCTTAGTTTTTCTCTGCTCCCCAGTGTACCAGAAGAACCCCTTTTCCCCTCCATGTATCCCCTGTGCCAGCCACTGCTCTTTACTGGATGTCTTGTATGTGGCCTGATCTGACAGATGAAACTTGAAATATATGATAAACATCTTGCTTACTGATGTATCACTGCTGTCATCAACAATAAGAGTATGAAACTTGGCATTCAGAATTTCATTCAGTGTTTCATTTTGGATGACAAAATTAATTGAATGCAGGAATTCAAAAGCATAATTTTTGCTTCTCCAGTTTTCTGTCATAGTAATGTATTTTGCCATATGGCCATGCATTTCTTGTACTGATAGCACTGAATTGTTCATCTTGACAGCTAATAGAACATTGTCTATTAAGATTTTTATATATTCTGCCTTTGACCTCTGGCATTCCATCTGGGTGAGTCTGTTTTCTCTGGCTTCTGCAGTTTCTGTAAGCATACTATATAATCCACTAGCATTCCTCCCCTGACCACTGAAACTGCAGTTTCATGTGTCTTGCTGAATAAATGCTGTTTCAGATAATCCAGTTTCTAGCCATCGGTCCATTTTTCCCTTGTGCAAATTCTCCACCAACTTTTCCATCCACACAGATCTTGTAAATCAGCCCAAACTCTTCTGGATATGTATAGATTTCAGTTTTACTCTAGTCTTCTGAGAAGAGGCACTGCTGCTGGTTTCCACAATTTCATTCAGCCATTCTGCTTTAAAACCAGCACAGTACTTTTTCTTTGAAGCAGCCCCATCATCTATGCCTGAAATAGTGGAGTGGATCATTCTTCTCTTCAGCATGTTGTCTACTGTATTCAGTCCTTTACAAAGAAGCACAGAAATATTGATAAACACACTTGCTTCATATTATGTGCTAGCCTTAATGCACAGCAGGTAAGCAAGCTATTATTATTATTCAGCAGACATGGGGAAGGGACCTTGCTGTCGTTCTACTGCTCACAATCTATTGGTTGTGCTAACGCTTTCCCACAGTCCTTCCCGTAATGGGAAATGATGAGAAGACACAGACTAAGTGCTACTAAACCACTTCTGTTGGAAATGTGAGCTGCAGCAGTTTTGTTTCAAGGGCCAGTCCCACTTCAATAACTCCAAGGAGCTCAGTCAGTGCTTGGCCTACCACACTAGATACCACACTGGCCCACCAGTACACACTATCGTACACAAACTTATGTGTGATCTGATTCAGGAGGTGGTGGTGGCCAGGCCAGGTGAGCACTGAGCAGGGCAGTAGCCAAGCACTTACTTAGCTCCTTGTATTTGTTGATGTGGGCTTAGCCCTTGAAACAAAACTGGTACAGCTCACATTTCCAACAGAAGTGGTTTAGTAGGAAAATAGTGAAAGCAGCAGTACATCTGCCTTGTGAATTTCTTTTTTTAATTCTATTTTACTTTACCCGTATTGCAGACTAGTCTTATATGACCCCTCCATACAGTCTGCTTAACCACTTCTTTCTACATTTGAAATCATAAAATGGAGCATAGCTTTTAATTTAACTCTATCCAGGTTTCCATCATTATTCTCTTTTCATTTTTCATTGCAACGTACACCACTGCTTCAAGTATACTGTTATGGTTTATTCAACTTAGGCACTAAATCCCAAAATCAAGTCACACACAGTTAAGTTCCTTTACTATGGTACTTTAAAACAACACACAAAAATGCTCTGAAATGCACTACTGTATTACGCATATAAAACTTCACACAACTCAACACAAAATGTAATTCTCTTGCACACACACACACAAAATGTAATTCTCTTGCACACACACACACACACACTTTCTTATACTGTAGATCTACATGCATGAATAGGCTTTACTACCACCTCAGATGGACATAATCAGTCTCCTTCCTTGGCCTTCAAAACATACAAATAAAGAACTGTTCTTAACTATAACATTAGATCAGCTGAATATAACATTACATCTGCTGCTGCTCTGAATCTCTCATTTTGCCCCGCCCCCGTTCAGTTTTGTTTTATAGAACCAGTTCATCCATTCAGTGCCCTATCCTGAGTCCCGATATATGAATCATAGTTAAAGCCCTCCATTCCTGATGTTAGTTGTATGCTCTCTGGTCATGACATACTTCGTACAGACTGAAAAAGTAAAAAGAAAGGTGGTGGGTGACGGTATATTATTTAGAGCATTTAAAGGTCTCTGTGCTGTTTACTAGTCAGAATATGGAGCTGCACAATGACTGGGTGGTATTACGTTTGCTCCTGGGAGGGTCTAAGCATCTAATTGTTGGCTGTATATATAATCCCCCCTCAATGTGGTGTATCTGGGTTAAAGGGTTTTCTTAAAATTGCTTCTTCATGCTTTCTGAACCAAGATATTATCCTGCAAGGTGATATGGATTTAGATTGGTTTAAGAGTGATGCTCAAGGTTATGAGAATTTACTACATTCTTATAATTTATTTCAACTTATAAACAAACCTACTAGACTTAATCCATTATCAGAGAATCATTCCATTTTGGATTGGGTAATTACCAACAAGGGTAACATTGTATCACATTCAGGTGTTTTGGGTGACTCTGTAAGTGACCGTCAAGCCACTTATGGACTTGGTATCCTAAAATTTCAAACAGCCCAAGATACCATTTCAGACTATGCAGTTCCAAATTTTAAAAAGATTAGGCATGAGATTTTGAGGCATGAATTAATGAATGTTGATTGGTCATTTTTTTAGGTAATTCCTGGCCCCGATTGTACTGTAGATTTTTTTGTAATCACGTACTGGCAGTACAGGACAAGTTGTTCCATTATGTTCCCTGTAGGTTAGGGGGTCTGAAAACAGGTGGTTTACTAGTAATCTTAAGATTATAATCAAACAAAGAAATGATGCTTGGTTAGCATATAAACAGTCTCCAACTCCAACTTTGTTACAGGCTTATAGGGCATTTCAGAATTTAGTAAGTAACAAGATAAAGCAGGTCAAAACTGATTACTTTAGAACTAAATTAGAAGCTGTGACTTCTAATCCTAAGGGTTTCTGGGACACTATTAACATGCTTGTGTTCCCTAAAGAAAGGGCAGTCATTACCTCCTTATGCACTACAGACAAGGTGGTAACAGATGTGTTTGAAATAGCTAATTTACTGTATTTATTTATTTATTTATGTGGACTTTGATGACTGGGAAGCCCACTGGGACAGGCATGTCCCTTTTTCAGGGGTGATCTGGGGACTAGAGGCATTCTAGATACAGAGAGATAAGATATTATTCATAAAGTGGCTAGAGGTAAGTTCAATAATACAACAATAGTGACAAACAGGTGAGGACAGAGAATAACAAAAGTACATTATCAATTACATAGTAAACCATTGCTGAAGTAATAGAATAAGGTGCTAATACATGGTGAGTTTAGTCAAGTAGCAATAACAAAATTACACATTTATATAACAATATATAAGGGATATACAATGCAGAGCTGTTAGATAAATGATTTATCTACACAAGTGCTGTTTGACCTCGGGTAACCTCACAGGGCAGAGACAGGTGAAATCAAGAGGGGGAGGAGTATGGAGAAGACAGAGTATCAGGGTGGGGTGGGCAAGAATAGAGAGGGGGAAAGGAGAGAGAGGAGACACAGGTTAGGAGGTAAGGATTAGTTACTGTTACAAATAGGAGGTGGGAAGAAAATTTCTTTGAAGAGTCTCTTAAACTGGGAGAGAGAGACTTATACAAAAGTAAACTGTGTGGGAGGTTGTTCCATTTATGAGGTGCTGTGCAAAAGAAGGATCTCTCACCTATGGCTAAACTGATTTTGTGTATGCTTAGTATGGGGAGGTGGGAGGATCTGAGGGTCCCAGGGAAGGATTTCAGTGTAAGTAGATTGGAGAGAATGGCTGGGGAGAGAAGGTGGATGAGTTTGAAGATGGTGCAAAGCACAATGAAGTCCATTCTGGCCTCAAAGGACAGCCAGCCTAGGGTGTTGAGCACATTGCAGTGATGGGCCTGGGCTGGTGCTTTGGCTGTAAAGTGTGCAACTCTGTGATAGGCCTGTTTTAGTTTGGCCAAAATGGAGGTCTTGACAGAGTGAGTTATTGTGGCCTCAGAGAATAGGCCTGGAAGAAGGGTAACCAAGGCAGTAGTCTTCCGAGCATGGGGTGTGAGGTAGGGAGCAGTATGGTATAGGAGACCAAGTTTTTGATGAGTTGCCTTTACAGCATTTGTTGCATTTGCTTCAAAAGACAGATGCTCATCTAGAGTCATAACCAGATATTTGAAGGAGCCCACGCCTTCTGAAGGCACCCCAGAGGAGGTAAGGGCTACTGGGGAGACTGGGAAGTAATATTGAAGGAGGTGTGACAGAACAGCATGGTTTTCATTTTCTTAGTGTTCAAGACCAACAGGTTCTTCTTGAACCAGGATTCCAACTGCTGGAAGTCCTTTTTCAGGTCAGACTTAAAAGAGGAGATGTCTCTGCTGGATCTATATAGTATGGCATTGTTCAGAGCTGAACTGGTGCCCCCCACCCACACAGTTCAGTGACAGTTCATGCATGAAGACAGAGAATAATAGAGGCCCAAGGATCAATCCCTGGGACGCTGTCAGTGACTGGAGATAAGGAGGAGTGGGCACCAGCCCATTTGACACACTGAAAGTGGTTTGATAAGTAGCTAGTGAACCATGTTAGAGAGTTGGAATCAAGACCAAGACATTGGAGCTTGGAGATGAAGAGCGGATGGTTTACAAGGTCAAAGGCCTTTGTGAGGTCTATAAAAATGGCCCCAGAAGCACATCCTGGATCCATGGCCTGAAAGATATCAGTGGTGACCCTCAGAAGAGCAGATTCTGTCCCATACAATTTCTGAAAACCATGTTGATGACTGGTAAGGGCAACAGTCTGCTCTAGAAAGGAGTAACATTGATTGTATAATATTCTTTCCTGGATTTTTGCAAAAGGACATAAAATGGATATAGATCTATAGTTCTCAATGAGATTAGTTGGCCATTTTTATGTACTGGGACAATGATTGCAGTTTTCCATTTATCTGAGATGGTCTGTGTAAGGAAGGATCTGTAAATTAACTGTTTGATTGGGTGAGCAAATCTGGGGGCTCCTATCCTGAGGAATTTAGGTGGCAGGGAATAAAATTCTGGAGAACTATTGGGGTTGAGACACATTAAGAGTTTGAGGACTTCTTTCCGCAAGGTCATTTTGATACAGAAGAGGAGGTGGGAATGCTTCTGGGAGAGAAACTTGCAGAGCGGGATGGGTAGTAGGTAGACCTGTCTTATATGCATCTAGGTCTGTGAAGAAAAGATTTATACCGGTGGATATCTCTGTGGGCGAGGATAGTAAGGAGCCCTCTGGGATCATATTTTGGGGAATATTCCACTCATTGCCTTTAGGTAGGGTGTTGATTTGAGTCCAAAAGCTTTGGGGTTGGTGAGGTGCATTTCTTGCATGGATAGTAGATAGTTCTGCTTTGATTTGTTTGTTTTGGCTTTGCAGATGTTCCTCAGCTGGCGTTGGTTATCCAATTTGAGTGGAGCCCAGTTAGTTTGAAGGTTTTCCAGGCCTTTATCTCAGGAGTCCACAGGTGCCTTAACTCCTGAGAGCCAGGGGAGTGTGCACTTTGTTCTTCTTAATTTGACAGGGGCATGGAAGTCAAGGATGAGGGTGAAGGTGTTGATAAGGTATTCTAAAGCCTGACTTACATCAGGAAGGGAGATAATGGGGATCCAGCTGATGGAAGCAAGACTTTGCCGGAGTGCTACAGGGTTGAACTTGGTTAGACCTCTGGATCTGATAATTTTTTGGGGGGAGGAGAGTTGTTCTTCCAGACACAGAATGTGGGAGATTGATCGCTTAGCACATCAGTGAGAATTCACTTGGTCTTGATATAGCTCTTGTTGTTGGTTAGCATCCAGTCCAATAGGCCGGTTTACCTGACTTCATGTTAAGTCTAGTTGGTTGGTCAAGTAATTGCTTTAGTCTGGCATCTGAGGGCGCTGACCAGTATTAAGCTCTATTGGGCCCGATCCAATCAAGGCTGAAGTCTCCACAGAATATGGTATGACTGGGTGGGAGAGATTCAAGACTGGAGAAAAGCTCAATGAAGGAGGGGGAAGCAAGTTTAGGGGGTAGGTAGGCACATTCTGTAGTCATTTGTTTAACCTGGCTGAGGGTGATTGAAATGAATAGATGTTCAATGTCAGGGTTAATTCGTAGGCCAGGTAGCTTGCGGACTGCCAGCCCAGAACTAGTGCAGATCAGTACTCCCCCTCCTCTCTTGTTGGACCAGTCCCAATGATAGAAGAAGAAGCCAGGGAGTGAGATTTCATAGGGCAGGATGGAAGGCTTTAACCAGGACTCTGTTATGCATAGGACATTTTGTTTGTAGTGTTGGGCCCATGTTTCTAGTTCTGCCATTTTACACCTGACACTTTGTACATTCATGTGGGCTAACTTGAGCCCTTTTATGTTTGACCAAGGGGTCAGTTAGTGGGTTAAGTTTAGCTCTCTTGCAGGGACCGGGGTACAACTCAATGTCACCTGACAAAATGAGTAGGCATAGTCGGGACTGTAAAGAGGGTGTGCAGAAAAACAGAGACTTATGTATATTCTTGGTCTGTGATACAAACATAATTGCTTTGTCACACTGGGTGGAGGCAAGCAATCCAAGATGAGGGGTGGACTTAATTAGTGTGTGAGGCAAATAATAGAGGTAGTGTTGGGTGTTACTTTTCATTACTTATTATGTTTGGAAACTTGTTCAGGAAGTCTGTGAGTCACTATTAAGGATAGAGGTGCTAAAAAGTAATACACCTTATAATTATAGTTACTTATTTATTTTTTTATACAAAATAATAAATAACTGTAACAGATTATATATTTTTAAGTAATACGTTAGTTACTAGCTACTTTCAAATAAATGTAATCAGTTACAGTTACATATTTCTTTTGTATAAAAAGACATAAGTAATTGTAACTGACAGGTGTATTACTTTTTCCAGTACTTCTCCATCCTTGCTAGTGACTGCACAGAGCCTTCTGGAACAAGTTTCCAAAAGTAATAGAAAGTAGAAAATAACTTACCCAACACTGGGTGGGGCAGAGAGACTTGATGGGAGAGGTAATGTGGGTACCCAGTAGTATTAACCACATCCAGATGGGAGAAAGGCCAGGAAGGAACTCAAAATGAGTAACCCTTTGGTCTGGGAGAGGAACATTATTGCAAGTTTAGAGTCTACTGAGATAGAGATAGTGTTGGTCAGTAATGTAATGCTGCCTCTAGTGCTGACCTACTCATAAGATGAGTAGCTGGGAAAGTGGAGAGATAGTAGAATTACTTGGCAGCCACAGTATGAGGTGAAGCAGGAGAGAGTTTAAACTAGATTACAGGGGATGAGTATTGCTGAAGTTCACTTGAATGGGCTGCACTGGGTGAGAGAACCTAGGGTTTTTGTGACTGAACTGTATGCCTTAATACATATCTTGGGTGACCCTAACTTTGATCTCAGTTTTAAAACAGTGGCTGGTCTGGAAACTTTTTGGCAATGATACCAGGCTGTTAAGCATACTCTTTTATGGTTCCCGTGTATTGCCATCTTGCTAATGAAACCTGTGTTCAGGACTATAGCAGTTCTCTTTAAAAATGAGGGAGAGGCCATTGCTGATATTATGTATTGGTTGAAAAAGAAATGCACAGTTTTGGGTCCTCCAGATCCAATCATGGATTCAGAACAAATATGGACTGGTGGCTGGCACAACTTAATGGTACAATTCAGCATCTTCCCAGCTGCTTTTACCTTGGATGGGATAGGGGTTTTGTGTTCTATGCAGGCCAACCAAAGTCTTGTTTCAGATGTGGTGCTTACACATACTTAAATAGTGCCTGTGATCAAGTAGTGTTTCTTTGTGGTGGCTTGGGACATGTGGGATCAGCTGAGAGAATTTGACTTTTGTAATAACCCCATGGCTGAACCAGAACATCAGAAAGAGGTGGTCCTTCATGCCCAGTACCAAGCTGCAGACAGAAAATGAATAGACAGGAACAATCCAGACATACCCCAGTACCAGTGGAGGCCTAAGTGAGCAGCCTGGGCGTGCCGACACCTTCGGCAGAGACTCTCCAATTAGAAGAACCTAGTTTATCACTGAATGGTGCTCTGACAAATTTCATCACAGAACAGATGGAAGGTCCTTCAGAAGTATCACAGTTGAAGCAGGAAACAGCTGAGACCCACAGTCCCAAGGGAAGGTGCCACACTATGCCTCCCGGAGGAACAACAACAGGTCATTCCTCCACCAGCCATGGCTTCTTGGGAGCAGAAGAAATCTAGAAGATCTTTAAGGAGCAGGGAACAAAATCCACACCCATGGATACCACTACTACCCCAGACACAAGGACTACCAGAAATAGATTTAGGCACTAGCAAAAGGAAACAATGAGCTGACCCAGAGGATGACTCCAGTGCTTCGTCAGGCTTCATCCCAGCCAGATCCACTAACGGACATGGAAATGGTCTCTAGTGATTCCTATAAATCGAGTCATAAAAGGTCAAAATTAAAGTCTCCTACAAAGGATACTAAGAAGCAGATGATGAAATTTAACCTATCATGTAGCAGAATCTTTCCTGTGGCTCATTAAACACTAACGGTATGAAAAAACAGAGGAAACAACAAGCTACATTTTCTATTCTACAGGCCTTAAATTTAACCTTTTATTTTTTACAGGGTACCAGGTTATTGACATTGAAATATATTGGTATGGCTATGGGAGATTGGTTTGGAGGACTTTCTTTTTGGTCCCTGGGTCAAGAATCTTGTGCAGAATTGGGTATTTTATTTAATACTATGGGAGTTACACTAACTAGACTCTTAGATTTGGCCCTGAGTGCACTGCTATTGGATGTTATTTATGAGAGGGGAAATATAGATTACTCAATGTTTATAACCTCAAACTAAATCTCAAAGGGTGGAATTACTAAAACTAATACAGCCCTACATGTACACAACTAAATCCATTATTTTAGGGTGTGACTTTAATTGTGTTTTGCCCTTTCAAGACAAAACAGGGGCCTCCAGCAAGTTATACAGAGACACCTATTTTTTAAATCAGGTGTATAAATCAACCCAAGTTATTGATAGTGCTGTATGTGGGGTAGGTCTCCCAGGTCATACTTTTTGCAAAGGTAAGTGATCTACCAGGACTGATTACCTTTTCATTTCAGAATGGTTACCATGCATATCATACGCAGCTCAACCTGTAGAAATGTCTAATCACAACATCACCATCATGGTACAGTTAGGGACTACACAGAACAAACTGGTGACTCATAATCACTGGAAACTAAATGTTTCTTTGTTAGAAGACCGTGTTAATTGAATAGGTTTACAGGAACTATTAGAAGCTAAGAAATCTGTGTACAATTGTACGATAATCTCCTTTTGGCAAGAAACAAGGATAGAAATTGAAAACTTTTTTCAGCAGTCAGTGAAGGTAGCAGGGAAAACTGCACTCTGATTGAAACTATAAACAAAATCTGACCAGAGCTGATAGGGCTGCAGGAGAGGAATCTGGGTTAAAAATATTGAAAATATTTTTTTTTAAATGTTTTTACACCAAATGTTCAACACAACCTTGTGTTGACCCTGCCTCATAAAGAAGGGCAGAGAAAACATTTAACTCCTGGCCTAAAGGTGATGTCATGCAGGGACTGCAAAATCAACTTTTGGGCTACAAACACACATTTTGGGCAGGAGTTGAAAGATGACAGCTGTCACATTCATGAGTCAATGTAACAAAATGGCTATGTTGAAAAATTGTGGTAATAATATTGAATATTACCAAAGTTATGAGCCTATATTAGCAAAGTTCAATATAACCTCATAACATAATAGATGAACATTTTAGAACCATAGAACACAAGAATGGTCAAAGTATAATATCACCCCATATTAAATGTATTCAATACCAGGGAATGCATTGTTAGTCTTTTTTTTTTTTTTGGCATTGAAAAAGTTTCACTTGGTACACAGGGAGGAAAGTTGGATAAAGCGTTACTTAATCAAGCCCTAAATATCATGATATCGGAGCAGAAAGGGGGTTAGGGTGCACTCAGATGGAAGTCAGGATAAGGTCAAGAAAATTTATTGTGATACTGTACTCTGTAAGACCCTGTGAAAGAATGCAACACATGTCAAGTAAAGAAACACCATCTTAACATACTAACATACTATTTGCCAGCAGATTAGGCCTTACGGTCTATCGAGTCTGCTCGAACCTCAGATCCCTAGTTGGGTGCCGAGGCCCTCCCCTCCCTTGTGTTCCAGAAACCCCTATCATCCATCACCACCCCCCTGGGACAGGCCATCATCTGATACATCCACTTTCTGTGTCTGTCCCACCCTCTCTTGAAGCCCTCCACTGTGGATCTCTGAACCAGCTCGCCAGGCAGTGCATTCCAAGGGTCCACCACCCTCTCAGTGAAAAACCTCCTTCTCTTTCCCCTCACCCTTCCACCTTCCAACTTCAAACCATGCCCTCTGGTGATACCTCCCTGCTTTAGTCTAAAGATCCCCTCCATGTTTACCCTATTTATTCCCTTGAGGTACATGAAGACCTCAATCATGTCCCTCCTGTCTCTCCTCTTCTCCAATGAAAACAGGCAGAGCTCCTCAAGTCTGTCCTCATACGTCAAATTCCCTACCCCTCGTATCATCTTAGTTGCCCTCCTCTGTATCCTCTCCAGGAGCTGTATGTCCCTCTTCAAGTTTGGTCTCCAGTACTGTACACAGTACTCAAGGTGTGGTCTAACCAGTCCATTGTACAGTGGCAGAATCACTTCCTTGCTCCTAGAGGTGAACCCCTTATGATGCATCCCAACATCCTGTTTGCCTTGCTAGCTGCTCTCCTGCACTGCTCAGAGTTATTCATACAAGCATCCACCATGACCCCTAGGTCTTTTTCCCCTATTGAGGCCTCCAGCGCCTCCCCTCCCAGGGTGTACCTGTGTTTAGGGTTTCCCCACCCAAGATGCAACACCTTGCACTTGGTGATATTGAAATTTAATTTCCATGTGTGAGCCCAGCTTTCCAGGGTGTCCAGGTCCCCTTGCAGGGCCAACTTCCCCTCTTCTTCCTCAACTACTGCTCCCATCTTGGAGTCATCAGCGAAGAGACTCATTTCACACCCTATACCCTCCCTGATGTCCGATATGTATGCATTAAACAGGATCGGACCCAGGACCGAGCCCTATGGTACACCACTACCAACCTCTCTAGGGTTTGAGAGCTCCCCACAGACCACTACTCTCTAGGTGTGTCCAGCTAGCCAGTTTTCAATCCATCTGACCATCAAAGGGCCTACTCCTAACCCCATCAGTTTCTCCACCAGACCATTGTGGGGGACAGAGTCAAACGCCTTGCTGAAGTCCAAGAATAATACATCCACAGGCTTTCTCCTGTCCAGTTCTGATGTTACCCATTCGTAGAACTCCACAAAATTGGTTTGACATGATCTACCTGGCACAAACCCATGTTGCTGACTATCCAGACCTCCCACCTCCTCCAAGTACACCCCAATCATTCCTTTAGTATACTCTCCATTAATTTTCCCACCACTGAGGTCAAACTGATGGGTCTATAGTTACCTGGTACTTCCCTCGACCTCCCTTTTATGGATTGGCACCACATGTGCCTCTCGCCAATCCCTAGGTACCCTCCCTGTCTCAAGTGCCTGTTGAAGAGCTCCGCCAGGGGTGCAGCCAGTATGTCCACCAATTCCCATAGTACTCACGGATGAATGCCATCTGGCCCAGGAGATTTGTCTTTCTTTAGGGCCTTGAGGGCTAACCACACCCTTTTGGCGGAGATAGCATCATCCGTCCCCTCCACCTTACTGGCCTTTTTATCCTTATCCTGATGTGACACCCCTGGGGTACCTCTCCCTCCCTCTTGCTCCATTTCTGTTGCTCCCTGATTCCACTCACTGCCGCTTCTATCCCCATCGTGCCTTGCTTTGTAGATATCCCACCCCCCTCTCTAGTGAACACAGAGGCAAAGTACTCGTAAATACCTTTGCCTGGTCCTCACCCTTCCACCCACCCTCCTTCTGATATCAATCTGCTGAGATGGCCCTTAGTTTTCTCTGCTCCCCAATGTGCGGAAGAACCCCTCCCCCCATGTGTCCCTGTGCCAGCCGTTGCTCTTTACTGGACTTTGCTCCCTCACCATCCGGGTGACTTTTCCTAGATGCAAGATGGTACATTTCCTTATCCTGTCCCTCTTGTTGTTTTATATTTTTGTAGGCCACCTTCTTTACTCTGACTGCTACCTGTACCTCACTGGACCACCAACATGGTTTATGTGACCTTGCTCCCTTCGTTTCAACTAGCGCAGATCCTGACTGCCTCATGAAGTCCCCATTTTATGACCTCCCATCTCCTTTCCACACTTGTCATGATGTAATCCCCTTAAGTGATCCTTGAGAATATTTCCCATGCCCACAAAGTCTGCCCTGAAGTCCACTGCCTGTGTCCTAGATCTCACCCCCACCCATGCTTATTTGAAACCAGACAGTATTGTGGTCGCTCCCAGTCAGGGGGTCCTCTACAACCAGGTCCCTTACCAGATCCCCATCTGCCAGAACCACGTCCAGGACATGCCTCTCCCTTGTGGGTTCCATCACATGCTGTGTTAAGAACACAGCCTGGAAGCCGTCCAGCAGCCTCTGCTCCTTGGCCACCTTAGAGGACATGGTTCCCCAGTTTGTACCTGGCATATTAAGGTCCCCATCAACACCACTCCTTCCCCTTTTGGTCCACACTGGGCAATGATGTTGTCCAGCAAACCATCCTCTAGAACATCACTCATCCCGGGGGGCCTATATACTACACCCAGCTTGACCTTATCTCCTGCTGGGGATTGTAAGGTACCCATAAGCCTCCACGTTTCCTCTGCCTCTTCTACCCTAGCAATTTCTATATTATCTCTAATGAACATAGCCAGTCCACCCTCTGCCCTCCTTTCTATCCTTCCTAAGCATAGTGTACCCCTGCATGTTTAGGTCCAAGTCATGGTTTTGTTGTTCACGTTTCGTGACCGCCGCCACATCCACCCCAACACGCATGGCCTGGAACTCTGGCAAGTTGTTTCCCAAGCTCCTGGCATTTACTAACACCAACCCCACCCCTTATCCCTGATCCCCTTTGTCGAACCCCACCCAGGTTCCTTATACTTCCATCCTCCCTCTGCTCCTCCTGAAACCTCCACCCCCAGTCTGTTTCCCCCCCCTTGGGTTTGAAGGCTACTCCCCTCAACTGGAGGAGAGGGCTTCTGGTCAGCCCCTCCCTTATCCCTTCCCCTCACAAGTTTAAACCCCACCTTTCTTGAATGTAGTCAGCCATCCCCTGTTTAAGGACTTCCTTCCCTAATGGGGCAAGATGAAGCCTGTCCTTGGCATACAGTCCCTTATCCTCCCAAACTCCTTTCCAGTTCCCTAACACCCCAACCCACTCTCTTCACCCCACTTCCTGAGCCTGTCATTTACCTCTGTGATCTTCATTTTTTTCTCCACTGAGGCCTTTGGTACTGGCAATATCTTGAAAAGGAAATGTTGCATCCATTATCCCGACAGACTCTGGCAAGTTCTTGGAACCTTGGGATTTCCAAACGCTATTTCCTCTAGATCGTTAGTTCCCAAATGCACCAGGAAATCCTGTTTCCCTCCACAATCCCTAACTAGTTCATACAACATGAACTTTGCTCTGTGCACTGTCAGCCCAGAAATACTCACTACCTTCACCTGGCTATAGCATCCACCCCCGTCCCTCCCACTGGATACCCTAATCATCGAGTCTCCCAATAACAGAACCTTAACACGCCATCATCCTTATGGTTACCTCCACTATACCCTCTCAGCCCCATCCCCCCTTTATTCATGATCTCAATTCCATGGAAGTCTTCCTGCCTTATTAGAGACCCCCTTGTCACCCTCCCCTTTCTGCCTCCCTCGTTATTTTGCCCACTTAACTCAGACCCCCTCTGAACAGGTGTCCCCTTTAACCTTCTCTTATCCGAACCATTTATGCTGGCCCTAATGGTTTCCCCTTCCCCCACACTGCCATCCTCCCCCCTTGTAATAGTACCCCTGCCTCCAGAGGCTCTCTGTGGGTCCCCTTTAGCTAGGACCCCATCCTTGGTACTGACCCCCCTGCTGAAAGGGGGCCCCTCTCCCACCTCCTTGTCTCCCAGTTTCTCTCCAGTCATGCTCTCCTCCCTCATGTCTGCAATATGTTGCATCTCCCCCATCTGCTTAACATTTATGTTTCCCCTTCTCCCTCTGAGACTATTTCTATCCTTTCCATTGCCGGTCTGTGATACCCTATGGGTATCAGACTCCCTCCCTCCCCCCGGCCTCTGTATCAGTTTCCTCATTTCACCAACCCTTCCTCCCCTCTGGTTACTTAATAGCTCAAATTTATTGTGACACTCTATCAGCCTCCATCCAAATAACCCGAGTTTCCCCAGCTGCACCTCTAAGCCCCTCTTCTTCCCTCTTGCTCTGTTCTCCTTAGGAGCTCCTTCCCACAGTCTGCTGTTTTAGGCTTCCAACAGCCTCTCTTCTCAATGTCTGCTCTGCTAGGCTTCCCACAACAGCCCCTCCTGACTCTTCCCCCTCCACTCTCTTTGTATTCGGAATGTTCACCCCTGTACGCTTTCCCTTAGCATCAACATCCCTATCTAAGGGTCCTCTGTCCCTAATATCCCCTCCTGCTTGCTGTAACATAACGTCCTGTAATTTCAGAGCATTTCCCAGCCTCCCTCAGCCCCACCCTTCTGCTGCCCATATCCACACCACTTATCCTTGACACCCCCAGCTTAATTCTCTTAACCAATATACCTCACTCCTGAAACAAGATAGCTGTTCACAGAGTGGGCAGCTCTCTCTCCAGGCCCAATTGAGAATTATTCCATCCCACAGTCTGTGCAGCCTACAACCCTTCCGAAGATGCCTGCCATGGTGGAATACGGCCACCCTGTTTGTCCCCCTCTGTTTATAATGGCACACCCCCTTTTCTCAGTCCCTTCCCCCGAAATACAGTTTCTCTCTATACTGACTGCAGTTATTTACAAACCCAATTTCAACCTCACCAATAAAGTTCCCAAGTCTCACAAACAAATACAGTCCAGTGTGTGTCCAGTCCCACTAACAGTGTGTGTATGCAGACATCAGGTACTGTATGATGTCACAGGCCTACCAGTTCCTGTTGCTTCGAATTTCAGTCCCAAACAGAAATACACAGCCCTTCAATCCCAACCCCCAGTGGCTTTTCAGTATTTAAGAAAACCTACAAAACAGGGTGCGTGGGAGGGCTCTTGCCAACTCTAGGCAAACATCACATTTAAATTTCATTCTAATTATCACTGCCAAACAAGTGTTCCCAAGCCTCAAAAGTTACAATATCACAGCCCAAGTAACAGTTCTAACTCAAAGTAGTAATTTTTAAAACATAAAACTAATTTCACATACAAAACTATTCAAATATTTCAGTTAAAACAGAATATAACCCCAGACCTCTGTCCTTACCAGCCTCCTGCTTATGTTCCCAAGTGAACAATGAGAGACAAGGTGATTCCTGTTAATTTCCCCTCCCCCTAACACCAGGCAAACATCACATTTAAATTTCACTCTAATTATCACTGCCAAGCAAGTGTTCCCAAGCCTCAAAAGTTACACTATCACAGCCCAAGTAGCAGTTCTAACTCAAAGTAGTAATTTTTAACACATAGAACTAATTTCACGTACAAAACTTTTCAAATATTTCAGTTAAAACAGAATATAACCCCAGACCTCTGTCCTTACCAGCCTCCTGCTTATGTTCCCAAGTGAACAATGAGAGACAAGGTGATTCCTGTTAATTTCCCTCCCTAACACCAGGCAAACATCACATTTAAATTTCACTCTAATTATCACTGCCAAACAAGTGTTCCCAAGCCTCAAAAGTTACAATATCACAGCCCAAGTAACAGTTCTAACTCAAAGTAGTAATTTTTAACACATAGAACTAATTTCACATACAAAACTATTCAAATATTTCAGTTAAAACAGAATATAACCCCAGACCTCTGTCCTTACCAGCCTCCTGCTTATGTTCCCAACTGACAACCTTGGCATAGATGCTGAAATCTTTGATGCGGTCTTATACTGCAGCAAGTTAAATTGTGTCGATATTCATGTTTTTCAATTGTTTAACCATGTTGGAGTGGGGGACTATAAAAAATATCAGATGGTTGTCAATTCCGACTCACCTTTTTTCTTCTTTGATGATAAAACTGCTGCTTTAAGAACATGAGCTACGTAGTAAATTGTGATCCGTCACATTTTCAATAACACCAACTTTTTACATGCTGTGGGTCACTGTCTCACATAAGAAAACTGACCTTCTCACTCCTCTCTGAGTGCAAACCAAGCCCCCTTTTTGTGTTGACATCCACCACTTACTTAGTGGCAGTGAATTTATGTAGCATTTTTTAGTTCTGCATATTTATGGTCACATACAATGCCTACTGACATCCTTTGTAAGCTTCCCTGTATCAGTTTCTTCCTATTTCCTCCAGTGTTTACATTTACTGCAGCAGCAAAGAGAATGTGTTCAGTACTAAAAATAAAAATAAATTTGCTGGTGGGCTTTCTGTTTAGATACCACTGTTAAGGGGAAGCTGCATTTTCAAAACAGGAATATCTGGAAATATCTAACCAATGATATCCACATTTATGTTTACTAGTAGTTGTTACCATCTTCTCCCTGTGGAACAAAGCAAAATGGATTTGGAGCAGTGGGGCAAGTAATACGGTGCTCAGCAATGAAAAAACTGAAACACGCAAAAGGATGAGGAGCACCCACATATGCACCAGGACCACAAAAATATTATTCAAAGTCCTTTATTTAACTACAGTGCATAGTGCACTCACACATCGTGAGCATAAAAAAGTGATAACTGAGCATCTCTGAAACTAACATTTGTCCTGGCCCCGCCAGGCATCATCAGAATGAATCATTCTGATAATGCCAGGCAGGATTCAGGAGAAATGTTAGTTGCAGAGAGGCTCCGCCACCACTTTTTATTCTCACTATGTGTGGGTGCACTATATTTGCAGTACTGGTGCTTTTTGCATATGTGGGTGCTCCTCATCCTTTTGCTTGTCTTTCTGGAACAGCAGGCTGAGATGAGACATAATCTCAGTCTTCCCATTCTCAGAGGTATTAACAGGATTGAACAGGTAGCCCATGACATGGGCGCTGGTGATTGAGCGCCTGCAATAATGGTGACTCAATCCCCGGCACATGTCATCGGGGCTGCCAATGGGGTAGGGTGACTGGATGGGGGGTCTGCGAATATAGCGATGGGATATCGCTATGCATACACATGTGTGGGGGGTGACCATGTACAGCAAGGGGTGGGAGGTATTGTGAGGGGTGGTACCATAGTGGGTCGCCAAGCTGGCCCGTGGCATGGTGGTGGGTTGGCGGCTTCGGTGGGCAGGGTGTTGGGTTCGGTTCGGGCACTGGTGTGTTTTTGTTGCGCCCAGCCTGAATTTTTTTTCAATGTTTTTGCACCCCCTCTGACATGCACTTCCTTGGAGTTGCAAATCCTTAAGTGGGGGAGGAGTGCGGGGGTGCAGCACCCCTCATAAAACATTTAAAAAACAAGTCCCGGTGTTGTCTTCACAATAGCAGCAATCACCTTCAGGCTTTCACCGTTATCACATAGATCCAATTGAACATATGGATATGTTCTCCAGCAGGATGCAGGGACATCCTCCAAATGTTACAGATGGCAAGTTTAGGGGTAACATTAGGAAGCATATTTTGTCCCAGGAGGTGGTAGCCTTCTAAAATGACCTGCCAATAGACTGTAGACATGATGACAGTAAAGTGGTCCCCAGTTTTGCCCATCCTTAGCTTTTGCCAGCACTGAAACCATCAGTGTGAGAACCCAGCACTGCCACTGCCCATGCTGTACCTACCATGTGGATAAACGGAGGACTTCAGCCTGTAGTGCTGTCAGTCTGCCACCTTTCATCTGCACTATATCTAGCACGGTGTAGATACCCAGGATTGTCTGTTCTACACTGCATCTGCCCCTGTGGATTTATAGAGGACTTCAGTCTCCAGTGGTGCCAGTCCCTTACTGTTCACCAGTCACACACTGTACCTGTCACTGTAGATAAACAAAAGGCTTTTAGACACCAATTCTGGCAGTCCCTCACCATTCACCTGGACTAAATGCAGACAGTGTGAAAACCAAGCACTGTCCCTTCCCCAAAATTCAGAAACTTCACCTAAAAGCAGTGAACCGCACTTACTGGAAAACAGGGTTTCGGTACTAAATCCCGACATGTAAAACCCTAGCACCAAAATCCTGACAACACAAAATACTGACATACCAAAATTCTGACATGAAAAATCCTGACATTACAAGTGCCAGTATTCACATAATCCCGACATGTATAACAAACAATAAATTGTAACTTGCCATCATTTATGTTCATTCCATTCTGCAGTAATCCAGTTATCCAGTCTGATCCAGAAATTCAGTAATCTAATTAACAACACCATTAAAATGTATATCATTAATTATATTAATAGTTAAAAGTTAACTTAGAAGTTAAAATGCTGTATTTAAACTATTTATAGTGTCAAGTTATGCGCAATCCCCCTGGAGATGATCTAGGTAAGCCTTTGCAGGTGATCTAAGCAGGCCTCATACAAACTTCTCTATTGTTGTATCAGCAACAGATTGAGATAAGCAACCAAGGGGATAGGCAGAAAGGGGACAAAATTCAACAGAAGGGCAGACAACAGGGAGAACCAGGGATAAAGGACAACTAGGGAAGGGGCTGGAGTAGAACAGCTAAACAGTCCAAGGAGTTCACATCATGGAAAGCCATGTGTGTCAATGCCAGAAGCTTTAGCAACAAGATGGAGGATCTGGAAGCTGCCATGGTGCAGTTGGACCTGGACATTGTGGGCGTCAGAGACCTGGTGTAATGATAACCATGATTGGGAGATGGTCATACAACATATTCAGAAGAGACAGGGCAGGTAGGAAGGGAGGAGGAGTGGGACTTTATGTGAAAGATGACATAAAGGCCACAGAGATCCAGGAGGAATAAAATGGTGGAGAGACATTGTGGGTTAAGCTGGAAAGGAAAATGGAGTCAGCCATCCGCACAGGGGGTGGTCTACAGACCAACCAGCCCAGGGGGAAGAAACAGATAAGGAGTTGATACTAGCCATCCAAAGGATGGCATACAAGGGGGAGGTGGTACTTGTTGGAGACTTCAATATTCCAGATGTGGACTGGAGTCTCCCAGCATCAACAAGGAGCATATTTATCCTGAACTCCCTTCAAGGTGTCTTCCTCAATCAAATGGTCATGGAACCAACTCAGCAGAAGGCAATACTGGACCTTGTGCTCACAAATAGGGACAGTGTGATAGAGGTAACAGTGGCGGAGAACCTGGGGAACAGTGACCACTGGTCACTGTGGTTTGAAATCACAGAAGGAGCAGAATCGAACCACACAAAAACATGTATCCTGGATTTTAGGAGGACAGGTTTTGGGAAAATGGGGAAATGCTTGAAAGAGGCACTAATGGGAATGGGTAGGGAATCAGGGGTTGAGCAACAGTGGGCAATATTTAAAACAGGGATTACAAGAGCAACAGAATTATGCATTAAGCAGGTTAGCAAGAGGAAAAGGAAGAGGAAGCCATTGTGGCTTTCCAAAGAGGCAGCGGAGAAAGTGAAAGCCAAAAAGATCACATTCCGGCAATAAAAAAAGACACAGGCATGGGGATAGGGAGAATTACCAGGAGAAGCAAAGGGAGGCAGGGAGGTCAGAAAGAGAGACAAAATCTCAGACAGAAGAGCGTGTTGCAAATCTGTGGGTAACAGGGACAAAATCTTTTACAGGTACATAAGTGAAAAATGAAGGGCAAAGGGAGGGATAGTGAGACTGAAGGGGGAGTAATGGGGGCCGCATGGAGGATGATAACAATAAAGCTGACATACTGAACAGATATTACTGTTCAGTCTTTACTGAGGAAAAGGAGGGTAATGGGCCTGAAGGGAATACAGGGGGAGGGAACGACACAGAAATGGACACAAGTCCCTTTACATGGGAAAGGGTCCTAAAGGAATTGGAATAAGAGTCGATACAGCGATGGGGCCAGATGGGGTGCACCCCAAGGTCTTAAAGGAACTAAAAGAGGTAGTGGCTGAACAGCTGGCACTCCTGTTTATCTGATCACTGGAAACAGGGGAGGTACCCAAAGACTGGAGCACAGCAGATGTAGTCCCCTTATATAAAAGCAGGAACAAAAAAGGAGCAGGGAACTACAGACCAGTCAGCCTGATCTCGGTAGCGGGGAAGATAATGGAAGCATGACAGAAAGAGAGAGAGATTGGTGGAACATCTGGTTACCAATGGACTACAGGACCAAAGGCAGCATGGTTTTACCAGGGGGAGGTCATGCCAGCCCAACCTCTTTGAATTTCTTGACTGGGTGATAAGGGAGGTAGATCAGGGGAGGGCAGTGGACGAGGCCTATCTCAACTTCAGCAAGGCCTTTGACACAGTGCCACATAGAAGGCTATTAGACAAATTTGGGAATATGGGAGTGGGCAGGACAGTAGTGCAATGGGTGGGTAATTAGCTGGGCAGCAGGACACAGAGGGTGGTGGTAAATGGCTGTTACTCCACAGAGGGAAGCATGACCAATGGGGTATCACAGGGATCAGTGCTGGGACCGGTTCTATTCAACGTCTTCATCAGTGACATTGCACAGGACCTAGAAGGCAAAATTTCCCTGTTTGCTGGCAACACAAAGCTCTGTAACAGAGTGGACACCCCAGAGAGTGTAAACAGAATGAGGTGGGACCTGCAGAATCTTGAGGAATGGTCAAGGGTTTGGCAATTACAAATCAGCCTTTGAAGTGCACGATAATGCATATAGGGCATAAAAACCCTGGAACAACATTTTCAGTTGGGTGGGGAGGATATAGTAAGCACTAAGCAGGAAAGGGACCTCGGAGTTACCATCTCTGATGACCTCAAGGTAGGGAAAAAGTGTGACAAGACAACAGGTAAAGCAAATAGGATGCTGGGATGCATAGGCAGGGGCATCACCAGCAGGAAAAGGGAGGTCATAATTACTCTAAACAAGACACTAGTGAGGCCCCACCTATAGTACAGTGTACAGTTCTGGAGACCTTACCTTCGTAAGGACATAGACAGAGTAGAGAAGGTTCAGAGAAGGGCAACAAAGATGGTACAGGGGTTGCATCACAAGTCCTATGAGGACAGGCTGAAGGACTTGAATATGTACTCCCTGGAGGAGAGGAGGGAGAGAGGGGATATGATATAGACATGCAAGTACTACCTTAAAGGGAGTAACAGGGTGCAGGAATACCTAAAAAGATGTTCCAGGACTAGAGGGCATGGGATGAAGTTGGAGGGAGGGCGATTCAGAGGAAATGTGAGGAAGAATTTTTCACAGAAAGGGTGGTGGACAAGAGGAACACCCTGCCAGAATAAGTGGTGGGGGGCTGAAACAATCACAGGATTTAAGAATTCATAGGGCAGACATAAGGGAATTCTGGAAGTCAGAATAAGGGGCAATAGACTTCTAGAAAAATGTAAAGGGAACTTACAAGCTCAAATAGGCAGACTGGGTAGGCCATAGATCCTTATCTGCTGACAATGTCTATGTATCTATGTAGAAAGCATCACCTCCTTTTGCAGCTGAGCTATGAATCGGTTGGTGCCCACATATGAAAAACCTATTAATACACCCAATCTGCGGTGTCACGTTTCTATGTTGTTTTTAGTGCATGGAATTTTATTGTCTACCTGGTCATGGACAGACCAGAATTCAGGTGAAAAAAGTGGTTGGCTTCTAATAGCAGTTTTGTTCCTCACTTGTCCGCTAACTCTGCCCAAAATATAATTTTTTTCAAAGCATGCCAACAGTGGAGCACTATTGCCTGGCATAATACTGTTCACTGCCATACTATGGTGCTAAACCCAGCCTGTGTCCTTCACACTATTTGTCCAAAATGAAACAAACACCCCTTATTAGATGTTTCAGGATACTCTATTTTGGAGGCATTTACTGCTGCCTGCTCAAAATCCGTTATTATAAACTTATGCGACAGACTTAAATCAGACTCATCTGCCAAGTCATGAAGGTCCTGGAATAGTCAATGATGCTAAGTTACAATTTATTGTTTGTTATACATGTCAGGATTATGTGAATACAGGCAGTTGTAATGTCAGCATTTTTCATGTCAGGATTTTAGTATGTCAGTATTTTGTGTTGTCAGGATTTTACATGTCTCAGGATTATGGGTGTCGGGATTTAGTATGGATCCCGGAAAACAGAATGGTGTGATACATGTATCTGTCATTGTGCATGACCATTCCGTTTTCATGTGGGTCACTGACAATATTTGCAGTTTGCATGTCTGTTACTGTTCTCTTTTGAGACCACATGCTTACTTCATTTTGTAGTTGGAATATAGACTTTGTCACTCTGACTACACTTTTCTTGATCATTTGCTGCTTGAAATTTAGTATGATCCTGGCATTTTTGCTCCTTATTTTGCATTGAGCAGTTGACATGGTTTTGTTTTTTTCCCCAGGTTTTAGGAGGGGGAAAGGATGTTGGGGTGGTAGTGGATGCCAAAATGAACAACTCGGAGCAGTGTATGAGGATGGCAGTGAAAGCAAATAAAATGCCTGGGTGCATCGCCAGGGGGATAACCTTCAGGAGACAGGATGTGCTTCTCCCTCTGTATAACTGCCTGGTTAAACCACACCTAGAGTACTGTGTGCAGTTTTGACATCCGTACTTGAAAAGGGACACTGCACTTCTGGAGAGGGTCCAGAAGAGGGCAACCAGGATGATGCAGGGTCTGGGGGAGAGATCCTATGAGGAGAGACTTGAGGAGCTCAACTTGTGCTTCCTGGAGGAGAGAAGGGACAGAGATGATAGGTTGAGGTCTTTAAATATCTTAAGAGATTAAATAGGGACAGCTTAAATAGGGTGTTCCAGCTGAGAGAGGAGGGGGCCACCAGGGGGCACTCAATGAGGCTGGTTTGTCTAGGGGCAAGGCTAGGAGACACTACTTCACTGAGAGGGTGGATGCTTGGAACGCACAGCCTATGGAACTGGTGGCTGTCAGTACAGTGGAGGGATTCAAGAGGGGCTGGGACAGGTATAAGGAGAAGGTCAAACTGAGTAATGTCAGATGTGGAGGTGTAACCCCAATAGAAGATGGGGTTGGGGGGGTTCAGGGGAGGCACGGAGGGCAGCAACAGTGTCCTGGCTGGGTGCTAATTTTGGAGCAGACTTAATAGACCATTAGGCCTACTCTGCTGGCAATTTAGTATGTTAATATATAAAAACAGTTTGCATTTGGGTTGCAATTTCATTATCTTGATTGCTTGCAGAGGCAGTTGATTCTACTTTTATTTCAAATCTGGCAGATGCCTGTGTGTGTTAAAAAAAGAAGAAAAGAAGTTTGTAATATTTATGTGGCAATTTGAACCTCAGATGCAGCTTCTCTTGCACTTTGGGTTTTAACCGTGCTTCTGTTGTGTTTCACTTGATTGTCTAGATGCATACTATTTTAAGGTACAGCGTGGGTTGCTGGTGTACTGGAGGTCCTTTGCATGGCAATGTATGAAAATCAGGCTACTGAATGTTTCATTTTCATGAAATAATCATTCTTTATATTCAAACATTGTTTTTCCACTTGTGCTACACTGTCAGGCTGGTTCAATCCATGTGGTGATTTGCACCAGGTTAGCACAGCTTATCATGGCTTTCACACAATTGTGTAGCTTTCCTTTTGAGAGCCTGCTTACAGCCAACTTATAGGTATAGACTAGTACCTTATTAGTAAAACCTGTTGCTTCTGGATACATATAAAAAACAGTTTGGTTTTACAGTACTATGTTGTGTATTACCAACTGTGGATTGAGTTCAGTAGGTCTGGTGTGCAGTGCCATAAGAGAACTTAAAGAGCACCTTTCATGATGGTTCAAAAAGCTACAGCTTGTAGTCATTATATGCAGTGCTAGATCGGAAAGGTTGTGTGCATTTGTCATTTTTGGCCAAGGTTTACTCTGCCTTCCATAATTTGGATTTGTTTTTTTAGCCCTGCTGCACTTGCCTTTGCTCTTCAGCTGCTGGGCTGCTGGCTCCTGATGACATCACTATAGGGCAGAGGAGTGACTCGCACTGTGCAGTACCATGCAGTTGCAACAATGTTGCAAGGGAAACCTACCAGTACTCAGTGTACATGCTGTGTTCCCCCTTCCCCAAGACACCCTGTTAGCAATGCATTATGCAAAAATCCAAATGCCTTGTCAGTATGTTTTTTTGTGTGTATGAAATTGACTCTGCCCTACAGTGATGTCAGCAGTACAACCCTGGGCCCACGGCAACTTCAGGCTTGCTATAGAAGCTCTGGTACACCCTGCAGTTTTTAGCAGCTCAGAATGCAAAAACTAACTACAGTGGACAGTAATGAAATACAATTCCAGAATCAATGTAAAAAGGGATAATTTATGCATAAAAGTCAAAAGGACTGATGAAGGTCCTCTTTAAGTTGGCAATGATTATGAGAAAGAGGGCTTATAATGATAATTCAAGGGATTAGCTCAGGATTATGTGGGGAAGAGCTCCTCCCCACAGCATATTAATTAAAGCAGATGACTCGCTCTGCTTAGAGTGAGTCACACCTGCTGCACCGCTGGCGTGCTCTGGGCGCTGTTGCTGCTTCTGTTTGTTCCCTCCCCTTGTTCATTCCTTCTGCTGCATCGTCCTAGCCTCCCTTCTTTCATGCCTGTTGCCTTGTTGTCTGTTTCCTTGCTTTCTTGGGGTTCTGTCGCCATGCTATACTCCTCAATACCCCGCCCTATTTGTTTTCATCGCTTGGTTTACGCTTTGCTTCCTCTCCTTCTGCCTATTGCTCATTTTTGTATGTTGCTCTGTCCCATATTCGCTCCCTTTCCTCCTGTTTTTTTCTTCATTGTTTGTTCCGTTTCTTTGTGGGTCTAGCCACACCGCATCTCTCCCCCACGCTGTCCTCCTCATTAGCCTACGCTCGTTTTAGCTCCTGCTTTCTCTTGGTTGTTTGTCCGCTGTTTTCCCTTGCAACCGTCGCTCCAGTGCCGCTGCTAGTTCATCGCCTCCATTTGTTTGCTGCCGTCCCTTGATTCTTCCAGTGCATCCGCATCTCAGCAGCGTACCATTCACCACGGACCGTGCTTGTTGTCATGACTCTTCTCTTGCTGCCTAGGCTACAGTCCTCCCCATTGTGGACCTCTTCATGCCATGGGTCTACATGGGCTAGTTCATGCACTGCCATTCAGCGTTAGCAGCCAATTCCAGATCAGCTGTCTGCTACTCATTTGCATGTTCTCATTGCCTTCCTTATTGTCTTCCTCATACGCTCACTAATTCTGCCCTGCTCCATTCCTGCAAGGTTTCCGCTGCCTTGCGAATGCACTACCTGCTGCCTTCCTTGGCTCTTCGCAAATCCTGAAGGACTTGCATTGTTTTTTATATGACGGATGTTATTGACAGTCTCAGCTGTACCTATGCTTCATATTGATATGTATATTTATCTCTTTGTTCACTTGCATGTACTTCGGTCACCACTAGCTGGCGTATTCATTCCGTTGTCCTTCTGACTTCCAGTTCATTTCCAGAATTAATTTCAACAGTACCAGTTCTCGCCTAGGCATGTCTACTTTATTCTGCCTCATTGCAGCTCAGCCGTCCCACCTGGTTTCCCAAACCAATCTGGACTGCGTCCTGTGTTGTTCTGCTCCTTGCTTCTATTGTTACCTTGATAACAGTCATATGAGGGGGTTCAGCCCCGAATCCTATACCCAGGGACATTGACTGCTGCTTAATCGCCTTCCCTATTTGCTCTGCAATTATTATTATGGTTTGCCTCAGGACTACTGCCTACTGACCTTGTACATATCTACACTTGCTTATACAGCTGTTGTTCATGCTTCACAATACGTTTCCAGTCATACTACCCTCCTTTCAACATGGGATCCTGCTGCGCTCATTCTGCTATTGGCCTTCTCAACTGCAGCTTCCTGGTCATTCGTTCTAAACTCACCATGCTCTTCAGCTCAGCAGCTTCAGCTCACCTGCTTACCACCTGACCTACGGGTCAGGCCGACCTTCAAGGACTTTTTTGCACATGCTTACTTTCTGGCTGGCTGCTACTTACCTTTCCAAAATACTTGTGAAGAATCCATCTGTCCCTGCTTACTTCCGTAGGTATACGCCCTCCTTCCTCACCTTGCCAGCTACCTTCCGTGGAGTATAGCCATCGATATTTGCCTACTTGTCAAAACTGTCAAGTCAAGCCATGTGTACACTCTTCTGCTCCACTGCCTCGCCAGCTCAGAGCCTACTGGTTCACCATTCTATACACCTGCCTGCTGTCATGGCTGCCAGCCCTAGAGCTCCTTAATATGGAATCGCATTGCTTCCATTATCACCTGCTTCTATGCCATACACTCTCCCTTCAGGCTGGAACATTTACCTGATACTGCCATGCTTCTATGACCTGCCTTTACCCATCAGGCTGAGAGAATTGCCTTCTACTTGCTTGCTTCACTGACTTGCCTTCGCCCTTCAGGCTGGGAGGTCTACATATTTCTCCTATGCCTCTGCACTTGGCATTCGCAATCAAGCTGAGATTGCTGCATGCTCCTCACATTTATGACCTGCCTTCACCCTTTGGGCTGGGAGGTTTCTATTTTGCTCTTCTGACTTGCCCTGCTTAGGGCCGGAGATTCACACTTTTTGTTATTCGCCTGTTTGCTGCCATGTCAGCTGCTCAGAAGCTCCTTTACTGGATTACATCTGGCGTTTCTTGGATGTTTTGCCCTGCTGCCTCAGCCATGGATTTACTGATGCTTCTCTTTCTACGGCACTTAGTCAGCATCTCCTGCAGACTTTCCTTATCATGGTTGTGCTTTACTGAATTCAGACCTGTGACAACGCTACTTCATTTGATTCAGCCTCTTCAGTTATCTCCATCTAGGACTCTTCGGGTCTCATCTGAATTTCCTTCCTCGAACTTTGCATACCTTCAGTTTGGATGTTATTCCTCTCTTCCAGTTGCCATCTCTGCCTCAGTCTCTTCCACAGAATCCCTATCTTCCTTGATCTGGATACATCGGTTCTCAGCATCATTACATTCTCTAAGTCTGCCGTACAGCTGCAATAATACTGTGCTCAAGGATGATTCAAGATGCATCTCATGGTGGCTCTATGCCACTCTTAATTTATTAGCTGACCTTCATAGGTATAGCTGCATTCATGTTACCTAGAGCTACTTGCCTCTCGTACCTCTACAGCTGATGGATTGCTGCGCATCTCGTCGAGGGACTATCTTCCATGCTTGATTTCTGCCAGCAGACATTTCTGGTCTGGCTGCTCACATACTGGAATCAGCCACCTCTCTCCTAACTCACCAGCTATCAGTGCAGCTACACTTTCTTCAGGGGCTGATTGCCACGTCCTATTCCTTCTCATCTGCCTTCGTGGGTGCACTCCTTGATCCTACTACCTCTCACTTCGGATTAGCAGTCCAACTGACTTGCTTACTTTTTGGGCTCACCATATTCTACTACTTGGATGCTTCATACCTCACACCAGTGTCTCCAATTATCCTCTACAGCTTGCCATTATTCCAGCTCAGCTCTACGACGTTGCCTTCATATCAATTCCTAAGACTACTTCACTTATCAGAATTGGATTCATCAGTCGGTAGTCGGCCATGCTTCCTCTCTCATTATACGTACTCATACAAGCCTTCTATTAGAAATCAGGAAGTCATACTACTTATTCATCCTGCCTCGCTGACGCCAAGTTTGGATGCAACTATCTCGCGCCTGGTCTCCTGTATTGAATTGCCAGTCATCAACTTCATCTCCACCATCATACATTTCCTGGATTATGCCTCTATCAACTGAAGTCCGGAATAAGGTTCTACATATATCCACTCTCCATCATTCTGAATTGTACATGGATTCTCAGACTCGGACTTTATTAGGAGGAAATTACTTCACTGGACATTTACAATTCAGTTCTTTCTTAAGCTCTGTTTATCTGGATTAAATTCTACAAATTAGAATTCAGATTTAGCTGACTAATTTAGTTTAATTAGTATTTCTCTCCTTTAGTATGCCCAGAAGGACGGGCAGGTCAGTAGCCATGGGTACTCAGAGGTTTCCCCCCCCAAGGGGGTTTTTCCTCTCCTGAGTGCTACTGGTCACACTCTCCAGAGTTGGAGGAGGTGATCGTCTATTCCTATCATTATTAGGTGTTTCAGGCATGGCTTCTTCACCATTCAGTTACAGATCAATCATTGATATTATATTTTTGGGCGCTTTCATAATTCTAAACCAAGCCTCCTTCCTACAGGTGGGATACAGAGAAAGGGCAAAACCATCAAATATTATCAAACTACTTAATTCAAGCATCCAAGTACCTAAGCACAAATAATTCCATACTACTACCTAATAAACATTGTCCTTTTAATGCTGGCTTCTGTATCCAACAACCATCTACATCATTCCACTATGTGTGTTACATAAGCACTGAGCTGTGAAACACACATAATTGAAGGGATTAGCCCAGAATTTTGTAGGGGAAAAGCTCTTCCCCCACAGCCTATTTAATTAAAGCAGCTGACTCCCACTCTGCTTAGAGCGAGTCACACTCACCCACCATCCTCCCCGACACCTCCTCCTTCTGCAGCACTCTTATCCCACCAGGGGGCTTTCATAATTCTAAACCAAGCCTCCTTTCTACAGGTGGGATACAGAGAATGGCCAAAACCACCAAATATTATCAAACTAATCAATTCAAGCATCTAAGTGCCTAAGCACAAATCATTCTATACTACTACCTAGTAAACATTGTCCTCTTAATGTTGGCCTCTGTATCCAACAACCATCTACATCATTCCACTATATATGTTACATAAGCACTGAACTATGAACCACACATAATTTGCTTATTGCAGAAAAACTCCATTTGTTTCTCAAAATGTATCATTTGCACCCACAACCAATACAAGTTCTGTCAATGTGAACTATTCAAGGATGCAAATGAGCTGTGGCAGTCAAACTGCCAGCAGCAAGTCAGCATTGAAAGCCTGTCTCTCTTATAATTGCCAGCCCCTGTTCTCATACAGCAATGCCCTTGAGACATGCAGAACTCGATCCTCAGTATCTAATAAGGAAAACACTGAACTAAGCTGTGCTCCACACTCACATTTCTTACGTGTTATTTCTGAAACTATGGAGCCTTTTAGAAATAGTCAGCAATAGAACAGAGAAGCTTCAAAATACAGAGTTGTTGCTTTAGAGTTCCATGCATTTAAATCTTTTGTGTTGTTACAGATCATTTCTGTTATATTACAGACTCCATCTACTTGTTAAAACTCAGATTTTGCACAAATGACAATAAAAGCACATTTGCACAGCATGGAATTATCGAGCTATGCAAATTAGCTGTGACACAGAAAGTAGATTAGCAGCAATCTGGTATTGTGACTCCTTTTATGTTCTGCTGCAGTTTACTGCTGTTTACTGAAATGCCTCAGAGAAAGTGTAAATGCTGTTTACCAAGTAGGATTCAAAAGAAAAACACATTTCTTATACTCACTGAAGCACTACAAAGAGGGGGGAAAAGCATTTGTTTCGTAACCCCTAGGCTGCCAAAAGAACTAGAATTAATCTGTTTGATTGAGCTCTGGACAGCTGTTCAGTCTGCAGTACTGCAAGCAAGGGTTAAATTGAAGGGCTGCTAAGACGTACAAGGATCATTGGAAAACTCCAAAGGAAGTGTTCCACAGTCTGAATCTGGTAGCTCATTTTAGAGCTAATGTAAGAGGGCTGCAGGCTCCGACTACCTGCAGCCTAAAAAGAAATAGGCGAAATTCAATATAACAGAGCTAATTCACTCTTTTAGAACAAAATTTGGCACACAAGGAGGGCACAGGCAATAAATCCATATAGTGGCGTAATTAGCGAGTGGCTAAAAATATATGGCAAAATTGAAAACAAGGGATGGTGGAACAGCCATTTTAATAATGGAATATTAGCAGTAGTGACTCATTATACAGAAATGCTTTTGGCCAATAAATTCAGACCTCACATGCATATGGGGGAATTTTTTCAGGATATTATCATTCCAACCTTAGCCATGGATGTACAATAACAAATGTTTGTACCAATCTCTAAGGAGGAAACTAAGATGTAATAAGTCAGCTAAAAATAATACAGCCCCAGAACCAGAGGGTATACCAGGAGAATTATATTTACAAAAAGAGGAGAATGTAATAGAGTACCTTGTTATGGTTTTTAATGAAATAATAACTGGGAAACAAGATCTGCCACCTGTTCTGGCAGAGAGTTTATTGATATATCTCCATTAAACAGATGGAAAAAAAAAGATATTAATAATTGGAGACCAATCAGCTTGATCAACATGGACTGAAAAATCATGTGTAAAATCTTAGGCAACGATTATCCCAGGCAGCTAAAACATTAATCTCTTTGTCTCAAACTTAGCCATCCTCAGAGGTCCATGTTTGATAATCTGAAATACTCAGGAAGTTTATGAAAGTTCCATGGCCCAGGGTTATGTTCTCAGTTTAGATCAGACCACAGCTTTCGATTTGGTGTCTCGTGACTATCTATTTGCAGTCTTACAGTGTTATGGTATTCCATCAGGTTTCATACAATGGAGCCGACAGATACTGTATATCATTATACCACCACCAGTCCAATGGTCAATGGTTGTATTCGAAAGCATGAGCCAATTAGATGCAGGGTGAGGCAGGGGTTTCCTTTGAGCCCCCAGTAGTATGTGTTTGCTATCAATCCATTATTAAGGAAACTTAACGTAGATATGAATATTGGTCATATGGTAGGCCCAACGGGCACATTGTTCATCACAGTTTTAGATAAGCTAACCTGTCCCTCCTCACTGAGGGACAGGTTAGCTTCCTTTTTGTTCGGAGTATCCTTCTCTGAGATTCTGCCCATCTGGTAAAATGGGAGCAGCAGGCAAAACTCAGAGAAAAGATCTCAGAACTCAATTAATGGCTCAAAGACTAGAGTAGCAAAAAGGGACATCATTACATAGGGGATTGGAAAGAATTCTGGGTACGGAACTTCTTTAAACATGATGGACTGCACCTCACAAAGAGGCTGTCCATGCACTAGGCCAAAAGTTTGATGTCTTTCACAATCATTTTAAACTTGCAGTAAGAGAGTGGCCACTAGCACCCTGTACGATGCGAGGAAAAGCTAGTACCCTCCCCATCACCAAATAACATGTCTTTCTTTCGTACAGCTATATAACCTACTAAAAATATAGGGCATCATAAATGCAAAACCAAAGATAAAAAAGCAAAACCAATACTACATCAAATAGCAAAAGGGATCAAACTTGGAGAGGAATGTGTGTGAATTCTCGCAGCCTGGCAAACAAGACACCAGAACTAATTGCCATAATGTCAGAAACTAAACTAGATTTGGTAGCAATAGCAGAGATGTGGTTTATGGAACACCACACCTGGGACATCACAATCCCGCTATTCAGAAAAGACCTTATAGGCAAAAAGAGTGTGAGGGGGGTAGCAATATATGTCAGAGAAGATATCAAAGATTTGGAAATCCTGGGGACCCAAGGCAACACTGAGACACTATGGGTAACCACTGGTGCATGGGAAAAGGTCCTGATATGAGTGGGGGCAGTGTACAGGCCCCCATCACAAGATGAGGGTAAGGACAAGGAACTATTAGAAGACATTCTAATTATGGCTCTCAAAGGCAAGCCACTGATAATAGGAGACGTCTACCTACCAGACATAATATGGGCCTCCTGTACAGCCACAACAGGGAAGGATAAAGAATTCCTTGTAACACTTCAAGGGGGCAGGGCTGACACAGCTAATGAACACATCTATGAGGGAGGATGCAATCCTCAACCTTGTACTAACAAACAGTGCAAGGGTAACAGATGTTAACATGGGGCCACAACTAAGCAACAGTTACCATCGATCAGCCTGGTTTACAATAAACAGACTGGAAGATACCTCACACACCAAAATAAAAATATCAAACTTCAGGAATGCAAACTTTAGGGAAATGAGGTCCACCTTTACAAAACTTCACCAGAATACAGTATGCCAGACAGAACTGCTGAGGAGTGCTGGGAAGCACTGAAGGATACACTAACCAGTGTAAGAGAAGAATACTCAAAGGCAATCTCGAAAGCAAAACAGAGAAGGAATCCACTGTGGTTCACAAAGCAAGTGGCATCAGCAGTAAAGGCAAAAAAGTAAGTCTTTCAAAAAATACAAGGAAACACACAGAAAATGACAGAAAAGAATACAGGACAAAGCTAAAGTAGGCTGGGCAAAAAATCAGAGCAGCAGAGGCACAAACCGAAGAAAGAATTGCTGACAGTATAAAAAGTGGAAACAAAACATTCTTCAGGTATATCAGTGAAAGGAGAAAGATCATGGGGGAACTTGTCAGACAGAAAACCATAGAAAGTCAGCATGTAGAAGAGGATGATCACAAAGCGGAAGTTTTAAACAATTTTTTTCTGCTCTGGGTTTACACAAGAAGTTAATGGAAATGGTCCATCATATACCTAATACAACACCAAAACCAGGAGGAGGACACAACCCCCATTACAAAAGAGAGAGTCCCACAGAAACTCGAGAAATTAAGAACAAACAAAAAAAAATGGGCCCAGATGGAATTCATCCACGGTTCCTAAAAGAACTCATGGTAGAACTTGCTGTTCCTCTGGCCACACTTTTCAACAAATTATTGGAAAGCGTACAGGTACCAGAAGACTGGAAGAAAGCCACTGTGGTGCCCTTACACAAGAGTGACAGCAGGGAGGAGGAAGGGAACTATAGCCCTGTCAGCCTCACCTCAATTGTGGAAAAATCATGGAAACAATACTAAAGGAAAGGATAATTGCATCCCTGGAGGCCAGCAAACAGTTAGACTCAAAACAACATGGTTTACCACTGGATGGCCGTGCCAAACTAACATGATTGAATTTTTGGACTGAGTCACCAAAATAGTGGATCAGAATGGAGCCATGGATGTTGTATATCTAGCTTTCAGTAAGGCCTTTGACTCTGTCCCACATGGAAGGCTCATCAACAAACTGGAGAACACGGGTGGGGAGTAACATAGTAAAGTGGGTAGAAAACTGGCTTTCAGGGGAGGACTCATAAAGTTGTAGTAAATGGCATACTATCAAGGGAGGGCAAGACGGCTAGAGGAGTCCCTCAGGGTTCAGTACTGGGACATGTACTCTTCAACATATTCATCAGTGACATTGTGGATGGAGCAGAGGGGAAAACATGCCCGTTCAGAGACAACACAAAGCTCTGCAACAGGGTAGACGCACAGGAAGGGCCTGCAGGGATGGAGTCTGACCTGAAAGACACTGGTGAAATGATCCAGAACTTGGCAGTTGAAGTTCAATGCCAAGAAATGCAACATCATGCACCTACAGGAAGATGCAATCCAGGGACAAATTACTTCCTAGATGGGGTTCAACTATCCATAGCAAAACAAGAATGTGATCTTCGGGTGATTGTCATGGATGATCTGAAAGTCAGCAAGCAATGTGAAAAGGTGGCACAGAAAGCCAACAGCATCTTGGGATGCATAGGAAGGGGCATTACCAGTAGAAAGAGGGAGGTAATTATGCCACTGTATAAGTCCCTGGTGAGGCGTCACTTGAATACTGTGTCCAGTTCTGGAGGCCTCACCTAAAGAAAGAAAAATATAGACTAGATATGATACAAAGGAAGGCAACAAAAATTGTGCAGTGTCTGCACCATGAGCCATATGAGGCAAGGCTAAAACACCTCAACATGTATTCCCTAGAACAGAAAAGGAATAGGGAGGATATGATTGAGACATTTAAATACCTGAAGGGGATCAACAAGGTACAGGCACAGGATCACCTGCAGGTAAGCAACTGCACCAGGACCAGGGGCTATGATATGCACCTAAACGGGGGCAGATTCATGAGCAACACAAGAAAGTTTTTCTTTACAGAAAGGGTGGTAGAGCCTTGAATGTCCTCCAACCACAGTAGGCAGGGTCAAAGATGGTCAGAGAGTTGAAACTGACATGAGATATAAGCATTGTTGAGAACCTAGCACAGTGGCCTGGGGGGTGTAGTAAATATGAACAGACTAGATGGTCCACACAGGCCCCATCTGCCAACACATTCTATGTTTTTATGATGTGTGCCTATTAGTAGCAGATCAAGGTTCTGGGAAGGGCCCTAGTGGTGGTACAGACATTTTCCCAATTCTCTGGTTCTTCTGTGAACAAGATGAAAAGTATTGGCATGTCAGTGGCTGATCCCCCGAATCAGTTAATTTCAGAGATTGCTGGTATCCAGATAAAACAGGAACCTTTATGGATCCCAGGGGTAAATTTTCCATTACCACTTAAATTTCAATCTAGAATATACAATCTGTTTTTCCAGTTATTATGATGCAGCAGGTTAAATCCTGTCAAATGGTCAGTCACATATTGGCCCATTAATAAGGCAGGGCTAAATATGGTTAACCCCATAGTTTTCTTCTTCACTGTTTTTATTCTAATCTGTTACCAGTTGTACAGGGTTGGCAAGTAGTCTGGGCTCCAGTATTTCATGTAAAGGATCCTACTTCTTTCAGAAATGGAGGCCCCAATGGGGATTTAGGGCTGTCCCAAGGGATCTGCACAATATTTATTAGACGTGTTTAAGAAACTTATACAATGGAAATTACTAGATGGGAGGTGTTGTACAAATCTAGGAAGGAGATGTACCAGTATATCCTTGATACATGTTTTTAATTACTCCATGTATTACTTGTCGGGAGAATATAGAGGAGAAGGATATTTTGAGACAATTAACGAGGCTAGGATACCACAAAAATGTGGGACACATTAAGGATTTGTTGTCACAACAAACTTATTGTTAGAAGTGATCACCACCACAAGTTTATACAAGAAAGGATTTATGTACAAGACTTCTGTATAAATGTACCTGAAACTATTAATCATTTATTCTTCGAATATTCATACATAACTAATTTGTGGATGTCCCTGACACATAAATGGGCACTTCCACAGCTCGCGACAATGTCTTATGAAACCTTAATTTATGGCAGATACGATAATAATTGGACACAATTTTTCCCTGGTACCTTATGAGTGATATCTGCAGTCATAAAATGGTCCATATGGCAAATTAGGTGCCAACATACTCTGCAACAAACATGTATCCCGAATACTGGACTCACAGAATGAATTACAAAGGAATTAGTTCAAATTTATATAAAAGAAAAAGCTTCTTTACCTGATTCAGTGATGCTGAAGTGGAGAGATACACCCATTAATGTGTTTGATGACATGGGTTGAAGGAAGTAGGAAATGTTAAGGGTTGGAAATAACCAGGAAGTTTACTATGGAATATAGGTGGGTATGTAGTTTTTTTTTTCTTAAGTAGTTTAGGAATTGATACCCTTTAGGGAAACTGGGGATAAATGTAGAGATGAGGGGTGTTGATTTTGGAGACATGTTGGGTTTGGTTTGTTTGCTGGGTTTGGGATTCACAGGATTTTTATGATTCATGTATATTGTATTGCCATCATAGTATTTCTATAATAAAAAAATTCCCCTACTGTTTTCGAGAAGTGCCATGGGATCTTTAACATCCACCTGGACAATCACTAGAGCAGGCAGGCAGGACCTTGGTTTAATGTCTCATCCAAAAGACAGCACCTCAGGAGTGCAGTATCTCCCTCATGATGCACTACAGTGTCAGTACTGGGATTTACCACAGGTGCCTGGTGTGGGGCTAGAACCCACAACCTTTCGACCTTCCGGACTCAGAGGTGAGTGTGCAACCTGCTGAGCCACTGAAACTGATATCACCTTAACTTAAACCTGAATGGGCAATGACACTTTTATATAAGTGCACAGTGAAAAAGACAAGCATTTTGGTACAGATGATGCACAGTGAATAAAAATATATGGGAACTAGTGATTAGTACAATAAATGACAGGTACATAAGTGCAATAGAACTCTTACAGGGGTGTCAAAACATTTGCAGATAGACTGAGTGGTGAGGTACTATGAACATGCTTTTTGAACTGAGATGGTTGTCATTGCACTTGTGGAGGAACACATCCTGTTGTTGTTATTGCTCTCTGGTTGTGTATTTTCAAATTATGATTTTATTTCATGTAAACTTGTGAACTATGCTGTAATATTTATATGCGTAAAAGGACATAGCAGGAGTCAGTGCCTGTTGGGATTAAGAAAACAGATACTTTAATAGAAGTGGGGGATCTCATTTAGGGTAAAAAAAAAAGAAAGTCAGTGTGTTTTTCTGTGTTGGGGAATGGGGACTGTATCAACTTCTTAGTTTGCTAAGTCAGGAGTACAGAAATTAATTGGGGGTGGTTTAAGAAGTAGAAACCAGGTGTCTCCAATTACAGTTCCCTGCTGCTAGCTTTTAGCAAACAGGATTCTTGCTTTCAGAGCAAGGAGCAGCTGACTAAAAAGCTAAAACTTTTCTTACTAATTGCCCTACTTCCCTCCCATCTACCCTCCCAACCTTAGCCAATTCCACCTTTATAGGCACTGGATTTGACTGACAACAGGAACTTCCTGTTTGGCAGTAGGAAGGAATGATCATTGAGACACACAAGTTTTGTCATCCTTGAAGGAAAAGATTAGCTCTCCCTTCCCCCTAGCTGCTGGAGGTCTGACTCTGAGCAAGGATGAAGGAGACTACTGAAGAATACAGGAAGTTCCTGTCCCAGAATAGGAAATGCGAGAGCTGTAAGGGCACATAGGCAGTAGGAAAGTAGGTGAAAAAATAAATAGTGGGAGGAGAGAGTAACCATACAAAGCAACAAGAGAGGGGCCACAAACTAAGACATGATGGGAGTGGTACAGTGCAATGGCTGTGGGGTGGCAGTCTTTTGGGAGACATTCTGGAGGCTGCAATGCTGCCCTATTTGCAGGCACCTCTCTGGTCTGAGGGAGGAAGTTGTCCATCTCCAGGCCAACATGACTAGGATTCATGAAACCTCCTCCCCCACTCAGGGACCACCAGGGCCACAGTCACTGCCTGAAAGGTTGCCAAGAAAGAGGAGCGGTTAGGCCAAGGTGGGGTCAGGAAGGGTAAGAGTGGTGGAACAGAGGTGCATCTCTCCTGTTATACCTCTTCACAATTCATACACTGTTCTGGTGGAGAGTGGTTCTTCTATGGAGGCACCTGCAGTAGAGACCAAGGAGGATGCTGGAAACATCCACAAAGGAGACCCATAGGAGGGTAGCATGAGATCCCACAGGGGAAGCAAACAACTCCTGGTGGGGAACTCAGTCGTTAGAGTGGTAGAACAGGGGGAGGGGGGGAGAGTGAGGTAAGGTGCCTGTTTGGTGCCACGGCTTGGAGGGACAGGGAGTGATCCTCAGGATTGTGGGAGCAGCAGCACAGGGGAGGAAGCTGGATGTCATTGTCCACCTAGAGACTAATGACCTGGCTGGGAATGGGATCTGAACAGTGCAAGAGGAGTTTGTGGAGTTGATCAGGGGTATTAGACAAGTGTAGCATGTACGGTAACCTTCTCAGAGGTGCTGCCTGTCTATAGCAAGGATGATTCTAGGGTACTCCGCGCCATGGGATTCAATGAATGGTTGAAAAACTGGTGCAGAGCTCAGAAGTTTGGCTTCACTGGGGTCTGGGGGTCCACCTAGAGGGATACAGGCCTATACTGATGCAATAGTCTGCATCTGTCCAGGAGGGGAACCAAGATCCTAGGTGATAGGTTTAAATGCTTCATTGGCAGGCATTTAAACTAGCCATGTGGGGAGGCACTGAAAAGGAGCAGGGAAATCCCAGCCTTCCCCACTAAACACGGTAGTTAGCGAGGTAAACACCAAGCTAGAGAAGTCAGTAGGTAGCAGGACAGGGTAAATGGAGAAAAAGGCAAAGGCAGTAAGGACAGGGATGGGGCTAAAAGTGGTAAGGCCATCAAAAAATGGAGAGTGATAAGTACCAGTGCCTGTAGTCTGGGTAATAAGCTCCCTGAACTAGTGGCCTTGATGGAAGAGGGATGCCTGGATATTGTGGCAGTCATAGAAACATGGTACACAGACAACCATGACTGGAATGTCAACATACCAGGGCATACAATCTACAGGAGGGACAGGGAGGGTAAAAGAGGAGGAGCTCTCTATGTAAGGGAAGGGATCAAAGCAATGGATCTAAAGGGTAAACAGGGAGTAGAGGAGGCACTGTGGGTCACCCTAGTGACAGGAAATGGCACCACAATTCGCACAGGGATTGTATACAGACCCCCATCTCAGGGGGAGGAAATGGATAAGGAGATGATAGAAGGCATTCTTAGAATGGCAGAAAAAGGGGAGATATTGTTGATGGGGACCTGAATATGCCAGATGTTAACTGAGTACCTTTGCTGCAGCCACATCCAAGAGCAGGGTCATTCTTGATGCCCTACAGGGGGCATGCCTCAGACAGTTAGTGTTGGAACCCACTCGGAAGGGAGCAATCTTAGACCTGGTACTCTCAAACGGGGATGGAGAGAGGATCTCGGATTTAGAAGTAGATAGCCATCTGGAAACAACTAACCACTAAACAGAATGGTTCATGATAAACACAGCCATAGAATCAAGCCATACAAAAGTAAGAGTATTGGCCTTTAGGAGGGCTGACTTTGGGAAAATGGGAGAGTGCCTCAGAAAAGCACTAGCAAACAGGCAAGAATGAGGAGTGGAGAAACAATGGGGAAAAATCAAAACAGCTATCACAGAGGCAACAAGCCTTTGTGTGAAACAATCAACAAAACAGAATGAAGGAAAAAAACACCACGGTTCTCAAAAGAGGTGGCGGGGAAGGTTATGGAGAAAAAGGTAGCATTCGGGAAGTATAAGGAAACACAGAAGGAGCAGGACGGAGAACTGTACCAGTTAAAGCTGAAAGAAGCAAGGAAGGCAATCTGAATAGTAAAGACCCAAACTGAAGAGAAGATAGCCAACTCAGTTAAGAAGGGGGATAAAACCTTTTATAGGTACATTAGGGAATGAAGAAAGACCAAGGGAGAGATAGTGAGGCATAATATAGAGAAGAGGTGGGCAGAGGGTGACTATGAAAAAGCAGGCATACTGAACAAAGACTTCTGCTCAGTATTCACAAAAGAAGAGATGGGGGAGGTACTGTATCTAAACCAAAGAACAGAAGCACTCGATGGGGGGGTCGATACCAGTCCATTTACAGAAGAAAGGGTCCTGAAAGAACTCCTAAAACTGAAGGTGGACAAAGCAATTGGGCCTGATGGGATTCACCCCAGAATTCTAAAAGAACTAAAGGGAGAACTAGTGACACCACTGACTACACTTTTTAACAAATCATAGGAGTATGGTGTGATGTCTGAGCACTGGAGGGGGCGGATGTGATTCCCCTTCACAAAAGTGGGAGCAAGACAGAGGCAGGAAACTACAGACCTGTTAGTTTGACCTCATTGGTAGGGAAAATGATGGAATCACTTCTAAGGAAAGAACTGTTGAGTACCTAGAGGCCAGTGAGGCACAAGACCCAAGGCAGCATGGATACACAGTGGGAAGATCATGTCAGATGAATCTAATCAATTTCTTTGACTGATTGACCAAAGTAGTAGACCAGGGAGGGGCTGTGGACATGGCATACCTATACTTTAGCAAGGCATTTGACACAGTCCCACACGTAAGATTAATAAACATGTTAGCCAGCCTTGGAGTGGGTCCCAGGGTTGTAGTCTGGGTAAAACATTGGCTGGATAACAGGATGCAGAGGGTAATAGCAAATGGAGTCCACTCAGAAGAAAGGAGGGTTACTAGTGGGGTACCGCAAGGTTCAGTACTGGGACTAGTCCTCTTAAATGTCTTTATAGGTGAAATTACAGAGGGACTGGAAGGGAAAGTATGCCTCTTTGCAGGCAACACAAAGATCTGCAACAGGGTTCATACGCAAGAGGGGGTGGAAAGAATGAAAAGGGGCTTGGCAAGGTTGTAGGAATGGTCACAAGTATGGCAGCTTAGATTCAATGCAAAGAAGTGCAAAGTAATGCACCAGGGAAACAAAAACCCAGGGGAAGAGTACACTGTGTGGGATGGGGAGGTACTAACAACAAGAAAAATGAAAATGGACCTGGGGGGTAGCCGTATCAGATGACTTAAAGTTAAGCAAGCAATGTGAGAAGGCATTAAGGATGGCTGAGGGGATACTGGGATGCATAAGGAGAGGCATCACCAGTAGAAAACAAGAAGTTGTTATCCCTCTGTACAGACAGTTGGTGAGACACCATCTGGAATACAGCATGCAGTTCTGGAGACCTCATCTCCACAAGGTCATAGACAGGATGGAGGCAGTCCACAGGAGGACAACTAAAATGGTGCAGGATCTGCACCAGAAGCTATATGAAGAGAGACTAAAGGAGCTTAATATGTATACCTTTGAGGAAAGATGGGAGAGGGGGGACATGATAGATTGACATGATTAAGAACCTCAAGGGAATCAATAAAGTTCAAGAGAGTAGCATCTTTCAGAAAAAGAGCTGTGCAAGAACAAGGGGGCACAATTAGAAGATAGAGAGGGGACGGCTCAGGGGCAATGTAAGGAAGTATTTTTTCACAGAGAGGGTTGTGGATGCATGGAACGGCCTTCCTGAAGAGGTTGTGGGGTCAAAAACAGTGAGGGAGTTCAAGAATGCATGGGAGAGACATAAAGCAATTCTTGTGGGGGGGTGGTAGGAGGAAGTAGGCTGTTGGTTAACTAGAAATTGCAGCTTATCCAATAGGTATGAAAATGGGCAGACTGGGTGGGCCATCAAAGTCTATGTTTCTATGTTCTATGACATCATTGGAAATGTGCTCATCTCAATTGAGTTTTCTGTTCTTATTACATGAATAAATATTTTACTATTACTACTTCCTTCTAACAACTTGAATTTGGACAGCCCTATCATACTTGTGTATCATTTTCTGCTGATGTGTGATGCAGTTTCTGAATGGTTCCAGAACCATAGCCTGAACCATATTTCACACTCTGTTTACAGTGACTATGGTGGAGTCACATTTCAGTGCTTAACAGCCTAACAGAGTGTCCAGTACTGGTTATTTAAAAAATGTGGTGCTTCCATCACTTTTTTAGCACTACATTCTGTAAAGTTCAGCTTACAATGATTGTGGTTGAACACTAAAAAATACAGTAGCCTCAAAATGACAGGGGTTGATGTTATTATCGGCTATCAATGAGTGAGGTAGATTTAAATGATAGTGTTTCTGACAATTTTTACTTTTTAGCGCTACATGCTGTAAACTGTGGCTCACAATGACTGGCCAAATGTGATAAAAACTACTGTTGGCTCACAACAACTGTGGTGGAAATGTGTTTTGTCTCTCATTGATTGAGGTCATTTTAAATGATGCTGCCTATTTTAGCCTCATGTCCTAGTCCAAGCAAAAACAAAAGCCTAAAAAGAAAACTGAGCACAGATATTCAAAAATGACCACAAGTTGTGGCTGTTTGCATAAAGCAGAAAGGCATTCAGATTGTTACCATTGATTGGGCCCAGATCCTAATTCAACAATTCGGATATCTGCCAGATGTTTCATTCAATGAGTATTCCTCTAAACACAAGTCTAAGAACCTCATTGAAGAAATCAGTAAAAACAACTTCTTTTAAAAATCTAATTTCAAGTCTGCAAGGAAGTCTAGCAAAGTGCATAAATTCTTATCCAAGGAACACTCAAACAAGAAAACCTGTGCTGAGGAGTCAATCTTTCATTCTAGTCTTAAAGAGACTACAAATGAGAAACATTTAGAACCTGAAAAAGGAAAAGCACATGACCTTATTGTCCAGCTTGCAGGCAATGATCAGATGCCCTCTTTGGAGGAATTCAAGCAAATGTTTCAGTTCTTTTAAATTATAAAGGAGCAATCCACTGAGATCCCAACCTCTAATACACCTACAGTAATGTCATAGAGGAACAAATGTTCTATGAGGATAAGTAGGAACTTACTTAAAGCCCTGGGGGAGATTTAAAAGGGACATCCATAAGCACCTTTTCATAGAAAGAGGTAATTCATGATAAGAATAGAGTCCAACTAGAGAATTAAATGATTACTAATCCCATTCTGTTTTTCTAAACTTAAATGAGTAGTAAAGTAAAAAAAAAAATTCAAACTGGTATGTTTTCCAATCTTCTCAGGACAGTCTTTTTGTGCTCTCTGTGCCTGTAGTAGTGTTTTGTTTACTAACAAGAATAATACAGGAACCAGGGCTCTGGCAAATGCAGTATCTACCAGAATGTATGCTGCAGAAGACTACAGCACTTTGTCTGGACCTCCAAAACAAAGCTGCAGATCATTCCTTTGAGATACGTCTTTTTGGAGATCAGAGAGTTATATGAACAAGGGGCCCGATTTTAAAAGGGACCTTAGTTGCGTTGCTCTGGGGCTGTGGCAAATGGGTGCATCAGGTACCCTGCAGCCAATTTTATAAAAGTGTGGGTCCCTACATCAAAGACCCAGGAGATGCCACAGCTGCAGGCTTGTGCCAAACATGTGCTGCACCTATGAGATTAGGCACAGGGATCCAATCCCCTGTATGGCACAACAGTAGAGGGACCATGAAGGTGGGGAGACATGGTGAATATGCCTTCCAGGAAGGGGTTGGGTCCAGAAGGAGCACTGTGGGTGCCTTGGGGGTGTCATTATTATGGCAGCAATGTCATGGTGTGAGGTGGCATCTGGCATGAATGCCATTCACAATGGCAGACAGACAATTGGACTTCTTAGTGTGGGGTTGGCTTTGACGGACTTTGGCCAGGCCCGAGGTGGGCACAGCCCTGGCATCTGCTCCATAGGTGCCAATATCCCAAATCATGTTGGTGGGAGGCAGCCTGCCACAATGTGGGGGGGCAGGGTACCAGGAGACTATTGCAGTGCCTGGAGAATGTTCCCTGTACCACTGGCAGCCCTTAACCTGCAGCTAACTGCTTCCCACATAAATGGGTTGGGATTTTGGCACCTATGGGGTAGGTGCCAGGGCTGTGCCAACCTGGGGTCAGGTCATGATCTGTCCCTGCCAACCCCCCACTAATAGATCTGATCAGCTGTCTGCCACTCCAAAAAGCACCTCCACCATGTGCCACCCCCCCCCGACATTGCTGCCATAGTCCCAATGCCCTCTAAGGGACCCTCAGTGCTCCTTCTGGCACTGACCTCCTCCTGGCAGGTCCCCCCATTCACCACAGTGTCTGGTAGTGGTGCATGACATTTAAACCACCTCCATGCTGGTTTGACCTGAGCCCCCTATTGTATCCACAGCAGGGCTTGCAAAATTCCAAAACGGTGATGGTCCATCACACCGTGGCGCAAGCCCCCTTGTGACCTGGTTCAAGGGTACTTCTGCCACAAGAGCAATGTAGGGCAGTTTGGGTGCAAGGTATCCCAATTTTGACACAGCCAGCATTTGAAAATTTGGATTGCCACAAAACTTGATGCAAGGAGCCTCTTGCATCAAAGCCGTTTGGCTCGGACACCTTGCACCAAAGTTTGCTTTTTGAAATCGATCCCAATGTTGATCATAATAAACCAGCTCCTAACAACAATATTAGTACAGGGGTACTACAAGAGCCCTACAGCACACAGAGATGTAAAGGTGGAGGAAGCAGGAGACAGCAGCTCCAGCTCAACCACCACAGCCAAAAACTAACCATTGATGAGTCACAGGTCATCACACTTCCTCATCCATTGGGGGGAGGGATGCTCATCTCATCATCTCCAGCAGTGAATGTCTACCACAGCAGACAAATGGGTATAAGAGATTATGAGAGAAGGCATCCGTGTGTTTTGTTATCACTCCAAAAAAAGAAAATATAAACACTGAAATCAAATGCACCAGAAGAGATGCAATAAGTAAAATCAGAAGTTCAAAAGCTGCAGTATGTCAATGCTGTGGAGAAAGTGCTAACAACAGAAACGGGAAAAATATTTCTGTCAAGATTCTTCCTAACAAAAAACAGGAGAGTGGTGAATGGTGATCAGTGTTTGACATTGTCTGAACAGACATCTAAAAAATAGAAAAATTAAAAATGCTCATCTTGCAAATAGTAATGCCATCTCTTCAGCAAGGAGACTGTCTCTGTTCCCTAGGTTAAGGACATTTACTTCCATATCTCAATAAAAAAACAAGCCACAGAAAATACCTATGCTTTAGAGTAGGTTCAAGCCAGTATCAGTACAGGCAATGCCCTTCGGAATGACTTTTGTCCAGGGAGTTTTCATGAAATGCCTAACAGTAGCCCCCAGTCATACCCTCAGCTGAGACAAAATGAAGGGGCCTGTTGGTTGTCATGATATCTCCTGATCATTCACTACACTTATTTACAGTTTTGACTATGTGTTTACTCTACAGATTTTTTTGAGGAATGTTTATTATTATTGTTTTATAAATGAGTTGCATTAAAAAAATTGCTTTAAAAAACATTTTTGCTAATGGACTTTTGTAGGCAATAAACTTTGCAAGATCCTATTTTTTTTTTTTTTTTGCAGTTAATCTTTTTATTGAGCTATAAAGAAATACATCATACAAATATGTAATGAAACTATTTAGATAATACATGCAGCAATATCTGACGTAGATAACATCCAGTCTACAGACTAAAGGAAAAGAACCCAGTTTCTGACCATCGGATACAACATTTGTACCCATACGGCATTCCTGCCATGCAATTATCGACCTTATATTTGATTGTCTGTTTACACATCTATCAATGGGGGATATGACCCAAGTGTATAATCATGGGAATCTTACAGAAGATGTCCCCATTGGGGAGTAGTCATAGGCAGGCGTGTTACAGTAAAACAACCTAACACAGCAGTTTTAACTTTTGAGAACAACCTCACACTGGACTAGCTTTCAAGGGGGTTTAAGTAGATCCTTGCTCTGAAAAACTTTCTGGGAACCCGATCTGTTTCGTATGAATTGTAGGTTGGACGATCACCTGGCCAGAAACTTTGAAGTGGTTTGAGCAGTAAAGTGGGACATTCTTGTAAAATATGCTAGTTTTTCCATAGCCAGAAACCTTCTTTAAGGGTTGGGATATTGGTGGAACACCATTTCCTAAGAATCAGCCTTTTAACCTCAACTGAAGCCTGCAGCAACCATAGCCTCTGAGGAGGTTTCAAAGGAGAGTTATCCTCTACCATATCTAGTAACAACATGGCAGGGGATAACGAAATATTACACTGTAGGATCTCTGATCAACAGGTTGCAACCTTCCTCCCGAAAGGAAGTATGCAATCGCATTGCCATAAAATGTGGAACAGATCAGCTCCTGAAGAACCGCATCTCCAGCACTCATCTTGCTGCAAAAGGCCCATGGCTTTAAGTTGCACTGGAGTGCGGTACCACAGGTGTAGTATTTTGTTTTGTATGAGAAAGCGACGGGGGTCACCACATGCCTGCAATGCAGAGATCCAGAATTTGCACCAGTCCTCCTCTGATATGATAAGCTTTGCCGTTTTATTCTGGCAAGGATTGATGGGTCCTGGACTTCTTCTCTCATCTTTTTATATATACAGCTTGCTAATCCCACAGGGGATTTTACCCATGAGGTGAGTGGCAATTTGGCCTTGTGTGCTGTCCCCTTAATTCTAGATGTAGCGCAGAGGCATTTTGTTTTTGATCAATCATTAAGTAGATTCCTTAGTTGAAGATATTACCAAAAGATATATTTAGGCAGACTGTATCTCACTCGCAATCTTTGAAAATATTCCAAAGCATGCCCATCCCGGGTTAACACATCTTTAATTTTGTGTATATGATTAGCCTGCCACGTTTTCCAGTCAAAAGGGCATTTGTCTATGGCCCATTGAGGATTGTTCCAAAAGCTGATGTAAACTCTTGGGCTGAGGCAGGATTTAGTTAGTTGCCCCACTTTATGCCAGGCTGAATGTTGCTGCCTTTAGAGTTATTCAGATCTGGAATTTTCTGGGAAGAAGGAGACCCCAAATATGTTGTGGGATGGGCCCCTAGTAGCACCCTAGATTACAAATCTATCCAAGCTGGCATATTAGGACTGTATTCATGGATTAGTCTACATGTTCTCGCAGTCAGGAAGGCATAGGTGTAAAGTTGGAAATTTGGCAGACACCAGCTTCCTTTATTCCAAGGGGCCCTCAGTTTGTCTGTACTATACCTCGGGGTCAAGTTGCCCCAGAGGAACTTCCCTATAATGGCATCCAGTTTCTGAAACCGTTTCTTGGGGTATCTTTACTGGAAGGTATGACAGGAGATAAAATACCCTAGGGGCTAGCATTGTTTTAATTGCAGACATCTTCCCTGCCATTGTAAGGTTGAGGTGTTTCCACCTTTCTACCTCAATTTTCAGGTCACTGATGAGGGGTGTAAAGTTCCTAGTGACCAGGTTGTGCACATCTGGGACAATTCTAATTCCGAGATACTTACTTTCTCCTGCTGCCCAGGGCAGACCAGATTGGTATATCAGATCAGAGGTAGTAAGAACATTAAAGGAGAGAACTTCAGATTTATTAACATTAATACGAAGCCCAGAGATTTCTGTGAAGGAGTTCAGCAGTGCTAGAATGTGAGGCATGCTAGAGGAATCCTCACTAGTTAAGATCAGGCAGTCATTAGCATATAGCTTAGTATGGTAATGATTTTCTCCTACCTGCAGCCCTTTAATGCCTGGGTGAGTTCTTACTGCTGCTGCAAAGGTCTTGATTGCCAGTACATACAATGAGGGGAGAGTGGACAGCCCTGTTTTGTGCCCGGTGTAATGTAAATGGCTCAGAGAGGGTACTGTTAGTCAGGATTCTTGCCATAGGGTCTGTATATTCCCCCGTGTGACCTTCCAGCATTGGTTCATGCCTTCATTACCACCCGCCTTGAATACTGCAATGCCCTCTACCTAGGGCTGTCTGGAGCTGATGTCCACTGCTTGCAGCTGGTGCAGAACGCTGTGGCTAGGCTACTGACTGGTACCTCTCAGTCCAGTCATATTATGCTAGTGCTGCACAGACTGCACTGGCTGCTGGTTCAGTGACGGATCACCTCTAAGGTAGGCTTGCCAATCTTTAAAGCCCTATACAAACAGGAACCGGACTACCTGAAAGGTCTCCTGGTTCCCTACATGCCCGGTTGTCCTCTCCGATCCACTGATGAGGGATTGCTGGAGATTCCCAGGGTTTGCTTAAAAACATCTGGAGCTCGTGCTTTTTCTTTTGCAGCACCAACCCTGTGGAATTCTCTTCCTCATTTGTTAAGAGAATGCCTGCCCATCAGTAGTTTTAAATCAATGTTGAAAACATTTATTTTCTCAGGCAACCTGGACTGAATTTTAAATAGATACTGCCATAATTTATATTGTGGCTATGCTCTGTACAGTGCCTTGACATTGATAGGGGCTATATAAATAAAGTTGACTTTACTACATAGAGTTTTGACCCACGTTCTAAAGTTATTACCAAAGTTACAGTGCTGCAGTGCCGCCTTCAGTTATTCCCATTCTATGGAATCAAATGCTGTTTTGAAGTCTACTGTGATGGCAGCCGCTGGAGTGGGAAGAGTTGCTGCAGTCTGTATCAGTGTAACCAGTGCCCTCAAATGATCCGCACTAGCCCTACCCTAAACAAAGCCTACCTACAAATGGTGTATAAAGTACAGGAGAACCTTCTCCAGCCTGGATGCAAGTGCCTTGGTCAGTATTTTGGCATCTGCATTTATGAGGGATATAGGCCTGTAGCTGGCAGGAGTGAGAGGTCCTTCCCTTCCTTGGGAAGCACAGTGATAATTGACTCCCTCAGAGTACCTGGTAGCACTTTTTTCTCCTCCACCTCATGTAACATATCTAACATTGGGGGAATTACCAATTCCTGTGTTAGTTGATAAAAATCAGCCGGGAAGCCATCACTCCTTGGCAATTTATCAGGGGCCATGCTCTTTAGGGCTGTGGACAGTTCCTCTCTAGTGATTTGTGCCTCTAAGTCCATTCTCTGGGCGTCAGATAAACAAGGGAGCTCCAGGCCTGCCATAAAAGGACGAGCCTTTTTGTTCATCCCAGGGCACGTGAGAGCTATATAAGCTTTTGTAAAAATCAGCCATCTTATGATTGAAACATAAAAACATAGACTTTGATGGCAAATAAGGACCACTTGGCCCACCCAGTCTGCCCATTTCCCTATCTATTGAATAAGCTGCATATCCTAGTTTTACCAACAGCCTACTTCCTCCTACCTCCCACTAGAATTGCCTTATGTCTGTCCCATGCATTCTTAAATTCCCCCACTGTTTTTGACTCCACAACTTCCTCAGGAAGGCTGTTCCATGCGTCCACCACCCTCTCCATGAAAAAAATACTTCCTCACATTGCCCCTGAGTTCGTCCCACCTCTATCTTCATATTGTGTGCCCCCTTGTTCTTACACATCTCTTTTTCTGAAAGAAGCTACCCTCTTGGACTTTGTTGAGTCTCTTGAGGTACTTGAAAGTTTCTATCATGTCTCTCTTCTCCCCCTTTCCTCAAGGGTATGCATATTTAGCTCTTTTAGTCTCTCTTCATGTGGCTTCTAGTGCAGACCCTGCACCATTTTAGTTGCCCTCCTCTGGACTGTCTCCATCCTTGCAGAGATGGGGTCTCCAGAACTGCACGCAGTATTCCAGATGAGGTCTTAGCAACTGTCTGTACCGAGGGATAACAACTTCCTGTTTTCAACTGGTAATGCCTCCACTATGCATCCCAGTATCCCCCAAGCCCTCCTTACTGCCTTCTCATATTGCTTGCCTACCTTTAGGTCATCTGATATGACTACACCAGGTCCATTTCCATTTTTGTTGTCGTTAATACCTCCCCACAACCACTGTGTACTTTTCCCTTGGGTTTTTGTTTCTCAGGTGCAGTACTTTCCACTTCTTTGCATTGAATTGAGGCTGCCATACTTTTGACCATTCCTTCAACTTTTCCAAGTCCTTTCTTATCCTTTCCACACCCCCCATGTATCAATCCTGTTGCAGATCTTTGTGTTATCTGCAAAGAGTCATACTTTTCCTTCCAGTCCCTCCGCAATGTCACCTATAAAAACATTAAAGAGGACCGGGCCCAGTACTGAACCCTGCAGTACTCCGCTAGTAAACTCCCTTTCTTCGGAGTGGACTCTGTTTACTATTACCCTCTGCATCTTGTTGTCCCACCAATATTTTACCCAGATCATCTTCATTAGGGGCATAGATATTACCCAGGAGAAAATTCAGTACAGCCAACGTCGGTACAAGAAAAATGGAGGTCCATTACACAAGAGGAAGCAGGAGGTTACACACCACGCTTGCAGCACCAAATACTCTTATATTTTGAAGGAAAGAAATCTTCAGATAAGAAATTGGGACACATTGCTTTAGAAGAAGAAGAATGATATATTTAAGGAGAGATGCTGTATACAAAGGCAGTAAAGGCATTTTTTGATATGGTTGTGGTACAGATATAGCACTGATGAACGCTGATCCGAAATATCTGCAAACTTTGATTATATCACTCATGTACAGATTTACTATACCATTGAGTAAAATACATTTTATATTACACTAATATTTGGTGAGTGGGCAGTTCTTTACCAATCTGTATATACTGGGCGTAAATATTAGCCAGAATGACCAGGCCAGCTTGGGTAGACATCTTGGCCCTTATCCACCTTTCTTCCTTGTCCGATTTTTGTTCAGTAGGTAACCATTTTAGGTTTTTATGACTTAAAAGAGAGACCCCTGCTTTGGCTTTGCCAGATGTACTATAAGCTTCCCACCCCACCCATTTCCTAACTAACTTTGGGGCTTCCAGTTTGGATAATTTGGTCTCCTGCAGGAAGGCTACTTGTGTTTTTAACTGTTTCAGCCTAGAAAGTATGTTTTTCCTTTTGATTGGTTAATTCAGTCCCCTCACATTCCATGAGGTGGCTATTATCCTTGCTGTGCCATCTATGGTCAAATTCAAGAGTCTTGTACTCCTCCCAGCTGCTATAATTCTCTGAATGATGTCTTAATCCCACTTGCTGTGCTTACCTAGCTACCTGCCTGCACCAGAAGTTCTTGCCCAAGATTCCCCACATCTCATTATCTACTGTATGTACCCATTCACTTATCTTTACAGATTGATTAAACCATATTGAACATATGGACAAACTGTGTCCTAAGTACTGTAGCTCTTAACGTATACCAATCTAAACTAACTACCTGAAGCTGTATACCTAGGGTCCTTCTGTTCCCCAAACATTGTTTCCATACTTAAAAGGTTAGCATAAACTGAATCAAAAGTCCTATAATGGAGTCTTCTACCACCTACCAGCTGTGAGGAGGTGATTCCCCTTTGTATACTCAGCACACTCCTCCTTCTGGTGCCAATGAGAAGGGGAGTTCCATGGGGAGAGGATGCACTCCATGTTTCTTCCCTCTGTGCAGTATTCTGCAGCCAAAGGATGAAAACAGAAGGGAGGTTAACCAGTAGGCTTGAGGGCTCAGGGGACCTGAAATTCCACTTACTATCTAGAGGCCCAACTTCCTGAGATTCCTGAGGTTCCTACTATCGCTCGACTTCTATTTGTTGGGGAGTTTGTGGATTGCTTTCAGGGGGGCACTTTATTCTTAGGGACATAGTTGAGATCAGAGAGGAGGTTATCCATCTATCAGTGTAGAACCCATAGTGGAGGGCAGCATTTCCTTGCCCTTTCTCTTCTCATTCGTTAAGAGATTCTGCCTTCCTCACCCTTCTCATAATTCCAGTTACACCTTATCACCATTATCTTATTACACCCCTTGAATAGATTCCCTTCCTTTTTCCCTTTATAACACACCAGATGTTCATTTGTCCCTCCCTCCTTAGTGTCCTTCCACCCTTATCCCACACCCTTTACAGCTGGAGTATTTTGCTCCAAATGATGACATACTGTACCCGCACCTGGATATACCTATAATGTGTAGCAGCTTCCCTCGATAACCAAAGTTATTATAGTCTGCTTGCTACTCCGAGTCTAAAATGGAGGGGGGGTGGAAACATTTTTATCTGCTCCCAACATAGGAACCCCCTTAAACTGCTTCTTATCTGGGGCAAACATACCCTTTTAATTTTCATGTAGTGTAAACAATAGCTACCTTACTTAACCCACTCAAAACATTTTAACTTGAACTGTAGAAACCTTGGGGCGAACATACAGTTGCACTACTAACTGTCCGCAAAACACCCCTCCCTCCTCTCCTATGGAGAAAGCAATAATGTTAACCACACATGGATGGGATGCTGAGACTACAAAACATGAAAAACATGTTCTGGTTATGTCAGTAAACACTTGCTGTGTTGCAACAACTCTCGTGCCTGCTATTCAGCCAGAGATATTAAAAAAAAATTGCGGGAGTAATTATGCCCTCCAACATTACTTGCAAAGACATATCTTCAGGCTCCAGTCTAGACCAGCCAGGTAGGAAATTTTCTGTTTCAATTGCTGACTCCTGCCATCAACCCCCAATCTGCTGTGCACCATCCACAGTCAGAGCTGCCTCTTATTACACTAAGGGTGCAGGTATAAAGTTTTGGTGCTGCAACGGGGCGTAACAGAGTTACGCAATTGAGGACAAATACTAGATAAGAAGCAGAGTCATAGTTGTTTCATCCCAGGGAGCCTAATTTTGTAATCTTAGGCTCCATTACATGGCAGTGTCACTCACTTCAGAGTAAAGACTGTCAGATCTAACTGAAGCACCTGTTTCGATTGGCCCCACTGCACTGAGGTAAAGTAAGATTTTCCAGTGTCTACTGGCTGAGGCAAAAAACAAGTGGGGGACCCAAGGGCCCCATGCAGTCCGTTGTGGGGTGAGATATTCAGTTGTGGATACTGATAGAAATAAAGAACCTTTCCCTGCTACTGGTGAGCCTGTGTTGTCCGTCGATCCTGTTCTTCCTTAGCCGTTTTGTTGATGCAGTGTGCCCATTCTTGACACAGTGGAGCCCAGTCAACAGCTGCATCTGCCTCCAATCCTTGCATTAGCACTGGCTATTCCTGTGGGTTAGAGAGGTCTAGAGCCATAGGGACCAGGTCTCTAAGGAGGTTAAAGCTGTTGGACCTCTAAATGGGAGTGACCCCCAGAGAAGTACTGTTGGCATCGGAGAACTGGCCCTTGCTCTGAAGGCTCCTCGATCTGGCTTTTAGAGGGGAAAATTTTTTCAGACGTATTTTTATTTCCTTTTTTTCTACCTCTGGACACTGTCTGTCATAGTTCTTCCTGTCCACCTTCCATGACTTTGCCTTGCATATCTTGGGCAGACCTCTTACCTGTTGTCTCCATCACTTGCACGCAATCGCCACGTGGCTGAGACGGTGAGTGCCATGACACTCGCCATTCCTCATGGATGTCATGTAGAAATTGTTCAACTTCACCAGGGAAATTGAATGTCTCATATTCACCATCATAATAAACTCTCAAGGAGGCAGGGTATCGTAAGGATGCTATAATATTGAGTTTGTATAGCTCTCTCTTATCCCCCGCATAAGCCCTCCTTTTCTTTGACAGTTCGAATGAATAATCTTGGTACAATTGCACCACATGATTTTCCCAGGCTAGGTTTCCTTTTTCCCTCATTATCCTGAGGCAATTTTCTTTCACAGGATAGCAGAGAAATCTGTAGAGAATGGGCCTAGGACATTCTCCATTTCTGGGCTTAGGTGCCAGGGATCAGTGGGCTCTCTCCAGTTCTAGCAGGAGGCTCATTGCTGACCTGCAGAACATTGGGCAAAGCAGGTTTTAGGAACAGCAGCATATCCCTGCCCTTGGCCCCCTCAGATATTCCCACTATTCTTATATTATTCTGACAGGCACGGTTTTCCATATCATCAGTTTTGGTTAATAAGTACTGACATTTTTTGTTTGCTTTGTTCGTTATTTTATTCCTTCTTTTTTTTTTTCTCCCGGTTTTGCTCTGCTGCCTTCCTGTTTGTGCCGTTTTTGTCTCGGTTTCAGAGCGAGTGTTCGGCGTTTGGAGTTGCCTGTCTGTGGACTTGTGAACGTCAATGACCTGTGTGTAACTCGAGGGACATTTTGGTTTTAGGAGTTGCGATTGGATCCCAAATCTACTGGTCTCAGGGCTGTTGCTGCTCATGGCATGTAGTGGATTGCTGGAGATACTACATTGGGGCTTGTGGCTAGAACTCTGTTTGTATCGATTGGATTAATACAGACTAGTGCTGTGGTTTTCATGGTTTGGAAGCTTGTGAATCTGTGAAACCATGAGTAACATTAAAGACTCAGAGATGTACTGCCCTGTGTTATCTGGATTTTGAGACAAGAAGAGTGGTGTGGTTTGGGAGCAGTGCTGGGTGGCGGGGAGGGGCCTCCTCCTGTGCCTGAGGCTAGTTTCGACTGTGCTTTTTGTGACCAAGCAGGAAAGCAGGAGTTCCCTCTATGCTCTCTGGGAAGCCGGAGTGCTAGTTGGGCTTTCTCCTAAGCCTTTTGTGGGACGAGTCCTGTAGCTTGACCTCTGAGGGTCTGTAGCTGTGGGTTGTTGGTGGCCGGTTGTCGAGGCCTGAGAGCTGGAGTATTATGAGGGCCCCCCCCTTGGGATTTAGCTGTATGCCCCAGCCCATCGCTGTGTTGAAGATCTCCTGGGCTGTGCCTTGAATGTGTTTGGGACTACAGTTTTGGCCATCGAGTTCTGTCTCTGCGGTAACCCAACTGGATTAATTTGGGATCACTTATGACACTGAATTTGGATTGATATTGCAGCGTGTCCTCCTGTATAACTACATTACTTTTGGGAATCTTCATTTTTTGTTACTGTCTGCTTGTTCCTCAGACTCTTGGTGAGAGCATAGTCTGGGATTGGGAAGCTTTCGTACAATCGGCCAGGGGAGGTGGGAACTCCCCTAGCCTATTTACCAAACATATGGAGTCATCTGTCTGATTTGCTGTGGAGGACTGCTGGATTATTTTACACTCAAACTGAAATAAGATTTTATATTTCGGGGAGTGATAGCAAGAGTGTGTGGGGAGGAGTTTTATTGCATTTTGCTGTTTAATTGTGGGAGTATTTAGGTTTGATTTATTATATTAGTGACATTTCTCCCCTTTGTCGGGGGAAGTGTTAACTTAGGAGATTTAATATGTTTGGTTATTTATGTTTTGTTTAGTTTATTGTATTAATTTTATTTTGGGGTTAGATTTTGTTTTTATTTTGGAAATTTAGCTAAGTTAATTAATTGGGAACTCCGGTGGGGGTATTGTGTTGTTATTGAAGTCTTTGGGATGTGTAGGAGGCCCGTTTCAACAGTTGTGTGCTATTCGCCCTCCGCCCTTCCCCCCTCCATTGCAGCTGTTGACATACCAGCACTGTAGAGTGCTGGGTATTGTTTGCAGGGGGAAGAGGAGAGTAGGGGGGTGCAAACAGTGCAGGTTGGAAGAGTGGGGCTGTCATATTGGAGTAGTGAGACCCAGAAGAGGCCCTGGGGTGAAATGGAGTCTGGAATGTGGTCCTTCATGTCTGGTCTGAATACCCAAGGGCACCTCCAATATTGGTGGGCAAGTAGCTCGAGCAGCTCTAGAGGCCCGTCCTACCTGAGCGGTGTTCTGTAACACCAGATCCATCAAATATTAGACTGCAGTTATTGCAGATCTTGTTGGGTCGGTGGATCTGGAGTGCATTACCAAGACCTGGCTGTTGAGAATGTAGGCCCTATATTAGAGGCCACTATTCCAGCCGGGTACTCAGTGTTACACCGCCAGAGGCTGGACCACAGGGTTTAAGACCGTACTGGGCCTCATGTGTGTACCAGTTGAGGAGGCTAAGTCATTTGAGTGTACTGTTGTGGCAGGTGTAGGTTGTAGGATTGCTCTCATCTACAGTCCACCAGGTGATGAGAAGCGGTTCTTACAGGAAGTAGCGGACGTCATCGTCGACATGTTATTTGAGTCATCCAGGCTGATGGTCCTGGGTGACTTCAATGCCTCAGTCGATGATGAACTCTCACAATTTGGACAACACTTCCTCCAATTGATGACTTCATTGGGCCTTATACAAGTTGTTAATTCTGCCACTCATAAAGGTGGTCACTCCCTTGACTTTGTCTTCCTCCTGGGGATCGAAGCCTTTGATTTGGGGGTGGAACCTGTTGGATGGTCCAATCATTACACCGTTGGATTCAGTTTCTGCACCCCCCTTTGTAGGCCTACCCCTGTGGAGATCATCAGGTACCGCCCTTTGCGAGATGTAAGCTCTGAGGGCCTGGTGGTGGTGCTTGACCAATCAGAGCTTCGGGGTCTAAGCAGTGATCCAGATGTCTTGTTCTTGGCCTATGATAAGGCCATCTCCTCAGCTCTGGATATCATTGCCCCAGTCCGTGTTCGTCCTCTCCCCCTTTGCCCTCGGTCCCCATGGGTTGATGGAACCTTGAAGGAGATGCGGCAACAAGGACGAAGATTAGAGTGTTGCTGGCAGAGATCCGCCCTCGATGCTGACCATCTTTGATTGATGGAACATTACCAGGTCTATCATTCTGCAATCTCCCATAAGAAGTCAGCATTCCTGTCTGGGGAGATTGCAGCTGCTCAGAACTGACCAGCTGAGCTTTTTCAAACCGTAGACAGACTGTGCAACCCAGCCTGCCTGCTGGTTTGAAGAGCCTTTTCACAAGTGGAATGTGAAGATCTTGCTCGCTTCTTTGTGGCTAAGGTGGCTGACATCAGGGTGTCACTCCAGCCTGCATCCTCTATAGGAGAAGCAATGGATCAGCGCCTGGTCACTGCCTCTGAGCCCTCCTGGAGTTCCTCTGACCAGCCAGAGTTCATTGATGTCATGCAGATTGTCCAGGGTATGCACCCTACATGCTGTAGTTTGAATCTGGGCCCAACTTCCCTGATAAAGGGTTGTTGTGATGTTATCAGCCCAGTCCTAACATGGATAGTCTGGTGCTCCTTGGAGACAGGTGAGTTTCCTAGCTCATTGAAGGAGGTGGTGGTAACGCCCCTCCAGAAGAAAGATTCTTTGGACCCAGACTGCCATGCTAACTACAGACCAATCTCCAATCTTCCCTTTGTGGGGAAATTGATTGAGAAAGTAGTGGCCATACAACTGGAGAAGCACTTGACCATCCATGACATCTATGACTCATTCCAGTCTGGTTTTCAAAAGAGGCATATTACCGAGACTGCACTGGTTTGGGTGTTCAATGATCCCTTGATGGCAAGAGATCAAAAGAGCCATTCTATCTTGGTTCTTCTCGATCTCTCTTCAGTGTTTGACACTGTGGACCATGGGATACTTCTCGAATGCTTGAGGTTCATCTGCACACTGTCTAGTACAGCCCTCAAGTGGCTTAGATCATTCCTCACTGGCAGAACTCAGAGGGTGGTGTCAGAGATAAATTCCTCTGGCCCAGTCTCACTGTCATGTGGGGTTCCTCAGGGGTCAGTGTTGTCTCCCATGTTGTTCTCAGTGTACATGCTGCCCTTTGGAGACATTATAAGAAGGTATGGGCTGAGGTTTCACTGCTATGCTGATGATACCCAGTCCTACCTATCTTTTGTGCCCAACCAGGGTAGAGCTCTCTCGGTATTTAACAACTGCCTCACTGAAATCCTGGATGAATTCGAGCTGGCTGAGGTTGAACTCAGAGAAGACAGGGGTGATGGGTTGTGAACCTGGGTTGCAGGATAGAGGGGGTGGGTGCTGGTTTGCCCTCAGGATTATTTCTGGGTGGCTCCCAGCTCCCAACCTCTGAACAGGTGCAGAACCTAGGGGTGATTTTTGATGACAGGCTGACGTTATGATCGCAGGTATCAGCAGTCATCACATCAGCCTTTTTACCATCTGAGGAACATCTCCAGGATCAAGCATCTAGTTCCATCCAGTGACTTGCCTACATTGGTCCACACCTTTGTGACCTCATGCCTTGACTACTGCAACTCCCTTTATCTAGGGCAACCTGGGGTTGATATCCGCTGCTTGCAACTCATGCAGAACACTGTGGCTTGGTTATTGATGGGTACTCCTCATACCTGTCATATTTCTCCGGTGCTGTGCGAACAGCTTTGGCTGCCAATACAGTGGCGGATCACCTTTAAAGTCAGTCTTCTGACTTATAAAGCCCTACATGGACTGGGCCCAGTCTACTTGAAAGAGCTTCTCGTATCCTACTGCCCTAAGCAATCGCTCTGCTCGGTGGACGAGGGGTTGCTAGATGTTCCGAGGGTTTCTTTGAAATCTTCGGGGGCCTGCGCTTTTGTGTACGTGGCTCCAACCCACTGGAATTCTCTACCCCGTCCGCTTCAGGAGTGCACATCTTTGGAGAAATTTAAATGTGCCTTAAAGACCCATTTGTGGTTGTCAGCGTTTTCTTATTGATGATGTCTTAATGATGATGTTTTAACATATTTTATGTATTAGTACTAATGTATTTGTGTTTTATTTATAGTTTTAAGAAGTTTACTGTTAATGCACCTTGGTTTCACAAAGGCACAATATAAATAAAGCATTATTATTATTAATCTGACCATGCTGTTCCTGAAGTTGCCCTTGGATTCTGTGCAGCATAGCCTCATGCTGCTTAACTGCAGTTTCTGTGCCTGATACTCCTGTTGCCAGGTTTTGTAAATCCATATTCATTTTAAATTTTGTAATTTTCACTTCTGCAATGTCCTTCAGGATTTGGGATACCATATTTGTAATTTTCCCCATGTCTGCTTCTTGTAGTGAAGCCTGCTGGCCCCATCATTCTCGGTAGTTGCAGCAGAGTAAGTTCATGAAAAGGGGTTACCAAAGTGTGACATGAGGGTAAATTTTTCAAATCCACAATAGATTCATTTTAATAGATTTATCAAGACACTGTGACTGAAGAGTCAAAAAGGAACCAGATTATGAGATAACTCCCTAGCAGGGATTGAGAATATCACCTTCAGTGTTGTGCATGCAACGAGGACACCAAACGTTGCACATGCAACAGTGGACACAACAGGTGTTTAACATGGGGGAAAAAGTTACTTTTCTTTTTGCTTTATTTAACTAACCATTTCAAGACACAATGACCCAAGAATGAAAAAGGGACTATGTTGTGCGATAACTCCATATCAGACTTGAGAGAAAAGCACCTTCAGTGTTGTACATGCAACAGTGGACACCACACAACTGTTTAAGTTAAAAAAGCATTGCTTGCACCCCTCTTTCACCAATGTCATGCAGTACTTTTAAGACCCCATCCCAAAAGAAACTCACCCAATTAAAAAAAAGCTGGATGCTTTTGCTGAAAATTTGGGAATGTGTAAAAAATTCCATTTGCTTGGACACCACAATTACATTAGTCACATAAAATTTTGAGTGAACCAGAAATGTTATATGCATTGAAAAACTAGGGTGAAAATGTTTTCATTAACAGACAACATCTGAGGTAGTTTTCAACATAAATTTACTGAAGTGCAACTAAAATAAAGTCTTCATAGAAGCAATGGAAAATCTGTGACATTTTCGAGCTGGACATGGAATAAAAATAAAATGGGTACACCTAGGTTTCTCAAACTATGAAATGTATCTGTACTTGTGGCTACCTTTTAAATTTACTTATCATGACTGTAATGGCTGTTATTATTTTTTTTTAAATCAACATACAAAGTTTTGGACACACTGATACCCCCATTTCATGGAATTACCCAGCCCTTCCAGATGCGATCTCCTTACGTGCTTCTTTTCGGCTGTATATTTCCCCACTGGAGCATGGTCTCATCCCAGCTGTGGAGTGACAACATGATTGTGCCAGACCAAATGTACAGTTCAATGCCTCACAGCCTGTACTTGTCCAATTTTCCTCAAATACAAACTCCGGAATGTAGCTCTCAGATAGTGGTTTCATTTAGTACTCGTCATCACCTCCAGATTTAGCTATTTTATCGATTGGACTCAAATGCAGATCCTTCTTAACCCCTCTGTGAAAATTAAGCAGCCACCATCTTGGTTGGCAAGCTCCACCCTCATCGCAAGATCGTATTTCAATAGTTTGCAGTGTTCTGTGTGCTGCTCCATTTACTGCTGTCTGGCTGTAGCAGCAGCAGAACTGCTAGGAAATGGAGTGACTGTCTATCCCAATTCAGATGACTGGTTAGTGTGTGGAGAACCATGAAACCTAGCACCAAGGAGTCCCAAAGCACCTGGCAACTGGATTACTGGTTACAAACACATTGGCAATGTATCCACAAATCTGACTGTCATGGCGAGTGGGCTGCACGCCCATTGGCTGTAGCTCTGCACCATCGGGCGGCAGCCCCACCGACAGTCAGTCGGGTGGTGGCGGGCGGCAGGCTGGTGGATGCTGTCGCCGCTCGCGCGGGGAAAGGGTGGAGGGGCTTCGTGGGTGGGTGGGGACACCAGACACCAGGGAGATGTGTGGGGAGTTGTGTTGTGACATTCTGCCTGGCGATCGGCTTTACGGTCCACTGACCACCAGGAGTTATTCGGGTTGGGGGGAGGGTTACATCTCGCCCGCGATCGCAGCACTGGGGTTCATACAGGCTCTGCCCGGCGATCGCTGTGGGAGATGTGTGGGGGACATGTACGTGTTTCTGCCCGCGATCGGGCTGTGGAGATGTGTGTGGGGGGACATGTGTCGTGTTCTGCCCACGATCGGGCTGTGGGAGATTGTGTGTGGGGGACATGTACGATTCTGCCCGATCAGGCTGTGGGAGATGTGTGTGGGGTGTCATGTAACTGTGATGCCCGTGATCGGGCTGCATTGTGCGTCGGTCCCCGATGGCTGCTGCCTGGCAGGGTGGCCAGGAGCAAGTCCTCGGGGATCGGCGCACCTACACGCAAATGGCATGCAAATGGGGCCATAAATAGATGCAAATGGCCCCCGCGCCTTGCATAAATTATGGCCCCATTTGCATGTCACCTTTTGAATATCGGACATTTGAGCATGGCGCAATGGTACTTGCGCCACCGCAAGTTTAATGCTCAACTCTGGCAACTTCTTTGATGGCAAGGTTCCACTGCGCCACGCGCAGCTGTGTGTAGGGGTGATATTCAAAGGAGTTGCTCAACAGTGCAACTCCTTTTGAATATCATCACTGCCACACCTCCTTACAAGAACTATTTTTGAGCAGCGCAGGGCTTGATCCTCAGACTGGCGCAGTTTGAATATCTGGGCCTTACTGTACATTGACCTATGACAAATCTTAAGTGTAAGGAGTTATAGCCCTATGATTGATACACACATTTCTCTTTTGAAAATCACAGTGGAAATCTTGTGTTTGGTACTGAATTAATTTTGTCCAGTATGCCAAGAATTTAATAGAAGCTAGAGTACAGAATCTTGGTTTACCTATTTCACCATATACATAACATGTAGGAATAGAAACACCTCCCTAAATGGATTTATAATAACTTAGAATTCTTTTTTTCCTGTGAATCTGGAAATACAAACCCTCAACTTTCAGCAGAATAAAGTAATACTAAAATTGAATTCACATCATCTGCAGTAATTGCTGAAAGAATAGTGTAAACACCAACTTTAAAATTAAAAATGAAGAAGAGCGTGCTTTATTGTGATGGCTTTAGCTTAAGTTCTAGACTAATGAAAATTCCAATTAAGATTCTTTGAGAACGATAACCCCATATATACATAACTACTAACATGTTCTATTTAATTATGTTCTATAACCCAGTTATATTTTTTTATTTTACTGAAGTACTATGACTTTGGATTTGTTTCATTGTTTATTTTCAACTTCAAACATGCCACCAATAATTCAAGACTTGCTTGTATGGTAGGGGGAATGTTGACCAGGGCAGTGGGGAAAAAACCCTACTCTTGCAAAAAGTGCCTTGGGTTCTTTGATGTACGCCTGGACACTCACTAGGACAGCACCAGAGATGGGCAGAAGGGATTTTGGTTTAATATTTTATTTAAAGGATGGCACACCCTGACAGTGTAACATCCCCAAATACAGCACTCAGGTGCCAGCATTTATGATATGTGTCCAATCCTGGTGTGAGAGTATAACCCACAACCTTCTGGCCCAGAGGTAGATGTGCTATCAGCTGAGCCATATTGACATCAGAAAATTAAAATTAAACTAAAATTCAGTATAATTTTCCAACGTTTCCCAGTTGGGTCACAGCCTCTTTAAGATCTAACAACTGGTGGCAAAATGTATTCATGTTCAACTTGGAATGCAGCCAGATATTTCAGTTTTGTGCCCACTCTCTCCAACTCCTACCCACCATGGTCCTGTTATGTGTGGCAATGTGTCATTCTGTATGGATTAAAAAAAATTTCTGCCAAACGATGTCTCATGTAATTTCACAACAGGTTTCATACTTATTTCCTAATACTCACAACAAAACTTTAAATAGACACAGGCACTGCTCGGTAACCAAAATCAAATGCAGAAGTGAAAGATACTGTTACACTCTTGAGCAGAATGAGAATGATTAGAAAAAGACATATGGCTCAGAATGTATACTTAAAAATGTGCACTCAAATATTGGCAGTGAGTATGCCTGCCTACAGCTTTGTGTTCTACTATATTAAATTAATATATACTACTATTATAATTATTATAAAACTCTATGTCTGAATGAAGCATTATTGTTTGCATATCAGACAGTTCTAAAATGGTACATACAGTACTACCACGGTATTAATCAGAAATACCCTCTAAGTGTACTAGAAGGCCTTTGCAGATTTTACAATAATGGAAAGGGATCCCGTATTTAAAATTAGTTTCCATAGGAAAGAGGTGACTTACAAGTTCTGCTTAGTTCACGTGTAAAGCATTTACCTGTAAAACATGATACAGTACCACAAACCTGAATTCTACCATGGGTTCTATCTGACTCATTGTGTGACCTTTAGCAAGCTACTTCATCTCCATTTGTTTTGGTACTCCCATTTGTAAAGGTGGGTATGAGAAGAAATCCTGAAAATAGATATTGCATCTCAGGCTAGCTAAGTTAAATAAACAGTGACATGTGACAATGAGGAAAGAGGAATATTTGCAAAGTGTGATGCCACTAAATGATATTAGTGCTATGTTGCTACTTTTCTTTAGAAACAGAAAGGAAAACTTTCATAATATAGCTGTGCTGTGCAATGGAGAAGAGAATCTTCAGCAATGGCCCCAACTGTTTATATTTGAACATTCAATCAGCTATTTAAAATATCAGTTAAGATGATGCTATCATAAAAGTAATTTTATCTTGCAAGGAAAAAAGTAAAAACATTTATGGCTGTGCTTTATTCTTTGAATTTCTGACAGGATAGTAATTTCAGAGTTCACAGAATGGGTTTGGGTTTGAAAGTCAAGATGTTTACACTCAGAATTTCCAAACACAGGCTCTTTCCAAACTTAAACTATTCACTCTGGTACAAAAACACAAACTCAAAGGCATGTGCGATATGCACAAGGAACTTTCCAAAGGTTCAGTAATGGACTACCCCCTTCCTCACACACACATACAGACACACATACACACTCAACTGAACTGAACTGGTTGTATTAATCAGTCGGGCTATCTTGGCCACACTAAAAAAAATATATACTTTATATACAATATGGATATTGACTATCGTGTTTGGAATTCATTGAATTCACAGAGTTCAGTGGTCTATGTAACCACAATAATGTTATGATTGTGCAACTGTATAATGACATTGTGAACATTCCACCCTTAGAGGTGCATTAGGAAGGGTCCCTTGGCTAAAGGTACCTTAGGAAGGACCCCCGCTGAAAGTGGACAGGCAGGTCACTGGAGGTGGGGAGGATGGTGAGGCAAAGAGAAAGTGTTTCAGAGGGAGGCTGGAAGGAACTGCTTATATAGCTCAGGAAGTAGGCATGGCTGGTTGTTCACCCATTGAGCTACAGACATAGTCTTTCAATTCAATGGCCTATGCAACCAGAAAAATGTGATGCTTGTGCAGCAGTATTACAATGTCATAGCCATTTGTACTTTCTATTCCATTAGGAATTGTCACCCGGTAGAGGTACTTATGGCAAGGAACATTGTAAGAGGGTTCCATCCTTAGAGGTGGCTAAAGGTACATTAGGAAGCAACACCAAAAGAAGTCTAGCAGCGACTGATAACTAGGAGGTAGAGAAGCAGACTGACAGCAGTAGGCAGTTTAACGAAACATAAATGGGATGCACATAGAAGAATAGCTCCAATAATATGGCTTGTGCTGATGACAACAAGGAGCTTCCTGAGGAGAGAGGGAATGGTTTGTAGGACCACCATCCATCTCCATCCAACAGCAGAACCCACTGTACCTAAGTAAGCTGAGAATATTATCAAAACTAAGTATTATGATCTGCTACATATAGGAGAGAAAACAAACCCTTTGAGGAGGAAATCTCTTGGGATCCAAGGCAGAGATGATGTTCCCTCCAGACTTGGGCTATTTTATTTAATGATGGCTCAACTACTACATTTGAAATTCAGTTCAGGGGGGTGGAAAATATTCTGATTTGGAGGTGGACTTAAACTCTGTCCCACTAACGTGAACACTGTGAATGGCTGTGAGGGTTCTCTGCAATAAGCACCACCAAGGTGGGAGGAGGAGAGCAACGACCACTGATGCACTCAGCCAGCTTACCAATCTAAAAAAAAAATCCAGGTGAACCAGAGGCAGTCATATGGAGAAGCATTGAAGATTCTCATAGTAAGTTCATACTACAACCAAAGGGTGAAGCACATAACCACCCTTCTCAGCTCATTATAAATTCTACATCAAGAGACGCTGCTATGCATCAATGGCTAAAGCTCCACCTGGAGTAAGGACAATCCCACTATGGGCCTGAAAGGAAGGACCCTACTCAGGCATCACAAGCTCAGGATGCAGACTAGGATGTAGAGTGAGACCATTAGCTAAGAGTGAGCTCAGAGAAAGTAAATTGATGAGCATTGTTGGCTAGCCCCCTTAACAATGGAGCAGGCCATACATGGTAATGCAGGGAGTAATACGCAATGTGCAGCATGGTAAACACCTTTAGCAAGGGAGTTGGCCATACATGGTAATACAGTGAGTAACAGGTGATGTCCAGCATGGTAAACAATTGTACACAGAAGCATGATGACAGTAGGAATTGCACAAACAGCTCGGGATAACCTGAGCTTTCATTCAGTGTGGGGCGCTTGCCTGGTAAGGTTATAGGATATGCGATGCAAGTAAAGGGGTAGGAATACTGGCCAACCAGTCCATCAAGGAGTACCAATTAAAGGTAATAAACAGTAAATACACAGAGGATTTTAGCAGTGAAGGCAGTATACAGACATGAGGTAACTGAACCACAAGGGGCCTCGATTCTCCACTATATCTCCCTGTCCTCCACCATAGATACATAGATACATAGATACATAGACAGTGTCGGCAGATAAGGGCCTATGGCCCACCTAGTCTGCCCATTTGAGCTTGTAAGTTCAGTTTGTTTTCCTAGAAGTCTATTTCCCCTTACCCCTGACCTCTAGAATTCCTTTATGTCTATCCCATGCATTCTTAAATCCCGTGATTGTTTCAGCCCCCACCACTTCCTCTGGCAGGGTGTTCCACTTGTCCACCACCCGTTCTGTGAAGAAATTCTTTCTCATGTTTCCTCTGAATCGTCCTCCCTCCAACTTCATCCCATGCCCTCTAGTCCTGAAACATCTTTTTCGCTTAAAAATAGTGTTTTCCTGCACCCTGTTCCTCCCTGTAAGATACTTGTATGTCTCTATCATATCCCCTCTCTCCCTCCTCTCCTCCAGGGAGTACATGTTCAGTTCCTTCAACCTGTCTTCATAGGACTTGTGATGCAACCCATGCACCATCTTTGTTGCCCTCCTCTGAACCTTCTCTACCCTGTCTATGTCCTTATGTAGGTATGGTCTCCAGAACTGTACTGTTCCATAGGAAAAACAAGGATGCCACAGTAAAGTGCCATGATCCACAAGCAGATAATGAAGCTAGTTTACAGTGATAGCTGTAGCTGAGCTGCCCTTCAGAGTATAATGAAGTATTGGAAGAACAGTAAATAGCTTTCAGCATTAATTAGTTATAGATTCCAGCAGTAACTAAGCTGAACAACTGAACAAGCACTGAAATTTGTAAGCATGGGTAATAATGAACTGAAACAACAATAATAATTGCTGGTACAATTGCATTTAAGCAAGTTTGAATCACATGGAGAAAGTAATACAGAACTGCAATAGATTCAGGTTTGATTCCCAATGAGTGAAAATAAACATGCTGAGTAAATTTAAATTCCCAATAGGGCTGGATAACCGAGGGTGTATGGAAGGAATCCGAAGTAAATAAATTAAATGCTGAGGGAAATAAGCAGGAAAGAACCATAGTGGAATGCAAGACTGCTGGCAGTATCAGAGCAGAGCTAGCACAGAGAGTGGAGAACAAGCTGCAACAGGGAGATGCAGCAAACTGAGAGCAGGAGCCTAGGCCAGGTGCAATGAACTAACAGAAGCAGCTGCAGCAGATAAATTGGAATGGGATCTGAAACATACAACAATTGCAAGAAAACTGATGGTGCTAAGCAGCTGAAAAAAAAAGGGGATTGAGCACAGGCCCAGGATTAACAAAGCACACACAAAGGGCAATGAAACTCCCCAGAGAAAAGACAAAACAAACACAGGAAACCAGAAAACAAGTGCAGAAGGAAGCACATAACAGTCAGAAACATAACAAATACTAGCCAAGGAGGAGAAACACACAAACACATCCAGCAGAAACAAACAGGTCCCAGAGCACTGATGATGGGAAGGGGTGGAGGCATGGCTGAAGCAGGCCCCAGGCAAGGCCACAGCAGGCTCAAAGTAAGAAGACAGACCAACATAGCATCCAGCTGACAAACAGAAAGTGCTTCAGTGGGAGGCTGGAGGGAACTGCTTATATAGCTCAGGAAGTAGGCGTGGCTGGTTGTTCACCCATTGAACTATAGGCATAACCCTTCAATTATTATACCCTAGCCTACTGGGTCAGTATCTCATACGCTTAATAGTGTATGTTAAAACCATGCAACAGGAACATGTAGGGTAGAGTGAGAGAGTGCAAAACCATGAAAGGGTGTATTCATGGTAGTGCACCCTCTCACTCTTCCCAGGTAGGGGATGAGATCTGTGCTGGGAGGTGGAGTCAGTGAGCAGCTACCATAGCTCAACAGGATGAGCCACAGGCAGCAAGGGAAGGAGATAGGCAGTGTGTTTGGGACTGGGTTTCGATTATCGGTTCCAGATGCAAGGAATTGTTTTTAATTTTTCATGCTTTGTGAGAAGCTAAGTGTTAACCCCGTCTCAGAGTTGGTTATTTTAGTTAGGGGGAGGTTCATGGGGCAGATCCCCCAGCAAAAGAAAGACATATGTCACAAGCAATATATCACACTGTATTGGCTTGCAACATTATGACCTTGTGCCGTACCCTAGTAGTGACATCAAACAGTTGTTGTATGCTCTTGAGTACATACTATTATACCACAACAACTTAGAATGCCCTTGTGTTGCTGTCTGATTCTGGGTCTCTCCGATCACACCAGTTCTCATTTCTGTCAGTTACCATGGATTAAATGAGGGATCAGAGATGCCTGCAGATGTATTTCCTAATATTGGGTGACAGTAAATAGGAATTCACAACCTGACTCCCTATCTCTACTCCCATACCTTCCCCATCAAACTGCTAAGTTAGCGCTAATGGCTTTTTTCACTACATTTCCAGTCATTAAGAAGAGTAATCATCAAGCAGTTGACTTGTTTTGTTTTCCTTTATCTAAAAATGTCAGGCAGAATTAACCTGAGCCTAAAGTAATAAAACAAATGCAACCAGACTTCATTTGTGCAGCATGGTATATGTGTGTGTTGTCAGGGTGAAAGGATCGAAATCAATTTCCTTATTGCTGTGTGAATTGTGATAGGGAGAGGGGCTTTACAAAAAGGGAAGGGGGGGTAAGGTAGGTGTGTGTGTGTGTGTGTGTGTGTGTGTGTGTGTGAAGAATGAGACAGGGGAGTTGTACTAATTGGCAAAGACAATATATGGGCCACTTTGCACAGCAAGACTAAGTTGGCTTCTTGAGGTTGTCATGACAATCAATGACCTCTCAAGCTTCACTCTTAAGGTGTGAAGGTTGTCAAAATTAACTTCTTGATGCCAATACAGCATTGATGTGCACAGTGGCCCATACAGTATCCACTATGTAGCCATTTGGGGGGATATAGTCATTAAAATACAATAGCTGAGAAATCATAATATGAAGGGATTGCATATGCAATGTTCATCTGTTGCTTAGATGAATGTGTTAAATTTATAAAACATTATTGGCCCACCGGCTATATTTTACAATCAATAAAATTCTGGATTAAGCACTGATGTATGTGTTTATGCATATGACTCATTAAGCATATTTAACAGATGAATTTTGAAAACAATGTTAATGCTTAACTAACTTCTATATTGGCCCAAGAGAACCGAAAATTAGAAACATAAAATTTGATGTCAGATACAGATCACTTGGCCCACCCAGTCTGCCCATTTTTCCCTACCTATAGCACCACCACAGATCCTAATCAGCCTCTGGCTCTTTCTCCCTCCCCAATTTCCTTTCCACTAAGACACTGTTAAGCCTATCTTCTCTTGGAAGGCTATTCCAGGAATCTACCGCTCTTTCTGTGAAAAAGTACTTTCTCACATCTCTCCTAAATCTACCACCTCCAGCTTCAGAGCATATCCATTTTTCTTGAGCACCTTTCATTTTCAAAAATACTTACCTTCTTTACCTTACTTATCCCTGTGAGATATTTAAATGTCTCTACCATTTTCATCCTCTCCCCCCTCTTTCCAGTGTGTATATATTGAGGTGCTTTAGTCTCTCCTCATAGCACTTTTGTTGCTGACCCTGCATCATTTTTGTAGTCCTCTTTGGAACTGCCTCCACTCTGTCTATGTCCTTCCAGACGTGTGATCTCCAGAGCTGGACTCAGTACTCAAGGTGGGGTCTTACCAGTGATCTACACAGGGGCATCACTATCTCCCTTTTTCTGCTGGTGATACCCCTCCCCTCCCTATGCACCCGAGCATCCCACTAGCATTCCAAAGTGCCTTGTCACACTGCCTGGACACCTTCAGATCATCCATTGAGATGGCCTCCATGTCTCTTTCCTGCATGGTGGTTGTCCGAACCACTCAAAGCATTTTGTACTTCATCACCACGTTTCTGTGCCCTAAGTGCATTATTTTGCACTTTTTTGCATTGAAACCCAGTTGCCATACCCTTGACCATGCCTCAAGTTTTTTTTAAAGTATCTGTTCATTCTTTACACACACACACACACACACACACACACTGTCCACTCTGTTGCAGATGTTGGTGGCATCCAAAAAGAGGCAAACTTTCACTTCGAGCTCCTCTGTAATGCCACTTATGAAGGCATTAAAGAAGACCAGTCCCAGCACTGATCCCTGAGGTACCCCCACTGGTCATCCTCCCTTCCTTGGAGTGAATTCTGTCTACCACCACCCACTGTCACCTATCCCCTCACCAATTTCTTACCCTGCTTACCACCCACTCCTAAGCTGCCTAGCTTGCTTACTAGTCTTCTTTGTGGAACAGTGTTGAAAGCCTCACTGAAATCCAAGTAAGCCATATTCACTGCTTTCACCTGCTCTAATTCATTGGTCTCATAGTCAAATATATCTATCAGATTTGTTTGACATGACCTCCCCCGATGAATCCATGCTGCCTTGGGTCTTGTAACTCCTCCTTGTTTATACTGAAGCGCCTCTCCCTCATGACTGAGTTAGTCATGTCCAGACCTAGGTGGCAGTGTAGACCGCTATTGGAAACACCAGTTTGGCAACCGAAAGATCTCATACTCAGACCTCAGTACAACCAAATACACATGTGTGACCTTGGCCATGTCACTTCATCTTTATAATGCTCCAGTCCACCCAGCTACAGAAATGGGTAAAAGTAGGACCTCATTGTAAATTAAACTTTTGCAGTGATAAGTTGAACCTTAGCTGGTGCATTAATACAGTTTCTTTGCAATGAATTTCCTTTCTTTCTGAGATAGTGGAATCGTACCTTCATTCACACCGGTCCTTTCAGGCCCTGCACCAAGTGAAGAGTTCATCCATGCATGGAAGTGCAGCAGCAGATGTCTAGAATGCATAACACTGTCTGGTGTGTCTAGAAGTGCAGGGCCCCTCCTTGTGGCTACATATACAGAAGCACAGGGCTGAGTCCATCTGTCAGCCTAAGCCCAGGGCTGGTCCCTCTAGCAGCCACAGGTGCAGAGATGCAGGATCCTATGCCAATAGAAGAGTTATTTTCACTATATGGTACATGGGTCTATATGGGCAACCCTGCACCTTCCCTTCTCAGGCTGAGGGGTGGTGTTGCATGACAGCACCATCTCCCAGCCTCAGTCCATCCACCTGACTCACTAAGCTTGCCCACCCATCTCAGCGCACTTGCACAGGATCACAAAACACTATCCACCAGACAATAGGCTGGTACTACAACAGCATTTCAATTTTTGCCAAAATAATTTTACAACATGGGTGTTTTATGATTCTGTCCTATAAACATGACATGTGTCATTTGTAGAATACTTTTGGAAATGTAATTTTGCACCACACATGTGAAAACACATTTTGGCCAAGATTTGAAGAACTGCACCTGTCACCTGTGAATAAATGGCTGTGCTGAAAGTTTGAAGTGATAACATTGAAAACTGTAAGCATTATGAGTGAGCATGGAAAAATGGTAACATACATTCATAACTTTGTTTTTTTTTTTTTAATATTGTGAACCCACATTTTGAACATTGTCTTCTTATGACCCCATGTCATGAACCAGGGAGGATTTGAAAAATGTTATCTGCCTTGTTCATGAGGTGGGGTCCCAAAAAGGCAATGTTAAAAGTTTGCTAAAAAAAACAGAAAATTAGTAAATTTATGAGTGAACATTGAAATATTTCAGCCTTCACTGATAACTTTCCACCCAGTATTTAATATAGTTTTCTTATGACCCATCTCGAGAACCCAGTAGGTGAAAAGTTTCATATTCTACCCAAAAGGTGATGTTGAGGAGCACCAAATGTTCAAAAACACACCTCTTCTGCAATTTGAAAAATGCCTTGTCACATTTATGAGGTGGTGTGAAAAAATGGCTATGCTGAAAGTTTGGAGACAAAATATTGAAAAATAGTGAAGTTATGATTGAACATTAAAATGTTTGAATGTTGACTCATAACTTGGTCATTTTGCCTTATTTTTGCACCAAATTTCAAATATACTTTTCTTATGACCCCACTTCATGAATCCGCTAGGTGAAAATATTCAAATCCCACCTGAAATGTAATTTCACTGAACAACTGCAAAATCAAATTTCTGAATGGATTTGAAAAATTTCATCTGCCTTGTTCATGTGGTGTCATACCAAAAATGCCATGCTGAAAGTTTGGTGGAAAAATGTAAAAAACTAGCACAGTTATGGATAAACATTGAAATATTTCTATGTATACTTATAACATGGTCATTTTAACATATTTGTACACCAACTTTTCAGCATAGTCTTCTTATGATCCACTCCTCATGAACTTGATAGGTGAAAATGTTAAAATATCTCCCAAAAAGTGATTTTGTTCAGCAACCTAAAAATCCCCATTTGGGATGAATTTGAAAAAAAAATTACCTACCTTATTCATGGGATTATGTCCCAGAAAAGCTAGTTGAAAATCTGGAGGAAACATATTTAAAAATGGTAATAATGTCTAAAAGTTCAAAATGCGATGACATACATTAACCAGACATACTTTGTTTCCTCATATCACAGTTGCTGTTCCAAGAGGAGAATGTGTCTTTCAGATCAGAGAGTGGATATACTTTGTGGGACCCTCATTAGGTGAGTGAGGGTGTAGGTGGTGGATGCTAAGCGGAGTTCAGGTGGGTTGGGTTGGGGTGTGGGATGGCAGAGCTCGATGAGGGATTGTTTTCATCTTTTCAGGTTTACATACAAAAACGATCAATGAGGGACAATTTTCTGTGTTTCAGGGGGACCACCCCAGTGTCAGCACAGTCTTCAGCAGCACTTGAGTGGGCCCCTGGTGCCACCACCTAAGTGTTGGGGTTTGGGGGGAGTTTATTTTTCATTTTATTCTACCCATTTATATAGTAACATGATATTCATTATTAATTGTAAATGATGGATTGTTAAAAATGATGATGCAGACAACAACTATTTAAAAAAATAATTCTTATCAGTTTCTAATTATCAAAAATGTATAGAGGATCATTCATTATATTCACTACCTGCATTTGTTTAGTTGGAGCAACTCTCCAATCCAACAAGTTTAGTTTGTTATATAGTTTAGCATTGAAAAGCAAACATTCAACATTATGGTTTTGCACCAAACAGCTCTTATAGTCACCTCCTCTAACTAATTTAAAAAAATACCTAGCAAATTGGTATTTGGTTCATGTGGGGACAGTATGATATGTGGGTGGGAAGGAAGAGGAGGAGGTGAGCAAAACATGACCTTCAAATGCCAGTAAAATAATTTGTTGTTTAGCATGCATTGTCTATGTTTTTTATTACAGCTCATTTTTTGTTGCAAGCACTGAGTTGAACTGTGCATGCTGTTTCAAACAAGGATATGAGCCTATAGAAACAACGATCAGTGCATCCTTGAGATAAAGGTGACAGAATGATAGCTCACTCTGAGGTAAAGATGCAGGGATTGGGATTCCAACAGTCATCTTATCAGACTGCATTCCTTCATGAGGGACAGACCAAACAGAAAAGTCACAGGCATGGCAGGCAGAGTTCAATAAATAATAATGTTGGATGCCCCAGGGAATTGAGGATCTCATTTCCTCTCCTCTCCTCTGATCTGTAATTTCTTTGCAATGTAGCCCCTGTCCATTGCTGATCACAGTAGGAGACAAAGCCAGTGACCCTCAAATTCTGCTGAGTCATATGCCCACCCAGGTACTCAGGCTGTGTCCAGGTGGTGGGTTCAGCAGCTGAGGACAGGCAGTGGGGCAAGTAGCCTCTGGGGCAGAGTCAGTGGCCAAGATTTGAAAGAGGGGTGTCAATGACTTTACTTAAGGTGCTGTATCTGTGTCACTGGCACTTCTCTAAATTATCATAGTAAATCTGCTGCCCTAATATCATGATAGTGCTATCCAGCCACTCACTTTATGTCAGTGTGTGGCATCCTTTGCATGATCAGTTCATGTTGGGTGACCAACCATGGCACTCAGCTGTGACACAGCAGCATATTGTGAGGACCAGCTGTTGGTTTAGATGTGAGCCAAAAATGTCCCTGTCTCAGTACTTTATGTGGGACAGAAGAATTCTCGGTTCACAACCTCAGAAAGGCTGCTGTCACTAAGCTGGTCACCCAGGATTTTGGGTTGCCTAGAAAATGTAATTCTATGCCAAACAGATAAAAAGCACAAGCACCAGAATCTAGCTAAACATTTTTGAAAATACATGATTTTTATGTATTTACTATTTCTTTGGGGCCTGATTCCAGAAGGGCATACACCGGCATAAGATGAGATAATTCAAACTTCATGGCGTATCTTGCTACATACACCAGGCAATACACCAGCCCCTATTCCAAGAAGCGAGTTGTGCCTTGGCATCTGTGGGCTGCAACAAACACAGGTTATGCCAACATTTACACCGCAGCCTGCAATGCCTGGTGCAACTGCGGATTATGACAGCAACCTAGCCCAATTCTGGTAGGGTGACTGTCATAACCTGCAAGTGAAATTACAAAAGCCACAGTGGTGTGGCTAAGTTAGAACAGCTCTGAGCTGCTCTAAGTGGCAACTGACTGTGCCTTCCATCAGCTGCCTGCCTCCTGGTGTCACGGCAATGGTGCAGACATGTCCACCATGTCCCCTAATGTATACCCCTGCCCCACCCCCTCACATAGCAGGGACCCCCTGGGGACCATTCTCTGGCACACTCCCCTGACACCTCAGTCTCCTGTCATGTCCTCCTCCATGCCCCCTGGTGTGACTAGTGGTGTTTCAAGGTGGGGGGTGCTTTGGGGGGCCACCTGCCATTCATCATAAGTTGTGACTTGCGGCAGGTATATGCCATGCATGGGCTACTGTTACATGCATGGTGTATATTGCAAGTTGCAATTGCCAGGACCCTGCCACTTCTGGAATGCAGGGTAGGGTCCCTGGCATAGAGGTGACCAGTATAACTCGCAACTGTGTGCAAGTTACGCTGGCCATCTTGGAATCAGGCCCTTTGTTTCTAAAAAAGAAACAAGATGGCCACCATCATGACCCAATTTTTTTTCACAACAAAAATTAATTTATGTTAAATCAAAATACTCAAGAAATTAAAACTTTAGTGTTATATTTGAGGGTTATCCTAAAACCATGCCAAGTATGCTCAAGAAAAAATATAATAAATCCTTAACACTTTTAAACTGATTAACATCTTTTTTCATTAAACCTTTGACAGCTACTACCTTAGCACAGGTCTCTTCTACCTTGAAAATTTCTGGAAAAAAGTCCTCACCATCTAGGCCTGTAGGCTGCAGGTGAGAGTAAATACAGCGCAATAAAAGCCTGCACATTTAAAAAATGTCTGTAAACATGACACAGCTGGATTTCAGAAACTGCATAAGCTACGTTATTTTTTTTATTTTTATTTAAGGATTCAGAGAAGACCTTTGAGCACAAGCTCATTTACATAGGTTCCACGTCAGGTTGACACAAAATAGAACTATTACATCAAGCAGGTATGGAAGATACATAGGTTACAATAGTACAGTGTTATCACTAGTACCATGGAATTAGTACAGCATCAGTAAAGGATATAAAAAAGCAGTGGTGAGCTACGTTGGGGAAGTAGGGGAGGACCCCCTTTTGAGTAGATGGGAGACTTATGAAGGGTAAGCAACCTCGTGTTGGAGCTTTGTCAAAAATAGGAGGGTGAAATAGTGTCTGGGGGGTGTCAGAGAGGAGGGTGTAAAGGGGAAGGTGGGACCAAAGGGGAAAAGTGCTTCACTAAATGGTCATACAGGGGAAATGGTGAGGAAAGTGATGCAGGGATGGAGTTATGATGAAAAGAGGTACTCGGGAGCAGCATGCTGAAAGATACAGAGGAGTGGGGTTGGTGCTAGGCATGTCAGAAGAAGTGGGGGCAGGAGGGATCAAGGGGAAGGAAACAGAGTGGATGCCTAGTTTCAATTCAGGGGGCAAGGTGTAGGTTAATGGAGGGGAAAGTATCAAAGGAAGGGAAGAGTGCTACTATCACAGAACTTCTCACATCTTGAGAACTTGCTCCCTGGACAACGAATGCCAAATTTGTAGCAATTTGTCAAATACAACCAAAGTTATTTCGGTACATAGTTAGTGGTTTAACACTAAATGCTCCAATCAACCATAACTATGCTGACAGTATTATACCATCTATATGTATATTTATATGTGTATCTGTATCTGTATCTGCATCTGCATTTATATCTGTATCTGTAAGTGTATCTGCATCTATATGTATATATCTATATCTAAATCTATATCTGTATCTGTATCTGTATCTATCTCTGTCTGCCTGCCTGTCTGTCTGCCTATCTATCGATATTCTTTGAAAAATATTCATTAATGCACCATTTAGGTTTAAGACTACAGCGATAAAAGTAGGGAAATATGATTTTAGGATTTTGAACCCTAAACCCTCCAACACCTGATGCAAACCAGGGATGGAGTCTCCTTGGGCCTGTCAAAGCTTACCCTATTGTACACACTTCTGAAATGTACACACCTGTGTCCATCACTTCTGTGCTGTCTTGCTGCTGCAATGGGGTGAGCTTTAGGGTTGACAACCCCAAGGAAGACTCCACCACTGATTTTCTTCATATATGTGTGTGCATGTGTGTGTGTGTGTGTTGGGGGGAGGTTTAGGGTTGGAAACCCTAAAATCACATTTCCCTGCTTTTGCCACTGTAGTCTTAATACTAAAGGGTGCACTAATGGAGTTTTTTTTTTTGCAAAGAATGTCCTTGTTTTTTGAGATAGTATAATCACATACTCATTTGCCAATGGGAGGGGCCATGCATTTACATTTGTAACAAAACAGCACCAAATTGCAGCACAGCCTTCTTATTACACCACCTCATGAACCCAGTACTGAAAATGTTTGAATCCCTGCCAAAACATTATTCTGTACCACTGAAATGTCATTACGTGCCACAGGTGTGAAATCAGAATTTTGGCAGGATTTGAAAAAATGACAGCTGTCAATTTCATGAGGTGGTTTTAGAAAAAGGGCTATGTTGAAAGTTTGATGTAAAAATATTTAAAATTACCAAAGCTACCAGCGAGTATAGCAACATTTAAATGAATGCACATAACTGCCTTTACAAATTCTGACCCTTATTTTTTCAACATAGCCTTCTAATGACCCAACCTCTTGAACAAGGGCAGTGAAACTGTTCAAATCCTGCCTGAAAGGTGATTTCACCAAGAGACTACGAAATCACCTTTTGAGATGGTGTGATGCAAATCCCTCACTAGGGACTTTAAGTTCACTGCCACCACCTGGGTTTTTTACCAATAGGGCCCTGGAAGGCTCTTTCTGACTTCCTCCTTTGCACAAGGGCAGAAAGATCAATACATAACTGTGGGTAGGGTGCTCTCTGAGAGACAGACTGCTAAAAGAGTCCAGCAGAAATAGAATTTCCCTTTTAAATTACACACAAGCAGCCACTGATTCTATAACGATAGACTCTTGCCCACAGATCCTTTCAAATGATTTTAGAAACAAATTCAGACAATTTCCCTCTTGGTATTGTGGAAACATTTTAGAATTAATCATGTCTGCGTGGATTGAGCCACTTTTGCCATTACTTTCAGTTTGTTGTACTATTTGCTCGCGCAGTTTCTCCAATTCAAGCTCATTCTATTGTTCTTTCTCATGTTCTGCTCATTCCTTCTCTCTTTCTTCTTGCATCAGGATCTCGTACTGACAAATCTTCCTTTCCTGTCACTCCAACTTTGCTCTCTCCTCTTGCATCAGGATTTCATGCTGTCAGGCTCTCTATCTTTGTCCACAGCCTCCAACCTTGCTCTCTCCCCCTTTCAGTCTCTCTCAGAGCAAGCTCTGCCTTCAGGATCTCCAGCCTAGGTTAAATGGACTGCACAGCTCCCCAAGCTTGGGCCATAAGGTGCCCCCCTTGCCCAGCCATGGTGACCTCAGTCTCGTTACCTGAGTCACTGTCCTCTGTGACTGCCTGCTGATCAGGTATTGGTCCGTGCTTATCTGAAACTGTCTGCCCCTCCTGCAGCTGATCCTGTGCCACCAGGGCTTCCATGAGTACATGCTTTATCATGGTCTCATAAGCAATCTCCCATACTGTGCACAGCTCAAGAAGCTGCTGTACATGCAATTTTACATAGCACGAGGAGTGCATCTTCTCCAGCTATGCTGCACTGAACCATCTATAAATAAATAAAACTGTATTCAAAAATGCAACATTTTGAATCTTGTTCTGTGATTGTTAAAAGGTATATTTCTGCTAGCGCTCTAACACCAGTGTGATCTCTCTCTCTCTCTCTCTCTCTCTCTCTCTCTCGACTTCCTATACATTGTTCACTGCTCTAAACTGGTCTGGTACCAGTTGCCACAAGAATCCCACCTCTGCCATGAGTTGTGATGCAAATTCCTCACTGGGAACTTCCAGTCCACCACCACCACCACCACTACCACCACCTGGGTTTTTTACCAATAGGGCCAGGAAGCCTGTTTCTGACCACCTCATTTGCACAAAGTCAGGAAGGTCAACACAATAACTCTGGGCAGAGTGCTCTCTCAGAGGTAGACTGCAAACAGAGTCCAGCAGAAATAGAACTAACATTTTAAATAACACAAAAGCAGTCAATGATTCTATAAAAATAGACACTTTACTAGAATACAAGTGTATACAACAGGATGCATTTACAGGAAATAAAAAGGCTGCACAATTACTAAGAAGCAGAACATAAAATCACATTAAACAGATAAAAGTTGTACAGCAGAAGTCTAAGCTATCCTCTTCTGCAAATCCTTCACCTGCTCTAGCTAAAGAATCACTTTCCCCTCACAGTGCTATCTTACCTCAGCTAGTTTTTATAATGGAAGGAGGGCCTTGTCTTTAGGTGTTTCAGTCCAAGAGCTTGAGCTTGTTTTAAACCTCTCACTATATTACTTTGCTGCAAGTGAGGAGGGTGCTATCCTCTCTGAATGACAGGCCCATGTTGCTCAGCCCTCTCTGAGAGTGTGTATGCATGTGTGTCCCCCCTGTGCTTTTGCACTACCTGACTAGCATAATAACATCCACCTGGATCCTTTTGTTTCACATGATAACATCTCCAGGAAGGATACTCCCACTGGGTGTATTGCTTTATTGCCTAAACCTTGGCTTTCCTTTTAAGTTTCTCATGAGAACTATCAGTTCTCTACATAAGCTGTTCTATACTACTTGATCATGTGATCTGGTAGCCATCTTGTACCTGAAGCAGATGCTTCTGGTTTCCTTTCCCCTTCATAGCTGGATTTGTGTAATTCCACCCACATTGTTTATGAGGTCATATTAAAAATTTGGGCTTAAAATATACAAAAATGGCAAAGTAGTGCCACAAAGTTGAAAACCCTATTGAAATACATTGACCTGCCCTTACTATACTGTACTTTACTTTCTCATAAAGCAGTGATGTTCACTGCAGCAAGACATGTCTGCAATCAGGGACTGGATCTTTACTCTGGGACCTGTCCAAGTGAGTGAGGGTGTGTGGGAGGTGTGTGTCTGTGTGTGTGGGGGGGAGGTGTGGGTTGGTGGGTGCGACATAGACAGCCAGTTCTGAGTGCTGTATCAATTTTTTTATTGCATATAAAATAGGCAATGGGAAGCTCAGTTAGAGAAAACTACAGTCTTGCTGAACTGACACATCAAAACCTCCCAGGGATAAGTTCAAAGGACAGGAGGTATTTAGACTACAGAGTTCTGAGGTTCAATTAGCATGTTAAATTTGCTTTGATCCCAGGAGATGAAATTAGCCGTTCAGGATGTCCTCAGGGAAATCCTTTAATCTGCTCAAGATGTCCTGAGAGGACACTGGCCAGTGTCATGAATAACCTTTCAGGAAACCAGCATTTAATCAAAGAGACCTTTGATGTGTAGATACCAAGCCCAGACAGGATTAAAGAGTCAAATATACTTTTGCTTTGAATATAGTGACTTATATCAAAGAAACATTTGATATGTATATGTAGCAGAGCCCAAACCTGTTTTGTCTGGTTAACCTGAGGAGAGAAAAGTCAGTGAGGTCACCTGTTATGTTTTTTTAAATATCTTATTTGGACATCTCGGTGTTAAATAAAGCTAAATAAAATAAATCATAAAAAAATATAGATTTTGTTACACCTAGGAGGAGTTTGGTGACCTCAGTAAGAAGGCCAGCTTAGGAACTGTTCTTAACATACTGAGAAGACCTTGACAGAGACATTCATTATCTGACTGAGAGAAGAGAGACCATTAAATCACTGAAATAAGGACCTTAGACAAGATTAGTCTGAAGTTATTATTTGTATTTGTAGAAACTTGCACTTTAAACCTGTTTGTTTTAAGGCTGTATGTGTTGGGATATATTTTGTTCTGTAATGTTTTCTGTTTTCCTATCTTAAAGTAAAGATATATTTTACAATGGAATCTGCCTGGAGTGCCTGACATTTATTTTTATTTAAGTGGAGCTTTTAAAGGTTACAGTTAACACTGTGTATGGGCTTATTGATATACCAAACTGGGAAATGGATAGAGTTCTCTAAAATCTTGCATAGAGTTCTAAGGGTTCATTTGAAAGACCTGGTTGGGTGCCTGTAGGCAAAGATATCTGGGCCCCCGAAGACAGTATTATCTGAGCCTGATAATTGGGTACGCTAACCACAGGTTATCAGTTTGAATCCCTCCAGAACTTGAGACTAACATGACTTGAACCCACAAAACAGACAAGAGGGTTACCTTGTTCTGTTCACTGTTGACAAATCATATGCAGAGAGGTTGGCACTTTGGGAGTAGAGGGCTGACCAGCTGAGCGAGTTTGTGACTGTGGGTACTGAGTGGGAGGTTCAGGGGGGGTCATATCAGTGAGGGATTGTTTTCTTAAAGACTTTTTTTATTACATGCAGTACAGTGACCTGAGGATAAGGAGGTGCCACTAGACACCAGGTAAAGAAAAATATGTAAATGGGGACAGCCATCAGTGGGGTTGCACTAGACACCAAGGTAAAATACAATAACGATGGGGACAGTGACTGGAGAGTAATTGATGCCACTAGACATGAGGGGAAAAATAAATAATTATGTGGACAGCAATCAGAGGGTTGGGGTACCACTAGACACCAGGGGAAAAAAAACAAATAATTATCAGGATGGTGATCATTTTATTTATTTATTTTATTTAGTTTTTGTTGACTGGGTAAGTGCACTAGACAAATCCTGCCTATTTTCAGGTACGACCCGGGGGAGGGGGACACAGATGAATGCCAACTGACCTTGAACCAGATGAAACTGTTGGTGGTATTATTAGTGAATGAGGGGAATTTGGCCAGGACACCAGGGAAATTCCCCTACTCATTTTGATAAGTGCCATAGGGTCTTTAACATCCACCTGAACTACCCCCAGTCCAGGCAGATGGGACCTCGGTTTAATGTCTCATCTGAAAGATGGCACCTCAGAAGTGCAGCACCCCCTCTCATTCTGCACTACAGTGTCAGTACTGGGATATTAACCCAAGTACCAGATTGGGGAACTGAACCCACAGCCCTCTGATTTCCAGGCTTCAGAGGTGAGTATGCTACCTACTGAGCCACTGAGCCACTGACACTGATCAGAGGGTGGGGGGACCACTAGACACAAAGGAAATATTAAACAATATGGGGATGGTGGTCAGTGAGTGGGAGGCAGCACTAGACAGCTGAGACAAAATATAGGATTTCTCACCTCATTAAAAGGGACTGGCTGCAAATGAAAAAGGATTACTCTTTGTTTCATACAGGTTTGAAGCAAGTCATGAAAAATGATTTAAAATGTAACAAAAAACACATTTGGGTGTCATTTTTCCAAGTGCACAACACACCTAATGGGGTCCCCATGAACCAGACAGTTCTACTGGTCTTTCTCCAGGATGTCATTTTTGTGGCTTTTAAAGTTTTATTTAAAAAAAAATAGAATCAAGATGGCAGCAAATGAAAAGGGATTGTTCTCCTAATAAAAAAGTATATTGCCCTTTATGAAAAATAATTCCTTTTTGGTTTCATGCAGCTATCTTGAAGTGCTTACTGAGCATGCTTAGAACCAATTTTTCTAAATTTCAAAATTATATAACTTTGAAATAGATTAGCATTTGTTCACCAAAGAAGCAAATGGCACATCTGTGGCCAGTCCCTTTCTACCCTAAAAATTTCAGACCAAAATTCCAAAACATCTTGGTGCTAGGCAAGTTCAAACAAATTCAGCAAAAGCAATAGGAAAACACAACCAGAAATTCACTTTTTGTACTATCTTGAATTCGGAATCCACACTGCTGACTGGAACAAAACTTGACACACTCACAGCTCTACCACACAAAACACATGAAAAAGTTCATGCAAATCCATTGATTGATTGTAAAGTTATTAAAGTGCAAAAATTGGGGTTTAACATTAAAATGCCTCCTTAACCCTAAATATAGAGGCACTATTGGACTGCTACAATACAGTATATATATATATATATATATATATATATATATATATATGTATTACATATAATAACAGATAAGGGTGGTATGCAAGGATGTAGACCTGTCAACGAGGTTAATTAGGGCTATAAGGCCTTGAAACTGAAGGGAGAGTGGCTTTATTTTCCTGATCAGCCCCAATAGCTATACTTTTGAGTATTCTGCCCTTACTCATTGTTTGTTGAAAATAAGACATTAGAATGGTTATTGTTATGGAGATCACATTTGTGATCTTGTTGTGGCACCTGAAGGTCTCTTGCAGCAAGGAGGGAATGGTGTGCAGTTAATGCAGATAGGAGTTTGGGGGATTTCTGGGTTTGGGAGGCTTTTGTGTATCTTTTTTCCAGGTTCTTCTGCAGCTTATTAATAGGTTTGGCTAGCTTTCTTATTCTGTGTTATTTGTTTTATTAGTGGTGTACCATAAGAGTTAATATACTGCAGGTGTATACTTTTTATTAGTGCAGGTATATACTTTTAATTGTTTGATTAGTGTGTAGGTTTATAGCTTTAATTAGGTACATAGCTGTAATTGTTTAATTAGTATAGGTACTGTATATACTTTGAATTGAACTGATAGATTAGTAATGGGTATACAGGGAAATAAATGATAGCCTATTCTATGGGTAAAAGTTTGCAATATATAAGTAGGGTATACTATGAAAACTGAAATGTAGTTGCCTGGGTTTCAGTATCCAATGCCAGCATCCCAACACATGGTTGCCTGACAAGTGACGTTTTCCCCTGGCAGAAGTTTTTTTAATGCTTCAGGGGGCTTTGCCCTCAGCAGCCCCTTACTTCATATAATCAACTCGCCACAGGCAAATTTCACCTGTTGGGCAATCGTGTGTCTGGATGCTGGCATTGGGATACTGAAACCAAGACAACTGGGTTTCAGTCAGACGAAATACTCATATATATAGATATACATGTATACTATATATATATATATATATACACACACACACACACACACACACACACACATATACAGTGAAGCCCACAGGATGAAGCGCAGAGTCACAGGTTTACTGCACGACAAAAGGGATTAACTCTCATTGAAATTACCATTGTTTTCTGCAGTAACTCTACTGAAAAATTCTTTTTTTTCACTTTATCTTTTTATTAAAATTCAAGTATATAAGGAAGCACACTTTTAGTACAATAGAAGACTATCCTCCATGGAAGGTATAAAATATCACTTAACAAAACACAGTATTTAGGGTAAACATATGGGAGAAGCCTTATATACATGTATTGATAATAAAACACAAACCTAGATAGAATGTAAGTGGAGAGCAGAAGGGTTACAATCAATAAGGTATTATAGGATCAGAAATAGCAACAGTGTGCAAAATACATGCTAGGGCAGGCTATTTCAAGGTGTTCAGTAAATTGCAAAAAGTGATAAATGTGGTAACATGAACAATGTTAAGTAATGGAGAGGTGAAGATAAGAGAAAAGTGTGCAAGGAAAGAAAGGAGAGAGGGAGAAAACAGGGAGGAAGGGAAAAAGGAGGAGAAATCTGAGCACAAAAGTTTCAAGAAAACCTAATCTAAGAGCAAAATAAGGAGGGCTAAATAACCCTAAGAATTAGGGTCTAGAAGAATTAGATTCTCTACTGCAGAATTCTGCAGTGCTGCACTTCATCCTAGTGGGCTTCACTGTATATACGCATATATACATATATATATATATATATATATATATATATATATATTTGTTGCAAAAAAACTTTGTTAATACAAACACATGAAAGAAGCCAGCAGATACAGGCCAAAACAATCTATCTCTTTGCTCGTAACTGCAGCGTGGTTTATTTTACTGCTGCCACACACACACCCCTGCTCATCTTTCTGATCTTGGTTAAGCTCTCCCCTTGAGTCAAGACATTACATACAGTTGTTTTGCCCTTGACTCAGTCCTAACGCCTTTTGAAGCCATCCACTGTCTTTTGAGAGACCAGCTGCTTAGAGAGTACATTCCATGCCACCACCACTAGCTCAGTGAAGTAATGCCTCCACATATCCCTTCCGAACCTCTTCCCTCCAGTTTCTTACTGTGCCCCCTTGTGACTCCCTCCCCTTTTAGCCAGAACATGCCCTCTCTACCAGTAGTATTTATGCCTCTTAGGTAATTAAAAGTCTCCATCATATCCCACTGTCCTGTCCTCCAGGAAATACATGTTAAGATCACTCAACTTATTCTCGTAGGTCTTCTCCTTCATCCAATTAATCATTTTGGTTGCCCTTCTCTGGACCCCTTCTTGGAGTTTGATGGCCCTCTTCATATAGGGACTCCAAAACTGCATACAGTACTCCAAGAGCAGTCTCACCAGTGATCTGTACAGTGGTAGGATCACTTCCTCACTCCTTGAGGTGATTCCACTTGCTATAAATCCCAACAACTTGTTTGCCACCCTTCTGCACAAACTGTTTGATTCATATTCCCTGTTACTATTACCCCAAGATTCTTTTCTTTCTCTGTGACCTTCAACCTTTCATCTCCAAAATGGTAGCTGTACCTGGGGTTCTTTGACCCTAAGTGCATGACCTTGCACTTTCCCACGTTGAATCCCAGCTGCCATGTTTTTGACCACTTTTCCAGTGTGTTCAAATATTTTTGGAGCACCTTCATCTTCTCCCCCTCATTAAATACTGCACCAGTTTTGGTATCATCCATGAACATGCTCAACTTGCTCTCAACCCCCTCTGCTATATCAGTGATGAAGATGTTAAGGAGTACCAGCCTCAAAACCGAGCCCAGTGGTACCCCACGTATGACTGCACGTGGTGTTGAGAGTTCTCTTCTGGCCACCACTCTCTGTTGCCTGTTCTTCAGCCAGCTTGCTATCCATCCAGTCAACTTTTTCCCAGCCTTCAGAGACCCCAATCTGCTCACCAGTCTTCCATGTGGTACTGAGTCAAAGGCCTTGCTGAAGTCCAGCTATGGGATGTCAACCACCTGGCTTCCATCCAGTGCCCTAATCACCCAATTGAAGAAACCTATCAGGTTTGTCTGTTAGGATCTCCCTTGGATTAACCCATGCTGATGATTATCCTGTAGACCATTCTCCTGCATGAATGTTACAATACTAACCCCTCTTTAATGATGGTCTCCATCAGTTTAGACACACTGGATGTGAGGCTGTCTGGCCTGTAATTCCCCGGTTTGTCGCTAGGCCGACTCTTATGAATTGGTACCACATAAGCCATCCTCCAATCCATTGGAACACATCCTGTCATAAGGGAGGTGTTGAAAACATCACTTCAGGGTATTGCCAGTACCTCTTCAAGCTTCCACAGCACCCTAGGGTGTAATCCATCTGGCCCAGGTGCCTTATCTGTCTGTATAGATTTCAGGCCCTAGAGTACCCTATCTACAGGGATGTCACAATCAGTTATCCCTTCTCCTCCTTCCTGTCATCCTTCCCTTTGTTTGTGGGGTTGGTCCATCACTTTCCTTTGTATAAACTGAACAGAAGTGCTCATTTAGTACCTCAGTCTGTTCAGCACCCTTTTCTGTCCACCCTCCTCCATTCCTGATTCTAGTTGTCTGCTGCCCTACATTACTTTTCTCCCTGATATACCTAAAACATTCTTTCTCATCTTTTCTTATCCCCTCTGGGAGCCTCAATTATTTCGAGGCCTCGGCTGCCCTCACAATCCTGGTCACCTCTCTAGATCTTGTAACAAGTTCCTTCCTAGCTGCCTCCTTTCCAGTCCTTTTGCATGTCCTGAAAGCAACTTTCTTTTCCTGTACTCTCTCCTGCACTACCGCAGTTCACCAACTGGGCTTTTTGGACCTCGCTGTTTTACTGGCACTAGTGATGCACATGTTTGTTGCCTCCAACAGGCTTAACTTAACGATTTCCCACATTTTGTGGGCATCCATATCCAGTCTTATTGTGGCTACATGCTTGCTGCCATCCTGCCAAAATCAGGCTTCCAGAAATCCATTACCTTGGTTATGCTCCTAATCACCTTCTTTCCCAAGTCTAGGGTGAACCAGACTATATTGTCATCATTCTCTGCCATGGAGTGATCACAATACATGCATCAGTTAGGTTCACCATGACAATCATAACTGATACAAGTATTGTAATCCTTCCCTTGCAGGGAGTGACAACACTCCCTGCTACACCTCAGGTGTGGAAACACATATGTTCCATGACAAAAGTAGGAATATGAGATGTTAGGCTTTCCTCCAGCACCTCACCCCTGCCCTGCAGAGACCAGAAGGCATTGGGGGTGGCATTGGCACTCACTCCATTCCATTGTAAAATAAACTGTGTGGCTGCAGTCTACGAGAATGGGATGAGCATTAGGATTGATGACCCGCAGTGCCACCTCCCTGATGCTTCCTTGGCTCTGCAGAGCAGGGTTAAGGTGTTAGGGTAAAATCCTAATGCTTCATTTCCCTATTTTTGCCAAAGCAACTGTGACTGATGCATTAATGAAGGTTTTTGCAACTTATTTCCTTACTTTTTGAGACAGTATAATAGTATACTTATTTTACATTGCTTTGGACCCTGCACTCTGACCCCTCCAATGACATAGTATAACAGTATCCTTATTTCATGGTGGGGCACAGGGTCCTTTAGACCCTACGCTCCCACCCTTCCATTGACATAGTGTAACAGTATCCTTATTTTACAGTGGGAGCACAGGGTCCTTTCGAGCCTGCACTCCCATCCCTCCATAGATGCATATATCTATGTAGCTGTGGAAAGGCAGCGACCTTCAGCCCCAACAATTCCAGTTATATCATAGCACTCACCAAATTGTCTCCATACCCATGTTATTTCCCCACCTCATGTTCCCGGTGCAAAAACATTTTGAATTCCCGCTAAAACATAACTCTGTGCAACTGCAATGCCATTCTATGCCACAAGTGTGAAAACACTTTTTGGCCATTATTTGAAAAATTACAGCTGTGCCATGCATGACATGGGGTAATAAAATGAGTATGTTGAAAATATGGGGTGAAAATATTGCAGATTTCCAAAGTTATGAGTGTGGGTAGTGAGATCACACTGAATGCCTATAATACAGTCATTTTCAAAATTGTAACCCCACATTTTCAAAATAGTCTTCTTATGAACACACCTCATGAACAATATGACTGTAATCACACAAATCTCATCAGAAAGGTGATTTCGCCAACCGACCATGAAATCACCTTTCAGGCATGAGTTGCCTAATAACAGTCATATTGTTCATGAGTTAGGGTTCCCAAAAGACTGTGCTGAAAATGTGAGACCACAGTCTCAAAAAGTGGCTGAGTTATGGATGAAAGTTGACCCCCCAGTTGAAATACATAGGATCACATTTTCCTTAGTTCATATTGCAGTCACCTGTTCTAGCACCAAGATGTGTCTTCAAGCAGTTGAGTGAGCGGTGAACCTGGTACCTCCTTAGGTGAGTCAGGGTCAGAGGAGATGTCAGGGGGTTGTGGGGAGGAGGGTTCACAATGGGAGGTTGGGTGACAGGTATGGGAGTGATGAGCGATGGACATTTATTTTCCACAGGTAAAATAAAAAAAAAAGACAGCGAGGGATGTTTTTTCCCCTTTACAGGTCACAGAAACCCATAAAGGTTAGTGGATACAACAGACTACCAAGGAAAATAAAAAAAAAAGTCAGAGGGCGGTGAAGGAAGGGGTACCACTAGACAATAGGGATGTAATGACAAAAAAAGTGACAGAATGTCACTTTGCATAAAAAAAAAATATGAAAAATAAAGGATGCCAGCCCAGTGGTGCTGAGGTGCTGGATTCCTTACCTTGTGCTATGCCAGTGACCCAGGTTCAGGAACAACCTTGGGTCATTGGGGTGCTGGCACAGGGTGGGAGTGGGATTGAACAAGCTGGTGGGCTGCTCTCCTCTCCCAGAGGTGGTGGAGGCAGGTTGTCATCCCTCTTGTAGTTCTGCCCCCACCTGGTAGAGGTCTGGTGGGGTAGTGTATGCAAAGAGGTGGCAGCATTATGGGTGGGTGGACAGGCCTCAGCTGGCTTCTGGTGTGAATCTGTGCCTCCGCATACATGTATGGCCATGTGACCAGAGGCCTCAGGCAGGAACAAGCAAGAGTAAATCTTACAGAAAACACACCATAAAAATCTCCATAGAAAAAAAATAAAAGAAAAAAGATATTAAATACATATGGATCAAGGGTGGAGGGTGCCACTAGACACCAGGGCATAAAAATAACAAAAAAAATACAGTTTTCTGGACCAGATGGTTCTGCAAGATTTTTCTTCCTGCAGGATCAGATGGAGGAAAACATTCCTTCTTTGTCTTCTTGTTTTCTCATTCACCAGCTTTTCCATCACTGTTGAGCAAAGAAATCAGCTGGTGAACAAGGATTATTGGTGTGGACATCTGGTGGAAACATTTTCATGACCAGATGGCCGGAGAGGAATCCTTGTCTGCTAGCTGAATTCCTTGTTCACCATCCTGATTCGTCATTGGCAAACAAGGATCCTTGATCTGGCCATCTGGTGATGAAAATTCACAACCAGATGGCCAGACAGGATTCCTTGTCTGTCAGCCGAATTCCTTGTTCACCATTCTACAGTACAAGTCACATTAAACTGTTCCATCAACTCACTGGTGTAGAATTGGTTTTTTTTGTGATGCTACTGGATTTGGCAACTTAAACTCTTGAAGCTTTCAACTCTTTTCCAACCATCCTTCGCTGCCTATTCAGCTCACATGTAACTGTTTAGTGAAATGGCAGTAGCTGCATTTTCATGGCATTGTTTATAAATATCACAGCATTCCTTAAGAGCATTGTTTATAAATATCACAGCATTCCTTAAGAGTTTAGTCCACCTTCTGAAATGAAACTCATAAGCACTTAGCTGAAAATAAAGCTTATAATTCATAATAGCTAGATGCAAACCAATACTAAACTTTTACTAATTCATTGAATTAAACCCTGCACAGATTAGGAAAATCATTGAACAATGCTACACCAGTGAGTTGAGAGAACAGTTTAATGTTACTTGTACTGTAATTTGTCATTGGCAAACAAGTATTCCCAGTCTGGCCATCTGGTCGTGAAAATGTCTGACCAGATGTCAAAACCAGGGAGCCTTGTTCTTCTGCCGATTTCCTTGTTCTCCAGTGATGAATAAGGATGTCCAACAAGGAATTTAACAAATGATGAACAAGGATTTAAATTTAAAACAATGTTTCTGGGGGCATACAGATGCCAGAGAGCACACAACACAGCTCCTCAATTCCCAAATGAGCAGAAATCACACTTTGATGTATGAGACAGAGGTCCCTGGGCAGAGTTATGAGACTTTTATTGAGGGAGGGATGAAAAAAACAAGATGGCAGCTGACAAACAAGGATTGGCTGCAGCTGGTGCAGAATGCTGTGGCTAGGTTGTCGGTACCTCTAGGTCCAGTCATATCACACCTGTCCTGTGTGAACTGCACTGGCTGCCACTTCAGTGGCAGATCACCTATAAGGTAGGCTTGCTTACCTTTAAAGCCCTACACAAACAGGGACCTGACTACCTTAAAGACCTCCTGACTCCCTACTCCCCCAATTGTCCGCTCCAATCCACCAACGAAGGATTGCTAGAGATTCCCAGGGTTCATCTTAAAACTTCTGGCACCCATGGTTTTTCATTCACAACACAGACCCTGTGGAATTCTCTACCTTATCAGTTAATAGAATGCCTGACTATCAGTAGTTTTAAAACAATGTTGAAAACTTATTTGTTTTCATTGGCCTTCCCGAATTACAGTCAAATAATAATGATTTGGTTTTATACATCTGTAAATCAGTTTTATGGTATTTTACTGTATTTATGGTTTATACAGTGCCTTGGGTTTGATAGTTGCTATACAAACAAAGATGGATTGGATTGGATTGGATTGTTTTATGGAGAATGAGAATTGGCCCCTGGTGAACAGGGAATGGCCCTCTCAAACAAGGATACCTATTCATACCATGTAGCTATCCTGAAAAATAAAAATCCCTTTGAAAATAATGGGACTTTACAAATGCTATAACTTTTGAATGGATTAATATTTTTTCACCACATAAATGCTGGTCTAATTTGTCACCCAAGCTTCCTCTACCATAACAATTTCAGACCATACTTCCACATCGTCTTAGTGCAGCACAATGAGAAAAAAACTGCAAAAAGTGGTGAATTTTAAGATTGTTTCACTATCTAGATTTCAGAATCTGCACATCCAACCAGAATGAAACTTAGTACATCAAGAGATCTACCACTGGAGACCACACATGCATAATTCCATGCAAAACTGTTGAACGGTTGCCAAGTTATTAAAGTGCAAAATGTCTGGTTTAACATAGAAATTGCTTCTCAACCCTAACTGTATATAGTGGTGCTACCATGCCACTATAAGATATACAGTATATGGATTTCATTGACCCAGTCCTGCCTGAGATAGTCTGGAGTTCATTGGAGACAGGGGAGTTCCCTGATTCATTGAAAGAAGCAGTGGTGACCTCCCTTCTCAAGAAATCATCTCTTGATCCGGACTGTCTTGCCATCTATAGACCCATCTCAAACCTTCCCTTTGTGGGGAAAGTTATCTAGAAGGTGAACACACTGCAACTGGAGGATCATCTGGCCATCTGCAGCATCCATGATCCCTTGCAGTCGGGGTTTAAGAAAAAGCATAGTACCAAGACTGATCATGTCTGGATTCTCAATGACCTCCTGGTGACAAGAGCTCATAAGAGCCAGATGATCTTGGTCTTCCTAGATCTCTCAGCTGCATTTGACACTGTGGACCATGGGGTACTACTGGAATGCCTGCAGCTAATCTATGGACAATCAGGTACAATTCTCAGATGCTTTCAATCTTTTCTCACTGGCAGGTCTCAGAGGGTAGTCTCAGGAATTGTTCCATCTGGCTCCTATTCCCTGCCACGTGGGGTTCAGCAGGGTTCTGTTCTCCCCCCCATGCTTTCTGTGGTGTACATGCCACCATTGGGGGATATTGCAAGACAGTATGGACTGAGTTTTCTCTGCTGCACAGATGATACTTAGTTGTACCTGTCCTTTGCTCCCCGTCAGGATGCTGTGTTCTCGGTATTTAACTTCTGCCTATCTAAAATCCAGAACTGGATGAGTGCCAGTTGGCTAAAGTTGAACCCCAATAAGACTGGGGTTTTGATAGTGGATGCTGGACATCAGGCAGGGGGTCCCTCAGTAGGGCGTTCATCCAGTCTTGTACTTGGCAGCTGCCAATTAGGGACCATCAAGCAGGTGAGCAGTCTAGGTGTTATCCTCAAATGAGAGACTGACATTGAGATTACGGATATCATCTATGGCTAAGACCTCATTCTATCACCTGAGGAATATCGCCCAGTTTAAGCACCTTGTTACTGCCAATGATCTACTTACTCTAGTCCATGCCTTTGTGACCTCTCGTCTGGATTACTGCAATGCCCTCCACCAAGGGCTACCAGGGGTTGATATCCACCATTTACAACTTGTGCAGAATGCAGTAGCAAAGTGACTGACTGGGCATTCCTGTTTTAGTCATATTTCACCAGTGCTGCAGGCACTGCACCGGTTACCTGTACAATGACGGAGCTTGCTGACCTTTAAAGCCCTACATGGTCAGGGCCTGGGTTACCTATAAGAGCTTCTTCACCCTTATTGCCCCTCCCTCTGCTCCACTGATGAGGGATTGCTAAAGTTTCCCAGGTACAATTTAAGACATCTGGTGCTAGGTCATTTGCTTTTGCTGCACCCACCCTGTGGAACTCTTTATCTCATCGGGGTTGGGATTGCCTGATTGTGGAGAACTTCAAAACTGCAATGAAAACTTATTTATTTAATCTTGCTTTCAGTAACTGTTGAACCTGATGCAGAGCTTTTGATGTTTTCTGATTTAAAATGTTATGATTTTATATTCTTTGTTCAGTGCCTTGGCATTTGAATATATATATGTGTATATGAATGTGTATATATATATATATAGATATATATATATATATATATGTATATGTATTTGTATATATATATATACACTGTATGTTATAGTGGTGTGGTCGCGCCAATATAGTTAGGGTGAAACTGCACTTCTATGTTAAAGTTCAGAATGTGAGCATTTATAACTTTGGAGCTGTTCAACGGATTTGCATGAAATGTGGCATGCATATTCTCTAGGAGTAGGTCCCTTGACTTGCCAAATTTTGTGGGGACTTGTTAAGTGGTTTCTAAAATATAAAGTGTTGAAAAAACAGAAAAATCTGGATTTCCTGACATTTATTTATCTTCCTGTATCTCTGAAATGGCTTCATGTTGTGGGTTAAAAGTTTCATGGTAAAAGCCCTTGGGTCACAGATGTGCCTTTTATAGGTTAGGTGAAAAAATATTAATTCATTCAAAAGTTGCCAAAGTTTGCCATTTCCCATTTTTTTCTATGGGAAAAGTTAAATGTTTAGCATGAAAATGGGACATTTTCAAAAAGAGAAGGTTCCATTTTCAAAAATGGAATGTCCCCTTTTCGAAAATGAAACTTGTAACTTTGAAGCTTAATAACTCTGGAACTGTTCAATGGATTTGTACACAATTTGGCAAGTTTAATCTTTGGTAGTAGGTCTCTAGAGTTCCCCATGATTGTGTGGCTGGGATGTATGGTTTTTGAGATACGGACTGTCAATAAAACGTAGAAGTTATGATGATATTCGAAAATGAATCATTGCCTGTTAGGGTGCATACCACATTGTACTATCTTGATGGAGGGATGGGAGTGCAGGGTCTGAGGGTTATATTATCTCGATGGAGGGTTCAGACCCTGTGCTCTCACTGTGACATATGGATACTGTTGCACTATTTTAATGGAGGAATGGGAGTGCAAGTTCCCAAGGACCCTGCCCTCCCACTGTGACATTTGGATACTGTTGTACTGTTTGGATGGAGGGATGGCAGCACAGAGTCTGAAGGACCCTGCAGCCCCACAAGTAAAACGAGGATACAATTATGCTATCTGAAAAAGAAGGGAAATGTTTTGCAAAAAAACTACATTAATGCATCAGTTAGGGTGAATACCACAGCCAAAAAAGTAAGGAAATGAGGCATTAGAGGTTTAAACCCTAATGCCCCACCCCATGGTTCCCACCTTACCACCCCACCCCATCCCCCACTCTCTACACACCAACAGGCATTGGAGTGTGCTATTGGGACATTAGGCCTAACTCTCAGCCCATTGTCCTATACTGCAGCATGTAAGCTTGTTTACATATGGAATGGACTTAACTCTGGTCCTGCCACCCCAGGGCATGCCTATATTTGACAATGGACAACCCCAGTCCAACCTAGGCTGACAAATAACTACCAGGGCATGGCTGGTGCCATGGACCTGCAGTGTATGTATTCTGTTAACTGTTTACCATATGTACTTTGTACCAATTCTTGCAATTTTCTGTAGCTTGTATCACCAGCTGCTATACTATGTTACCTGTAACCATTTTCTTGTTACTATACATGCTCCTTTTGTAACTATTGTGTTTAATTGCTGCTATTGAACCTGATGTCTCTGTATTCAGTGATGTGGAACCTTTGTAAAGGAGTATCTGACACAAAGGTATGTTATCCGATATCTTCAATAAATAAATAAAAAAAATGGGGTATTGCAGCAATAGTTTCCACCTATTGTCATCATGCATACCCTTTTGTACAGATTTCAAAGATTATTGTTACGTTTAGTGAGTGTGTTGGCTGTGGTAAGAAATGAGGAGGGATATGCACAGCAGAATGTGGTGCCTGTTAAAGAAATTTCTTATACAGTTTCCCTGAAGGATTTGAATACCCATGAGGACTTGCACTTGTGTTTTTTTTTTATCTTTTAGAATATAGACACTCCCTTTTACCACCCCACCCACCCCCATCTGATTCATATTGATCAATTTTAACTGTCGGTGCACATTCAAACAGAAATCCCCCTCCCACCTTCTCAGTGTGTTTGTGTGTGGGGGGGGGGGTATTTCATTAGAAGGGATACGTGCAATGGATGGTGTGGAAGATAAATGGAAACTGATAAAAAATGATATAACAGAGGTCACAGATCTCTGTGTATGGGTAATCATCAAGAAGAAGTGGGCTAAGAAATCATGAGAGAAGCAGAGGAGGTCACAAGTGCTATGAAAAGGGCACTTAAGAAACTTCTAACTAATCAAGCAGAGGGGGACAGGGTGGCATTTCATAGCATGATGAAGGAGGCCAACAGGACACTGAGAAGAGTGAATGCTGACACAGAAGTGAGAATTTTGGTATGAAGAGGGGAGGGGAGATAAGTCCATGTTTCATTTCATAAAAAGAAAAGAAAGACAGTGGACAGAATAATCACAATAAAACAAAAAAAAACATATGGGAAGAGGAAAACAAAGAAAAGATATTTCCTGCACAGATATTTCTACTCAGTTCTTACAGTGGATCCTAGTCAAAAGACCAATACCTGACTGAGTAATAAAGTAATGGGGGAACAAAAGGGATTAATGAGGATTCCATTCTAGTTTAAAGGGGCCTGGAAGGCTTAGACACACTGAAACTGGATAAGTCTGTAGGCCTAGATGGGCTACATCTCTGTATGCTTAAGGAGACTGGGCAAATTTTTGCTGAACCACTAGCTGAGCTATTCAATAGCTCACTAGAGACAGATTGTACAGTACCAAGGGACTGGAGGGCAGCAGATGTAGTTCCCCAGCTCAAAAGATGGAAGCAGGGATGATTGGAGGAACTATTGTCCTGTTAGCCTAACATCTATTGTGGGTAAACTACTGAAAACCATATTAAAAGTAAGGATAGTATATTTCTAGATGTGAATTAACAACAGAACTAAAGAAAATATTGATTCATGGGGAAGGGGTGATGCCAGAGAAACCTGATTGATTTCTTCAGTTAGATGACAAGGGCTGTGGAAAAAGGGCAAGTGGATGGCATACATATCTTGACTTTAGTAAAGCTTTCAAAACCAGCCTGCATGAATAGTTGATTAAAGCAGAAATACTACCAATCCAGGAAGTGATCAATTTCCATTTTCCGTAGAGCTACAGAAAATACAGCACCTGCCTGTCTGCTTATCTTTTACTGCTTCTGTCAACATGGCGGGAGTCAGAAATGTAAACAAAAACAAAGGACAACTAAGCAGATTACAAGGTGATAGTACAATGCCAGCAGGAAAGAGTACCAGGGAATTGCTCAACAGAGCACAAGGAATAAACTGTTGAAAAAGGGAACAATTTGTTTTTACATAGTACTGCTGCTTTAAAAAGATGCAAGACAAGGGCTGAGTGAAATTTACCTTATGCCATTCTGGCAATATTACCATTTTGTTTATATGAAATGTTGTGAAATTTCCACACCACAATTGTAATCTCAGTTATTTGCATCTAATTTAAACACTTTCTGTCCAAGTTTTTTATGACAAATTCACCTATCCCCATGGAGGATTGTACCATGTTTGAGATCAGCGTTTTAAAATGTGTATGTAAACTGCAGAATTTTGAGCCCCTATAACTTTAAAACTATAGAACAGAATATCACCAATACAACCAATTTTATTAGCTTCATCGACCCTAAAATGGAGTCTGTGTTTGTCTCAGCCCTCTAATCCCTTGCTCAAAGGCTGGCTAAGTTTTAAGCAGCCAAAGACTGCAAAATAATGTTAGTAATTAACATTGAATTTCATGACACTGTGAAAATTGTGGAATTTTGCAATATTTTTGTTGAAGCCATAGCCACACATTTTACCCAACCATATGCTTGCGTTGCCATTGTGAAGAAAGGATTTTGGATACAGATTCAAAAAGGTAGCATTCATAGGAGGCTCCATTGTAAAAGTATAGTGGTACCAAACATCAGGTCAGTATGTTGAGTGAATAGCCATGAAAAATAGGCATGGACATCACTGTGAACTATCTTAACTTCTTGCGATATGCCAGCTAATGACTACAGCTTGATGACTAAATGACTTATGGAAGCACATGTATGCGCAGCTTTGTTTCTATACATTGTCACCTCTGACTTTTTAACAGCCCTATAACAACAATGTATATGTTTATCATTCAAAAACAATGGCAACCAATGACACCAAGCATGACAACTAGCTGTGACTGATGTCATTGTGACACGTATCAGGATTTCTTTAGCCATGACAAAGCATTATGCTGGGCATCACTGTCACAATGGTATTAGAGGGGCATTGCAGGACTATGGTGCTAGTGCATGTAAGGTAACTTGCTTGCTTGTAACACAAGTCAAATGAAGGCTACCAATAGCTTACCCAAAATGGACTGATGTTCTGCAACGAGGGAGGGGGTATGGAGTATGGTCATGTTAGTAGAAGGAGAAGTCAATGGTATTTGAACTATATGACAGTGGAGATAGCTAGTGCAGGGGTCACCAATGGCAGGAATTATATGCATGGATTCACCAAGGAAATAGCAGCTGGGTTAAGTAGCAAAAGAATACTAGGCTGCTAGCTGGTACAAAAAAAAGCATACCATGATAATTTTCACTTGTTAGCAGAACATATGAAACTCATGCCCCACGAAAGTGATTGATCTGAGCACCAGATGCACTTGGAAGTCCAGAACTTGGATGAACTCACAGAAACATAGTGGGAGAAGAAAATGAGTAGGGAACTAAGCAGGAGAAACTATGGCTATTCCAAAGGGATAGGTTCTACAGTAAAAGGAGTTGGTACAGTGACTCCAGTCAAGATGCAACACAGTAATGCTGCAGTAAGTCACACAATGCTGCACTATACTGCAGGGAACAATGTAATTCAATGGCATTCAAGTCCTTTTTTACTGCAGTATTTTGTGATGTGTCATTTATCACAAGTTACTGTATTGCATCTTTCCTGACTCTGCTTGACACTAGGCTGATGCAATTTTTGCACAATTTAATAAGTAATTAAACTGTGAAATTATGACCTTCTGAAAGTTACAATTTACTTAACCTACTACTTCCCAGTTTAGCATTTTCTAAGACTCTTCCAAGAAAGTAAGAAGAGAAATGTTTGATTATCAAGCTCTGAAGGTGCAAAGTTGTACACAGAGAAATATTTCCAGAAATGTTGACAAAAATAATAAATTGCTAGACTTTGAGTCTCTATATGTTCTATTCCCTCACCCAAATGCCATGAAACATGCCACCCATTTAGGGCTTTTTATTGAAACATGTTACATTTCAGGGCTTTATGTGTTAGAATGACTGTGTTATGTACAGTTAAAGAATTTTAAAAAAGTCACAAAATCTCAAGAAACTTCATGAAATTCATGGAATGTTGCAAACATTCTGTGAATGCAGAAATTGTTAATTTTTCCCAGCCTTATGCAGAGCCTCTGATTAGGGGATAAAACTACTAGATACGTGAGAAGTTGGCTAAGACATAGAACCCAGAAAGTGGAATTAAATGGGAAGATCTTGAGGTCAGGGGATCACTAGCAGGGTACCATAGGGATCAGTATTTGGACCAGTCCAGTTCAATATCCCTATATGCAAAATAAGGGTACAGGTAGAGATTTGGGACAAGATTTCCTTTTTTGGAGATAATACTAGGATCTATGACTTGGTAGATGGTAACAAGGGTGTCAAACTTATGAACAAGATACTGGATCGATTGGAAAGCTGGTTAAAAGTATGGCATTTAAAATGTAATGCCAATAAGGCAAGGTGATGCATATAGGGGCAAAAAATCAAAAGGGGACATAGTATTAGAAAGCGCTACAGAGCAAATGGACCTGGAAGTGATAATTTAAGACAGTCTGATGGTACCAGTACAATGCAATAGGGTGGTGGGTTAGCCAAATAGGATGTTGGCTTGCAAAAGGAGGGAGATCCCCAGCAGCGATATCACCTTTAAATACAGTGGGATAGATGTTAAAACTGGGGGAAGCTGGCCCAATTATATGTTGCATTTTAGGCCCTGTCCACACTACACCACTAAAACCCTGTAATGGTTTCAAGCCATTACAGACTGTAAATGTTACAGTGTGTCCACCCTGCCAGTGAACCATCATGGTGATGGTTCGGAACCGTTACAGCCGGTCCACATTGTGGGTGACGGGTGACCATTACAGCTGGCAAGCTATCCCACAATGCAGTTCATGCTGCACTGAGGGCAATGCTAGGGCTACATGCTCACGTGTTCACACTACAGCTGGTAACATTACTGCGGAAGAACTGTTTTCATAATCATTGTTGAAACCACCTCATAAGTGGTTTCAACAATGGTTACGAAAATGCCTCCTGTAGTGTTACAGGTGTAAACACAAAGCATTGCGGTAATGGTTTGGACCCTCTGTAATGTTACAGAGGGGAGTTTTCAGTGTAGTATGGACAGGGCCTAAGTCTACATTCAGACAGTCACATCTCAGACTACCCTTTTTTCAAAAAGATCCATCTGCTTTTGGCAAAAAGTTACAAAAAGGATAATTTCTGTAAAAAAATACCCTAGGTTAATTTTCATTATTTTTTTTTGGGGGGGGGGGAGAGCACCCGAAATTTCAAAGGAGTTAGAAACAATTTGGTTGGATGTCTACCTTTGAATATTCAGGTGTGTGGATCTTGAATGGAACCCGAGGAAAATCATGACCCATGTTTCTGCTGGCCTTGCATTGTTTTAACCAGAACCATCCTGAGATCAATGAATACATTTACAGAATTAAGAAATAATTCACTTTGTGTTGAGGTAGGTACTGTAGCTTATAAAATGTGTAGACTTGAGGAAAAATGAAACCTTGGCTAGGTAAGAACTGTTCTCACAAATAGCCGAAGATGTCAAAAAACCAGAAAGAGTACTATAGTATCAGAACTACCGTATTCAATTCAATCATCCTGGAAAATGTCATCACAGTGCCATCAACCTTTACTATTTCAGATACATGTGTGTTATCTGATTATTCTAATTATTGTCAGATAGTATTTGATCATCCCTGCTCACAGATTAAGAAGAACATGCACACAATTGCAGAGGTCAGGTCATATTGTCTAGGGGCACACACAGTACTGTAACATTAGGCAGCTGATCGTGATATGGTGAAAATGGTGTAATCATCTCTTTTATTCATTTTTAAATCGCCCTTTTATTCCATTTTTAAGATGCATTTTTTTCTGTTTCAAGTCTACTGTTGGAGTTTGTTTTAGATTTGCAATAACTAATGGTGAATGTTAATAAATATGGCTGCTGCAAGGTTTTGTTGCTCTTTTCAAATGTCATAAAATGGACAAAATTCCTTTTTACGTTGGGTGGTATTTTCAAAAGTTATAAAATTGTCACAACTCATATTAACTCTGGGTGGGATTCTTAAACATCACAAAAACATCATAATGTGTACATGGCTAACCCACACTGGAGCAAAAACAATGTGGATGGATGTCAATAGGGTGAAAGCATGATAACAGGGAGAAACAAGGCTGCAGGCAATTCCATTGGGTGAGAGCTGGACAGAAAACACTGTAAGAGAGCCCTTAGCAAACACATCCCAGAAAGCTAGTGTGTTGCGGGGGGCTTTTCCCCCTGTACCCCCCGCACCCCCACTAAATATTATATAAAGTCATCCAGTAGGCAGCAATAGTGGAGGAGGACACAAGTGGTCAAAGTGAAAGAAATAGCTGTACGCTCCAAAGTCCGTACTGCACACATTGCTTTCACCCTCCTTCCTCTGCTCACATTTCCCGGACCTAAACCCTCTGCTTGCTTGTCAGGACACCAATGGACACACTTCCCATGTGGGTGGGGTTTTCAAAAGTCATAAAATGGATGCAGCTTCTAGTTATATTAATATTAGAGACAGATGGCCCTGATATGCTTAGACAATATTCTAGCCTGTCTGTGCTTTTTTTTTTCGAAAGTTGGACTTCTTTGTGGTATTTCTAACTGTATTATGGTACCTTAAATCTAATTTTGGATGAAAATGTTAGTATAGATGTAAATGATAAGCAAGGTTAAAGTAAAATCAGCTATGATGCAAAGCAGCCAATGCAAACTGTGACTTGCCTGCTTCACTGCCACATGTTTGACCAGGGAATTTTCTTGGTCTTCCTTTAAAATAGCCCTTTTGTGTTCAGCTACCCTTATTTTAAATGCATATACTATTTTGGTCACATAATGCACAGTACATGTTTGCCATGTTGCTAGGTATACCAATGTGGTAGTGTTGCAATTACAAAACTGTTTCAGTATGATCTCACTACTTAAATGTGACAACTGCAATTTATCACCTATGACACTTGTTCTGCAGTATTTACAGTTCTCATAATTAAAAGAGAACTGTGCTGAACCTGTAAGTCATTTTTTGTTTGGAAAATGGGTTGCAAAAACCCTACTCTCTGATTGGTCGAGAGCACACTCTACCCAGGTGGGCATCAGGCAACAGAGACCAGTAAATAACTAGTCCCTGTGCCTGCCTCCCTTATTACCAAGATCAGTGGGCATTGGAATGTTTACCTTTGAATAAGCCAACATTGTTTTGCTCATTTAGTAAGTGACATACTAACTGATGCACAGACCCTCAACAGAGTGAGTTTCATGATGGTTGTGTATTTTAAAAAAATGTACCTTCGTGCCTCCAGTTTGCTACTTTATATACATTATGATCGCTTCTTTATCGTAGAGTTACTCTCATTCTGATTAAAAGCTGCTACCAACTATAGTACATGGCTGTCCACATGTTAAAATGATACATTTGGAACCAGGGGGTTGGGGATTGTCAATGTATATTTTGCCTCCCACCTTAGCCACTCACTCTGCCATCATTCATCTGCCTGTCTTCTCTCTTCTGTTTCTCAGGAACATCAATTATGACCAGCAAGATGGGGGGAGTGGTTCCATCACTTCTGACTGAGCATTATACAGAACAGTTCACATTTTAAAAAGAAAACAAAATGCAGAGAGCGGGAGAGGAATGCCGATTGTATTATCAGTCTTCTGTCTCTCTCTCTCTCTCTCTCTCTGTCACTCTCTCTCTCTCTCTCTCTCTGTATTTTTAAAATGCACTTCTATCACTGTCACACAAATTATGATCACTTCTTTAACACAGAGTTACTCTCGCTCTGATTAAAAGCTACTGCTGATTGAAGGTTAAAATTATACATTTGAAAACAGGACCACCTCCTGTACAGGGTAACTAAAATGAAAAAAGAACTGCGACTTGGGGTGAGACTGGAACAGTGAAAACACAATGGTATGTGTGTGGGAGGGGGCTTGTCAACTCATATTTTGCCTCTTTCCTCAGCCACTCACTCTGTCATCATTCATATGGCTGTTTCCTATCTTCTCTCACTCAGGAACAGAAGTTATCACCAGCAGCCGGGGTGGAGGGGGTGGTGGAATGGCGCAATCACTTCTGACTGAGTGTTATACAGAACAGTTCACATTTTAAAAGTAAAACAAAACACAGGGAATGGCAGAAGAGTGCCAATCATATTATCAGTCTTCTCTCTATATATATTTTTAAAACATGCTTCTAACTCTGCCACTCAAAAAGAGCTAAACTGGCAAAGGTTTAAAGTTTAAATCTTTAGAGCTACAGTTTCAGCTAAACTGCTAGCGTATTATAGCAACATGTGTACCATGCAGGTAAAGCAACTGTGCCAGGCAAGGACTACTTTACAAAAAATTATTTTTTTGTATTTTTAAGCTCTTTTTCAGTATTTGTACCCATTTTTAACTACCATATAAAAGTTTAAGCTGAACTCCACTTTCTAAGCCCAATAATACCCTACAGGGTTGATGGTATGAGCAATACTGGACCTTCCAGGAGTTATAAGGCCCTCCGCTTGTGAGATTTGGCATCTTTATAACCTGGCCTCTTTATATCCCTTGGTGGTCCAGTATTGCCCAATACTGACCACCCTGTCAGGTATTATTGCTTACATAAAAGTGTGTTTTTTTTAAATACCGATTCAAATTCTTTTACAGCTCTAGCTATACATGCTTTTAAATGATCTCAGTGGGTGTTTCTGATTTACATGCTGCTGGTAAGAATTATATTAGAACTGTGTGATGTAGTGTATGTCCCTGTTCTTCTCTTCTGTTGCTGGCACAATGCATCCATATTCTAATATAGAATTATGTGGCTATTAGGGACTTAAACTACATCATACAGTTCTAAAATGGTACTTACCACCAAACCGTAAAGCAGAAACACTCAGTGAGATTATTAAAGTACATATCCAGGTGGAATAATAACAGAACTTGAACTAGTACTTAAAAATGGCTTCTCTTGTGATAAAAATAACTGACAGGTTGAGCACAGTTCTCCTTTACTGTGTGGGAGGGGAGTATTGTTTAATTTTCTAGTTGTACAAACAACAAACTGAAAACTGCAATGTTGTCTATGTTCTGCCCTCTAGGTCTGTTCCTGGTCCACCTGCCATGATTTTTTTCTAGTTGTAACAAGGAATGATTTTTACTAAAGCTCTCTTTCACTTTGTATGACTGTGGTCCATATCTGGAGACAAACACAAGGGTACTATCCTGAAAGTTCCCGTCATCCCTCTTATATGTTCTAATATTTTCCACCAAAGTTGCTTGGCTCATTCTCTTCAATCTTGCTTCTGCCTTAGGTATTCTAGTAATTACTGTACCCTCTTTGTGTATACCTTTTCCTAAAGTCCTCTGCCCCAGTATTTTAATCCTGATCTTGTGTGCAGTTCCTGTGCAAGCATATGAACTGACTTGTAGGCACATTCTCAACTATGTGTCTAGAATGACTACTTTCACAGCAGAAAATGGAGTTGTGTTTGGTGGGCTTCCATGAAAAATTACTGGTAAACCTACCAGCCACATCTTTAGGCATTGTTCCATTCAAGAATATAAAATGATTAAACTTCAGCATTTTTTTCAGCTAACATTAATAATATTTGAACACTTCTCTTGGGAAAAATCAATGTGTAGATGTAAGGCTTCTCTTAGGGCACCCAATAAACTCTAATGGGAAATATTTGTGTATACCACTTGAATATCAAGCATAACTAGAAAGGTGCTATCCCATGCATTCACATTTTGCAAAGCCTTCAAAAAATCAAAAGCATCTCTAATAAAAGACTGGAAGATTGTGACAGGGAATTCCTGCCACTCTTGAGAACCAACCTTTTCTTAAATCTGTTGCAACAGTTATTCTATTTCGTATCCTAATCTATCATTTACAATTTTTAGTCCATACGGTTGTCCACCTAGGAGTACCCCCTTCCCTTTATTGACTACGCTATAGTGTCCTCTTTAATTTTCCTTTTCCCTCTCAGGTACTCATACAGGGAGGTTATTGTGGTGACCTCCAAGCTTTTGTAAAACAATAGGCTGTTTTTATTATTGTTGGATTTAGTATGCAATGGTGCTATGTCATAAAATACCTTGATGTATATAACTTGCATATATGAAACCTATGAATGTTGAAAATACCATGACACTAAGTGTTTTGGATTAAGGTAAAAAGTACTTGGTGACTGTATTATAGAAATTAGGTTAGGTGTGCTATTTAAAATGCATACAAATTGCTGTAAATTGAACAAGTCTAAAATGGCATGGTGATTTGCATGTATCCCATGATGCTTTGCGTTACAGAAGTATGTGTGAATTTGTGTTTCATTGAAACATGACTTACTGTCAGTGCCCTTTGGGGTAACTCTTGTTTCAGTGCTTCTTCACTGAGGTTCTTTGTCTTTAGCTTCTTTTTTTTATTTGAGCCCCCTCCACCCAACCAAACAAGGCCTGCATAAGGAAGGCTGACTGTCTACTGATAAGTTAGATCAGAGATCAGTGAGTCAGCAGGTCCTGGCTAAGTGCAGAGGAAGGGCATACAGAGTCTGTTGCTGCAAACTGATGTACTGAAGAAGGGATATGATGTTTCTGAAGGTTATCTCCTGTATTTTGAAGACACATTGCACACACAGTATTTGTTGAAACTAAAGTTCAGTGTCTAGTCCATCTATTATCCCACAACCCCTCCACAGACTTGGTGTCAGAGGTGGGATAACTTGCTGGAAGCATATGGACTGGCTGAAGAGGAATTTTTTCTTTTGGATATCACCCAGATATCCCAGATGGAGAAATGCACCAGTATTTCCCAGAGGAGAACCTGGAGAAGAATGTCCATAGAGTTCTGACCAGAACCATGGCTGACAGATGGAGAAAAGCTGCTATCAGGACTGGACCTGGGAGCTCAGAGGAAGGCCAAGCCTGAAGATAATGAAGAGATGCAAAGCAATGTAGAACTACTGTGGGGTTGAGGCAGACTGGACGGTATGAAGACAACACCCAGGAGGTGGAGACCCTGATGCAATGAACCACTGGATGAAGGGGCAATGGCTGGATGCAGACCAACTACACAAAGAAGCAGCACACTGATGCCAGGTGCTCAAGTGGTGCCTGCTGGAGAGTTTGGATAAAGAAATGGAGAAGGACATTTCATGGGCTCAGCTGGAGGAGGGCCCCCTGACTGAGCAGGATATTCCTTTATTGCCTGTGGTGGATGTCAGGATGTTACCTGTTGGAGGTCAGAGATGCAAGTATGGAACTTTAATGTGAGATCCCAGGTAACACTGTGCCTAGTGACATTGTGCCGGGGTTGAAGACTCCAAGCAAGCAAGAAGAAGTCTATGAGGCTGAAGGGACCATTTCTTGTATTGATGCAGCTAAATCTATTATCAGTATTGACAGGGCTATACTGCAGGCTAAAGATGCTAATATTGCCAAAATGTTACAATATGTTAAGATCAAGGAGGTGGTACATGCATTTATTTGGTGTTTTTTTAAGGAAAACCTACCAAGGAGGAAGTAGGTGAAAAATGGACTGGAACCTGAGTTGGGGTAACACCAAAAGAGTGTCTGTTCTCAGGTGTCTGTATCAATAACAAGTAAAAAATGAGTGAATCCATAGAAATAGTGGATTTATATAGCTGGGTTGACCCTAGGACTGGGCCCCTGCTTAAAACTGACATGTCTGGTGGGGTTTCCCAGAGGAGAACCTGGAGAAGAATGTCCATAGAGGGATTTGGCTTCATTGGGGACTGGGGGTCCACCTGGAGTGATGCAAGCCTATACTGGCATGATGGGCTGCATCTGTCCGGGAGGGGAACCAGGATCCTAGGTGATAGGTTTAAATGCTTCATTGGCAAGCTTTTAAACTAGCCAAGGGGGGAGGCACTGGAAAGGAGCAGGAAAATCCTAGCCCCCAAAAATCACGGTAGTAAGTGTGGCAAACACCAACATAGAGGTGTTGATAGGGAGAAGGGCAGGGGTAAATGAAGAAAGTGACAAAGGCAAGAAGGACAGGGATGGGGTAAAAGGGAGTAAGGCTATCAGGAAATGGAGGGTAATGAGTACCAATGCCATAGTCTGGGCAACAAGCTCCCTGAGCTGATGGCCTTAATGGAAGAGGGATGCCTGGATATCATAGCAGTCACAGAAACATGGTACACAGAGAACCATGACTGGAATGTTAACATAGCAGAGTACATAACCTACAGGAGAGACAGGCAGGGGAGAAGAGGGGGAGGAGTAGCTCTCTATGTAAAGGAAGAGATAAAAGCAACTGAACAAAAGAGTAAACAGGGAGGAGAGGAGGCACTGTGGGTCACCTTGGAGACTGGAAAGGGCACCACAATCTGCACAGGGTTGTGTACAGACCCCATGCCAGGGAAGGAATGGACAAGGATATGATAGAAGGCATTCTTAGAATGGCAGAGAAAGGGAGATACTGTTGATGGGAGACCTGAATATGCCAGATGTTAACTGGAGCACATTTGCTGCAGCCACATCCAAGAGTAGGGCTATTCTTGATGCCCTACAGGTGGCAGGCATTAGACAGTTAGTTTCGGAACCCACTCGTGAGGGAGCAATCTTAGACCTCGTACTCTCAAATGGGGGCAATGAGAGGATCTCAGATCTAGAAGTGGGTTGCCATCTGGGGACAAGTGACCATCAAACAGTGTGGTTCACATTAAACTCAGCTACAGAGTCAGCAATACAAAAGTGAGGGTACTGGACTTTAGGAGGGCTGACTTTGGTAAGATGGGAGAGTGCCTCAGAAATGCACTAGCAAACAGGCTAGAAGGAGGTGTGGAGCAACAATGAGGAATTATCAAAACTGCCATCACAGAGGCAACAAGCCTTTGTGTGAAGCAAATGAACAAATCAAAATGAAAGAAAAAGCCACTATGGTTCTCAAAAGAGGTGGCTGTGAAAGTCAGGAAGAAAAAGATAGCATTCCGGAAGTATAAGGAAACACAGAAGGAGCAGGACAGAGAGCTGTACCAGTTAAGGCAGAAGGAAGCAGGGAGGGAAGTTAAAATAGCAAAGGCCCAAACTGAGGAAAAGATAGCCAACTCAGTTAAGAAGGGGGATAAAACTTTTTATAGGTACATCAGCGAGCGTAGAAAGACAAAGGGAGGGATAGTGAGGCTGAATAGAATGAACAGTGGGTGGGCAGAGGGGGACAGTGAAAAAGCAGGAATATTGAATGAATATTTCTGCTCAGTATTCACAAAAGAGGAGGGGGAAGTGCCTAATCCAATTAACAGAAGCACTCTTGATAGGGGGGTTGATCCCAGTCCTTTCACAGAAGAAAGGGTTCTGCAAGAACTCCTAAAACTGAAGGTGGACAAAGCAATGGGTCCTGATGGAATTCACCCCATAATTCTAAAAGAATTAAGGGAGGAACTAGTGAAACCACTGGCTACTCTTTTTAATAAATCATGGGAGGACGGTGTGGTACCCGAGGACTGGAGGAAGGCGGGTGTGATTCCCCTTCACAAAAGTGGTTCCAAGACAGAGGCAGGAAACTACAGACCTGTCAGTTTGACCTCTGTAGTAGGGAAAGTGATGGAGTCACTTCTGAAGGAAAGAATAGTCGAGTACCTAGAGGCCAGTGGAGCACAGGACCCAAGGCAGCATGGGTTCACAGTGGGAAGGTCATGTCAGACAAATCTAAGAGATTTCTTTGGCTGGGTGACCAAAGTAGTAGACCAGGGAGGGGCTGTGGACATGGCCTACCTAGACTTTAGCAAGACATTTGACACAGTCCCACACAAAAGACTAATAGTCAAATTAACCAGCCTGGGAGTGGGACCCAGGGTGGTAGCCTGGGTAAAACATTGGCTGGATAACAGGACACAGAAGGTAATTGTAAATAGAGTCCATTCTGAAGAAAGAGGGGTTACTAGTGGGGTACCGCAGGGTTCAGTATTGGGTCCAGTCCTTTTTAATGTCTTCATCAATGACATTGCAGAGGGACTGGAAGGAAAAGTATGCCTTTTTGCAGATGACACAAAATCTGCAACAGGGTTGATACACAAGGAGGTGTGGAAAGGATGAAAATGGACTTGGCAAGGTTGGAGGAATGGTCAGAAGTATGGCAGCTAGGATTCAATGCAAAGAAGTACAAAATAATGCACCTGGGAAACAAGAACCCAGGGGAAGAATACACAATGGGTGGGGAGGTAGTAACAACAACAAAAAAGGAAAGAGACCTGGGGGTAATCATATCAAATGACCTTAAGGTTAGCAAGCAATGTGAGAAGGCAGTAGGGAGGGCTGGGGGTATACTAGGATGTATAGGAAGAGGCATCAGCAGCAGAAAACAGGAAGTTGTTATCCCTCTGTACAGACAGTTGGTGAGACCCCATCTGGAGTACTGTGTCCAGTTCTGGAAACCCCATCTCCGCAAGGACATAGACAGGATAGAGGCAGTCCAGACGAGGGCAACTAAAATGGTGCAGGGTCTGCAAGAGAAGCCGTATGAGGAGAGACTAAAGAAGCTTAATATGTATACCCTTGAGGAAAGAAGGGAGAGGGGGGACATGATAGAAACTTTTAAGTACCTCAGTGGAATCAACAAAGTCCAAGAGGGTAGCATTTTCAGAAAAAGAGACTTGCAAGAACAAGAGAACACAATTTAAAGATAGAAGGAGGGCAGTTCAGGGGCAATGTGAGGAAGTATTATTTCACAGAGAGCGTAGTGGATGCATGGAACAGCCTTCCTGAGGAGGTTGTGGGGTCTAAAACTGTGGGAGAATTCAAAAATGCATGGGACAGACATAAGGCAATTCTTGTGGGGGGTAGGAAGAAATAGGCTGTTGGTTAACTAGGATCTGCGGCCTATCCTGTAGGTAGGGAAATGGGCAGACTAGATGGGCCTAGCGGTCCTTATCTGCCATCAAAGTCTATGTTTCTATGTTGGTTGGAGCAGGTAATTACTTACCCCCAGAGAAAGTCTTTCTATGGTACTGGACTTTACAGCCATCCAGATTTTCAGTCAATAAAATATGTACTTTCCCTAAAAGGAGATAGTACAGGGAAGGTACCATTAGTCTCTGTTGAAAAATGTGTTAATGTCTCAGGGTAAAGAATGATGATATCCACTATGTTTGTGATGGAATTTTTATCATTAATATGGACCATGAGACTGAGCTTTTCAAGAGGGATGGGTGGAAGCTCCATCCCTTCCTGGGACAGGAAGGTGGTAAGCAGTCTGCAATAACTGCTTCACTCTTAAGTTTTGGGATATGTGACAGGGAAACTCCTGCCGCTCTTCAGGACTAATCTTTTCTTAAATCTGTTGCAACAATTCTTCTATTTCTTAGCCTTATCTATCCTTAAAATTTCAAGTCTATATGATTAGCCAATTATGGGCACCCCCCTCCCCTTTGTTGACTGTGCTATAGTGTCCTCTTTAATTTTTCTTTTACCTCTCGGATCCTCCTACAGGGATGTTATTGTGACGACCTCCTAGCTTATGTAAAGCAACAGGCTGTGTTTATCATTGTTGGATTTAGCATGCAAAGGCACTATATCATAAAATACCTTTTTATATATATATATATATATATATATATGTATATGAACCTGTAAATGTTGAAAATACCATGGCACTAAGTGTTTTGGATAAAGGTAAAAACTACTAGGTGACTGTATTATAGAAATTAAGTTAGGTGTGTGATTTAAAATGCATATAAATTGCAGTACATGATGAGTCGTGAAAAGGGGTGGGGCTAGTGGCGGGGCTTAGGATCCGTTTTTTGCCTCATCCAAAGGTGGCAACCCTACTAAGTGTAGAGGAAGGACATACAGAGTCTGCTGCTGCAAACTGATGTATTGAAGAAGGGATATGATGTTGCTGAAGGTTATCTCCTGTATTTTGAATAAACATCACACAGAGATTGTGTTTTGGGCCGGAAGTCCATCTATTATCCCACAACCTCTCCACAAAGATCTCTGGGAGACCAGGAAAATGCTCTGGCCAAATATGTGGCAGTGAATGGGCAAGTCATTGTTTTAAATACAGAGGACTCAGGACAGCAGTGCTTGGTTGGAGGGGAGGTGACGATAATAATACACTTCTTTAATATGAAACCAAAGTGGCAGCCCCAATTACAGGGAAACAGTCCCCCAGGACTGCATGATATCTGTTTCTGACCAGGAAATATTTATTAGATTTTTAGAAGGTCCAGAGGATTCCAAACAACAAGGGTTCTTTTCCTGGTAAAGTGTTCCTTCATTGGGGACTCCACTATAATTAGTTACAGTAATACATATAGTACCATTGTCTTTTTAGGTGTTTAATTATGATGAGAAATTATTGGAAAAACTTTAGGTATTGTGCTATTATCCACTAGAATTAGTTACATCAAACAAGTTTTGTACTGTTGTCTTTTCATGTGTTTTAATATTACAATGAGAAATAATTAGAGAAACTTTAGGCATTGTGCTGTTATTAAACGTATTAAGTAATGAGTGCACTGCTGAAGAGATTAACCAAAGATTGTGATTTAGATCAATGAAACAATTTACAAATTAGCTCATGATGTAAGAGGCAGTGGGCCTCATTTAATAATTTATTACTGCATATTTGGGTTACAAAGGATTTGCACTGTATGTAATTGTGGGCATACATGAAATTCTGTTAAATACCACCACAGTATAACATTTCCACACTATTTCCATCCACTTATTAACTTTCTCCCTACCCTCTGTTCCCTACCACACCCCTACTTTTTTCCATTCCCCCCCTTCCCTTCTTTTCCCTGCTCTTCTACACTTCAGTTTCATTTTTACGGTTTTCTGATTGAGATGTGCATCAGTTTATTGCTAGGGAACTTTATATGTTTTTGTGGTTTTAATGTTGTCACCATTCACATGCTTGCAGTTGATTATTGCATCATCACTTTAACTGAAATCCTGTACATACGTGCCACATGTGAGTTGTGGTGGCATCCTTGAAAAAGTGTATGCATGCATGAAATGTTGGATGGCTAGGTGGCTCTCTGTTTGGCATTTTCGTCTGTAAGTAAACTTTTTTTGATAAAATCAATGTGATCCAAACTGGTCCTTTCATCTAAACCCTTGCTTCAGGTATTGGTAGCCAGCGCCTTAGTCCTTGTTCATTACAAAATGTTGCTGTGGCTCATAACTGTTTTGATTTGGAGTGCCATCTTATACTAACTGTTCCAATTAGTTCCTGCTTTGTTTACATGCTGGAAAAATCTATACTTCTCCCCAGCTTTTAAAAGGAGACTTAGAGTAATCCTAGTTGTGGGGGGGGCTTGTTTGCCTAAATAAGGCATTAAGTTAATATATTTAATCATACAGTCCCTGTCAAGCAGTGTAAAGTTCCCTAGATATAGGCAGATAGATAGATAGATAGATAGATAGATAGATAGATAGATAGATAGATAGATAGATAGATAAAAATTACTATTGCTTTGAAAGATCCAGAAAATCGTCATTATGTTTTCATAACTATATTCATAATTGTTTTCCCTTAGTCAAAGTATTTGGTTATAATTAAACAATCAAGCAATTTTTTTCTATTTAAATAATTGTCCATGATACCCTTGTTTTATTCCAGATTTGGGATAGCAGGTTCCATGTCAGAGTATGACCTCATTATTTGTCTGTCTGTTTTGTTGGTTGGTTGTTTGGTTGGTTTGTGTAAATTACCTCAACTAAGGTAGCCCCCTAAAGTGTAGCATCCCATTTTCATGGGGGTCCCAGGGGGGAAAGCAAATGTTAACATAAACAGGTTACTATAGTCCAGCAGCAACAGTCATGTACAGGTTAAAACGTACAAGGCAAAGAGCATGAGCATTGCTATCCAATATGATCATGGTTGAGGAAATGGGGACTCTGTACTGAAATAAATACAGAGGGTTCTAAGATGGCTAGAAAAGTTTGCTTGAATATTTGCAAGTTAGAAGCATTCCTTAGCTGAATAAGGAGTTTGTGCTTGGAGTCTGGTGTTGCAGTTGCAAGGGACTTTGTACCAAATCCTGCTTCATCCTGGGAAGTGATAGGGTAAGTGCTGCTGCTGAATACAATGAGTAGTCACTGAGTGGGTGAGGTGGGCTAGGAAATAGTTGAGGACTTTTACTTTTGCACAGTTATACAAAATAAAGCCTGTACAATGACACAACAGACTCTCTACAGGAGAGAATGAACCTGCACAACCCACTGGACAAATGATCCAGGAATATCAGAGTGGTTTTGTTTGAACAGTGATATAAAATGTGTCCATAGTCAATAGAAGGGAGCATAAGGCTACCAAATTTCTAGGAGGCTCAAGGGGGACACATTAAGGCCATGGGTCCGAGGGCCACTAGATGCCCAGAAGATCTGGGGGTTTTGATTCTCTGTGGTGAATTTGGGGGATTTTATTGAAGATAAAACTTTTATCTTCAATAAAACACACACACACACACACACACACACACACACTTTTGTTACATCATTCCTACCCCTGACTACAGGGAGAAAATTATATTAGTTAAGGGTGTGGGAGACTCTGATTGGCCTTGGGTGGACAACTGGCTGACCAACAATGCCATCAACTACCCATGCAAGTTGTATTTATTTATGACAAATGCTCACTTCTCATTGACAGTCACATGAATCACAAGCTCTGCTTCCTCAGCACTCTCAGTCCTTCTGACAGATCTTCCCACTTGACCAACCAAGCCTGTCACGTCACTGAGACCTGCCCTAGGCTAGCCTGTTGCAAGCCCCCCCCAACTTAGGGCCCAAGAAGCCATGAAGCAACCCTGAAGCACCGCAGAAAGCCTGAGCAAGTGAAGTACCACTTCCACTACTGAGAAAAGACTCAGGACTCACCCTTGTTATTCTCTCATCTCTTGAGCTTTCTCATCCACCTGATAAGTGCTGAAGCCAGGCCAACAGCCATCACTGGGATATTGCTGCTGCTGCTACCCCATCCATGCAGCATCCCATTCTCAGGCAAGGCAGTCCAGTCAAACAGGCAGCAGGCCAGATCACAAGACACAAACTTTGGCCCACAACACAAGGCACAACCTTTGCACCTAAAAAAACAAAATTTGTAGAGAGCCGAACCTGGAGAGTTATGAGAGTTTCTTCTCCACCACACAGCAACCAGATGACAACACGCTCTATAACAGCCAGCAGTTTCCATTCAATCCCCTAACTAATGCAGCACTGATTTCCTTGACTCCAAACAGACTGGACCAAGAGTGGCTGAGTTGTGACCTTTTATCTGGTCCTCACCTGCTATTGGTCGTAGTTGAATCTGAGCCAGCAGTACTATTTATTTAGTTTTTGTTTACCAGGTAAGGTGTTGTAGCCACAAAATATGACTATTTTCAGACATGACCCAGGAGGTTATAATACAAAATTTGTAGACAAAACAAATAGCAGGTATAGTTCAGAGGTGAGCATCCATACAAGTAAACATCTACATAATGTTCTGTGACGTAAACAGTATTGCTAATATGACAGAGACAATGGCAGGAAAATACACAGGAGTGCAAAACATAATAAGCATACAATCAGAGTGCAGTAGAGTTTGAACACATAATTCATGGTAAGTGCTACATATAACAGTAACAAGGGGTCAGACCAAAATTGAACATTTTGAGAGCTGAGGGAGAGGATGTCAAGCACCCTATGGGGATTTAAAACAGGAACACAGGGCATTTTTGATGAGGAGAATGTGATGCATCTTTTTAAAAGCAATATGAATAGGTGCAGAGCGAACATCAAGAAGTAATGAATTCCAATATTTTGGGGCCAGGCAGGAGAAAGCTGAGGTTCCTTCTAGGGTTCTGCACCTAGAGGTGTATAGTAGAGAGAGTCCAGTAGAGCAGAGGTCATAGGTGGAGGACAGAGGCACCAGTATGCCTGCAAGAGATGTAGGTAGATTAGTTCTGATGATGTTGTCCAGCAGAGTACCAAGGACAAGGAGCAGATTGGCAGATGGAGAAGGCCATCTAAGGTCTGCATATAACAAGCAATGGTGCTTCAAACATGGGGAGGCCAAGGTATAATGACAGATAGTATTGTATGTTGTATCCCACTTACTTAGGGTGGTTTTCAAAGCATTTATGTAGGTGACAGCACAATATGCAAGGGATGGAAGTGGGATACCCCTAGAAATAGACAGTGTAGCTCACGGGGTAAGCATTTGACTAGTCCTGTAAGCTATTCTGAGTTTGGAGTTTACTGACTTGCAAGTGTCAATGATATGTTGCTCAAAGTTGGGAGTTTCATCAAGCAGGACACCTAAATACTTGAATGAGTTCACTTTCATAAGGGAGAAGCCATTTGCACAGGAGACATTGAAAAGGTTGTGGTTTTTTTCTAAGTTTGGTTGCAGATCCGAAGAGCATTCTCTGAGTTTTACTTATGTTTAGAATGAGTCTTTTCTTGTGGATCCATTCTTGCATTTTGAGAAATGCGGATGTTAGTCAACTATTTATTTCTTCTGTGTTTGCAGAAGAGGTGTAGAGCACCAAATAATCTGCATACAAGCTTGTTGAGCACCAAAGGGTGTTAGAAGATATGTCATTTATAAAAATGGAGACGAGAAGAGGCCCCAAGATGGAGCCTTGTGGAACACCAACATTGTTAGGCCCAGAGTCTGACACTGTAGAGATAAATTTTACCAGTTGTCTTCTGTTGCTCAAGTAGCTCTGGAACCAGTTTGTGGCTTGCTCAGAGAAACCAGTGAAGCTAAGGCAATCAAGCAAAAGAGGGTGATCTACAAGATCAAATGCCTTTGAGAGGTCAATAAACACTGCACCAGTCATGAGACCATGATCCATAGAAGTAAGGGCATCATTTGTAAACTGTATCAGAGTGGCAGAGGTGCTATGCCCTTTGCAGAAACCATGTTGAGTAGGTGATAAGAGGGTATATATAGAGAGGAACTCGGTGATCTGTATAGCCACTAATTTCTCGAGTATTTTGTTTAGTACTGACAGAATGGCTATGGGCCTATAATTAGCTATGTCCTTCTTGTCACCTTTCTTAAAGACTGGGATGACTTTTGCCAATTTCCATATGTCTGGAACATGACCATGGCAGAGATACAGTGTAAAGATTTTAGCCAATGAGGCCACAATAAAAGGAGCAGCCAGCTTCAGGAGTTTAGACTGTAGGTAGTTGGAGCCTACACTAGTACTATCAGAGATTGAGTTTAGTAGTTTTAGAACATCAGCATTTGGAATAGCCTTAAAATAGAAGGGTGGACATATGGGCACGTTTGTGTGAGTAACGAGCATCAGGATGCGATTTGCTGTGAAAGAGGCAGTGTGTCTGGTGAGATCAGTAAAGTATTTGTTGAAATAATTTGCAATGGTGGTGGGGTCATTACAGTGCATACCATTGAGGACTGTATCACTCATGGGTTGAGACTGGTTTGAGCCCAGGAAGGATTTTACATGTGTCCAGAATTTCTTTGGGTCCCCAGCAGCTTCCAGCAATAGACCTTTGCAGTATGAGCTTTTGGCAAGCCTGATTTGTTTTTTGCACATATTGTGTTGCTTTCTGTAAGTGTCATATTCACTTTACTGACCCAAGGTTTTGTAGCAGTTCCAACTTTTGTCATGTGCCCAGAGGGAGGCGAGAAGCTCCTTGTGCAGCCACCTAGTCTGTTTGGCCCTAATGTGTCAATTCTGTTTAGGTGTATGTATGACCTAGGGATAAGAATATAGAAAGAAAGAGATTGAGAGCAATTTCAATGCCTTGGAACTGGACTACTAAAAGTGCAAGTCCTCCTATTCTGACTGGATCCCTAAAGGGCAGCACCAGCACTGGCTCTACTCTGGATTGGACCTTTTTATTGGTTCTCACTAACCATTGGTGGTTAATTTCAATGGTTTCAGGTAGATGCATGTTGGCAGGAATGGTCCGATCATCTTGGGAACACAAAGCAGCTGCTGGGAAGTGTGCTGCAGGCTGATGGATCACCAGCTAACTGGGGCAGCAGGGATAAAAATGCTAAAACTTGGACAAAATCCCAGTTTTCAGAAATCCTTTGGGACACTGGGACAGCACGTTTGATTCCAGGACTGCCCCGGCCAAACTGGGATGTTTGGCAGCTTTAAGGGAGCACGGCATTGTAGACTATCTGCTTCCTCTAAACAGCACTGAGACAGCATTTCGACTGGTAGAGAAAGTTATGCTTGGGCCTTATGGTTGTTAAGATATGATCATTCTACCTATTGAAAGTAAGTGATACAATAAGCTAGATTCCTAGATATTTAAATGTGTTGATTTGCTCAATAATGTTGCCATTTGATGTTGTGCTTGCAAGTGGATCAGCATAATTAGTTAACAAGTTCTGGAATCCAAGCACCATAGCCTATATTAACCCATGATGTAAGAGGCAACAGGCCCCATTTAATAATTTATTATATTTGTGCCGTATAGGATTTGCACTGTATGTTATTGTGGGCATACATGCCATTCTTTTAAAGAACACTGCAATATAACATGTCCACACTATTTAATTCGGTAGCACTAAGGATCGGGCAGTTATTGGTGAATCAGAAGGAGATTATGTTGAAATCAGATTGGAATCCTGAATTAAACATCAGCATTGGCCTTGCACTGTATTACAGTGTAGTGTCATCTGCATACATATGTAGATGACACCTCCCCACTGTGCTTATGAAGCTAATTATTAAAATGGAGAACAGTAGCATGCCGAGGATCAAGCCTTGAGAAACCCTGTGATTTAAGACAGCAAGTTCTGAACCTTGTATGGACACCAATGCCTTGTATGGACACCTCAGCTACAGCCAAAGACATCCATATACTGTATTTCCTGAAATTTCTGTTGTACATCTAGAGAAATTCCCTGCCTAGCTTCAGTGCCACTGTGGCATACAAGAGAGAAACTCTTTAGATATATTGTGAAATATCTTGAACTATCTGAATGCATCTGTTGATAGAAATGTGGCTGGTTTCAGTTACTCAGGTAGTTTTCATCCTCTTTTATAGCTACTTGTCTGAGATCTAGGGTCATGAGGTTGAGCAATACAATTGCATGATCCACTAAGTCAAAGGCCTTGGAGAAGTCCACAAAGATGCACCCAGTTTCATTCAAATTCCTGCCTGAGGGAAATGTGATTTTCTGTACCAAGGAAAATAGTATTACTTTCAGATCTTGTCCTGATGTATAATAATAATAATAACAACCTTTATTTAATATATTGCCTTTCAAATATCAAGGTGCTGCACAGTTAGATAAAATCAGAAAATACGATAAATACCAATAAAATCAAAGAAATTCAGGATAGGCTTTACCCCACAAAAAGGTCTTCAGTGCCTGCTTAAAGCACCCCACTGTCCTGCACTCCCGTAGCTGACAAAGCAGAGAATTCAGGAGGGTAAGGGCAACGAACCCAAAGGCGTGAGCACCAGATGACTTTAGACTAACTCTCGGAATCTCCAGCAATCCCTCGTCAGCCGAGCGGAGCTGTCGCAAGGGGGAGTACAGAACCAGAAGCTCTTTCAGGTAGTTAGGACCCTGTCTGTGTAGGGCTTTGTAAGTTAATAAACCTACCTTAAAGGTGAACCACCACTGAACACACAGCCAGTGCAGATCGCGCAGCACTGGGGTAATGTGAGTTCTCCTAGATACCCCCAGTCAATAAACATGCCACAGCATTCTGCACTAGCTGTAAGTGGTGGATATCAACCCCAGGAAACCCTAGGTAAAGGGAGTTACAGTAGTCAAGGCATGATGTCACAAAGGCGTGGACCAAAACGGGCAGGTTGCTGGACAGAACGAGGTGCTTGATCCTAGCAATGTTTCTAAGATGGTAAAAGGCCAGTTTGACAACTGCCGACACCTGATGTTGAAGGGTCAGCCCATCGTCAATTACCACTCCCAGGTCACGCACCCCCTCAGAGGTAAGAATCTGAGCCTTCTCCAGGACTAAACCAGAGGGGAGATCAGTCCTCAACCCCTCTGTCCTACAACACAGGTCCACCACCAAAACCTCAGTCTTTCCTGCGTTCAACTTTAAACTGCTATAACTCATCCACTCTTGAATTTTACGAGGCAGTTGTTCAGTACCGAAATAGCACTTACCTGGTCAGGGCAAAAGACAAGTAGAGCTGGGTATCATCAGCATAGCAGTGAAACCTCAGCCCATGCCATCTTACAATGTCTCCGAGGGGCAGCATATACACTGCAAATAACATGGGAGACAGCACCGAGCCCTGAGGTACCCCGCAAGACAGAAAGAAAGACTCAGAAGAAAATATTTCCAAGACAACTATCTGAATTCTACTGGTAAGAAAAGATGTAAACCATCTGAGTACTGTCCCCGACAGCCCACAGATGAACCTCTGGTGCTTGAGCAGGACCCCATGATCCACAGTGTCAAAAGCTGATGACAAATCAAGGAGTACCAAGATGGAGAGGTTTCTCTGATCTCTCACCATCAGGAGATCATTGAGCACCCAAACCAGAGCAGTCTTAGTACTATGCCTCTTACAAAAACCTGATTGGAGAGGTTCGTATAAATTATGGATGGTTAAATGGTTCTTCAGTTGAGCTGCCACAACTTTTTTGAAAACCTTTCCCACAAAAGGAAGGTTAGAGATAGGTCTGTAGTTCACTAGGTTCTCCAGGTCCAAAGAATCTTTCTTCAGGAGGGGTGTCACCATCGCCTCCTTCAGGGAGCTAGGAAACTCACCCAATTCCAAAGAGCACCAGACAATCCGAGCTAAGACCGGGCCGATGATATCATTAAAACCCAAGATCAGGGAAGTAGAGCCTGTATCTAAACTACAGTATGTGGGATGCATCCCCTGGATGAACCTCATAATGTCAACGAACTTTGGCAGATCAAAGGTACTCCAGGAAACTCCAGGTTCTGTGACCAAGCACCGACCAACAGCATCCCCCATACAGCGAGGCTGATGGCACTCCTGTCTGATGTCGGCCACCTTATTCACAAAGAATCAAGTGGTCTCATCACACTCAATTTGTGAAAAAGCTTGAAGGAACTGCAGACAGGCTGTGTTGCACAGCCTGTCCCCAGTTCGGAAGAGTTGAGCCGGTCAGTTCCGTGCAACAGAGATTTTCTTGGACAGGAATTCTGCCTTCTTATGGGAAATTTCTGTTTGATAGAGTTTATAATGTTCTAACAAAATAAGATGGTCAGTATCCAAGGTAGACCGCCGGCAGTGATGCTCTAACCTACACCACAACCTCCACAACTCCCGTAAAGTCCCATCAAACCATGGGGCCCCGGGGCCAAACAGAAGGGGGAAAACTTGAACAGGAGCAATCAGATCGAGAGCTGAAGAAATGGTCCTGTTATAGGCCGTGATTAACAGCTCAGGGTCTGTGCTAATCTTGCCAACCATCAAGAGGTCAATCACCGCTGCCAGGTCTTCAGGGACCACATCTCACAAAGGGCGATAACTGACCATCTCCACCTGGACTGACCTACCCAGGGGGGCAGAAAAAGTGAACCCAATGGTGTAGTGATCAGACCAACTGACAGGTTCCATTACCAAGTTGGAGGCCTCGATCCCCAAGAGGAAGACCAAATCAAGAGAGTGACTGCCATTGTGAGTAACTGAGGAAACAACCTGTGTGAAGCCCAGTTATGTCATCACCTGGAGGAAATGTTGTCCAAAAAGTGAGGATTCATTGTTGACCCTGGCATTGAAGTCACCCAGAACCATCAGTCTGGGTGACTCCAATGCCATGTCAGCGGCGAAGTCTGCTACTTCCTGCAGGAACCGCTTCTCATCACCTGGTGGATGGTAAATGAGTGTTATCCTGCACCCCACACCAGTTATCACAGTACACTGAAATGATGTGGCCTCCTCCACTGGTACCCCAGTTAGGCCCAATTCGGTCTTGAAACAGACCACACCCCACTGGTCCAATCTTGGGCGATGTATAACCGAGTACCCAGAGGGGATAGCTGCCTCCTTAAATTGGGGCAGCAGTCCCATCTAACCAGGCCCCAGTAATGCAGGCCAGATCCCCTGTTCCAACAAAATCTGCAATAAGAGCAGTTTTGTTCCAAATGGATCTGGCATTGCATAACAGTGCCCGGGTTGGATGATGTTGGTGAGCCATCTCAACTACTTGCCCTTCCAGAGATAAGGTGCCCTTGGGTATGGGGACCAGAACAGAATCACCATATTCTAGTCACCATTTCGCCCCAGGGTGTCTTCTGGTCCTAACCACCCTGATGGGACAGCACCACTCATTCAAACTCTGCTGTCTGCACCCCCACCCATCCCTGTCCCCCTTTCCTGCTAGCAATCCCCAGTGCTCGACAGCGTTCATAGATATGAACAGACAGGGGAAAGGAAGGAGGGCGCAGAGGGCAGAGGCTGAATAGCACAGGACAGGGGGGGAAGCAAGCGCATTCCACCAATTATTATAAAAAGCAATGAGAAAAAACACAAAACTCCAGTTTCTTAAGTTAATCCAAAACAGAGCTGCAATTTAAAGTTAAAAATTCCTAAAAAACCCAAACAACAATAACAAAATTAAACAACAATCCCCACCCACTAAAATATACATAAAAAACTACCCTACTCCCACTATTTGGATGATTTAAATCCCAGAAACTATAACATTACAATCCCCTCTCACATGATATAAAAACACAAACACAGGTATAAACTTACTCCCCAGCCCTCTCACAGCCAAGGAAAAGGGGAGTTCCAGGCACTCTCATTGCCCAGAATAAATAAATTAATCAAATACAAACTAAAATAGGCATAAACATAACATTAGATAAAGAAAATAAATAAAAAAGAAAATAAAATGTGGACACCCTGGTCCTCTCACCACTGGGTGTAGGCAGGCATACTCCAAGCACTCCATGGTGTGCAGTTTTATTTAAGGGAGGTAGCAAATAGGCTCTGAACTGCTTCCTTTCTCCATGAAAACTAACAAAGAAAATACTGAACCTTTCTGTAATTTTATTCATAGGAGTCGAAACTAGAAGGACTGGTCACTAATATTCTCTTTGCATCCCAAGAACAATGCAACTTTATGGGCTCTGGGCTGGTATGTGGGTGTCTTAGAGAACAATGCATGGCATTTGTATTTACCCATGCATAGCAACAACCACTATCGTGAAATACAAAAGTTGTATTTATTGTGTCAAATGAGGCAACAAACACGGTCCTGGTGTACATTTGTATATTGTCTGGCTACACCCCTGGGGGTGTAGCTCACCCTAACAAGGGGGGGCAGCAGTGAGTCCACTTGGTGTGCAGATCTGAAATCCCTGGCTATACCACTGCTGGGAGACCACAAAACAGGTAAACTAAACAAAAAGGTCCAGGAGAGAAGTCATCCAAGTGTAGGTTAGATCACTGAGTAAGTCCAGTTCAATATAAGTCCAGCCGATAGAATCCAATAATCCAGCATGTATAATAAATCCAACCAATAACTCTGGCCAGGAAGGGTCCAACAGACAGAAATCCAACAAATAATGGACTGTAGTCTTTTTAGGCCTACCGAGCTACACAACCTAGAGGACACCCAACCAGAAATTTACCAGTGCCCCACCACAACACCTGGAACAAGCCAAACAAATAGCCAGTCCCAGGAGTCTGGGGCTCCCCAGGATCATCAGCAAGCTTCCTGACTACTGATTCCCCAAGCCCCCATGAGGTAACAGACTCTGGTGGAGATCCCCTTCAGATTTAAGACAGTTTCAAAACACACCAGCTTCAGGCCTCCCAAAACACAGTCCAGGACCCAACGCATGATTCCTGGATCCAAAACACTGGTACTTTCACAAATTGAAATGGACTTCCACACACAGTCAACCCAGCTCTCCCAACTCCAGCAGTTCCTCCAACGACTCCTCCTCTGACAAACACTTCAGTAGGGCAGTAGGGCAGTAGGGCAGCAGCCCATATTAAATCCTCACCAAACGCTCTGAACTTAGGTGGGGAAAACCAGTCATACAGCTAAAACTTTGCGCAGCCCAAAATCGACTGCACACAATGCTGAGGCATCGAAAAAAACTCAAATCAATCCTGCTTTTTCATAGAATAGCAGCAGCATCCAGTAGCACCACCGCAGGGCAGCAGAACAAAGCAAGACGACCGGGCAGATGAAACAAAGCGAACAGTCGTCTTACCCCCGGCTTTACCGCGCCAAAGCAACTTGCAGACAAATAAAATAAAGAAAGAGGGAAAATGATAAACATAAAAAACATAAAAACGAAAGCCAAATAAAATAAACAAAGTATAACTTCTAGCTTGCAGCTCACAGCATGCCCAGCCTGGCGGCCATGATTGTGACAATGTTGGATAAGAGATAAGTTCAAATTAATACCAGTAGTAAAATCCTCTGCTAATACATAATCAACTACCAGTGCACCATTTGGACAGTACTAAGTCAAAGCTCCTAAAAGGTCACATTTGAATCTGCCATTAAGGATAAACACTGCCGATTATTATCTGGCAATAACTCTAAAAAACGTAATTCCACTCTCATTTGTCACTTAATCTAACAAGGTTATTTTCTGTAAAATAAGTTACGTCAAGAAGAAATTAATCAATTCCTGTATTGAATCATTTGGACCAATTTGTGCATTAAAATTCCTCTTGAATCTCAACCCTAGGAGTGCTGACTGGAAGGAGAGAATAGCCCAGATGATCTAAACCAGAAAAGGTAATTTATTTCACATCATACTTAAGGTGTCTGTGTGAGTGATTAGGCAGAGACAAGGGCTTTTAAGTCAATGTTTTGGGACTGTTTTAATTTCGTAACTCTTATTAGTTGGGGAAGGGAACCTAGCTGGGAGAATATTTGCAGTTTCTTGAGGGTTGATTGGTTAATTACAACCTTGGAAACAGATCTTATCGTGGGAGGAGCGGAAGCAGGTTTAGAGAATATAAGAGATTTAATCCCCACTCCTAAAAATGTCCCATCGTGTAAATGTCACAGAGTAGTAATGTGGCATCTTCTTAAAGAGATCTGCAGCATGTCAACAAGTCAGTCTGCAGTTCCGCAGGTAACTCTGAATGGTATGGGCATCTCTTACTGCAGTTGTGAGTGGCAAAGCAGCTTGTACAGGGGAGCCTAGGGATGTTATGTCTGAGGTAGCATAATACTGCAGTTTATAGTGCTTAACTATGCAGTCATGTAAGCCATGTGAATTCGGTTTTGTGGGTAGGATATAATATGGAGTAACAGAAGAGTTTTAGGCAGATAGCAGATAGTACTATTAGTACTAGAAATTTATAGCATTACAAATAGGACTCAAGTACATAATATATATATATAGGGAATTGGCAGAAAGTATAGAGCATAAGTACAGTGGAGAGACAGCTGCAAGGACTTGGAGGTGTTCATCTCCTGAGTGATGTTCTTGAGAAAGTGACACTGCTCAAAAGGGGACACTGCCCCATGTGCAGTAGATTTGTGGGGCTCAAGGCACAATTAGTAGCAACAATGGAGGAGATATACCTGCTGCATCACCAGCTGAGCTGGTAGCCACAGGCACACTATTCACCCCCACCCTCCTAGATGCCACTGGCAAGGGGGACTAGAAGGGCTTAGGGGGAGAAGGGGGTTGTAGAAGCAGTCACAAGACAGTGGTCCAAGTTCACCACATCCTGACAGCAAATGATTGTGCACTTCTAGAGGGGCAGCAGGTGTCAGACACCTTCAGGGTGGACTCAAAACTGTTCAGAAGAAGTGAGCAGGACAACTCAGTGGCACCAAGGGAAGAGAATAGAATGAAGTTAATGAGGGATATGCTAGTTGTAGGGAACTCTATAATTAGAGGGGCGGAAAAGGTGGCAGCAGGAGGAGGGAAGGGGATGTTGTGGTTAGGTGCTTTCTAGGTGCACCAGCCATCTAGGACATGGATAGGATATGAAGGATACTAGAGGAGAATGAGGAGGAGCTTGAGGTGGTGGTACAGTTGGGTGACAATGATATGGAGAATTAACCTTTAGAGGCAGTGAAGTATAACTTCTTTAAGACTGGGGCAGACTGAAGGCACACTCGTCATCCCTGGTCTTTTCTGATGTCCTCCCTACATGGGATATGGGAAGGGGAATAACAGAGGGGGGAAAAAGGAAGAGATTAAGGAATTTAATATGTGGTGACAGGGGGATTCTGGGAAAGAAGGCTCTTCAAAGGTGATGGCTTTCATCTAAAAAGAACAAACTAGTGCTCTTGGGCAGAAACTTGATGTCGATATTGGTAGACATTTAAACTTAGCAGAGGGAAGACTGAGGCTAGGGAACCATAGTGAATGAGAACAAAAGAGGAAACTAGCTTGAAATTCCCCAAAAATGGGGCTAAAAAGAGTGAATTACAACACTAGGGAAGGGGTCCATAATATGTTAAAAATGGATCACAGGGAGGAAGGCTTACAATGCCAACTAGGAACAGGAGAATGAGAAAATTAAGGAAGGAAGCTGGGAAAAAAAGGCAGAAGCAATGAAAAAAGGAAAAAGGTGTAGAAGCACAAGCTGGAAGGCAGTCTACCTACATGCCAGGAGCCAAGGAAATAAAATTAGTGAGCTATGGGTGAATGTTACAGATGTGAGATTAAACTTCCTAGCCACTACTGAAACATGGGCCACTGGGAAAAATGACTATGACTTGGCAGTACTGAGATACATCATGTACAGGCAAGATAGGGATTTGTGAAAAGGAAACTGGGTAGCCCACTATGTCAAGGAAGATAAAGAGTCAATAGAATACGAGGCCATCAGGAGTGGGTACGAGGTGTCAGAATCACTGAAGGTACAACTTATGAAAGCAACCGATAGGAAGCTGTGCATGGTGGTGAACTATAGACCACCAGTACTGGGGGAAGAGGGTGACAAGAAAATAGGAGCAAAAACTGAGAAGGGGGCCATATATGGGGAGGTTGTGCTGGAGGTGTATCTCAATCTACAAGACATAGATTGGGACATTTCAGCAGGTAGGAGTGTCAGAATCAGGCTTTCTAGATAAGATGCATGACTGCCTGCTGGGGCATCTGGTCAGGGAACTCACAGGCTAGCTGCCATTTTCAACGTGCTTCTGAACAACTCAGAAATGGTAGGCCAAGTTCTGGTTGTGGAACCACTGGGGTCCAGTGATCATAACTCCATATGATTCAAACTGGCCCTGGATACCAGTATTCCTTTGTCAAAGGCTGCATTTCAGGATTTCAGATACGCAGACTTTCACCAGTTGAGGAAATTAATCCAGGAGAAGTTGGTTGGAGTAGATCAAGTCAGGGGTGTAGATGAAAGATGGGAAGTAATTAAAGGAACCATTCTCAAGGAAACCAAGCCATATTTGAGAACGGCTACCAAAAGTAAGAGGCACAAGAGGCCAGTCTGGTTCTCTAAAAATGTCAGAGGTAGTAAGGAGCAAAAAAGGGCCAACATCAGATACAAAGAGAAACACGCAGGTGAGGAATGACATAAATACCAATAAGAGATAAGAACGGCTAAAAAGACATTTAAGGATGCAAAGCAGACATAGAGCTATGTATTGTAGAGGGGTCAAGGAACAGGAAAACCATTTTTTTAGATACATTGTCAGGAAAAGGTCTGAAAAATTGAAGGGCAGTGGTCATGGTTCCACTCTGCAAGGGAGGGGACAAAGAGCTACTGGGTAACTTCAGGCCTGACAATCTTACCTCCATTGTGGGTAAACAGATGAAGTCATTAGTCAAAGAGAACTTGGTGGACTACCTGTAGAGAAATGTCCTTCAGAACAGTGAGCAGCATTGATTCATGGCAGGAAGATCATGGCAAACCAACCTGATAGTATTATTTGACTGGGTAACTATGGCAGTATATACGGGACAATAAAATGAGTTACTGTATTTCAGCTTCACAATGTATTTGATTTAGTGCAACACAGAAGGTTGCTGAAGAAGTTAGCGTATCTGGTGTAGCGAAGGACCTAGTTAGATGGGTGGGAAGTTCTTTAACTGGGAGACAGTACAGTGTGGTGGTAAATAGGGTCATATCAGGGGAGAGGCAGGTCATAGGTGGGGTGTCACAACAAACAGTCCTGGGACCTACCCTTTTTAGTTCCTTTCATCAGCAACATATGAGAAAAAACACAGAGCAAGTTGAGTCTCTTGGCAGAAAAAAACTATGCCATGCGGCAGGATAGACATTGAGAAGGGGACAAAGGATATGAGATATGCAGAGGAACCTGCAGAGATTAGAAAGGTGGTCCAAAATCTGATATATATAATTCAGTACCAAAAAGTGCAAGGCTACGTTCACAAGGAACAAGATCCCAAGGACATAATATTTGACAGGATGTGTTAAACTGGGCACTAATTCTGAGAAAAAGGACTTGGGAGTTCTTATAAGACAAAAATCCTATAGCGCATGTATGAGTCAAAACATTCTATATTTAACCTTATTCAAAATGGCCACCACAGTCTGATGCATTAAACAATCCAGCCAATGAAACAAGACCTACAGCAAGGCAACCAGATTTCTGAGGTGTATTGGGAGGGGTTTCAACAGCAGGGGGAAAAAAGGAACACTTCTGCTATACCGATCACTGGTGAGGTTGCATCTAGAATGCTGTGCTCATTTCTGGAGTACACACCTAAGGAAAGACAAATACAGACAGAAGACAGTGCAGCATAGTGTAAACAAAATGATTCAGTGCCAACAGAGCAGATTCTTTGAGGAACAACTCATGGCACAGAAAATCTACTCAGTTGTGGCCAGATAGGGAGAGGGGAGACATGATAGAGACCTTCAAGTTCATGAAATCAATGACTGAGGTAAACTGTGAGGAACTATTCTGTAGGAGTAGCAAATCAAAAGCATGGTGACATGAGTGAAAGCTGGCAGAGGGGGTCAGTCATTGAGATTCAGGAGTGATGGGAGAAATTTTTTTTTACAGTGACAGTGATTCAGCAGTGGAACGACCTACTGGCTAAAGTGGTGGGTACAGAAACCAACAATGGTTTCAAGCACAGCTGGGACACATTTAAGAGAGTAATAGTTTCTCATTGGGGTAACAGTAAGGCAGGTAGTAAGTGGGAGAAAGAGAGGGCATACACTCTGTCTAGACAATGGGTCCTGGAGTGGCATATGGTATAACAGGGCAGACCAGAAGAACCAATTATCTTTTTATTTACAGTTTCTATGCTTCTATATTTCAGTGAATACATAGGCAGCATTAGGGTATTCATAATATAATTGCTGCAAGAGTAATATAATTTTGACTTTTCTTAGGTGAAGAATATCTAGTATTAGTTGGGGGTATGTAAATATTTAATACCAGCAGTTGTGCATTATTATTTTTTAAAGATGCAGTCAGAATTTACAGTTTATTCAAAATGACTTTTTATATGATCGGATCAAACCATATGGTAAAATACATAGCTAGGTCACCAGAAAGCCTATATTTTTAATGAATTTTGGTGCACATCACCATCTTGTGTCATATCCTGAGTGCACTAGGTTTCTTGTAAAGGCAGTGCATCACAATTTAAAATACAGTTGTGAAATTCTATATCCAGTACTTAGGCTTTTAAACCAGCCATATTTCAGAGTAATGCTATAGCATTTTCTGATTGATATCATTAATATTACTTCTTGCTTTAGGGACTTGAACTTGGTTTATCTTTTCCTGTCACAGTTACACTTATGTAAGCATGATATCAAACCTGTTTAATGCATTAGCATGCAGTACATTATTTAAATTCAATTTCCTATTTTCAGCAGTATTTGTAACCAGATTATCCATTTGTATTTGGGTTTCTGGAATTTGGTCAGGGTCCAGTTAAGGTTATTCATGTTTTGTAACTACTGCTTCCAGGACAAGTTGATCAAGTTCAGTACTACCTCTTAAGAATGTTGAAGTTAGCCTGTCACTTATTCCAGTTTCTGCATGGCCCTGACCTATAGAATCCTCATGTCTAGAAATATACTGTACAAGTTTCATTTCTTCCCCAGATTAATATTCATATATATACTGCAGTCTGCACACTACCCTTAATAATGAAAGACTGGTTTCCATTCATCCCTGGGCCAGGGACTTATTTGGATGTCTATAAGAGTGGATGTGACCTACCACACTTACAACACTTGTCTGAGCCCTTGATAGATCTTTTAGGGCATCACTTGTCTCTCTGAATTCAACCCAAATTATTAACATATGGTCATTTTTAGAAATAAAGTTTTGCTCAGTCTCATTGAGTTGCTTTCCCTTTTTGCAAGTGATTTTAACATTCTTCTAACAATTGCCAATATTCCAAAATAATTCCAGTGGTATTTTCAGCATTACAAGTGTTACAAGGGTTAAATTAACTTTGCACCCTAGGCTTTTTACTTGGAGAATGTAAACTGTACCTGGTAAATTACCCTTTCTTTCCTGCCCCGGAGGGCTGGTGCCTCTACCACTTTGCCTCCTTTCTCTAAATTCTGCCCTGTCTAATATCACACCACCCTTCTTTCTCTCTCTCTCTCTCTTCTCCCCTCCTCCACATATTCCCTCAGAATCTTAGACTCCCACAGCTTCCAACCTCCTATTTCAAGAAATTTGCTGAGCTGGCTTTCATCTCCTACAAGCTTCTCCATCTTTGGAATTTCCTTCCCCCCTCCTCTCATCTTCTTTTTCTCCTGCTACACCCTGGTAGCCCAGCTCCATAAAATCACAACACATCCCCTTCCCCAGAATCATTCAAGTACTATATGTTTGCATGTCCTCCTACTCACTCTATTCTTTACAGATTCCAGTATTTTGAAGCATTTTCAGGTATAGCTAGTGATATGATACACTAGATATAGGGGGAAAATCACAGGAAATGCAATTGAAAACAATAGGGAGTTCCTGTAATATACTGGTGGGCTTTACTATATAAAAATATAGCTAGATATTCTTGACTATGTCCCTGGCTAGCCCTGTATTTCAGTATATGTACAGCAGTCAACACCTATACTTGTATATGCTCTGCAAAAAATGTTGTTAATGCACCAGTTAAAGTAACTTAATGCCACAAAAGTAGGGAAATGTGGCATTAGGGTTTCCAACCCTAACTACCTACCTCCTGTCACAGAGTGACTCTGTGATGGATTAGGAGCCCTGGAATTTTTGGGCTTGGTGCTTTACTTGAAGCCTTTTGATACTATAACTATGTAAAATCAGAAATTAAATAAATAAATGTAAGCTTTAAAAGTTGAGACTAAGTTAAAAGATGGTGTAGTGGAGACTAGCAAGGTAGAAAAAAATAAAGCAAAGGGGAGGACAGAAGTAAGAGTAAGTCATTTAGTACCCCCCCCCCCAAGGTAATTCAGTTAAAGAGAGAGGGAGAACTGAATCCCTTGTGTAAAGGTAGTTGAGATTCTTTACATGGTAATTGAGTTAATTTGGAGCTTAAATGAGCAGCACCAGCAATCTGTTTCTACTTGGGTTGAAAGAACACTTTTAGTCCTTCTTTTTAGAGGTGTTTGGTAGCACACCAGAATACAAGCACTGCTTGACTAAGAGGAAGAATGGGTTGCAAAGTGAGGGGAAATAAAATAAAGTAATTTAAGTCACTGTTCTGTTTTAAGTTTCAGTCTTTAAGGGATGGTATCATTTGGAAGTCATTCCTTCTCCAGTGGTTGTAAATATTAACAGTAGCAAAAGTATTGAAATGCAACATGTGCTTACTGCACATTTAACTTCCCCTGGCAGAAGGTCAGTGTAATGTTAATTCATACACATGTCCTCTCCTACCTTTTGATAAATAAAGACTACAGACAAGGCACTTGTAGTGGGCTGTAAAACCATTTGTAAAAGGCTGGTTAGTTTGAATTACTTCCTGCTCAAAGCTCCCTGTTTGAAACAACCAGTTAAGGCACATGTTGGTAACAGCCTGGCAGTTGTGTTTAAGTAAGCAGGTTATGAAACTATATGGGGGATTGCACACCTCAGAGAATAACTATATAAATTGTGTGGTACAGTTCTCACTTACAGAAAGGGCACCTGTTCATGTGTCTTTGGCTTTTCAGCATCAGCTTCTGACTCTCCTTGCACCACTCCCTTCTAGGACAGCTATAGTGCTGACCAGCCCTTTGTTCCTTTGTTTTATGCTGTCTCTTGTTGGGGGCGGTGCCTGATGGTCAGAGCTGTTTGTAAAAGAGCCAGGAATTGAAATAAAATAGACTGAATATGTGTATAAATATATGTGAATTATAAACTTTTTATTTAGATAGTTAAAACAAAATAATTATGTTTAAATAAGAAGTTTTACTTTAGCATTAATGATGTGGGTGGAGTTAGGTAGAACACATGATCATTTCCCTGTATAAAAGGACTGTCATTTGAGATTGTTAGTTTAGATTGTGCTCCTGGGTCTGGAGGTGAACTCCATGGAGCTCTGTGAATTGCTCCAGCAGGTGTTAGGAGAAGAACACCTTTCAAGCCATGTAAAAGTCATGGGATGAAGTTTATTTGCCATTCTGATTATTTTATTTTTGTTGTCGTACCAGTCCGCTGATGTTATATTTGTCCTGCTATGAAGAAATTTTGAGATAGAAGTGAATAAATGTCATTCATTTACAACTGAAACTGTGTCACGCTACCAATTAGTCCACCAAAGAGACCTCGTAGCTCACCCCCCCACCCTGAAGCAGCAAGGAAAAAACATTGGGGTTTTGGGTCTCTGGAGTATTGACAAATCAGTGGTGGAATCTTTCTTGGGGCTGAGTACCATAATGTTTGTCCCTCCCCCCAGACCATAGCTCCAGTACAAAGCACAAGTTACAGGTCCAAGCCAGTGCCTCATAGTGATAAACTCTTCTAAGGTAGAGAAGCATGTTTCACCACATGTTGCCAACATAATTTGTTGTGACTTTCTTCATGCAGGGCCCTGCATGAAGAAAGGAAAGCATGTGTGCTATTGTTTGCTCAGGGAAAGGGGTGGGCATTAGGACTGAGAACCCCAAAGAAGACTCCACCACTGATTCACCAATACTGCAGAGACCTAAAGCCCTATTTTTCCTTTGACTGCTGCTGGGTGGGGGATACAGTTGAATACTCCAACACCACATCTCCCTACTTTTGCGATGTTGTTACCTTACCGGGTGCATTAACAAAGCTTTTTGCAAAGAATTTCCTTTCTTTTTGAGATAGTGGAATCAGATCCTCATTCACATAGATCCCTTCAGTACCTGGTGCCCTGCACCAGGGGAAGATTCCATCCCTTGTGGGCCCTGCACTTCAGTGAAGCAATGGATGTGAAGAATTCATGGGGCTGTTGGGCTGTAGAAGTGCAGAGTCTTGTGATCCTTGCATTCTCATGTGGCTGCAGATATAGATACTTAGGGCAAAGAGTGCATCTGTCAGTCAATGTACAAGGCCTTTCAGGCTTGATTTGCATAATTCCACCACCGTTGGTCATGATGTAGGGTCCATAAAAGGCCATGTTAAAAATTTGGGGTCAAAATATGCAGATATCACAAAGTTATGCATCAAAGTGCAAGACTCCTTTGAAATACATTGAACCACAAATACCTTAGTTTCTCAGATGCAGTCAATGGTTCCATCAGCAGACGTATCTTGGATAGGAGAGTGGGTCTTTACCCTTGGACGTGTTGAGGTGAGTGAGGGTGAGAGGGGGGTATGGGGTGGTGGATGCTCAGTGTGAGGTCAGGGTGGGGGGTTGGATCGGCTAGAGACCATTTTATTTTTTACAGATTTATTTAAAAAAAATGTTGGGGGCAGTTTTCTTTATTACTGGGAAAAGTGATACAGGGATGGAGATTGGAGGGTGGTGGGGCACTACTAGACAACAGGGACACAGAATACATTAGGGGAGGGTGATTGGAGGTTGGAGGGCACCACTATACATCAGGAAAACAGACAACATACAGGGATGATGAACGGAGGGTGGAAGGCACCACTATACATCAGGGAAACAGAATACAAACAGGGATGATGATCAGAGAATGTGGGTGCCACTAGACACCAGGGAAAATAATACATATGGGGATGGCGATCAAAGGGTGGAGGGGGCCATTAGACATGAAGGAAACATAATATAGAGGGGGGTGGTGACCAGAGGGTAAGGGTCACCACTAGACACCAGAGATACAAAAGAGGACAATGATCAGAGGGTGGAGGATGCCACTAGACACCAGGGAAACATTATATAAATATAGAGCAGGCAATGGGAGGGTAGGGGTGCTACTAGTCACTATGTAAACATAATATAAATACAAAAATGGCAATCAGAGGGTGGGAGTGCCAGTAGACACCAGGGAAACATAACATACTTAATCGGACAGCAATCAGAGGTCGGTGGCATCACTACATACCAGGGCAACATTATAAACATAAAGGGATGGCAAATGGGGAGCACCACTAGAAATCAGGGAAATGGTGGCTTACTGATCACAGAGCAGTCTGCAGCAGAAGCTTCACCTGTGGCAGCAGAATTCAAGAAAGTCCCACTGTTCTCATACAGAGAATGTGGGTGAATGGCTTCTCTCGCTAAGCTGGGCACCCAGGCTTTTGGGTGCCAAGAAAACATATTTCTGGCAGCTTTTAAAAAAAGTAACCACCAGAATCTAGGTAAACAGTTTCCCTTTAGCTAGGTTCATGTGTTTGTTTTTTTTAAGATAAATTTTATGTACTTTAAATATTTGTAAGTTTAAAAAGTAAAAAGAAAATGGTAGCCATATGAAAATGGATTTTTACATAGAAACATAGCATTTGACGGCAGATAAGGACCGCTTGGCCCACCCAGTCTGCCTATTTCCCTGCCTACTGGATAAGCTGCAGATCCTAGTTAACCAGCAGCCTACTTCTTCCTACCCCCATCCCCTAGAATTGCCTTATGACTGTCCCATGCATGCTTGAATTCCACCACTGTTTTTGACTCCACGACCTCCTCCGGAAGGCGTTCCATGCATCCACAGCCTCTCTGTGAAAAATACTTCCTTAAATTACCTCTGAGCCACCCCCCCATCTTCAAATTGTGCCTCCTTGTCCTTGCACACCTCTTTTTTTGAAAGATGCTACCCTCTTGGACTTTGTTGATTCCCTTGAGGTACTTGAAAGTTTCTATCATGTCCCCCCTCTCCCTCCTTTCCTCGAGGCTATACATAATAAGCTCCTTTAGTCTCTCTTCATATGTCTTCCAGTGCAGACCCTGCACCATTTTAGTTGCCCTCCTCTGGACAGCTTCCATCCTGTCTATGTCTTTGCAAAGACTGGGTCTCCAGAACTGCACGCAGTACTCCAGATGGGGTCTGACCAGCTGTCTGTACAGAGGGATAATAACTTCCTGTTTTCTACTGGTGATGCCTCTCCTATGCATCCCAGTATCCCCCAGCCCTCATTGCTGCCCTCTCACATTGCTTGCCCACCTTTAGGTCATCTGATATGACTACCCCAAGGTCCTTTCCATTTTGTTGTGGTTAGTATCTCACCCCCATTGTGTACTCTTCCCTGGGTTTTGTTTCCCAGGTGCATTACCTGCACTTCTTAGCACTGAATCTAAGCTGCCATACATTTGACCATTCCTCTAACCTTGCCAAGTCCTTTTCATCCTTTCCACCCCACCTTGTGCATCAACTCTGTTGCAGATCTTTGTGTCATCTGCAAAGAGACATACTTTTCCTTCCAGTCCCTCTGCAATGTAAACATATAAGACATTGAAGAGGACCAGTCTAATACTGAACCCTACGGTTGCCCACTAACCCCCTTTCATCAGAGTGGACTCCATTTACTATTACTCTCTGTGTCCTATTTTCCAGACAATTTTTTACCCAGGCTGTCATCTTGGGACCCACTCCCAGGCTAGCTAACTTGTATATTAATCTTTGTGTGGGACTGTGTCAAATGCCTTGCTAAAGTCTAGGTAGCCATGTCCACAGCCCCTCCCTGATCTACTACTTTGGCCACCCAGTCAAGAAATCTATCAGATTTGTCTGGCATGACCTTTCTGCTGTGAATCCATGCTGCCTTGGGTCTGTGCCCCTCTGGCCTCTAGATACTCAACAATTCTTTCCTTCAGAAGTGATTCCATCATTTTCCCTACCACTGAGGTTAAACTAACAGGTCTGTAGTTTCCTGCTTCTGCCTTGCTCCCACTTTTGTGAAGGGGAATCACATCTGCCCTCCTCCAGTCCTCGGGTACCACCCCATCCTCCCATGATTTGTTAAACAGGGTAGTCAGTGGTGTCACTAATTCTACCCTTAGTTCTTTTAGAATTCTGGGATGAATCCCATCAGGCCCCATTGCTTTGTCCACCTTCAGTTTTAAGAGTTCTTTCAGAACCATTTCTTCTGTAAATGGGCTGGTATCAACTTCTGTATCCAGTGTGTTTCTACTGTTTGTTCTAGGTACCCCCCCTTCCTTTGTAAATACTGAGCAAAAATATTTGTTTAGTATCTCTGCCTTTTCACAGTCTCCTCTGCCCACCCTCCCCCTTTATTAAGCCTCACTATCCCTCCCTTGGTCTTCCTTCGCTCCTGATGTACCTGTAAAGGTTTTATCCCCCTTCTTAACTGAGTTGGCTATCTTTTCCTTGGTTTGGGCCTTTGCTGTTCTGACTGCCTTCCCAGCTTCCTTTTGAAACTGATACAGTTCTCTGTCCTGCTCCTTCTGTGATTCCTTGTACTTCCTGAATGCTTTCTTTTCTCTTGAACCTTCACTGCCACTTCTTTAGAGAACCACAGTGGTTTCTTACATCGTTTAGTTTTGTTTATTTGCTTCACACAAAGGCTTGTTGCCTCTGTGATGGCAGTTTTATTATTCCCCATTGTTCTTCCACCCTCCTTCCTGCCCATTTGCTAGTGCATTCCTTAGGCACTTACCCATTTTGACAAAGTCAGCCCTCCTAAAGTCCAGTACCTTTGTCTTGTGAAGCTTGACTCTACTGCTGTGTTTATTGTGAACCATACTGTTCGATGGTCGCTAGTTCCCAGATGGCTACCCACTTCTACATCTGTGATCCTCTCTTCATCTCCATTTGAGAGAACCAGGTCTAAGATTGCTCCCTCTCGAGTAGGCTCCAATACTAGTTGTCTAAGGCATGCCCCCTGTAGGGCATCTAGAATAACCCCACTCTTCGAAGTGGCTGTGGCAACTGCACTCCAGTTAGCATCTGGCATATTCAGATCACCCATCAGCAATATCTCCCCTTTTTTTGCCATACTAAGTATACTTTCTATCATTTCCTTGTCCATTTCCTCCCCCTGAGAAGGGGGTCTGTATACAACCCCTGTGCGGATTGTGGTGCCATTGCCGGTCTCCAAATTTACCCACAGTGCTTCTTCTCCTCCCTGTTTTCTCTTTTGTTCTGTTACTTTGATTTCTTCCCTTATGTAAAGAGCTCCTCCTCCTCCTCCTCTTTTACCCTCTCTGTCTCTCCTGTAGATAGTGTATCCTGGTATGTTTACGTCCCAGTCATGGTTTTGTGTGAACCATGTTTCTGTGACTGCCATGATATCCAGATGTTCCTTCTCCATCAAGGCCACTAATTCAGGAAGCTTGTTACTCAGACTACGTGCATTGGTACTCATTGCTTTCCATTTCTTGATGGCTTTACTTTCTGTTGCAGCATCCCCCACTGACCGTTCTACCTCAGTCTTTTTCCCATTTAGTACCCTGTTTTGTAGGTAGAGGCTGGGATTTTCCTGCTGCTTATCAGTGCCTCCCCCTTGACTAGTTTAAAAGCTTGCCAATGAAGCATTTAAACCGATTGCTTAAAAGACTTGTTCCCTTCCTGGACAGATGCAGACCATCCTGCCAGTATAGGCTGGTGTCTCTCCAGGTGGAACCCCAGTCCCCAGTGAAGCCAAACCCCTGTGCTCCACACCATTTTTTCAACCACTCATTGAACTGCATGGTGCAAAGTACCCTTGCCTCACTCATGCCATTTACAGGCAGCACCTCTGAGAAGGATACTGTGTGTGCTACTTGTCTTAGGCCCCTCCCCAGTTCTACAAAGTCCTTCTGCACTGCTCTTATCTCATGTTGAGCCAAGTCATTTGTCCCTAGGTGGACAATGACATCCAGCTCAGACTCCCGTGCAGCTGTTCTTGTGATCCTGAGGATGCGCTTCCTGTCCCTACAAGCCATGGCACCAGGCAGGCACTTTACTTCAGTTTTCCCTGCTCCCCCTAGTTCTATCCCCCTAATAATTGAGTCCCCCACCAGGAGCTGCTTCCTTTCCTTGTGGCATCTGCTGCCTCCTTCCTGTGGGCCTCCCTTGTGACAGGTGTCCTCAGCCTCCTTAATCTCCTCCGTGGGTGCATCCATAGGGGAGCTGTGCTCCCCCAGAATGGTGTATGGATTGTGGAGTGGAACAACTGACTGGGTGTGCCTCTGTTCCACCCTCATCACCCTCCCTGAGCCCACTGTGGTCCAACTGCTTGCTTTCTTTGCAACCTCTGAGGTAGTGGTGGTGGCTCTGGTGCTCCCTGGATGGGGGTTCCCTTCCTACCATCCAGTCTGGACTGGGGGAAGGTTCTCTTACTGCTGTCCCGTGTGGCCTGAAGACGGGCAACTTCCTCCCTCAGGGCAGAGAGTTGTCTGCAAATAGGGCAGCATCTCAGCCTCCAGAAAGACTCCAGGAAGACTGCTGCCCCACAGCCATTACATTGCACTACTCCCCACAGGACTATGTTTTTTTTTTGTGTGTGTGCTTGTGTGTGTGATTGGTTTGTTATATAGAAATATATACATATTATAGAATGTGTATGCGTATATTTTCAGTGCTGTGTGCTAGAGAAGATATGACATTGATATGCACCTTGCACTCTTGAGGAAATTATGTCAGAACCCCAGGTATAAAGGAACTATTTCTAGGGGTGGGTGGGGTGAGGGGTGGGAAGGGTTGGGCCTAAACTGTGCTCCTCACAAAACAATCAGCTAAAAGCTCTGATCCACCGCTGCAATGAGTGCCTTCTTGACTGCAAGATACTATACACAACAATTTGACAGAGAAAATCCCCTGCTAATCAAACAGAGAAAAATCCAGACATCCAAGTCAGACACAGGTAAACCTCCCCAGCCCCAAAACAGCCCGGTGGTTTGTGCTCTGAAAGCAGTCAGCCCCAAAATAAGTCAGCTGTGCTTTGAACTCTTCCTGCACTGAAAATCTTAAGAATTGTAACAAGACTGTCTTTTCCTGATAATTGTAAATTCCTTATTTCACCTTTCAGTTAGAAGCAGCCTCCACCTGCAGTATATCTGCTACAAACCAAGGACAATTGAAAGGTTCCCCTCCCTCTGTTGTGAGCACAACTCGCTTTCTTGCAAATCCTATGTTCAGTATTGCAGCTCCCAACAAGAGAGAGTTTGACTAGGAAAAATTTTTTCCTCATGAGAAAAGGATGTCCCAATAAGAAAATGGATACTTTATCGTATGGATCAGATTCTTTATTTGTTCCAAGCAGCTATCTAAAAGACAGTACTGGGCTTGCTCAGAACTTATATTTTAAAATTTTAAAGCTGTACTCCTTGTACTGCATGGCATTTTTCCTTTTATTCTTAGGTAAACAGGTAAGGTGCACTAGGCATAATGCCTGTTTACAGGGGTCACCCAGGAGCACAGGAGAGGTTGAGTGATTTGCTTAAGGTCACTCACTATGCAAGTAATGGTTGTAGGAATCAAATTCAGGTCTGCTGGATGTACCAAGCTCATTCACAGCTTGTTAATCTAACATTTACACTATACTGCCAGTTTTATAAGTAACAAAACAAAAAAATTACTTACCGAAATGATGTTGTTTTTTTCTAAGGGATCCCTCGCTGTGCCTGACAACTGCAATCATTCCCCTGGAATGAGCTGCCACAGAGCCTATAATTTTATGCTAATTATGAAATCTTAGAATGAAATCCAAAAGTCTGCTGTGTGGTCACACTCACCCCTACCCTTTAACATCAGATTTGTTTCTGAAGCTAGGGTGAGCAGTGGTTACTAAACTAGCTAAATGACTATCAAAAAATTATTAAAAAGAAGTGGGTCTTAGGAAACTTTCAATATGGCAGAACAATTTTAAAAGTTTAGATCACTGAGTATCAATTGTTGGGCACAGTAGCAAGCAACACTGAAGCAAACTGAAAAGAACCTATTCTTGTGAGAACCTTTTCCAGGTTATGGTAGAGGAGGTAGGGTTGGGATTGTTAAGCACAGTTAGGGATCCCTTGGAAGCAACAATATTACGATGGTGAGTAATTTTTTTTTCAAGCCCCAGGAATCACTCACTATGCCTAACAACTACAGGCTACAACGCAGTACCTTGCGAGACAGGGAACAGAATCTATTTAGGGAATAAGTTCTGCTAGACAGCAGTGCCAAAGCTGACATCCCATCAGAACTGTATATGTAGACAATAGTGCTTTATGAGGGTGTGTACTGTTTTCCATGTAGCTGGTTTACAGATTTCTTGCAAGGAAATACCCCTTGATGCTGCCACTGAGGCAGAGGTGTCATGCATAGAGGAAACCCTGAGGCCCTGAAGGTGGCAGTTTGCCAGCTGTCCTGTAACAGAACTGTATGCAAGAGACTATCCAACAAAAAATTGTTCTCTTGGATACTGGCTCACTTTCAACCACTTCCCGATAGGTGATTAACAACTGACAACTGGTGGACCTCACCTATTTTCTGTGGTCCAGATAACAGATCAGTGCTTTCTCGACATCCAGTTCTGGAGTTTTTGCTTTTCTTTTGTTGGGTTTTGCTGTAAAGGAAACTGGAAGTGCAACTGACTGGTTCTGATAAAATTGAGGCACCATTTTAGGGAGGAATTTTCTGTTTGTTCTTAAGAATACCTTGTCCTTGTGGAAAAATATTATTGTTGAGATCTGTGGAGAGGGTTTGTAACTCACTCACCCACATGGCAGATGTCACAGTCATCAGAAAAACTGCTTTCCAGGTGACATATTTCAAATCAGCAGATGCCATGGGCTCAAAAGAAGGTTCCATTTGCTGGACAATGCACAGATTCAGATCCCAATGTGGGACTGGATCATTGACTGGAGCATACAGGTGGTTAAGGCCTTTAAGGCACTTTCTGAAAATGAAATGTGAGGTCAATAGCCTGTCCTTGCTAGATGAAGTGTAAACAGAAGAGCACATCACAAAATCAATGGGTAGAGGGGACAAAATATTTTACAGGTACATATGTGAAAAAAGAAGGGCAAAGGAAGGGATAGTGAGACTGAAGGGGTAGGATGGGGCTGCATGGAGGATGACAACAGTAAAGCTGATATACTAAACAGATAACTGTATGCTGGGGGCGATGGTGGGGGGGGAAGGGAGATTGGCCCTGAATGAGGACCTGGATACTCTGGATAGGTGGTCCTGCACCTGGAAATTGAAATTTAACTCCTCCAAGTGCGAGGTGCTACACATAGGGCAGAGAAACCTCAACTACATGTACATTCTTGGGGGGATGAGTTGCAGGCCATGGCAGGTGAAAGAGATCTACAGTAGGAGTCTTGGTAGATGCTAACATGAATAATTCAGAGCAGTGCAGGAGTGCTGTGGTCAGGGCAAATAGGATACTGGGATGCACCGCTAAAAGGATTACTTCAAAGAACAGGGAGGTGATTTTGCCACTGTACAACAGCCTGGTTAGACAACATCTTCAGTACTGTGTGCAGTTCTGGAGGCCGCACCTAGGGAGGGACATTTGAGTCCTGGAGAGGGTTCAGAGGAGAGCAACCAGAATGATCCAGGGCCTGGGGATATGACATATGAGGAACAACTAGGGGAGCTCAACCTGTTCTCGCTGGAGTACAGGAGGAACTGGGGGACATGATTGAGGTGTTCAAGTTCCTCAAGGGAGTAAATAGGGTAAGCTGAGATAGGATCTATCAACTGAAGGATGGTGGAATCACCAGAGGACACAGCTGGAAGATTGAGGGTGGTAGAATTAGGGGGGAAAGGAGGAGGAGGAAGTACTTCACCGAGAGAGTGGTGGAACCATGGAATGCACTGCCCAGGGAGCTGGTACAGGCAGCTACAGTGGAGGGATTCAGGACAGGGTGGGACAGGTATAGGCAAGGGGTGAAGCAGATGCGGGTTTCCCCGGGGGAGGGCAGGACTGGTGGATGGAGTAACAGTGGAAGGAGACAAATAGAGGGCTACAATACCCAATCAGGGTGCTGAATCACGAGCAGACTTGACAGACCAACTGGCCTACTCTGCTGGCATAAAATATGTTAGTATGTTAGTATGATAATTCTGCTTAGTCTTTACTGAGGAACAGGAGGGTAATGAGCCTAAAGGGAGTACAAGGGGTGGGAATGGCACAGAAATGGACACAAGTTCCTTTACATGGGAAGAGTCCTAAAGGAACTGGAAGGAATAAGAGTCGATAAAGGAATGGGACCAGTTGGGGTGCACCCCAGGTTCCTAAAGGAACTAAGAAAGATGATGACTGAACCCCTGCCAATCCTGTTTAGCTGATCACTGGAAACAGGGTAGGTACCCAAAGACTGGAGGACAGCAGATATAGCCCCTTATACAAAAGTGGGAATAAAGAGGAAGTGGGAACTGCAGACCAGTTAGCCTGACCTCTGTAGTTGGTAAGATCTTGGAAGTACTGCTGAGGAAGAGATTGGTGAAACATCTGGTTGCCAATGGACTACAGGACCCAAGGCTGCATGGTTTCACCAGTGGGGAGGTCATGCCAGACCAATATCATTGAATTTTTCAACTGTTTGACAAGGGAGGTGGATTGGGGGAGGGCAGTGGACATGGCCTATCTGGACATCAGCAAGGCCTTTGACACTGTGCCACACAGAAGGCTATTAAACAAACTGGGGAACATGGGAATGGACAGGACAATAGTGTGGTGGGTAGGTAATTGGAGGGTGGTAGGACACAGAGGGTGGTGGTAAATGGCTGCCACTCCACACAGGGAAGAGTAACCAGTGGGGTACCACAGGGTTCAATGCTGGGACTGGTCCTATTCAACGTCTTCATCAGTGACATTGTGCAGGACGTAGAAGGCATAATTTCCCTTTTTGCTGATAACACAAAGCTCTGTAACAGAGTGGACACATCAGTGGGTGTAGACAGAATGAGAAGGGACTTGAAGAAGCCTGAAGATTGATCAAGGGTTTGGCAGTTGAAATTCAGTGCAAAGAAGTGCAAGTTAATGCATATAGGCCACAAAAACCCTGGAACAACATATCAGTTGGAGGGTGAGAATATAGCATGCACCAATCAGGAAAAGCGACATTGGGGTTATCATCTCTGTTGACCTCAAGATAGGGAAAAAGTGCAACAAGGCAGCAGGTAAAGCAAATAGAATGCTGGGATGCATAGGTAGGGGCATCACCAGCAGAAAAGGGAGGTCATATTTCCATTATACAGGACACTAGTGAGGCCCCACCTGAAGTACAGTGTACAGTTCTGGAGACCTTACCTATGTAAGGACATAGACAGGGTAGAGAAGATTCAGAGGAAGGCAACAAAGATGGTACAGAGATTGCATCACAAGTCCTATGAGGACAGGCTGAAGGACTTGAATGTGTACTCCCTGGAGGAGAGGAGAGAGAGAAGGAATATGATAGAGACATACAAGTACCTTACAGGGAGGAACTGGGGCAGGAATACACTATTTTCCAGCAAAAAAGATGTTCTAGGACTAGAGGGCATGGGATGAAGTTGGAGGGAGGGTGATTCAGAGAAAACATGAGAAAGAATGTCTTCACGGAAAGGGTGATGGACAAGTAGAACACCCTACCAAAGGAAGTGGTTGAGGCTTAAACAATAACAGGATTTAAGAATGCATAGGATAGACATAAGGGAATTCTGGAGGTCAGGGGTAAGGCACAACAGACTTCCAGAAAAACATAAAGAGAACTTACAAGCTCAAATGGGTAGACTGGGTGGGCCATAGGCACTTATTTGCCGACTGTGTCTATGTATCTATGTGAACTGACAATGCTGCCTGATGCACCTTCCGAATTGAAGGCCTGAGGCCCAGGAGCTAAAGGTGGATCAGCTAGTCCATGGTTGTAGGGAGGTCAGCTTAGAGTGGGCTGAGCTGCCTAAAGGAGCACCACAGTGAAAGCCTTTTTCACTTGTAGGCATGTCTTTTTTGTTGCTTGTTTCATGGACATCGTAAGCAGATCCAAAACCTTTCAGAAAGATTAAGCCTAGAGAACTCTAGCTATGCATGCAACATGCTGTGAGGTGAAGGGATGTCAGGTCTGGGAATGCTATATTGCCCTGAAACAATGTCAGCAGGTTGTATTCCAGGAGAAGGCCAACAGGGTGCTTGATGGAGATGGGAAGGAACAGTGAATACCACATCTGCCTGGTCCAGTCTGGGGCTATCAGGATCATGGTTGCACACTCACTCCTTAGTTAGAAGAAAACCCTTTGTAAGAGTAGAAATGGATTGGAGACAAATAGAAACTTCCATGCCCAATTAAGGATGACAGTGTGCACTGGGACTGTCTGTACTGAGAGGGTTTGCAGCAGAACATGGGAAGCTGGTGGTTTTCCCGTGATGCAAACAGGTCTGTCTCTAGCGTACCCTTTTTTCTGAATCTAGCGGCCAACATCTCCTTGTTCAGGATTCATTCATGATATTGCTGGCTAAGTCTGCTTAGGGAATCTGACAACACTTTGTCTTTCTGTAACAGATGAACTGCTGATGGCTGCACCCCTAATGAATAGGCTAGACTCCAAATATTCATTGCTTCTGTGCATAGATTTGAAGATCTTGTTCCCCCTTGTTTGTTGATATAATACATTATAGTGGTGTTTTCTGTCCTGACCTGAATGGGATGTCCTCTGATGTGGGAGGAGAAAGCCTGCATTTTCAGACACACTCTCCTCTGAGCTCTATGAGGTTGATGTGCTCCTGAAACTCCAGAGTGTTTCACATCCTGCTTACGGCTAGATCATCCGGATGGGCACCCCAGCCCAGGAGAGAGGGAGGCACTGATGGTAAGCACAACTGTGTGTAATTGCTTGAGGAAGGAAACCCCCACTCTGAGATTGTTTTCATCCTTCCACCATTCCAGTGCCCTTACCAGGAGCTTTATGATAGGCAGTAGCTTTGACAGTGGGTCACACTTTTGAGACCAACAGGACCCCAAGTGGTGCTGAATGTCCCTCATTTGGAGCCTTGCACCTAGCACTACTGCTGTGTATAAGGCCATGTGCCCCAACAGCTGAAGTAAGTCTCTTACAGGTCTGTGTTGCTCTACCTTGAAAGACTCTGCAACCAGTATATCAGGATTTCCACTATTTCTCAAGCATGAAATGCCCTCCCCACTGGACATCAAGTTCTGCACCTATAAAATTCTGAACCTGTGCAGGTTCTATCTATGACTTTTGGGAATTTATAAGAAATTCCAGTCCCTCCAGAGTGTGTTAAGTTAGAAGGACAGAGGACTTGGCCTCCAAGAGGGACTTTCTTGATACCAGCCAGTCATCCAGGTAGGAAAAGACCACCACCCCTGTCTCCTTAACCTTAACCCTTAGCCTGCAGAATTAGAACATATTGGAAATTTCGACTGATATATCAGTCCATGACACAGCAAGGATTACATGTGCTGCCACTATGGTCAGGCACTTTGTGAACACTTTTGGGAGCTGAGGATAGACTAAAGGTCATGGCTGTGAACTGGCAGTAGCAATTCCCTGCACTGAATCTGAGATACTTTCTATGAGTGGGTCTGACTGGTATGTGAAAGTGGGCATCTTTCATTTCCAGTGACCCCAGCCAGTCTCCTTGTTGCAGTGATGGAATCACTGATGCCAGTGTTACCATTCTGAACTTTTCCTTTTTTAGGTTCTTTTTTAGTTGTCTCAAATTTAAAAATCAGTCACTGCTCCCCATTTTTCTTGCACACCTGGTCATAATGTTGTACGCTTAATAGCTGAAACCTGGACCTGTGCACTCTCCGAGTTGGACCCCCTGGAGTTGGAATCTTTAGTGGGGGGTCTGGGGGCACAGCCCCCTGTAACAGGGGGTGTGGGAAGCAAAGACCCCCACACAATAATAAATAATGTGAAATCGCGCAACGCGATTGTGCCGCAAGGCATTCTACCATGCGACATATTGAACCCGTGCCTTTTTCTTGAAGCTCAGGAAGTAACCGGAGTAAAAACCCTTCCCCACTGTGAGGGGGTTCTTTCTCAACTGCATCTGCATACATCAGCTTCTTTACCTCTAATTCCAAAATGAGTTTTTCTGTTAGAGTAGGAGGTGTGATGTTTGGGGACTTTTTTTTTAAACTGCAGTCAAACCCTGACTCATTATTTCCAGGACCCACCTGTCTGGGGTATTTGTTTTCCACTCCTGGAAATAATGAACCAGCCTTCTCTCACTGGCAATGGTTGGGTGACCTGTACAAACTTGTCAAGGGTTCTGTTTTGCCTGGCCCCTGGTTACTAAAGCAGTATCAGCATGCCTGGGACCACTTCTGCCTCTACCTCTGAACAATCCTATCTGCGGGGAACAGGCAAAGGTAAAGAAGGCTCAGTGGAAGTATCTCCTAACTCTACCACCCCTTCTAGAAGGCCTACAGGAGATGGAGACCTTCTCCTTCTCAGAGTTGTTCTTGTAGGTGGCTTTGTAGTAATCCACTTTCTTCATATAAGCCTCTGTTGTGTCATGGAACAGGGCATTTCCCTCACAAGGGAAGTCCATAGTCTTTGTCAGTGTGTCCTGTGAAAGGTTTGTATACCGAACCATTCAAACATCCTCAGGGACACTGCATGTGCCATGACTCTTGAAACAGTGTTATTATTATCCACTCCTGTGTGGAACTAGTTTTCGTGGCATGCATGGCAGTTTTTGTTGAGTCTGCCAGGTCCTGAGCTAAGCCATCAGAGGCATGTTTGCTCATAGCCAGAGCTCTAAAGGGCCTTTTTATCTGACCTGTGTAAGCTATGTAAGTCACCTGCGTTTGAGACAGATAGAGACTCTATTTTGAAATTGTCCACATTAAGGAAAACATTGGAATGTAAGGAGTAAGATTCTCTATATTCCCAGACTTTGCTTATGAGACTCGGCAGCGGAGACGGTGCTTTTTGAACTTAAAACAAGAAATATTGGACCTAGGTGCAACTTTTTCTCTGCAGGCCCCAACTAAAGTTAAAATTGTTTATCAAGGAAAAAATTATCTCTTCTTTGACCCTGATCAAGTTACCCAATTTTTAAGGTCCAGACAGGATGGACACCCTCAACGAGCCACAGAGTATGCTTCATATTTGGACAGGGAATCACATCTAGAGTCTGACTCAGAACTTGTTGCTGCAGAAACAAAAGTTGAAAACACTTTACTGGACTTTTAGAATGGGAAGGGGAATAAATAAAGAATACATAATAAACAGTTTGTTTAAAATTTCGGTTTAAAACTATGTAAAATATGTGAACATTCTGTGTTTTGAAATGAATCTAAAATTAATCTGGAATTAATTTGGAAGGAATTATTTGTTATATATAATTTAATTCCTAACCATTTGTTCATGATGTCATTACGTACTAACTTTGATATTATCATTAATTATGTCTATGAAAATCGATGTAGACAATTTTCATATATAATCTCCTTGGATATGATATGTTGCAGACATCGACCTGATAATTTTTAGGCAAACTTATTCTTGTAACCAACATATTAGCTAGCAGCCCTATGTGTTTGTCACATCGCTGTCTTTTTTGTCTTTATTTTGTTATATTCTTTCGTTCGAATGAGAAAAACAAAGAAATAAAAATGAAAATTATTATATGGAAAAAAAAAGGGCAGGGAGGCTGAGGTATAGACTTTCTTGCCCATACTGTGCAATTTCCTGAAGTCCTTCTCCAGGGGCTGAGATGAAAGGGGGACATTGGCCCTGTCACACACTGCAGTCTGGACCACACCTTCATGGTCATGGTGGGAATACAGGTACACCCCACCCTGCTTGTCCACCTGATACTTCATTTCTGTTTTCTTACCAATCTCAGCAGCTGAAGAGGGTGCATCTAGAACTTTGCAAGTGGCTTTTTTGAGGTATCTGTGGTGTACACACAAAGGTTTTTTACTTTTACTGGACTCAGGGTTCCTCTGTTCAGACATTCTGACCTCTGAAAGATCTTTATCAGCCTTGACTTTTTGCTTACTTTGAGCAGCTAGACCCTCGACTGAGCCTTTAGATGACTTGGACACAGTCCGAGAAGCTATGTCTTCCAACTTTTCACCCTTTTCTTGACAGTATTAGGAAAAAACATTATACAAAGCTAACAATTAGAAAAATCATGACCTAGACCTAAACGCCTCAAACACAACTTGTGAGAGTCTGCCTTAGTCAGAAGCTGAAAGCAAACATTACAATTTTTAAAGCCTATAGGGCCAGTTTCCCTTTTGGGTCTGTCAGTCATGCAAATCCCTAACAATCTAAAAATGCTTTGGTTACCAGTAACTAAAAGATCATGGTGTGGTTCTGAGCTAAAAAGAAAACTATTTTTTTAAGGAAATTACCTAAAATAGTATCACAGTTCTGATAAAAAGAGGAAATGAGAGGAGAAAGCGAAAACAGCAAAGTGGGTACATTTCTTTCTGTTTTTCTTTTTTTAAACTAATGTGGTTCCCTGAAAGATGGAACTGTGATCCAAAGGCATTTTCTCCCATTCCTGGGAACTGATGAGGAATCCTGTTAAAATATAAAAACTACCAAACAACAACAAATTAACACCCTTACTAACACAGAGTATTGAGAAACAAAATAAAATAAACTTTACTAAAGACAAGTTAAAAAATAAACCATCAAATGGCACAGAAGATGCTGAGATGACTTCAGGATGACTTCTTCCTCAGACGGAGGAATAAATTAGAAAGGCTTTGCCTAGAGTTTGGTGGCCAAGCAGCCAGCCACTCCCATTTCCCAAGCTACATAAGCAGTTCATCTCAGCCTCATTGTGAAGCATCTTTTCTTTGCAGCCAGAGGCTCTGTTGGTCTGTCCTCTGAGCTGGCTTGGGTCTACTCCCCCCCTCCACCTGCTGTTTCTGTGTGTCTCTGCTAGACTTCAGTGTTTGTTTTCCTGCTTCTAGTTTGTATCTTTCCTCCAGCTGTGTGCTTCCTTGTGTTTTGTGTGTCTTGTTTTTGTTTTTGGGCCTTGTTCCCTGTTTTCTGTGTTGCTGTATTTTGGTTTTGTCTTGTGGGGCTTTGTTTCAAAGCTTCTAGCATACTAATACCTCAGAGCTCATACTACTGCTTTCCGTTACCTACAACTGCAGTCACTGCTACTGTTTACTCCAATTACTATTGTACCTTGTGCTTGTGCTTGTGTTTTTACACTGTTGCTCACCACTCTCAAACTACTGCAATGCAATTGCAATCATTATCTGTGTGTTTCAGCTCAACCAAAGCTACTCCATGTTGCATACTCAATTGTTTTCACCTGATGCAGACTTATTCTGATCCTAGCTATGCTGCTCATTCCTGCTCTCATTCTAATTGCAGCTTCATTGCACTGTCTGGCTACACCTGCTTTCAGATCGTGTCTCGATGTTTTATTGCAGTTTTACAACTCTGTGTACTCCATACAAATTGATGCTTCTATGTTTATTCAACCTGTTCAACTCTGAGGTTAGCCCAAAAGCACCTGCTGAGGCTGTTAAACTAGCTTTCATATCTGCATGTGGTTCTCAGCCTTACATCACTTTCTTGTTTGTCCTACGGCAGGGACTGGGAAGTGTTTGGGGAGTCGTGGCCCTATGTGGCTAGTTATTTCTGTTCTAAATTCTGCCTTCGCCACTGAAAACCCTCAGAGTATTTGTCACCTTGATTTGGCTTTTAAATGCTGGCTGGCTTGCCCCAATATTCAGTGCTGTTTCATTGCCCTATGTTATGCAGACCTATGTGCAGGTTCACTTATTACTACTCTGTTTACTGATCTATGTACAGGTCCACACTTGCTTACACAATCATTGTTCCTTGCTTACACAAACCATTGTTTCATGCCTACTGCCATCCCCTTGGCTTCAGCCTCTGGGATTCTGCTGCACTCAGTTCTGCATTTGACCTTTCAAGGTCTCAGCACTCAATGTTCATTATGATCTCAGCATGCCGTGCTCAATCAGCTCACCAGCTTTTCAGATCTCAATCAATTTCTGGAGCATGCCAGCCATTCTATTCTGATGCAGGGTTCCTGCAGCCAATGGTCTTGCTCTGCATTTAGTCCTCATCTTGAGCATGTCCAACTTGGGGTGAGATCCTTCTCACCTGGCCCATAGCTGGGAATATCCTTTCCCTGGGCTTGGCTTTAGCTTCCTGCTATCCAACAGCAGCTCCTGGTGTAGAATTTAAGACTAGTGGTGAAGGGTGGTTACGATTACCTTCTTTGGCTCTAGTGTTCCACTATAACAGTTAGCCATTGACTTTACTGGTTTCCCTAGCAAGGCACCTTCACCGCACTCTCCCTATGACTGCCTCTGGTTCACCTGGTTTAAGTTTAGGATGAGTAGGCCAGGTGAATGCCTTGGCAGTCATTGCTCTCTTCCTGCACCTTGGTTGCATGTTTTGTTGCAGAGTTTTCTAGCAACCTTCCATGGTGTTCCTGCTAGAGGATTTGAGTGAGATCCTTCCTCCCAATTTGAATATTTCCCACCTCCCTTTAATCGGGTTTTCTAAAACTGCAGCTGCAAAGCTGTCACTAAATAAACTATCCAGAGCCTGGAGGGAAGGCGACCTAGGCCTTGAATCCCCAGAGATTTCCTCCTCATAGGGTTTTTTCCTCTCCTCTCTTGGCTCAGGTCACAACTGTTAGTTAGCATTGTAGTGTCCCCTAGTTTCTTTAGGTAGGTTCTGCTGTTGGATTCAGGTGGAGGATGTCCTGCCATTCCCTCTCTCCTTAGAAGATCCCCTAATTCTCAATGCAAACCATAAGTATCCTGCTACGTAAACCTGGGCATTTCATTATGTTATCAAACTGAGCATCTCATTACTTTGTCAAACTGTCTATGCTTCTCTACTACTACGTCACAGTTACTGCTACTACATCACAGTTACTGCTTGCTCATATGATTCGTGTTGCCTCATTCTTTTGGGATATGCTTGTACTACAATTCTTTTGGGGATTCCTGAGCTGCCTTTAGCCACGGGAATCATCCCATGGCACCTCTATGGGAATAACCCTCTCCAAGGGTTCCTTGCCTTTCATACCCCTACAGGGTGGTAATTCCTTTAGAATACAGACTGCGAATGGCCAAAACCAAACTAACACAGTAGCATGAGCATAACACTATACTGGCTCCATAGGACAGTGAATTGGAAGGGCTTTGCCTGGAGTTCAGTGGCCAAGTAGCCAGTCACTACCACTTTCTGAGCTATATAAGCAGTTCCTCTCAGCCTCATTGTGAAGCATTTTTTCTTTGCCCCACCATCCTCCCCTTCTCCTCCAGTGGCATCGCTTCTCTCCTTAGGGGGATTCCTAAGGTACCTTTAGCCATGGGAATTGTCCTGTGGCACCTCTAGGAGTGGAATCCTCTCTAAGGGTTCCTTGCCTTTTGTACCCCTACAGGGTGGTAATTCCTCTGGAATAGAGAGTGCGAATGGCCAAAACCAAACTAACAGTTGCACAAGTATAACACTATACTGTCTGCGTAGGACAGTGAATCTGATGTTTGAGGGCAAGGTTGAGCATGACAACACAACAGAGTTTTGAATTTCATTCTAAGATTCCATAATTGGCATAAAATTCTAGGCTCTGGGGCAACTTCTTCTAGGGAATGATTATTGTTATTAAACATAGTGAGGGATTCCCGGGGCTTGAAATATACAGTCTTTATGACTTCTCCTCCCAACCCCATTTATCTTTGTATAGTATCTCCCAGGTTCCATTTGGAAACATACTTTGACTAAATGTGATTTCCTGGTCAAAGCATCTAAATAAATGACTAAATATAAAATGGATACCCTGCTGAATGTTACCTATGTTCAGAATCTCTTAATGATCTTACAGTAGAAAGAAGTCTGAAATGGTCTCCGAATCTCTGCTTGACATCCCTCCTTTGGTTTATTGCCAGAAAGAATTCATAACTGTAAGTGAAAGCACAGTAAATTAAGGGACCTACTCACAACTGTTTTGCAAGTTTATCTGATAGATAAAATTATCCAAATGGAAGTACTCCCAAAGGTCATTTCAATTTTACACTAAAAAGATTTTTTTGGGGGGGACAGAATCAGAATAATTATTTCACATACCTGAAAAGAGTAAGGAAGTTAAGATATGCCTCTGGTTACCTTTTACTGCATTTATCTCTGAAGTGTTAACAGTTTTTTTATGAATAAAAATTATAACTATTAGGTTTTTTATTCAGATTTTACAGTTTTCTATTTTTTGAATCAAATCTCTTGTATATAGATACTGTGGGTATCCCTTGAGTAATAGTGCTATTTGGGGGTGGTAGCTGTATTTTCGGAATAATAGAATCACCCTCCTGCCAGCTCACAGTTGTTATTCTAGTATCTACAGTGCAAAGACTCTGTGAAGGCAGTATGGATTAGTAGCTGTGACACAGAACTGTGAACTGTAAGTTCCTATGCTCACATCATACCACTGCTGACTCATTGTATGACTTTTAGGAAAACATTATAACTAACTATACTTAAATCTGTAGAGGTTTAAAAGAGCATGGATGGGGCATGCCTCTGAGAACAAGGTGCTTCATTTCAGTTCTGCTATCCTGAATATACTCACATTTAATAGATTGTTCATAGTCCCCCTCCCCCCCGGTAAAGCATCGGACACAGGTGTGACATTGATGCAAACTGCTCTGTTGGATGTACACAACTGTTAGCTTTGGACAGCAGAGATTCCAGACTCACCTAATGTACACTGGAGTATAGGAGTATGCAAACTCAGTCTCAGATCTTAGGACTCTAGTATAACTTCTTAACTCCTCCTTGATAACACTGCTATATTACCTCAAGAATGTATGACTTATAACTGATTATTTATCTGGAGGTGATTATACTGTTAAAGTAGTTTATTTCCATTGTCTTTCCAGTTGGGCACTTGTTCAAATCTTTGTTATGCAGGTGTTGTTTGCATTAAACACTTGTTAAAACAAGCTCTGACAGAGCCACTACGACTGTGAATGCATTAACTATATAAGGTTGTTTCATAGGCTTAAACATAAACATTTATTTATTTAAAAAATACAGATTTTCAAACCTCTGAGTCAAAGACTAATTTACAAAGGCACCTCGTTGAAACTAATACAAAGATTGCACAGTTAACAAGTCCAAAAACAATGGCTCGGAGAGCACATAACTATAACAATCATTCACTGGAGATACTGTACATGTGTAGCGGTAGATAAACAGATGACATAGTTTAGGCAAACAGGCACCACATCAAGAAGACAAAAGCAGTTAAAACAATATTTATTTTTTATTTAGCTTTTGTTGACCGGGTAAGTGCACTAGACAAATCCTGCCTATTTTCAGGCACGACCCAGGGGAGAGGGATACAGATGAATGCCAACTGACCTTGAACCAGATTAAGCTGTTGGTGGTGTTTTTTTAGTGAATGAGGGAAATTTGGCCAGGACACCGGGGAAATTCCCCTACTCTTTTCGATAAGTGCCATGGGATCTTTAACATCCACCTGAACTACCAGCAATCCAGGCAGATGGGACCTCGGTTTAACGTCTCATCCAAAAGATGGCACCTCAGAAATGCAACACCCCTCTCATGCTGCATTACAGTGTCAGTACTGGGATATTAACCCAAGTGCCAGATGTGGGAACTGAACCCACAGCCCTCTGATCTCCCGGCCTCAGAGGCGAATATACAATAGCTAAAGCAAATATACATCAGGAGTCAAAGAGAAGCCCAGAGCGTTCACATAAAGGCTGTTGTATACACTAACTGAATCAAAGTATAGTACATTGAGAAAGGGCATTTTTAAGCAATAAGGCATGGCAGGGTGTGTGTTATCATGTAATAACATCACTCATGGGGTGGGTTGAAGCATGAGGCGAAGCTGAGTATTTATTTTCACGTATTTATTTGATCCACTGGATCAGTAATATTTGCGCAAGCTGTGCCCAGTGCAGATTTTACAGCACTGGTCCTGGTCTGGTGATCTGGGTTTTACCCATACCACACTGCATATGGCTTAGTGATATACTGTACAGATGGCTGCAGAGTCTAACCCGTTGAAGGTTGAAGTTTCAGAAAACCATTATGCTACAAATATCAAGACTCACTCCCCTCACTCCCTCACCCCCAGTCACAATTAATCCTCTACCAAAGTCATGATTAAATACTGGTGCCTCTTCATCCACACCACTAAACGTTTAATACCAACATGCTTCTTCTGCTGCTGTGAGTTAAATTTTTTATTCATAAATATTTTATTGAGAAATCTTTGTTTTAGCATATCCATGGTCAGGAAATATGAATTTGTAAAAGAAACCAAAATCTCCATTTATCAGTTCATTGAATCACAATACAGCATGTTATGAATTTTTCAGATTCTATGTTGAAATCTAGATTTAATATTTGCTGTATTGGTCCTTGCAAGAACAGATCCAGAAGCAAATGATTTGATACCTTTTAATGGACCAACATAGATCTAACAACAAGAACAAAGTGCTCTAGCTTTTGGACCAACCAGTCCTTCTTCAGAAGCCTAATGGCCGTTGTTTAGAAAAAAACAATACTTTTAACAGCTAGATCATGCAGAAAAAACAGAAAAAATCACCATTGGTTTAAAATACTCATTTAAAAAATACAGATAATGATGTCAGAGAAGCTTAACAGTACCATATTACCTTCAGCCAGGAGGTTCCCAGGGTCAAAGGCAATTGGTGCAAAACACATACAAAGAATCCTACTGCATATAAATTGAATTGACATAAGATAACACTGCTGGAGCAGATGACTCTTAAATCAAGCCATGAGTGTCACAGTGTGTATAAGGATGTGATTAGTGAAAAGCAACCCCCACCCAGATTAAAGACATACTAAGAATGTCTTAGGACTCCAAGAAGTTTCAATGCATGCATTATGGACAAGAAATTGCCAGTAACATTGTCTTAAAAACATCAGTGCACACTGTATGATGTGTAAAACTTAGCTGGACCTATCACCCAGCTGTACTCTCCAGCTAGATATCATGCTCTATACTTTCAAAAACCTATAGTATAGTGACAGGACTTTATAAATGATCATTTAAATATAATTTGACAGTATTAGTGTCAAACAAAAAACTGTAGTTGAGGGCCACCAAGGAATTAAGACCATGTAGCCTGATATGTACTGTCAATATACACTGAGAATTTAACAACTTGGTATGCCAGAAGTGTCTAAGGAATCTGAAAAAGTGATAAAAATGTATTTCTCTCCTCCTCCTCTTCACACAAACAATACCACCTACCCCATCCCACATCCCCATAATGTGGGAGGGGATAACTAGCTTAAAGGAGATACTCTCACTCTCTCTCTCTCACACACACACACACACACACACACACACAAACACACACACACACACACACTCTCCTAATGAACCTTTATTCACATCAGTCACTGCAATTGTTCCCCAAAGAAATTCAACTTGTCATGAAAGCCTAAGTAAAAGTGCTCATGTATCCTAATACCTACAGAGTAAAAATGTGACACTATTTAACTGTACTCCTATCTGTGTAGTATTATTAGGAGCAAGCTTTCACTAGAACAGAATACCATGTCACACAATGGCACACGATCCTGCAATCAATGCACCTGTAAGACTTGTGAGCTCATTTTCACCTTGGACTGTGTGGTTACATCACAAAACAGACAATTCAAGGTGCATGGGAGTTATACATGCACATCACAACATGTTGTTTATGTCATTCAGTGCAAAAGATGTCCACAAACAGGTTATGTTGGAGAGACAAGCCAACAGCTCCACACTAGGATGAACTCGCACAGACATACTATTAGAACAAAGAAGACTTAAAAACCAAAAGGGCACCACTTCTTCCAGCCTGACCACTCAATTTCGGATATGTCAGTAATGGTCTTAAAAGGAAATCTCGAAAACACACAACAGAGAAGAGTTTTTGAGATTAAATTTATTTTACATCTTAATATGGTAGCAGATGGGATGAACGTTGTTCTAGGTTTCATGGGACATTACAGAAACTGACATCCACATACCTCTTCTTCAGACTGGCATGTTATAGGACTTCAGCATATGTGGGATGTGGGTGTGTGTGAGTTTGTATGTGTGTGGGTATGTGTTGTGAGGTGAGTGATATGACCGGTGTGGGGCTTGCTGTCACACTGTAGTAGCCCTCTATTTAGATACATGAAGTGACAGTGTGTTACTACTCTTACTTCACACACATAATGTATATTAATTCCTCCTTACTTTTTATCTTTGCCCTGGAGTGGGGTTGATTCCATTGCACCATATTCAGATTACCTAGCCTATTACTGTACATACAGGAGTGTTATCATAGACTGTCACATATTTTGTTAACTCTGTACATATTGAGGTGTGACATCTTATTTGCATGGGGGTCCTGGAGAGATCTTTTTACATTATGGTAATACTGTAGTGATTTGTGGAAATGTAGGTATGTTAGACCGCTGGTCTTACACACATACTTTATATTTACTTCTAGTTACCTTATCCTGGGGAGGGTGGCAGTTTTATTTCATTGTAATTCTATCCAGAATCCTTGGAAGTGTTACTACACAGATAGGAGTACAGTTAAATAGTGTCACATTTTTACTCTGTAGGTATTAGGATACATGAGCACTTTTACTTAGGCTTTCATGACAAGTTGAATTTCTTTGGGGAACAATTGCAGTGACTGATGTGAATAAAGGTTCATTAGGAGTGTGTGTGTGTGTGAGAGAGAGAGAGAGAGTATCTCCTTAAAGCTAGTTACCCCCTTCCCGAATTATGGGGATGTGGGGTGGGGTAGGGTATATTGTTTGCGTGAAGAGGAGGAGAGAAATTAAATTATCACTTTTTCAGATTCCTTAGACACTTCTGGTATACCAAGTTGTTAAATTCTCAGTGTATATTGACATCGGTACATAGCAGGCTACATGGTCTTAATTCCTTGGTGGTCCTCGACAGTTTTTTGTTTGACACTAATACTGTCAATTTATATTTAAATTATAATTTATAAAGAATAATTTATAATTAATACAATAATATAATTTATAATTTATACAGAATGTCATTATACTAGAGGTTTTTGAAATTATGGGACATGCTATCTAGCTGGAGAGTACAGCTGGGTGATAGGTCCAGCTAAGTTTTACACATCATACAGTGTGCACTGATGTTTTTAAGACAACTTTACTGGCAATTTCTTGTATATAATGCATGCATTGTAATTTCTTGGAGGCCCTAAGACATTCTTAGTATGTCTTTAATCTGGGTGGGGGTTGCTTTTCAGTAATCATATCCTTATACACACTGTGGCACTCATAGCTTGAGCTAAGAGTCATCTGCTCCAGTAGTGTTATCTTACGTCAATTAAATTTATATGCAGTAGGATTCTTTGTATGTGTTTTGCACTAAGCACCTTTGACCCTGGGAATCTTCTGACTGAAGGTAATATGGTACTGTTAAACTTCTCTGACATCATCATCTGTATTTTTTAAATGAGTACTTTAAACCAATGGGGATTTTTTTTCTGTTTTTTTCTGCATGATCTAGCTGCTAAAATTATTGTTTTTTTCTAAACAATGGCCATTAGGCTTCTGAAGAAGGACTGGTTGGTCTGAAAACTAGAGCACTTTGTTCTTGTTGTTATATCTATGTTGGTCCATTAAAAGGTATCAAATCATTTGCTTCTGGATCAGATTCTATGTGTAACCTAAAGTAAGTCAAACAGAAATTAGACACAAATGCCTACCCATATGCAAGTCAAGCAAATGTGGTTATTATCATTCAGTTGTAAACACCTATAGTCACAGCCAGGATTCACATTGCTAGACTCTAGGTAAGTATGACAAGTTTCCTAAATAATGGTACCTTATCCAGCTGTGTTCTGCTTGGGTGTGTGTGTGTGTGTGTGTGTGTGTGTGTGTGTGTGTGTGTGTTTAAACATGTAACTTTCTGTAGTATATTGTATAGCATTGTGAATCCTGGCTGTAGTGTTTTGTTTTTTTCTCTGCTGAGGCTAAGCAAAACACTGCAACAAGACACTGGCCTACTGTAGGGGCTATTAGACATCAAACCAAAGGTTACGCTGCGAAGACTAACTTGGAGAAGATGCAATAAAACAAACTTGAATGACAGTCCCCAGACATCATAAAACACCCACAGAAAATTAGAAAAAACTCCTCTAACAGCCTAGGCAGAAACAAAACACTGGACTGAAGTGAGAACTCATAACTGGTAGTAATAGATATATTCCTGATTTTAACATACAGGTTTCCTTTAAGAAGGTTCAGTAGAATATAAACAGTAGCCTAGAACTGCCTGCCTGAGAATGAAGTTGGTATATAATTTGGAAAAAGGGAAGGCTAGGTCTCTTGTTATGCAATGTCCTGTAAAGTATCACACTGAATGCTCTTAGGATGTTGATGTCAAGTGTTGTGAGGTGCCATGGGGAACTTGTTGTGCAGGAAGTTCCAGGAAGGGTTTAACCCATTCTACCTCTAATAGCTTTCTCAAACTTAAAAAGAAAAATACACTTCCTCACAGACTGTGTTTACAAAGTACTGTGCCCATGATTAAAATAATTTGAACGCCATCCCCCCCAAAATGTGCCCTCACATGAACATGCATGATTTATCTGTAAATACAATTAAAAAATGTATTTCTAAATGCATTAGTAACACCAATGCTTTCAAGGTTATATGTAAAGGCAGTTAAAAAAATGTATTTTTAAATGCATTAGTAACACCAACTACTAAAAAGACAAACTATAGATAGATAGATAGATAGAATATAGTAAACAAATATTGTTAATCCCAAAAGCTGAACTTTGTTTTTAGTATATAAATGTTTAAGAAATACCTGAAAGCTCTCTGTTTTCCTTAGTTTTCAGACACTTCTTAGTCTTTCATTTTAAGACACCAGGTGACTCTGATAATCATTTGTTCCAAGAGTTTTTAAGTCAGTTTGATGGCATTTTAAGTATCTTCTGTTCTAGTCCTTAACAAAATGCAAGGAACTCCACAAAATTGTTGTGTTCCTTGGTCCACATCCCAAACATGCGAGTCTTCTTTCAGGATAATAGATCCACCTCATGCCCCTCCCACATGAATAAAAAACGGTGGGATGGACCTACTGGAGCTTCTTGGGTGGAGCTGGGGTGGACCTTACTTCCCAACAAAAAACAATGCTGTCTCCCACTACTCAGGTTCCAGTTCTTGTATCACCCATTTAAGAAAATAGTACCCTGCAACCATTGACTAACATGAAAGTGTATTTATTTGAGGGTGGAAAACATTTCTTGGAGGAGGATAAGGCGGAGGAGACTATTTACACCTTCTGTGAGTTCCACGGACAGAAAACAAGACATCACTCCTTTTCTACATGCAATACTCCTGTAGGCTCTTCCCACAGTCATAAAAATAGCTAAAGAAACAGAAGTTACAGCCAGCCGCAAACATGATCTTTGAAATGGTGACACAAATTACATGATTTATTGTTAATTGTTTTGTTTTGTTTGTTGAGTTTCTTATTAATTTAATAATTATGTATCTGAGATTTATGGGCATTACATTTAAGCCACTGCTTTAGAGCTCTAGTTATAAAATGTTAGATCTCTAGTTATTAAACAGCATTGAAAAATGCACAGACTTGATTGGCTGAAACATGTCAGATGACCAAGAATTAAGTAAGGAATAAGGCATGACAGAGGCAGGATTATTCTATATTAATTTACCAATGGGTAAGTTGGAGTTCTGAGCCGAAAGGATGATGGACTTGAACCACCCTGAGGTAAATTACATTGCATAATCCCTCTAATGGAATTGTCTTTTTGTTAAAATGGGTTACAAAGTCACTTACTGCTTTTGCCCTACCTGCTGTCTGTCTGTCTGTCTCTCTCTCTCACCACCTGCCATCTCTCTCACTCTTCCCCCCTTCCCCTCCCCATTTGCTCTGGACTGTCAGCCTGTTCACTGCGTGTGAGAAAAAAAAGCTCACCACATTCGCTTTCACTCCAAGTGCATCTTTAGTAATTGCCTCTGTCCCTCCACCCATTGTTTCTCTCTCTCTCTCTCTCTCTCTCTCTCTCTCTTTCTTTTCCTCCCTCCATGCTCACTTTCCTCTCCTCTCCTCTGTTGGTTCATTTTGTGATGTGCTTCGGGGGGGGGGCTAACATCCATAAAGACATCCTATCAGACATGTTCACTGATTGGCTAGTAGGCCAGCAAGTCACAGGGCCACAGTGTTGCAGGGTTTGGGTATCCTTGCTCTGCACTAGTCATGTGTGGTTGCAGGTTACAGTTATTGTAACCACTGGCTGAAGGCTTGATATGTTAGTTCTGTTGGGAGTTTGAATGGTCACCCTGTTTGACCCAACAGGTTGTGCTGTCAATTAATTCACCCCTGCTGTGTTTTTCAGCATGTGTATGCTCTATTTTATTGTAGCACCATGTGCTGGAGTTATACTTAATGTGGAAAAGAACTGAACAATACTTTTTTTTGCTTTATAAGATGGGTATTGCTGAAGTTCAGGCTCCTTGTTGGTTAGAACCCAAAGCACATGGTACTATAGTATGGAAGTCTCTTCAGAAACAGATCACAGACTTGCCAATTAATCCCCGATTATCAAAATCTTAAATTACTCTGTCACATAAAGTATTAAGTATATACAAAAATAACATTTAATGCTCCACAATATTTACATATGTTACAGGATTATGAAAACTAAAGACTCTGGGGAATACAGAATGGCACAAAAAAGGAAAAAATAACACATTTGAAAAGACACACATTACACAGAAAACTGTAACTCAAAGCTAACATAATTTCTAAGTAGAGGAGATTCTTATCCCCCCACAGGGATTTGGTGAGTTATGGCAAGCTCAGATCTCTGATATTATCAGTCAAATATCCAAAACATGACTGACTTTCTCAAAGTAAAATAAAACAAAGTACATTTTGCAGGTTGACCCACTTTACCACATCATTGGACTTTCTCTGACATCACATCCTGGACCTTCCTTTGATCTCCTAGGACCACCTCTTCCTAGTACTGCTCCAAACCAGTTTTGTGTATTGTCTGTGGCTTGCATTGTTCCCCCAGCTCATGGCCTAGCAGGGTGTGATCTGGGTGCGCCAACAATTTATTTATGGTAAAAACATAGCCTTTTTTAGGATCAAAAAAGCTAAGTTACCTAGATCCACCCTGCATGCTCTTTGAGGACAGAGGACTGCTTAGATAAAAGCCATTCTCAACTAAATTCCTAGGAGCATGGGTTACAAAAGAATACATTTTTTTTTTGTTTCCACATAACTCAGACATCCACTGTGATATTTTGCAAAAAAAAGAGATTATAGAAATTAAAAAAACATTATTTAGGTGTTATACCTGTTCCAGTGAGACATTCTATAAGAAAAATAATACAGTATACTCTAGGGTGTACATTAAAGTCAAATAATAACTGGTCAACATTTTCTTTTTCTATGGGCTGACCAGTTGATATTTTCTATAATAACCTATGGGTTATTGTGGCATTCATGCTCAGTGTTCTTCAAAAATGTGTGCTCTCTCATTGGCTGTCCTCCTGTCCATGGGTGGACTTAAGAGTTTAGTAAACACGGCGACTCCGTCTCTTCCTTACCAAGTAGCCACCACAACAAAATTCAAGTCATATTATTTTTATTTTTTAATAACTCTATCTGGTTGATCCTATCACCTACATTTGAAAGAAAAACAACATCTTATCTGGTTGATCCTGCTCTTCATTTGGTTTGGGAATAGGATCACAGCTTGACTGACACCGCTAACACAATAGGGACAACAAACTGTAAGTTAAACAAACAAAAAAAGCAATAAGTGAACACCAACCAAAAAAAAAAAGGTTACTGTGGAATGGAAGGGACAGTGACAGGGACACAGAGACAGTGTGTGTGTGTGTGTGTTTGTGTGTGTGTGTGTGTGTGTCTGTGCGTGTGACTTGGGCTGGAAAAACATTGCTGACCAGTATATTATATAAACTAAGAGATGAGGAAGTGTGCATAAGATAATTTAGTGCATACCCTTGGTGTGGGATGCTTTGATAAGCCCCTCAGGCTTCACCCTCAGTTTTTTTTTATAGAGGTTTTTATGGTATTTTTCTGTAGGCTTTTTCCCACTTTTCCCCACCTGAGGCCCCAGCGTACAGCCGTACAGGCATGTGGAAGCATACATGTAAACTGGAAGCCAGCTCAGCCCCATTCACCCACCTGTACAGTCGCCCCCTCCTCACCTACCCTACCCCACTAGACCTCCACCAGGTTCAGGTGGAACTACCGAGGCAAATAATCCGCACCCACCCCCACCACACCTGGGAGAGGAGACCAGCCTGTTGGCTTGCTCAGTGCTGCTTCTACCTCCTCCCTCATGCCGGCACCTTGATGACTTGATGTTGTTCCTGAACCCGGGTCACCAGCATGGCATGAGATAAGTCATCCAGCACCTCAGCCTTCAATGCCACCGGGCCAATGAGTTTATGTGGCATCCCATACCTCAGATGTGCATTAAATTCTCATATCTCACATTTCCCCATTATGTATTCAATATGTAATGTACTTTCTAGGGATGCAAGGCACTTCACTAGGCCTCATGTCTCATACCATGTTGTGTGTTATTGTTTACACAAGAATCTCTGCTGCTGCATTGTATAACCAGTTTGGTCAGGTAGATTAAAATCTTCAGTAACTATGATTTTGTTTCTTCAGTTTAGTAACTGCCTTATTTTTATCTTTCTCTCCCCCTCCCTTTTTCCCTTCCTCTGCCTCTGTCTCTCTCTCATTCTCTGTCATATAGCATTCATTCATTTATTTATACCAATGCTCATACATTATATACACACGTACATACATACACACATATATACATGTATTTGTATATGAAGTATTGATATTTCATGCATTGTTATTCCCTATTTCCCCTTCCCCATGATGCAACTATAAAGGAGGTGCTACCAGCTCAGTATGCCCTTAGTGGTAAAACTTTTGAAATAAATAAAGATTTAAGATATGCACAAAAAACAGATGATAAAATAATTGTTGATGGGTTATTTCATGTGACTGAGGTCCCATAGATTCAAACTGGATATGATGGTTAAACTCAGTCACATCTCTAGGATACAGCTTGAAATGGGTTAAAATGAATCCAATAGTCAAGCTTACCAAACTGCCAGGGAACCACCTTGGAGCCGAGTTCTAGCTTGTTTCCAGATGTAACCTGGGGTAGGGAGGTACAAAGATAAACAAGTGAGTGTTGATGTATATATTATACAATGGAAAGAAAGAATGCTGGCCCCTGACTGGTCCATCTGGGGCAGGACCCGTGATGTTATCTCAGCATAACATCATGGATCTAGTCCCAGCACACAGAAGACTGCATCAGATTTGAAAAGGAATCACCCCACATGCCTGCAATTGAGATTACCACTAGTTAACATGTTTACAAAAATAAATCACTCCCTCCCACTGCCCCAAACCAATCCAAAACAACACAGCACATATGTTCTGTGGCAAACATGACACAGAATCCTCTCAATGTACTCCCATTCCTGTTCTTTTTTTTTGTTTTGTTTGTTTGTTTGACAAACAACATTTTAAAACAAGCTACTGTAGGACTGCGATCAGCTTTCCCACTGCCCTCCTCACCGACACCACGATTGGCCTCACTTCCTGTTCGATTGTTTAACTTTCTTCCAAGTATCTGTGTAAAAAAAAGAGAAAGAAAGAAAGAAAGAAAGAAAGAAAGAAAGAAAGAAACTTCTCCCAGTTTCTGTGTAAGAAAAAACAAAAACAAACATTCAGTAAAACAACACCATATTCCCTACCTGGCTTCCCTGTCATTCAAACCAGACTGAGTATGTGAGCGAGGAAGCACGTGTTTCAACAGTCAGCACATGGCTATTGTGATAATACAAGCGCACCATTCAGATTACTTTCTTTTCTATTTCTTTCTTTAAATACCATCTAAACATATGCCAAATTCATTCTCCTTACCACCTCCATACCCTGATCCCTTCTTTTCCAGATATCCTCACAGTGGCACTAGCCGGCAGCTGGCAGCACTGATAATGGGACAGGAAGTCCAAACAGTGGTCACTGTTCAAAAAATATAATCACACTACAATAATATCCCAGTAGAACATTTAACTACAACCCCAAACTGTACCAGGAGAACAGGAAGGGGGGGGTACCAAAGGAAAAGAAAGGAAAGCACATGTAATTCCTCACCGGCAGCTTGTTTACTAGTAAGCACACCTCTCCACAAGAGAGGGGTGGAAGTACAAAGCATAAACAACAGTATGTACAAGACACAAAATGACCTTTACCAAACCCAGGTCCCAAGGAGAGAACTTTTGCTAAGGGTTATGCTAGGTTAGCACTTCTGGAGGGGTACCCAGTAATTCCACACAGGAAGCAGTAACTAGATTGTCCATACCTGGTTGGGATTCTAGAGTGTGGCTTTATTCCAAAACAGTTGGTACACAAAAGCAAAGATGGACCCCAAATGTTTACACTTTGTAGCACAAGGCAAATGCAGAAATATTTCATCTACACACTGATAGAAACTCTAACTTCCCATATAGCATAGGATTTTAAGTATTTTCTGTGGCACTGCCTGAGCTGAAAACACATCTTCTTGTGGCAATAGCCACCATGGAGCAGACAAACTCTTCTTCTAGTGGCACTGGCCTTGACTCAGAACAAATTCCTATCTGGCAAGGGCTTTAAAGTAAGCAATGTGGCAACTGGCCATAACGGAGCAAGCTGGTGCTTGAGACTAGGACAACCCACACTAAGGGGTAAGCTTTCACTTCAGGCATTTGCCATATGCTCTGAATAAATAGGCACCCTTACAGAACCTGAAGTGCTGAACTGGTCACTCCAAATGGGAGATTGCCCACTTTTTGCTTCCTTGTCAATACCCAACCATTCTTTCAGAGTTACACCTCAACAGCTAACAAACAGTAGAACTATGCTTCTTAGAATGTTTGGCAGATTCAGAATTAGAGTCTGCACAGGAGTGTATAGGTAAAGTTCTGTACACGTGCTAAGTCACACCTGGGACTCCACTATTGTCAGCCAACTTTGGGAAAACTTCTTGAGAATAGTCTCAAACAGAACAGGGTGCATGGGTCCCTTTGTCAGAGTGACACCCCAAAGAAAATAAGCAGATACATCTCTCCTGGGAACTCACAGACATAATTTAGTCACAGTTTGTACACAAAGGCAGCTTCAAATGTTCTGGATCAAATCTGGGGATTGCCCTTCGAATCCACTCTGGAGACTCCCTCATCCCACTAGGGATGAGGACATCAGGAAATCCTGAAGATGATTTCCACCACTTCAGCAAGGCAGGCAGATGGTTCTCAGACTAGAGTGAATAAAAGTAGTCTCTCCTCAGAACCCACACTGCAGCTCTTCACTCCTCCACTGCTCACTCTGAACTCCTACCGCAGACTAACTGAAAATTCTAAGCTCCCCACTCATAGCTAGCCATGTGGCTTATGATGCTGCAAGAGTTCTAAATGACATCCCCTTGCTGCTGTCAGCTGAGACTAAGCCAGCAGAGAGGGACCAGGTGAAAATCTATTTAACTAGTTATTCACCAGCTGCCTTCCCTACCTAACACTGACAGTGATGGGATTCTAGTAACCCCGGGGACAGGGGGGTTACACACACAAAGGACAGGCAAGCAAATACAAAACAAAAAAAAATCGACCTCCTCCCCACACAGTTCCACCTAGAAGATAAACACAAAAAGGAACTTCTTTTTATATAAAGATACTTCCACACACAAAAATCAAGTAAAACAATGTTTTAAAAATACTTATTTTTATGTTATTTATTTATTTATTTGTATTTAAAGATTATCTATTGTATAAGCAGAATAATGCACTCCAGGATGTGCGTCATGCTGGAGTAGCATCACTTCTTGGGTGTTGGATGCACTCAACCTGTGGCCTAGTGCCCAACCACCCAAGGCATGACATTATCCCAGCACAACACACACCCTGGAATACATTATACCTTCATTATAAGTTCCCAAAACAAATATATAATATAGTGCAATGAGAACAAAAAAGACAAGAATACACTTTGAACATTTTATTATTCATAGGTATAGGTGTTTGCTTTGAAAAATAAATTCTGTTTCAAAAATGAAAACGTTATTCTTGTCGGCAGTTTGAATACTGCTGCATCTGTGGTCCTGGATTCTTCTTAGCAGTTCACAGTACCATTTGGTGTCACACAGTAATTAACAGACAAGCACTATGACATTTTTAACTTCTAGGAAGAGTCTAGAACTACAGATATATCCGTATTCAAACTGCCAGCAGACTTGACATTTTCATTTTTGAAACAGACTTAATTTGAACAAAAGTTTGTGTAAAGGGAGAACTGGGTCCAGCTTTATGGTGATGCCATGTGAGCACTGAGTTTAACAACTGGATTCATTTTGAAGCCATGCCCAGCTATAGAAGATACCTGGAGAGACAGCTGAGTTTAGCCATCTTATTAATCTTGAGTCCATGGGTTGAAAGTCTCCTGAAATGACTCAACAATCCCCCTCTGTGGGTAAGGGTGATGCAGCATTCCTCTCGTGTGTAAACAGTGGCTGGAAATAGGGGATTATGTTAATGGCTGGAAGCACGCATGTACAAAAGAGCTGGAAACCCAAATGTACACAACACTAAATTTTAACTATAAAAACATTCATTTAAAAATGGAAAACATATTAGTTTAGCAATAGCATTTTGAACTGCCGGGATTGTGCTGCTTTTGTTAATCTAACCCATAGGCAATAAGGCCCTTGGTTGTACCTTGTGCGTTATGACCCCTAGGGTAAGATTGACTGATGGTAAAACAATTCACAGTCATGCCTTCTGTCTGTTTACAGGCAAGAGCTGTCCTAAGTGACAGATTCACAACTATCTGCCTGTGACTATAACTATAGTTTTTACTTTTGTTTGTGTCTACTGTCTTGCATTGTTAAATGTTATGTGTGTAACTTTCTTAATGACCTGCAGCAGTCTTCTAAAAAGGGTCTCAGAAATACTGCAATCTGATTTTCTAGCAGCATTCCAAGAGCCTTACAATAACAGCACAGCTTGTCGTAGATTATTACTTTCTTACACTATCATGTACAACCTAATCACCATGGCACATGAACTCTTGTTAGCCTTCTGTTCTTTAGCACTGCTGAATGACTGGAATGATGCATTCTGATTCTTAACTAGAATTATTAAAGAGTCACTGTCAGCTTTTCTCCTGATTTCCAGCTGCATGCTAACAGCTTTTCTGTTGGTATTACAGTGATTAAAAATGCATTCATGCAATGGATGTTCTCTGTACTCAAACAGAATGATATTTTTTAAGTTTTAGAGGAAAATTAAAGATGAAAGCAGTCCATCTTGAAAATTGTTGGCCACTGCTCCCACTTGTCTCTGAGGCTGATACCGCACTGAGCCAACTCATTCATAGCGAGTTTGAATTTTCTGGGGGGTGTGTCAAGCAAATATATTGACTGTTCATATAAGGTATTCTGACCTCTGATATAGTGATCTTGATTGAAAATGAGTGCATGCTCAGAGTCACAGATGGGATGTTCAGCTGGAGAATTAAAGAGGTTTGACCGATCATTTTCAATTAAACCAAATATATCAGAGTTCAGAATAGCTTAAGTGAGCAGGTCAGCAAGCCAGAGGATGTTCAGGAGATGAGTCACATCAGGGATGCATCTTTGCATTATAGATTGAGGGAGTGTTCCTAACCAGTCAACGTGCTTCTCTGCTCAGAAACATAGAATTTGAAGACAGATAAGGACCGCTTAGCCCACCTAGTCTGCCCATTTCCCTACCTAACTGATAAGCTGCAGACCCTAGTTAACCAACAGCCTACTTCCTCCTACCCCCAACTAGAATTACCTTATGTCTGTCCCATGCATTTTTGAATTCCCCCACTGTTTTTGAATCTATGATCTCCTCAGGAAGGCTGTTTCATGCATCTACAAACCTCTCTGTGAAGAAATGCTTCCTCATATTACCTCTGACCCGTTCCCCCCCTCTATCTTCAAATTGTGCCCCCTTGTTCTTGCACATCTCTTTTTCTGAAAGATGCTACCCTCTTGGACTTTGTTGATTCCCTTGAGGTATTTGAAAGTTTCTATCATGTCCTCCCTCTCCCTCCTTTCCTCGAGGCTATACATCTTAAACTCCTTTGGTCTTTCTTCATATGTCTTCTGGTGCAGACACTGCACCATTTTGGTTGCCCTCCTCTGAACAGCCTCCACCCTGTCCATGTCTTTGCAGAGATAGGGTTTCCAGAACTGCACACGGTACTCCAGATGTGGTCTTACCAATTGTTTGTAAAGAGGGCCAACAACTTCCTGTTCTCTACTGGTGATGCCTCTCCTTATGCATCCCAGTATCCCCCCAGCCCTCCTTACTGCCTTCCCACATTGCTGGCCCACCTTTAGGTCATCTGATATGACTACTCCCATGTTCCTTTCCATTTTTGTTGTTGCCAGTATCTCACCCCCCCCCCACTGTGTACTCTTCCCCTGGGTTTTTGTTTCCCAGGTGTATTACTTTGCACTTCTTTTCAATGAATCTAAGCAGCCATACATTTGACCATTCCTCCAACCTTGCCAAGTTCCTTTTCATCCTTTCCATCCCACCTTACATATCAACCCTGCTGCAGATCTTTGTGTCATCTGCAAAGAGTCATATTTTCCCTTCTAGTCCCTCTGCAATGTCACTTATAAAGACATTAAAAAGGACTGAACCCTACAGTACCCCACTAATAACTCCCCTTTCTTCACTGTGGACTCCATTTACTATTACCCACTGTGTCCTGTTGTCCAGCCAGTGTTTTATCCAGGCTACCACTCTGGGATCCACTCCCAGGCTGGCTAATTTGTTTATTATTCTTTTGTGCGGGGCTGTGTCAAATACCTTGCTGAGGTCTAGGTAGGCCATGTCCACAGCACCTCTCTGGTCTACTACTTTGGTCACCCAGTCAAAGAAATCAATTAGATTTGTCTGACATTACCTTCCTGCTGTGAATCCATGCTGCCTTGGGTCCTGTGCCCCACTGGCCTCTATGTACTCAACAATTATTTCCTTCAGAAGTGATTCCATGATTTTCCCTACCATGAGGTCAAACTGACAGGTCTGTAGTTTCCTGCCTCTGTCTTGCTCCCACTTTTGTGAAGGGGAATAATATCCCCCCTCCTCTAGTCCTCAGGAACCACACCATCCTCCCATGATTAATTAAAAAGGGTAGTCAGTGGTGTTACTAGTTCTTCCCTTAGTTCTTTTAGAATTCTGCAGTGAATCCCATCAGACTGCATTGCCTCAACCACCTTCAGTTTTAGGAGTTCTTTCAGAACCCTTTCTTCTGTGAAAGGACTAATATCACCCCCCCCCCATCCAGAGTGCTTCTATTGACTGGACTAGGTATATCCCTCTGCCTTTCCATTGTGAATATTGAGCAGAAGTATTCATTCAGTATCCCTGCTTTTTCACTGTCACTCTCTGCCCAACCACATTTCTCTTTATTCAGCCTCAGTATCCCTTCCTTAGTCTTTCTTTGCTCCCTAATGTACCTATAAATGGTTTTATCGCCCTTCTTAACCAAGTTGGCTATATTTTCCTTTGTTTGGGCCTTTGCTATTCTGACTGCCTTCCCTGCTTCCTTCTGCTTTAACTGGTACAGTTATCTGTCCTGCTCCTTCTGTGTTTCCTCGTACTTCCTGAATGCTATATTTTTCTCCCTTACCTTCCCCACCACTTCTTTTAAATAACCATAGTAATTTTTTCTTACATTTTGATTAGTTTATTTGCTTCACATATAGGCTTGTTGCCTCTGTGATGGCAGTTTTGATGTTTCCCCATTGTTGCTATACCCTACCTTCTTGCCTGTTTGCTAGTGCTTTCCTGAGGCACTCTCCCATTTTGAAAAATCAGCCCTCCTGAAGTCCAATACCTTCACTTTTGTATGGCTTGACTCTACAGCTAAATTTATCATGAACCACACTGTCTGGTGGTCACTTGTTCCCAGATGGCTACCCACTTCAAGATCGGAGATCCTGTCTCCATCCCCATTTGAGAGTACCAGGTCTAAGATTGCTTCCTCCTGAGTGGGTTCCAAAACTAGCTGTCTGAGGCATACCCACTGAAGGTCATCGAAAATGGCCTTGCTCTTGGATGTGGCTGCAGCAAAGGTGCTCCAGTTAACATCTGGCATATTCAAGTCCCCCATCAGCAAGAGGCACTCTTATTCTGTAGTGTCCGATATGTACCTGCCTAGAAATGGGCACATTTGGGGAAACTGTTTAAAAATGTCAATATATTACCAATAATATATTATTGATTGATCTTGTTCACAAGGTAATCATAAGAGATAGGTAATGGGGTGGCTGTGAAAGTGACGTAGACCTTGAGGGGTCTATAGTGTAAGCAATACAACAAAATAGGGCAGACTGGATGGGCCATATGACCCTTATTTGCCATCAGTTTCTATGTTTCTTTGATCAATAATATAGTAATGCCACTGCTAAGACCAATCTTATGGTTGCAAGAGTGGTCTCACTTACACCCTTAGAGTATCAAAACCACCCACCTTTAGACCTTGGTTCTTACACCATAAGAACCTTATAACCTTAACAGTGGTCTCAGCTGTGATATTAAGACACAAAAGTGTGAGCATCAAATCAGTTTTGCCAGAACTGTGAGTGTCGGAGGAAGGCCAGAACTTAGAAGTGTAGAGAAAAGCAACGGCAGGCCAACAGTGGTACTGCCAGTCATGCATGGCACCAGGAGAAGATAAAGGAGGAGGAGGAGCTGTAGGGACTTTTAGTCTTCTTCATCACGTCAGAAGTTAGACTGGCATGTTCCTGTAACTTCTTGGTTTGGCATACTTGGAGGAAGCAAGTCTGAGCCATCACTTCAGGGCCTGTGAACTTTTGTAGGTCACCACCAAGATGACTGTAAAAGAAATATCATAGACGGGGCCGACCTTAAGCTATGTGAAAGCTGTGTGCCAGCACCTTTGGGGCCCAAACTTTTTTCTTGAGGAAAAAAATAATAATAATTTAAAATATTTAAAAATGCCTAAATTCTGTTAGAGATGAAAATGTTTGCCAGCAAATGAAAGTAAAAGACAACTGGCTCTGTTACTGTTACAAATGGTGGGGGCAACTTTGCTGCTATGCCACTTTAAGAGGCAGTGGGAAAGATTAGGTTGAGCTAATGATGTTAATTTCCATACTTTACGCCTTCGAGATTAACTGCTTTCACAGACAAAGGGCTATATTGACAAGAGAACTCATTTGTAACCTGGACATGTAGCTGAAATAATGAATGATATGAAAAAATATGTTTCATAAGTATGTGAACACTCAAAATGGCTCAAAAACCTGATCAACACAGAGCAAAACCAGATTTCCTGATAAGGACCCTGAAAACTTGGTCACCTGGTAAAAAGCCCATCAGGAAGCTACCTCTCTCTCTTACTCAGACCTCCAGAAAAGTTAAGTTGTTTAACTTGTTTGCAAATCAGATTATTGGAGGTGTGAGTGTCCAATGATGATGTCCCTGTCAAGTCAAGACAGGCTTATTTATAAAAGGCATTTTTCACAATTTCAAAGCACCTGTATATATAGTACAATTAAACAAACAATTATGAATATAAACAATAACTGATTAAATAGACAGCACTCAGTTTAAAACAAAAACAAGAAAAGCTAAGTCAAATAAAAATGTTTTTAAGGCAGCTTTAAATGTCTCAGTGGACAGACACTCTCTAATCTAGTGAGGTAGAGAATTCCATAGGGTCAGGGCCACAAATGCAAAGGATCTTGCCCCTGAGGTATTCAGACAGACCCTGGGAATCTCTGACATTCCCTGATCAGTGGAACATAGCAGGCAGAGAGGACGGTAGGGACACAGGAGGTCTTGCAAATAGCATGGCCTCTGTCTGTGTAGGGCCTTATAATAGGTCAATAAGCTGACCCTAAAGGTCTGTCCTTACAGAAATAAATATGGTAGTAGTACCATCTTAAGTTCTGGCTCCAGGCTCAGCCAGATTCATTTCTCATGGTGAAGTCAAATAATTCAGTGCAATCAATGGCACTAATTACAAGATGCTGGTTAATCTAGTAGACCTGGTACTGCTTTATTAATACAGTACAGGAGCGATAGTTAGGTGTAAATGTTAGTTGTAGGGGGAGGCACAGGGAATGCAGTGGTGGGGCCCAACACGGGGCTGCACAGGGGCACAGAATGGTTAAGGCCAGCCCCGATCTCAGAAAATCAATGACCCACCATGTTGTGATGCATCATTACAGTTTAAGTAGGTCAAAGTAAGCTGTCTCTGCATTAAATAACATTAATAATAACAGACTAAAGATACTACCAATTTTAAAGTAAAAACACTGATATCAACGAAATCAAAAAACAGAGACCACTAGCCACCAGCAAGCTATTGTTTTAAATACAGTTTTCTTTTGAGTTTGTACTTACTGTGGGTAAAACAACAATTAAAAAAGCCAACTGTGTTATTGTTACACAATTTGTTTGTTCGAGTTGTGATCAAATGCCCCCCCCCCAACCAGGATTTCTGATGTCAGAATAAGTCAGACAGAAACATATTACAGTCATAGCGCATCACCTGCTCCTCTTCTTTGTCTGTTACTATGGAATTCTGGGACACCAGTGATGACAAGTTGTCTGGCATCATGGTGTGAACATTCATGTTGATAGATGTGGGCATCTTCACAATTTTATTTGACAACGTTGAATCATTGCCTGTCACAGTGGCCTCTGCTACACTGAACACTCATTCAGCATTCACAGTGTCTGTTGGCCAACTCAAATATTTTACAGCAACATATCTTAATGCAGGCCATTTCTCAAATGCCGTAGCCCAGCACAATAGGGGAACTTATCGTTCATGTAATGGTATCTGAAGTCTGCAAAGTATGTCTCCACCATTTTCTGTGCTGTCTTCCTGTCCAAAAAGCCCTCTTCCTGGTACTCAGCTATACAGACTTGGCATAGCACTTTTAAAAGTGAGTTGGTATACCCGCGTCTAGTACTGGTCTTACATTGCCTTTTGGTGGTTGATGGCCTAGAGGACTTAGTGGATCTGTTCTCATTGCTCCATTGTTGCTTCAGCAACTGTGCATGAGCCTCGTCCGCCAGGGCATTCCTCATACGCTTCACTGCTTCATGATGCCCAGACAACAGTGATGGCAAGCCACGTTTATACCTTGGGTCAAGAACTGTGACAGTTGCACACTGTTGCTAGTAACTGATGACTTTTCTGTGCTTGTTGCTTTGAGATATTTTAAGCATATTGTCCATGTGTTCAAATATATATTAACCTTCATCACTGATGTGTAACTGCTCCTGGACGTTTGACAGTGCCAGCCTCAGCACTCAAAGCTGTGGAATGGCAGAACTCATACAGGTAATGTCACTATTTACTGTCTTAATGGCATGTTCAGAACAGAGCAAAATCACAATAATGCCATCTATCATATACAATTATTCTGTGGGTAAGGCATTGAGATCACAGGAGCTGTCCCAGCTGCTACGCAGCAGCCTGTATTCTGACATCACTTTGCACTGCATGCAGAGGTGCTCCAGCACATAAATTCTGGCGTTCCATCACATGCACACCTCACTATTTAGACAGTGCTCAGGAGACCTGTTCTTTAGCTACAGCTCCTGCAGATGTTCCCTTGCCTTACTGGAGTGGGTAAAATACACCCATATCATTCATAAATCCATGAGTGTGTGATGAATGGTATAGCAGCTCAACCACGGCAGCTCTCTTCACTGTTTATTTAAGTATACAATCCAAAACAAATGACTAACAAGTCTTAAACTAGGCACATTCCCATGATGGAACATCACAGGAAGGTTCCAGTGAAAGCCAGCCTGCTTTTATTTTTGAACTATACTCAGAATCTTCATGCATGCCACAATCACCATTGCAGGCCTCAAGTAAGGCAAACAGGGTGGGCAAACAGACAGACAATAAAGAAACCAAATAAACAGGGTCCAATAAAACATTCAGGAAGCCCTAAACAAGTCTATAAGATGTGCAGTTATACAGGCTGACATAAACTCTCTTACAATACAAATTACTGCTACACAGTAGAACTTGTTTACTGCAGGTGACTGGCACCATGAGACAGGATCTTGCAAAGGGTTGGCAGAGGATTATCAACTTGAAGAATCCTCATCTCACTAAAAAACAAATCAGACTCTTGTTGGAAGAAGCTGATCGCCTCAAAAATTGGAGTTGCATCAGTTTGAGGCTGGTGGGCATTCCTGAATCACAGAGAGGAAAAACATGATTTACTTCTGACAAAATGTAATTCCCACAGTCCTTGACTATAATTGGCCAAACCCTATAAAAACAGAAAGGGCTTATCACACCCTTGCTCCAAAAACAAAACTTGGAGCCAGTTCCAGACCTATCCTCATCAAATGTCTGTGTTTCACCACAGAAAAACTTATACTTAATCTGGCCAGACAAAACAAATAACTGCTGTGGAATGGCAACAATATTTTTATTTTCCAAGATTATTTGGCTGAATTAGTCAGAAAAAGAAAGGAGTTTACAGAACTGAGACAGTGCTTGAGTAAACTGGGTATTCAGTACAGCTGCTGATACCCTGTAGTATTTAATAGAATGAGTGGGGGACATCCACATTCCTTTGCTTCAGTATATGAGGCTTGGGCCTTTATAAGCATAACTTGGCCAGAATCTAACACTACATTTTTAAATAGCACTTTCTCACAACAGCGCAAGCCTCCTGTGAATACCACATGTTCCTCTGCACCAGAACTCTTTGCAAGCAGTGCTGCAGGTCCAAAACAATAGGCTGGCACTCAAAACAACCATCTTGGACAATATCAAAAATATATATCACTTCGATTGAAGCAGTCAGTCCTGGACCCCAAATGGATGAAGATAAGCAGAAAGAGCAGGTACCAGTACCAAAGCAGACATTGATCTTTGTTTGCAGAAAAAACATGCTTCTCTTCAGAGAGAGGATCAAGCAGCAGAAGCCCTGAAAGTTGAGAGACTTCAGGAACTTCAAGCTCCACCTTAGAGAGTGATGCAATAAATCTCCAGCTAAAGGATGCAAAAAAATAAATAAATAATCTGGTCAGATCCACCATGGCTGCATAATGAAGTTAGTGAAGTTGTGTGGAATTGTTAAGGAGGTATGGAAAAACAACACAATAATTTGTAAGTTGTTTTAGTTTCTGTTCTAAGGAAGGCATACACATTATTAGGAAAATATATGGAAGTGTACATTTTAATGGAAGGAATAGGAAGCAATATTAGGTTTACAAAAGAATCCCAGCCCAAATGTCAATGAGGTATGTGTTATCCCAGATGATACTGTCAGAACAGTCAAATTTTAAAAGAAACACAACTGCACATACCCCAATAATGCAACACATCATGGGAAACATATGCAAATCCCCATGATGGTACAGAAGGTGACAGTACTTGAAAAAGTAATGGCTGGCATATGTTCAGCCTTGGGATTATTTACATAGTTTTTTGTTTTTTTTTGTAGAGAAACAGGGTGTTTGTCCATGAGGTGAAGTAAGTTATATTTAAGCAATGTGTTGATGTCAGGAAGTCAGGTGTAATGATGGACTGTTAGCAGAGAAAATGTGATAGTAACTTTCGGAGGGAGTCGCTTTTGATAAGGGCGAGGTAGTTATGCTTGTGATAATGGCAATATAAGGAAAGTATGAGGTCTGTGAAGAAGTGGAATACAGATATGCACAGTTTCATACGTATGTGCTCAGAGTGCAGGCAAATGTGATACGCAGGTTTGTTTTAGAAATAGGTAAAAATAGCAATACATGCAATTGATAGAAAGATAGATAATTACATAGACATATATATATATATAGAGAGAGAGAGAGAGAGAGAGAGAGAGAGGCAGAATAGGAATTGCAGTGAAGTACTGAAGTGATGCCAACCTCACCCCATTGAGATAGAAATGCACTGGGGTATGCCTTTGAGTCATTTCCCATAACGCTCATGCCATTTCCTCACCCTACCCTGCAGACACAGACAAGTGTCAAGGTGTGCCTTAGGCTGTTCAGACATTACACTCACCCCATTCCATAAGGAAATACACTGAAATGGGTACAGTATAAGATAATGGAGTGAACTTTGGGGCTGAAGAGTCAAAGGCACACCTCGATACCTGTCACTGGCTACAGGGTGGAGATGAGGATGGAATGACGTGAGCATTACTGTTGACAGTCCCAAATCACACCCTTAATGCCTGTCAGTCCCTACAGGGCAGGGTGTTCTGGTCAGAAACCCTAATGCCGTGCATGTTTCTTGGTATTTTCACTCCAAGTTTTCATCATGGGCTTTTTGTTACCCCATCACGTGAACAGTGACACTATTGGTTCATTAGCCGAAAGGTGATTTTGCACAGCTACTGTGCTATTTGGCACCATAAGTACAAAAACACATTTTGAACAGGATGTAAAAAGTGACAGCTGTACTGTTTATGAGGAGGTGTCAAAAAATGGCAATGTTGAAAATCTGGAGTGAAACTATAAAAAATTAGTGAAGTCATGGAACTGCTCTTGCTAATGTATACTTTTTTTCAAATTCCTATGCGTCATTGTTTTCATCTCAATTGCTGTTATGTGACTTCTTAACCTAGCATCAGCATTTAATGCATTACATTATAAGGACAAGTAAATGTTTTAATACAGTTACAGACAGTTACATAAACTTAAATTTCCTTCATAGAATAATTTAAATTTAGTAACTGTGGTAGTACCAAGCAATTACTCAGACAGCTTGAAAACTAGAACTACTTTATCTTGTACATTGACACCCCATAAGGAGATCCTTAAAACTGACATGCAAATGGCACACATTTATCAGTTTTCTAACAGGAATATTTTACTATCCTAAATACATTTCTTGCTTCAGTAACTGCTCAGCACATCTATTGCATGACCTACTTATTGACATTTTACACCTGCGATGTAATGTACTGCTGCTTTCTACACCAACATCATGAACCATAAAACAGATGATTGTCATATCTAGGGAGGCAGTATAGAACAGTGGTTTAAGGCTCTGAGCTGCAAATCTGGAGATCTGGGTTTGAATCCCAGAGCCCCCACTTGCGTACTGGATGACCTTGAGCAAGTCATTTAACTTCCATGTGCTCCCAGGTTACCCTCGAAGCAAGCTTTCAGCATAGTGTGCTATTCCTGGTTAAACAACTGAAATAAATACAATATATTATTTTCTTGCTTTAGTTTTCTACTACAAGCTTTGACTAATACATCCATCCGTAAATGTACTTTTTATAGCTTACGTGTCTGTGATCTAGGCAGAACTACACTTAAAATCCTACACATAAATTAATAAATAATCAGAATAGCATTTATTTCAATAGTATCTGCTTCCTTTTCAGGTGCCCATGACACTATGTGTATATATATATATATATATATATTTATATATTTTAACTTCAAAGCACTAAACTTATTTAAATGCACAAAATACAAAACTTTATTCTCTCCACACGTCACTGTTAAACTTCATGTCCCAGAATGACCAAAAAACAATTGTTAAACTTCACTCTTGCATGCCACTGTCATGCCCACTTCTCATGCAAACAACAATCAATTAGGCAAACCCCTTTTGTTTCTGTGCTATGCATTCTCACATCAGAAAGACATAAATGTATTTATTTACTTAGTTTTTGTTGACGGGTAAGTGCACTAGACAAATCCTGCCTATTTTCAGGCACGACCCGGGAGAGGGGGATGCAGATGAATGCCAACTGACCTTGAACCAGATTAAGCTGTTTGTGGTATTTTTAGTGAATGAGGGAAATGTGGCCAGGACACCAGGGAAATTCCCCTTCTCCTTTCGAGAAGTGTCATGGGATCTTTAACGTCCACCTGAATTACCACCAATCCAAGCAGATGGGACCTCGGTTTAACATCTCATCCAAAAGACTGCACCTCAGAAGTGCAGCACCCCTCTCATGCTTCATTACGGTGTCAGTACTGGGATATTAACCCAAGAGCCAGATGTGGGAACTGGACCCACAGCCATCTGATCTCCCGGCCTCAGAAGTGAGTATGCTACCTACTGAATCATACAGAACTGCTAAAAAAAAAATTTATCAAGACTGGATTTCTGAATTATACCTGTTGTTTACAGTACCTATGTAAATAATAGTTTACTGGCTACAAATGATGCTACAGACATGACAATAACAACATTTCTGTTTTACATGGAAAACATCCATACAATGAACTTGTCATACAGAATTTGTGACCTACTGTCTGCATATATTTGACAAAGAAAAAAGCACCTGTGTGATCCTTTTTATTCTGTTTTATTTTAAGGCCCAACTTACCCATTCTGTTAGAGCCAAATATTGACATGCTTAGAGTTAAAAAAATCATGATGCCTGCCTGTGTGTCGGGGGTGGATATGCCTAGATGCACTTTCAGATACTCTGATAGTCAGTTGTTCCAACATGATAGAGCCACCTCATGCCCCTGCCACATGAACCCCAAAAAATGGTGGGGTGGATCTTTAAGACTACTCGGGTGGAGGTGGATCTTACTCACCCCCAAAAACTAATGCTGCCTCCCACTACTCAGGTTCCAGTTCTTGTACCTCCCATTTAAGAAAGAAAATAGTGCCCTGTAACCATTGACTAACATGAAAGCATATTTATTTTAAGGAGGAAAATATTTCTTGGAAGAGGTAAGGCGGAGGAGACTATTTACACCTACAGTCAGTTCCACAAACAGAAAACATGTGAAAGATTGCTTTGTTAAAAAGGGTCCCACAGTACTAGCAACTAACAATGTCCATTACTGGCTGTCATGTGGCCCATGGATGAAAGGGGATGATATTTTTTTTTTTGCTTTGTTAATAGACCCCTTGTACCTCCTTTATGTACCGCCCCATCCTAGTGCTTCCTAGCACCAGGCAGGAAGTAGAAAGTTGGTTGGCATCTGTAAATTAAGTTAAGCAGAGGTGGGTGGGTGGGAATGTGGGTTGGAGGATGGGTCCTCTGGAGCCTCTCCTTTTGTGAGGAAAAACAATCAGTAACATGTAGTTATAGCCATTTAATGAAACCCCACAAGTACACCCAAGATCCTCTTCTCAGCTTCTAGCCATTATAAAATAAAAAGGTTATTAAATTTATCCAGTCACTTTATTTCTTCCCAAGTAAATTAAGACCTTGTGTAATATTATAACCCTGAATATCAGAGATCCTGGTTTCCCAATTTAAATATAACAAGTTATTTAATACTTCAAAAAACACCAGAAATCACTCTCCTACTGGAGACACTTATAACTGCATAAGAGGCTGACAAGTAGATTAGAGAATGGGTGAGTCAGGTTTATCACAGTTACTAGTTTTCTAAGAAGAGAGGCATATTAATCCTTATTTGGAGTGGTCATAATTTTGTTAAAATAGAACATATATCAGATAAAGGTAGTAGATGGAAAATCTTATCGGGGACTTTGGGCAGCAAAAAGATCACAATATATAACCTGTACACCCCAAACTCTCACCAAAATCTATCTTTTAAAAATGTAATTGCTGAACTTTCTCCATTATCAGAGTTTGACATTATGATTGGGGGTGATTTAAATGCAGTCAAGGTCCCTGTCCTTGATCACAGTAAATGGACTTTCTCAGCACAGGAAACTGATAACTTACTGGTAAGACATTTTAAAGTAAAGGATGCTTGGAGGTTGGTACATAACACTGGGGGCGTTGTTACTCTTTTATTCTGTGCACCACACTATTTACAGTAGAATAAATTATATGTTGCTTTTCACCAGCCTACGGTAAAGTAAAATGTATCTTTTGAGAAGCATGATATGATCACATTCTCAGACCATGCTGCCTTTCAAGTTATCTATGCTTACTTCTTCTCAAGGTACAAAAAACATTTTGGAGATTTATTGTATCATTACTGAAGTATACAGACTTTCAAAATGGATTCTAAAGAAAACAAAACTTACTTTGAACCTAATAATGATAATGGGAAGGCGGCCATCTGTGGTTTTAGAAACCATTAAGGCTTATATCAGAAATCAACCATTAAAGCTTATAGAAGAAATCTCAGCCAAAACAACTGAAGGAGAAAGAAAAAACTTCTAACTGATATAGAAATTAAACATTAAAAGATTACATGAAAAACTCCCCATTAAAATAAATATTACTCCTTAAACATCAAATAAAGGTGACCAATAGCAGTAAGATGGTGCATGCCTATTTAGAGCAAAATAGAAATATTGGAAGTCTGGGGAATGAGCAGGAAATGCCTCACATATAGACTGAAATTTCCAAAAAGCATCATAGCAGGCATAAAAGGTGATAAATGGAAAATTTCTGTCTCCTCTAAAGAAATAAAATTATCCATGTTAAAAAAGTTATATGAAATTTTATTTGAATGACTGTAACACAGACACAAAAGGCATTGCTCCCTTTTTAGTGAAAGCTAGACTGCCTAAATTCTTAGAAGAAGTTGAGATCTTCCTAAATAAACCCATGTTATCCCAGGAGATTATCAGCGTGGGTAGCAAAACACTCCCGTCTCTTTGGTAAGACATCAGGTCTGAAACAGATTTCCTATAAAGTACACAAATTGCTTGCACCCACTATTATACCTCATCTTATTAAAATGTACACTGAATCCATTTCAAAGGGTACCTTACTCCCCTAAAGGAAACTTACATAGCATTAATTCATGAACAACCATTTGTCAATGCCAAACATTGCTTGCATGCTGTTAGAAGTTAGCAGAAAAGCAATATATCTTTTTAATGGGGTCCTACTGTTACACAGTTTTATACTGTATTTACCCAGGATACCACAACTAAGATGCAACATCTTGCTTTCACTGGGGTCTTTTTTTTAATTTTCCACAAAGCTTTTTCTTGTTCCAATCTAATCGGGCAGCACCCTCTCTCCCAGCTCTGTCACTAACCTTTTTATGGACTTACAGGTTATCCACCACTTACTCAGGATCACAGTGCTGTGGGTGGACAGTCATGTCAATTGCAGGAGAGACTGCAGTGAGTGCCAGCTTTGACAGATGTCATTTTTCTTCTGCCATGTGATGTCCTCCCCTGGGATGGTGGCATGAAATGAGACAGTTACACATGCATGTGGTGGCATGCGTGCATGGCAGGCATTAAGCAGCAATGATTCCCCTCCTGGTGCTCTAGATTTTGTTGTTAATTGGTGTCTACTAGACAGCAGTCAATGAGAACTGCATCTCCCCATCCCCAAGGAAGGAGAGCAGTCCTTGGGATGTTCAATCATTCCTCTCTTGGCCAGGCCCTGATGGCCCATTAGTTCTGGAATGCACATCACTGGCATAGAAAGAGGTAACAGTACCACTGTGCTACCAGGCTGGCTTGGGGTCCTGCTTTTATTGATTTTAAAATGTATGTTTTCAGGATAGGCCACCTGAGATGCAATATCTCCTTTTCAGTGGGGTCCTGCTTGTACCTATTTTACACGTATCTACCCAAAATTGTACAGTGGAGATGCAGTAATGTCATTTTCAGTGGGGCCCAGCTTTTACACATTTTACAATGCATGAATCCAGGACAGGAGAGTTGAGAAACATTTTCCTTAACAACACTGTTGTTACAGTGTAACAACACTGTAACATGTTCTGTTAATGTGTGTATTATGCAACAGACTTGTGACTATAGTGAAATTAACCCTGTTGCATGTAATTAATGATTACTTACCCCATAGCAACACTGAAACTGAAGCTTAAAAGGTGTGACCCAGTATCTTATTTTCAGTGAACTCCAACATTTTGACCACAAATTTTAAACATAGTCTTTTATGAACCCACCTTATGATCAAGACAGTTGAAAGTGATTTGACAGAGCAACTGAGAAAACAAGTTTCAGAGGGGATTTGAGAAATGATACCGTCATGCTTATGAAATGGGGTAACACAAGTGCTCTGTTGAAAATTTGGGGCCTAAAATCTACTAAAGTCCCAAAGTTTTGAGCTGATTTAAAAAATTCAATGATTCTTGACTGGGTTTTTTTTTACATTTTGACCCCAAACTTTCAACATTGTCTTTTTGTTGATAACTCCATCATATGAAGAAGACAGTTGTACTTTTTTAAATCCTCCTGAAAGTGAATTTGCAGACTGACTGCAAGAACATGTTTGGGGAGATTTGAAAATTTTCACCTACCTTGTTTATGAGGTGAGGTCCCAGAAAGGATATGTTGACTGTGTGGTGCAAACATTTTTAAAACTGACAGCATTACGAATAAAAATTAAAAAAGCCTTTAACCAAATGTACCTTCAGATTGAAGTTGTCACTGGAAGCAGCAAGATGTGCTAATCTTTGAGGAGGACCCCATAGGTAACTGAGGGATGTTAGGTGAAGTGTGGCATGGTGGGTGCTGAGAGGGTGGAGCTGGAGAGTTGAGGCAGTAGACACTGCCAAAGGACCATTTTTTCCTAGGGAAAAGATGATGAGGGACCAGTGACGAAGGACAGTTTCCTTCCTTTAATTGTTATCCTTGCCTAATTCTATTCTGTTAGGACAACCCCATCCCCCAGCAATTGCCTTGACCTGTATTAATAAAATCAGCAGGCCTGCATGAGATGAAATGATAGATTTCTGGTGGAAATAATGGAACATATTTCTCCTCAGCTGTAGGGGGATGCCAATAAAAAGTAACCCATCCTTGCTACCTATGAGATAGGTAAGTGTTTAGAAAAGTAAATAAGTACATGCTGCACAGAAAAGCACTTACTGTAGACTAGGTGCTAAACTGCAATTTATTGAAACCATATGCACCATGATAAAATCAGAGTGAAAAACCTCAATGTTTCATGTCAATGCCCTAGTGTTTTGTTAAGGGAGATAAACCAATAGGGCATTAGGGTAAAACATTGAGATTTGTTATGCTTATTTTCTTACACTGCATATATTTTTAGTAAATCACACTTCAGCATCTTGTTTACTGTAAATAATTGATTTCCTGTGCAGTGTGTGTTTTTTTTTATTTTCCTGTGCAATTCTGTTACTGATAAGCACCTTGGTTTCTGTGTATAGTTTTTCCTGCTTTGCTTCTCAGAACTTTGTGTTTGTAACCTTTCAGGCTTCTCCTTCTTCCTGTTATATGAATGCACTTTGGTTTTACAAAATTTAAATAACTGCATGAATATCAACTCTGTATACTGTTTTACACTATACTGCTGGAATCCCATTGTTACATATTGCATCGCTGAAGTTCTATATTGTATGCATACTACAGCCTGTGTCATATGTTTGCCATTATTTATACACCTCACCATACTTTATATAAACAAGTATAAAAGAAATGTAATAACTGAAATCATTTGGGGGGGGGGGGGAATAACACTAAATGAAGCCAGACAAATTGCCTCCAAAATAATAATATTTTCAGTCACATTAAAGGTAAAGAGGTGGCACAATCAGAAAGACAAATCTATGTATGGAATTTCCCAAAGTTTTTATTTTGCCCTTTTATACCTCACTTGGAAGAAACTATTACATTTCTAATATAAGTACACATTGCACCAAGTATGCAGGTGATGGTGGTGGTTGTAGTGCTGAGGGAGGAGCAGAGGGGGTTACAGACAAGGTTCATGAAATACCTGTAAATCATTTGGCCTAGTCGGTGTGTAGCACTCTCTGGTTTAGTATACTGTCTGTGCAATTGTTATTTTGCAGCAGGGCAGATTGAAATGTCATGGAAAACAAATTACATAGACAATGTTTCCAACTGTGGCTGTTCCGATTTTTAACACTCCTTCTTGGACCAGCTTGTATTCCTAACACTTTTCTGATTGGGTAGAGTACTCCACAGTGGGTGGCCCCATTGGTGAAGGCATTCAAGTGAGGTTTGAAAACCTCTCTTTTCAGAGAGGCATTCCTAGATTAATCGCAGCTGATTTTAAATTGCTTATTTATTACAGTTATTTATTAGTGCATCTTTATGGTATAATTTTAACTTTGTAGTTTGTAGAACCCTTTTACAGCTTTGATTTGTATGAGTTGTTGTTTACCCTGCCTATTCTGATCTTCTGTAAGGAGCCCAGAACCCCTGGGATTGGGAGCACACCAGGTTAGAGCAGTGTTTCAAGAATAACGTGAGAAAACCGCACTGTCAGAATATTGAATGACTGAGGCAACAGGGATAGTATAGTGCAAGACAGTTAGTGCTAAATTGCTGTTCCTGTAGCTCTCTAGTCACAATTGAGTGGAGAAGAAGTGTCAAGCAGCATGGTTTGCTGCCAAGCTGCTCCAGTGGTGGAGGGGACTAAGTCCCCAAACAGCTAGGGCAAGGAATTGTCTGGGAGACCAGGGTTCTGTTCTCAGTCTCCCAATTGTTGTATTCTTCATTCCCTTCCCCCCACCAAGTTTAATTTGTTTTTCCCCTTCCCCCAACGTAACCCCCCTGAAGTTTCTCCATGTCCCGAGTCCCCCCCAATGGAGTTGATTATTTAAAGTTTTGGGGGTGGTGGTGGGGGGAGACAAAGCATAAACTAAATATGCTTTACATTTGCTAGCAATAATAGTGTTTTTTGGTGTGTTTTTGGACCACTACCATTGGCGTTGTTGTTGTCGATGATGTGTTGGTTGGGAGCTGTTTTGGACAATATCATTTTTCTTGCATGGTTCTTGACTATGCTGTTAATGACGTCAGCATTTTGACCAAATGCCAATTGGGTGCCATATAAGTAAAGTTTACCTTACCTACTGTTCTTCACTGAGATACAGAGCAGACAGGAGACAACCATACTGCAAACAAATCTACATAGTGGGGAACATTCTGTGGCAGGCGAGTGCAATACAATTACAGTATGGAGCAGTTTTCTACATGCACTGTGCTAGTAGGCTGTTACCTCCCCACCCCTGTTCTCTTCAAGCCCATGTTGCCTGTTTTGGGGAGTGTGAGTCTCCACGACCTGTCCAAGCCATGTTTAAACCTACTTAGGGTAACAGCCCCTACCATGTTCACTGGTAGTCTGTTCAACACTTCCACCACCCTCTCAATGAAGTAGAACTTCCTCATATTTTCTTGGACTATACCCCTCATCAACCTCTAGTCAGATTACCTGGTGACTGCACAATGTTCCTTACAAATAAATCCTCAGTATTCGCCTTGTGTATATCCCTTATAAACTTGTAGGTTTTAATCATCATGTCCCCCCACTCCTGCCTAGCCTCCAGCAAACACATGTAGGGCTTTCAGCTAATCCTTATGGGATCTGCCTTGTAGGCCTTGGATCCTGTTGTGTGATCCTTCACTGTAGTAACTTCAGCTTCTCAATTTATTTTCTTAGATGAGGACTCCAAAACTAGGCACAGTGCTCCAGGTGTAACCTCACCAGGGATCGGTACAGTGGCAGAATCTCTTTGTGCACCTGTTGTTGTCATTTTGTTATTACTGTTTCACTCCCTGCTGTATTCCCTCCTCCAGGTCACACCTGGGAATGAGCTCTAACTCAGTGTACCTATCCCGGTCACCAAATTTTAAATAAATAAATGTTACATGCAGAAACTTATGACTTCATGCTTAGGCAAACAGCAGGAGCAGACGACTTCCATTGGACAAAGGAAATGTATCAATAGGAGTGCCCATGTAAATAAATAACCATGGGCAGATGTGAAACTTTGTGTAAGCTAAACTGTGTTTAACTATTAGTGATCACTAAGAGTTGTCACAGTAGCCAGTAGCTAATGAATAATTAAGCATACAGTACAATGTGGCTAACAAAAAATACTGCCATTTATTTTGTGGGTTTTTCATCACAAATACTAGATTTACAGCATGGCTAAGCCTTTCCCCCAGCACACACCCAGCAAATGAATTACTGCATAATTTCCGAGGAGGTGTCAGTAAATTTACTGGCTGCCATCATCTCAGTTATTTATATAAATGATTTTAATGGCAATTAATGACCAAGCAACATCTACCTTATGAAACAGAGAATGATATAAAGCATACTGCTTACAAAGCATTTACAGGAGCAGGAATTGCTGATGAAGAAACTGCTAATTAGGGCTTTCAGATGACCAAGCATTTCAATATGAAACAAAAAAAAAATAAATCTCCTGTTTTATGATGAGTAGCATGAAGAGTTCTTGCCTTCTCCAGCAACCCATCCTCCACACCCTGTTGCTTCCGAGTAGTCTTACTCACTTTCTCAGCAACAGAGGCCTCTGGGCACACACACACTGTGCAAAATCAACCACAGGTCTTGCATGAACTTATAATAAAAGTGCTGCTGAATCTGCTGATTAATGTTCACTTTTTTGTGAATGAACATCAGCAACACATATTTCTTCCTCACCTACAATAAGTGAAGCCAAAGCAGCTGCTGCCCTCCGGCTGCTACTGTGATATGCTGGTGCATTAGGACCTGTTGTATATGAATCACCAGCTTGGCCCACATGGTGCTTGATCATTCCGTCCTGACCCTGGCCCTGAACCTTGACTTTTTCTACGTCTGCCTTTCAGTTTTCAAATATTTTAATTTATTAAATTAGATTATTGTAGACCTAACTGCTAATAGACAGCATCAACAAAAAGAATATATGTCAGTGAAAATGTCATTCTCAGAGAGCAGAGCGCGCAATCAGGGAAGCATAGCAGCAGAGATAGTCTTTAGACTGGAACAGCAAAGCGCTGCCATGAAACATATACACATAGCATTCAGAGCACAGCACACAAAGAAGAAAAGAAATAACATAACATTTGTAAAATAAAGGAATGATTTTTTACACTACATTATGAAATGGGTAGAAAGAATTCTGGCTCCTGACTGGTTAAGAGGTACTTTAAGCAGGGCCGTTACCCTAGCACAACAGCCCAGGTGAAAGTAGCTCAAAAAAAATACTGTATGCACTATAGTGGGCTAACAGTCCTTCTCAGGTGGTGGAAGCAGTCCATTTCATCTGTGCTTCAACCCACTTAAGGCAGGTCATTATACCACTATAACACACCTCCTGTCATGCCTTACTGCTTGAACTGAACACACACCAAGAAGAGAAAACTGAGTACTAATTGCACAGTGAGAACAATTCAGAATAACTTAGTAATCAGAAGCAGAAAACAAAGTACTACTGAGACAAATCCCTACTTCAATAAAGTAATGAGGAGCCATCCCACTGGCACAAGTGGTAGTATTACTGCTTGAAGTGCCAACAACCTGGGCTTAGGAACATGCCTGGAGCATTGGAGGGTCAGTTGTGTGGAGAAGGATCGAATGTCCTAGGGACTGCTCTCCTCCTCTGGGAGCAAATGGCCTGTGGCTCTTCGTGATAGTCCAAACTGTAGTGATAGCGGGGTCAGTGGTCCTGGGACTGCAAGATGCAAGGGGATTGGTGGAGTGGTGGATGTTGGTGTGTCAGGCATGGGAGCATGTCTGATGTCACCAGGACATCATTGCATGACTTTTCCTTCAAGGAACTAGAAAACAGGAAAAACCCTGCTGGCTGGGCAGATAGCACTGCTGTCTGCCACCATGCCCACAACTGAATCCTGCCCTCCTGGATCCCAGAAACCCCTCTGGTCTTCATCTCCATCTGCTCGATATTAGACAGTGGTATAGGAGTGCTGTGGAGCTGAAGACAGCCCCGCCTCAAGAGGTTCAAGCTAAAGAGTACTCAACCAGGTGAGTTGCGGGTTTACCAGGGGGTCTGAAGTCATAGGCCAGGGAGCATCTCAGTGGTGCAGGATCAGGTGCTAGATTCAGCTGAAAGAGGTCCTGGCCAGTCAGGGGATAAAAAGAACTGAAACTAAAAACCAATGTAATGGAGGAGTGCACAGTATGTCACATGATAGCACTTTTGCCACCAGATACCTTGTTTTGGTCACTAGCTCTTAATTTTCTATTGTTATTATTTTGACAAGCTGCAGAAAAAACAAAACTCTGATGAAAGGTTATATGCTTCATCTTTTTCTTACTTACCTTTAGCACAAAATCACTGTGGAAGCTTATAGTTTGCAGAAACTTTGTGAAACTGGGGCATTATCTGTCTTTCACCACTACACCATTATACTTCATGAAGGTGTACTTGTTTTACCTTGTCTAGACCTAATCCTGCTTTGGTGATTTGCATGATATTATGAGTAAGCTGCAGTCAAAGGGTTGTTCACCTTCTATTTATTTGGCTGAGTTTTCTACCAGGACTCTCATGCCTCCTTTTACATAAATAGAAACTCCTCCCTACTTGGCATCCTGCCTCTCTCATATAAACGTTAAGTAACTTAATATGCTCAGGTCCCAGCTAAGTTCTGGGGCAGTCCATGTTTCCATAAGAGCTATGATGTCATGTCCTTCAGTCATTGTCTTCAGATGGAGTTCATCAATCTTATTTCAAATGCTCTTAGGAATAGTATAAACTGTTTAACCCTTAACTTTGGTTTTCTCCATTTATAGTACAATTGTTATGATTTATTGTGTCCTGTGCTATGTCAATTAGGCCATTATGCAGTCTGTACTCTATACTATTCCATCATATATTGGGAGATCCAGACAGATGTAAGTTGTCTGGAGATGCATCAAAGACTAACATGTCTCTATTGCACCTCACTGGGGCACAGTACTCCCCCTCACCTACTAGTAGTTTAAAAGCTGGCTTGCCATGACCTCTAGCTTCTGTTCCAGTGCACGATACTCCAACCTAAGTTGCAACCCATCCTTAGCAAAATGTTTTGATCCTGCCAGAAGGTTTCCCACCTTCTGCTTAGCAAAAGCCCACCTGGGGGCTCTGTGGAGCAGCCCACAGGGTAGATACACTTTGCAGAGTTCTGATTCTCAATATTTAGAAGTTATAACATTTACTTTACATTATCTTAATTGTTTTGGATTTAGCCACAATTATATCAGACACCAATTGGGAAGTGAAATGGGGCTGAAAAGAGACCAGAAGTAAGTGGAAAATGAGTGGAGGCAAGATTTACAGGCATTACCAACTCAAAGGATCCTGGGCCTAGGTGACCTGGTGGTGTTAGTAGCTACCTCCAAGCTGCACAAATAATAGGTCGTGTTGCAGAAGGAACAGGACAACTGAGAAGAACTGAACAAACACCTCACCACTGTTGAAATCAAATGTGGGGAATCTGAAACTAAAATAACAGCAACTGTAACTTTTAGAAGAAACTGATTAATGACATCCACTTCCTAAGAGCCAAGGTAGAGAATTTTGAAAATGGTCAGAGGCAAGCAAATCTCAGAAATGGAGGCTTCTCTCCCCGCTTGGCGGGATGAACTGAACTGTCAGCAGCGACAGAAAGACTTGTTGTTACTAACCTGGGTTTATTGCCTCCTGAAGATGGAGTGTGGATCATGAAGGCTTTTGTGATCCCTGTTAGGGCTCAACCACATGGAGGGAAATTGCAGTGGCCCCTGCCATTATAACCCTGTCTAGCCCTGAAGCTTGTATTCCTGTTCTACAAGCAGCCAGGACTTGGGGTAATGTAGTCTGGGAGGGTAGCAAACTCATCTTGTTTTCAGATATTTCCTTCCAGACTCAAGCTCTCAAAAAAAAAACCTGAAAGCCATCAATAAATCCTTGATGGAACATTGAGTGGTGGTGCAGTTGTTATATTCGGCCAGGCTTGAGATATAGTGTGACAATAAAACACATGCAATATTTTAACAGTTACTGAACCTCCCACCATGTTCTCAGCAATGGTTGAAGTTTACATCATTACTGAGGAACTGGAGCCTAATGATGACAATGGCTGACATTTTCATTGTGCAGTTTACTTCCTAAAAGGTCAGTACGTAGTCATATTGATATGATCCTAGAGAGACTTTTTGATCTCTATCAGTGAAATCTCTGAGGTTAATAGTTTACCTTGTGAGCTACAGTATGTTTTCCTACATCTGTTGAATCTCCTTGAGTTTCTAGAAAGCTGAGCTGTTTACTGGTTAGTGTGAAGGTACACACCTAATTTGTGAATCTTATAAAATGTACTTTAATTTAACTGTCCCCCTACAAGGCAACTATATGTGCCTAAGGATGTAGGATTCTATGCAACTTAATTGAGCCCAGGACATCCGATTATTTGGTTGGCTCACTCTCTATCTTTTTCAGCCATTCCAGCACTATTAATACTGAGAGGAGTGGGAAAATCAGAAAAGGGCTTTAGGGTCCCATCATAAGAGACGGGCAAATTCCACAGTGTCATCTTATTGGGCTTCTCTCTCTGCATACATTTGCTGTCCTGTACACATGACTGGGCAATTTGCCTGTGCTATAAAATGCTATTTGGTGATTCATTCCTGAACAGGTATGTTGAGGAGCTGTGTCCCCTGTTTTTCTTCCATATGATACGTACTTTGTACTGTATAATTCATAAATTAAGTTTGAAAAAAAAGGCAAATGCCCACATTCCACATACCAATGCTTAAGTCATGCATTAACGTCTTTGATAGTTTCCTACCTGACCATAACTGTGTATGGTAAAACTTTAAAGAAGACCACTGTTGCTGTCCCAGTCCTTAACTGCCTACCTAGTACTCTGTAGTTTTTTTCTCCTCATCTATGTTTTGCCTTGCCATGGCACTGGTGCCTAAATGTAGCACAACTCCTAACATTTCTTAACCTCCCAAAAGCTGTTGTATAACCCTCCCTGCCATTGTCTCTGGAAGGTATACAGCTTATTTGTCCACCCAGTCTAAGAAACACACTATTTAGCTCATCCCTCTTACTGCTGAATTCCTTATTACAGTTGTGTGTTCCTTCCCGTTCTTCTGTTCTCCCCTCCTTAGGTTTGCCATTGCCAGTCACTGTTTTCTTCAGCTCAGTTATGTTTATTGGAAGTATGTATAAAATCAGACAAGACTGTCACAAACAATATGTTTGCCCACATTTCATAACACTTAAAAAGACCCTTTTTATACAAAAATATATAATATTGTGCAGGCATAACAAATAGCAATGAAACTAAAAATACATGTCATGCCTAAATTTACTTTTCTGTCCTTAACCATTGTACATTATATGTTAAACATTTGGTATCACTTCAGGATACTGAACCACACAATCTTGACACTAGGGAGCCAGACACCAACATCTTGACACTTGGACTCCCAACTGTTGAGAATTATTCCTGTTTGTCGAGAATTCCCTGTGGTGGAGTTAACAATTGATAATAAGGGCGTGGGGGTTGAAGCCCCCCGAAACATAGTAAAAACTTCTGTCACGGGCAGTTCTCAACAGTCAGGATTCCGAGTGTTGAGGTGTTGGTATCGGGCTCCCGGGTGTTGAGCTAACTGGGTTCGACATTCGTAGTATAAACAAACATTTCATTGCTTTGTATACACAGTTCTAGAAATTTTAGTGATTGACCAAATGATAGGCTCAGATCCTAAATATCTTAATATGTCTTAGTATATTAACCTCAGCTGTATCCTTCAGAAATGCTTGTTTTGTTTCAGAAGTGCCACATCCTTTTTAACACATACCGCATAGACACTCATTTGTTTTGTTCACATCCCTGGGATTGCCTCATTTCTCCTTTCCTTTCTGATTATTCTCCACTATAATCTATTTTCAAATTTCAGACTTCTGTGCTTTCAGTTGTGATATAGCTGCAGTTCCCCTGGAATCTCATTTCATGATACCCCTTGTGCTCCATGTACTGCCAAAAACTTAACATCTAAAAATGAGAAGACAAATCAAGATGATATATTTTGTCTTTAAAATAAGCCAAAATTACCTGCCAGTTGGATAATATACTTATTATAAAAACACTATAAATAATAATATAATTATTTTCAGAATGTGAGTGTCTTCTGTAGCAAGGGACCAGATCTTAGAATAAGATTGTATTGTCAAAAACAAATTCAGTAATAAATGTCTAAGTACTAAGTATTTTAAGATGTGCAAAAGATATTCAGAGCCAACAATTAGTGCCACACAGTCAGTAGCACGGCACAGTAAGTAACACACAGATGGCCCTGTGTTATATTTAATCAATTAGCATGCTTCAATGGAGCACATTACCTGTCTCAATATGGGTCATGCCAGTGCAGTGCATCCTGATACTGCACTGCTCTGACACTGCCCAAGGCCAACTAGGGCTCACAGGGGGAGCCCACTGGAGATAGTGGTGCCCAAAAGGGATAGCACCAGGGCTTTTGTTGGCCATATTCAGCTGCAGCATGATGATGAGCCCACTGGGCATGTAAGGTGCTAAAGGGGCCATTTGGATGCCCACTACAGGCCCACTGGTATGCTACACAGTCCTTTAGTACCCATGCTGGGCTGTAGAAAAACAGATTCCCTGGTGTCTAGAGATCCATGCTGGGCAATAGAAAAGCAGATTCCCTGGTGTTTGACCTCAATTGTGTGCAAGCTCATGGAGACCGTACTTTAAGAAAGATTGGTAGAATATCTACAGGAGTATGGTCTCCAGAATGTGAGGCAGCATGGGTTCATGGGGGGGGGGTTGTGAAATGAATCTGATTGACTTCTTTGACTGGGTCACTAAGATATAATACAGGGGCCAAGCAGTAGACAACCTCTATGCAGATTTCAGCAAGGCCTTTGACTCTGTGCCCCGCAAAAGGTTGATCAGGAAGTTAGTAGATTTTAGGGTTGGGGATAAGATGGCCAGATGGGTGGAAAACTGGCTTAGGGATAGAACCAAGGGAGGTTATGGGGAAGAGTTATCTGGCACCAGAGAGGTCACCATTGGGGTCCTGTAGGGCTCTGTGTCAGGGCTTGTGTTTTCAATGTCTTCATCAATGACATTTGGGATGGCCTTAAGGGCAAAATGTGTCTATTCGTGCATGATACGAAACTCTGTTGGAGAGTGGACACAGCTGAAGGGATACAGGGCCTACAGAATGATCTGGAAAAGCTGGGGAGGTGGTCCAGGATCTGACAGCTTGGCGACAATGACAAGAAATTCAAAATAATGTGCATTGGAGCCAAGGATCCTAGGATGGAGTACTACCTGGGTGGAGTCCAGGTATCTGCATCAGAGAAGAAGGACCTGGGAGTGATGATCACTAGTGACTTGAAGCATTCCACACAGTGCAAGAAAGCAGCAGCAAGGGCTAAAAAGATGCTTGGATTCAGAGCTAATGGGATCAGTAGTAGGAGAGAGAAAGTTATACTACCCTTGTACAGGTCACTGGTGAGGCCACATCTAGAGTAAAGTAAAGTACTGGTGTCCCCACCTTAAAAAGGACATTAACTTGCAGGAGAATGTCCAGAGGAGGGATACAAAGATGTTAACAGGTCAGCAGTAAGGCATATGAGGAGAGGTTGAGGGTACTGAACATGTACTCCCTAGAGAAAAGGAGAGAGAGAAGGAACATGATAGTGGCCTTCAAGTACTTGAAAGGGATAACTAAGGTAGATTAGGAGGGTCTCTTTAAGCTGAGTGGCAACCATAACACGAGGGGACGCAGACTTAAACTGGAGGGGGGGAGGTTTAGGAAGGAGGTCAGGAAGCACTTCTTCATAGAGAGGGTGGTGGACATTTGGAATGCACTACCAGGAGAGGTGATCTCATTGAAGACAGTGGGCAGCTTCAAGAGAGGCTGGGATAGGCACAGGGGAAAGGTAAGAATCATGGGTAGGGAAGATGAGAAGAACAGGGAGGGGAGAAGGGACAGTAGCTCAAGCTATGGACCCTGCAATCTGAGCAGACTAGATAGACCAAATGGCCTTCTTCTGGTGGCTTATTCATATGCTCATATGTATGTTCAGTATGTCTAGTGGTTCCCCACCTCTGATCACCCAATCGGGTAGTATTCACTATTGTCCCTGGTATCAAGTGGTCCTCACCCCTCTATCAGTCATGCTGGTTGTAGTTATACTTCTCCCTGGCTTCCAGTGCCCCCCTCACCCCTGAGCAACTGCCAATCCCCACCTGAACTGCTTGTTCTATACCCACTTCCTCTCACCCCCTTTACCCTGGACAATGGATGGTACTGACAAAGATGGTGAACAGCACAGACCTCTGCTCCCCTCCTCATCTGGTCACTGTGACTGTCAGTGAGTGACTATGAGTGTTTTGCATTCAAGATTGCTCACTGACAGTCAGACAACATCCAACCAAGGAGATGAGTATAGGGCTGTGCCAGTAATCATTGATGTCAATATCAACTGGTGTCCTTTGTTGGGGGGGGGTACACAGCAGTGGGTATAGAGTAGGTGGATCAAGTTGGAGGACGGCCAACTATTCAGGAGGATGGGGGGGATCACTAGATGCCAAGGGCAATTATGACTATTACAAGCATGGATGATTGGAGGGTGGAGGGACTGGCAGACAAAGGGTACTCTGTTTTTCTACTGCCCAGCACAAGTGCAAGTGCTTGGGGGAGGCACTGGAGACCAGTGGATATGATTACCAAGCCAAGTATGAGTGATCACAATTCATGCAGAAACTTAAATCAGTTAAGAGTAGAGTTAAACAGTGCAGCAGTGGTGACTGTTCAGCACTGCTGACACTTTTGAATACACCGCTACACACTTTATGCATGAGGGATCCCTTCCTTGCATGGACGCAGCAATATGTTCTGTACAGGATTGTGCAATGCACCTCGGGTCTCTGAATACGACCCCCACCTTAAACCCCAGCACTATTCACAATTAGAATGGGGGCTGAAAATTGTATTTCAAAATACAAAGACACATTTCAACATAACAAATAAATATAATGACTCTTCAGATATAAGTTATAAAAAGTGTTTATGATATAGTCTTAATGTGCCTGGAAATTCCAAATATTTTAATCTCATCCAAACTTGCTTTTAAACTGCCATTTCAGCAGCACTTACTGCAGATTAGTGTGGTGCTCATCATAACTGAGACTCCCATCTTCTTCATGCTATGGCAAATAAACAGAATTGCCAAATTACTGTTTAAATCATTTCAAAAGAAAACTCTTTTAGGCCAGTGGAGAGGAGCTACTAAGCTAAAGTTTTTGTTTTTTGTGCTCAGTTACTTTCCTTCTGTAAATTATCTGTTTCAATCGTACGTTTCAAAAGTTGTCAATATCATATTTATATAAAATACTACATGTACACATACAGTAAATATGCAAATAAGTTATATTCTGGAAGGCAACAATATTTTCTTATATTGAAGTGACACTGTCAAACCTTATTGCGTCATGTTTTTTTTAGATTAAACCCCACATTTTATTGTTTACTTTCTCTAAAATTAATTGTTGCTGGCTGGTTGTTTTATATACCCCCTTTCTTTGTACAAATCAAATGCAAGCTAATAATGGAATTACACTCAACCTTGTTTTGCTTCAAATCCTTAATCAACTCTTATTGCATACTTCCTGAACATTAGCAGGACCTCCCAAATGTGCAGCCACTCACAATGCAATAATTTCCTCTCCTCCCACTGCAAAGTGGCTAGACTGTGTTGGGGGTGTTCCCAGTTCCAGGAAAAATGTAATGGAAGTTGATCAATGATTGTAAACAAATGCAGTGGGAGTTGATCAAGGATTGTAAACAAGCTAATTTTTGTGTGGTAACATTAGTATGGTGGACAGTCTGTTTTTCACTTGTACAAAGAGAAATGAATCAGAATCAAACTACCAGGTGCATCAACAATCTTTACAAAATATGACCAACGTGTTCTTTAGACAAGAGACACTCTAAGAGAAGAAGAAACATATAAATAGAATTTGTTGGCAAAAGGACCAGTAGGCCCACCCAGTCTGCCTTATATTTCTCTGCCTGTTCCAACACCCTGAACCTTTTTGGTCACCTGCATCCTCCTGCCTCCTTTCCTCTTCTTATTATGTCTGTGCACCTGTCCCACTCATGCCTGAAGCTTCCCATTGTTTTTTCCCCACCACCTCTTCTGGTAGGCTGTTCCAGATGTCCACCACACTTTCTGTGAAGTAGTGTCACCTGACATCCCTCTTAAACTCCACCCACTCTAGCTTCATTGCATGCCTCATGTTTTGGTGCTCTTCCTATGGTTGCCAACTTTGGACTTCAAAAATAAGGGACAGACTGCTGCCCTTGCCCCACCCTTTGCCCCCTCTCCCCACCACCAGGTGGCCTCTTCCAAGGCAGACATTGCTTACAGAAAGGTATTGATTATTTTGGGTATGGAAACCTGAATAAATATTTACTGTTGTAGTAAATGTAACAACAAATGCAATTTGAGGTGCCAGAAAGTAAACCCTTGGGCCCCCTTAGCCTCAAGACCACCCTTTTGAACCCCTAGAGCTAAACAGTGTGGTACTGCTGGTGGTATAGTAAGCCAAGGTAACAACTGGGTCTGCAACAGACAGTATTTAATGAGTAGAAGATAGTAAACAAAAAGGCAGACAAAGCTTAAGCAATGATGAACATGAATGTTATTGTCATCAAACAAGCAGACAAACAACAATGAACATGGATGTTATTGTCATAAAATAGGCTGACAAAGCAACAATGAATATGAATGTTATTGTCAAACGTCAACAAATAGGCTGACAAAGCAACAATGAACATAAATGTTATTGGCAAATGTCAACAAATAGGCTGACAAAGCAACAATGAACATGGATGTAATTCTCAACAATTCTTCTTCCTCATCATCTTCTTCCTCTTGTTCATCAACAGGCAGCTAGCCTACTGCGTACCTAAATTCACCAGGAGTATTTTTTGCTGCTTTTTGCAGCACTCAGCAACTCCTGATTTTGTTGCATAGCAATGAAGAAATCTTTGCCTGATGACTGGTAGTTAATGCATATTTGGAGGTCTTCAGCTCCGGGCTGACCTCTCCTTCAGGCCTTCCTATGCCCCTCATTGCCACACTGCCTCGATGCAGCCACCTATCACCCATATTGCAGTCCCCCAGGTAACCCAGACATAACCCTTCACTGGGTGGGTCCCTCTCCTCAGAGGGGGAAGGCACTGGTGGAGCAGCCAGTGCAGTTCTTGGCCTGGGTGCGGCTGGGATGGTCCGTGCACTGCTTGAGGTCTTGTGGCAGCAGGAGCTGGATATCATCATCCAGTTAGTCTCAGGGCTCTTTTCCCATTTGTTCCCCAGTGGTGTGGCTTGCTACTAATGTCAGGCATATGCCATTGTTCACTATGCCCCATTAGTTAGTGGAACCCCGCATGTTGCTATGCCCACAGCCTCAGCCAGTGGTCTGCAAGCGCTGGGTTGCTTCTCCACCCTCCCCCTGAGAAAAGGTGAGCAGTCATCTGATGCTCAAGCCCTCTGTCCCCAGCCGGCCCTCCAGCACCAGAGTCAGTTCTTGAACCCAGATCACTGGCATCGCAAGCAGAAATCCAACCACTGTGCCAACGATCCTGCGGAGTTCACTTTTAATTGACTCAGTGCTGCATCTATTCCAGTCCACTGACCACTTATTCCCCATTAAGGAAAAAACTATCTCTACAAATGCATTTGATCCTGGGACACTAGGTATAAATGACACAATTTGGAACACATTTTTCAGATTGTTCTTTCCACACTTCTTTAAGACATTCATCCACTTTTTACTGACAGATTTGGAAATGTCATTTCTTGATGCTTCAATCACAACACGACTGGTACAGAATTCTTCAAAAAGTTAATCCATGTTTATGATTTCCTCATTTTGAGTGCCTCCGTTACAGTCTCAAGGTCTGAGAAGCTAAGCTTGTCATTCGTAGAGACCAATGGGTTTCAGCTTCATCATTACATTATCAGTAGAGAAATCAAACCACATAGCAATGTACAAAAGCACAGATTCATAGATGTTGCTGAAGTTCTGAAGTTCTGCTTTATCTTCACTTTTTGTTCTGGTAGTAGTTTTTCCATTGGCTGTCTAGTTCGGAAACCAAAATAACAATTTTCTTTCTAGTTTAGCATCTTCATCCTAAAATGGTGGATCTCTGTGTACACGTCAGTAATGCATAGCCTTGATTCCGAACAAGTTCGTCAAAGACACAAGGCACATTGTGGAAAAAACACATGTAGATTTCCACACTGCAGGTAAACACACCATCCTTTGTGAACATTTTCTGTAAAGCTACTGGGCAAGAGTCTAGTGACTTGTAGTAGGCTATAATTACTGGCCAATTTCTCAAAAGTCAGTCAACTGCTGGGTTGAGGGACAGCCATCTTGTAGTCATGAGTAGCAGTACTTTCCATTCATTTTCAACAAACAAAAACTTCTGAGCTCTCTCTGCACTTTGATGACATAGAGAAATGGCTGTACATTTTCAACACAATCATTTCTATGTTAACTGACTGCTGATCACTTGCATGTTTGCAAATATTGTGGTTATGTGTGCACGGCAGTTAGCCTTTAGAATCCAGTCATTTTCATCACATAGCAACTGATACACCAACTTGTGTTTACCTATAGTTCACATTTGCATTATCAGCAGAGTATGCAGTAATGGAATTCAGGTTCAGTTGGTGTTTTTCTAGGCTGTTCTTCACAGCACAATGAATGCCACTTGCAGATTCAATATTATCTACGTAAAATCAAACAGCTTCTACCGAACTCCCTGTGATATGGTAAAATATCACATGCAAATGAAACATCTTTCTGTTCCCTTTATTTGAGGCATCTGTTGCTACAGAAAATACAAGGGCTGTTAGAAACATTAGAAGCATAGAATTTGACAGCAGATAAGGACCACTTGGCCCACCCAATCTGCCCATTTCCTACCTAATGGATAAGCTGCAGATCCTAGTTAACCAACAACATAATTCTTCCTACCCCCACCCCTAGAATTGCTTTATGACTGTCCCATGCATTCTTGAATTCCACCACTGTTTTTGACTCCACAACCTCTTCTGGAAGGCCATTCCATGCATTCACAACTCTCTCTGTGAAAAATACTTCCTTATATTACATCTGAGCTGCCCCCCATCTTCAAGTTTACCCTTGTTCTTGCACACATCTTTTTCTGAAAGATGCTACCTTCTAGGACTTTGCTTGATTCCTTGAGGTACTTGAAAGTTTCTATCATGCCCCTCCTCCTCCTTTCCTCGAGGCTGTACATATAAGCTCCTTTGTCTCTCTTCATATGTCTTCCGTGCAGACCCTGCACCATTTTAGTTGCCCTCTTCTGGACTGCCTCCATTCTGTTTATGTCTTTGCGAACTGGGTCTCCAGAACTGCATGCAGTACTCCAGATGGGGTCTCACCAGCTGTCTGTACAGAGGGATAACAACTTCCTGTTTTCTACTGGTGATGCCTCTCCCTATGCATCCCAGTATCCCTCAGCCCTCCTTACTGCCCTCTCACATTGCTTGCCCACCTTTAGGTCATCTGATATGACTACCCCCAGGTCCCTTTCCATTTTTTGTTGTTGTTAGTATCTCACCCCATTGTGTACTCTTCCCTGGGTTTTGTTTCCCAGGTGCATTACCTTGCACTTCTTAGCATTGTCTCTAAGCTGCCATACATTTGACCATTCATCGAACCATGCCAAGTCCTTCTTGTCCTTTCCACCCTACCTTGTGTATCAACTATGTTGCAGATCTTTGTGTCATCTGCAAAGAGACATAGTTTTCCTTCCAGTCCCTCTGCAATGTCGCTTATAAAGGCATTGAAGAGGATCGGTCCTAGTACTGAACCCTGCGATACCCCACTAGTAACCCCCCTTTCTTCAGAGTTGACTCTGTTTACTATTACCCTCTGTGTCCTGTTCCAGAGCCAATTCTTTACCTAGGCTACCATCTTGGGACCCACTCCCAGGCTGGCTAGCTTGTATATTAATCATTTGTGTGGGACTGTGTCAAATGCCTTGCTAAAGTCTAGGTAGGCCATGTCCACAGCCCCTCCCTGATCTACTACTTTGGTCATCCAGTCAACAAAATCTACTAGATTCATCTGACATGACCTTCCTGCTGTGAATCCTTGCAACCTTAGGTCCTGTGCCCCTCTGACCTCTAGGTACTTGACAACTCTTTCCTTTAGAAGTGATGCCATCATTTTCCCTATCACTGACGTTAAACTAACAGGTCTGTAGTTTCCTGCTTCTGCTCTGCTTCCACTTTTGTGAAGTGGAATCACATCTGCCCTCCTCCAGTCCTCAGGTGCCACCCCATCCTCCCATGATTTGTTAAACGGCTGTCAATGGTGTCACTAGTTCTGCCCTTAGTTCTTTTAGAATTCTGGGATGAATCCTATCAGGCCCCATTGTTTTGTCCACCTTCAGTTTTAAGAGTTCCTTCAGAACCCTTTCTTCTGTAAATGTGCCGGTATCAACTCCTGTATCCAGAATGTTTCTATTCTGTTCTGGTGGTGATGGTAATAAATCCTGCAAACATTTCCTCACAGACTTTGGAGCCAAAACAATTGTTACTACTAGCTCTGTCTTGGTTCTTCCACTAGTGAGTTTCTTAGTAACATTTGAATCTTGAAACATTTCACTTGTGAGCTTATTTGCACAATCCATAGCATTGTAACCAAGACTGTGTTTAACTATATGGTAAACATTTGCAATTTCACATGCCACAACTCTATCTCTTTCAGTGGTTGTGGAGACAAAGTATTTGCTGATATCTGTCCTACTCCCTCCTTTGGCCTGTGTACTTTCTTATGTCCATGGGTTGCTGCATGCTGCATAGGTCACTTTCACCTCCATGCCCAATAGGAAATTCTCACCAGTGCAAAGTACTAAAAGCTTTACCAGGATCGCCACTGACAGATTTGACCCAGCTGTAGTTTTTCTGCCATTGATATTTATACAGTAGGTGCACATTCTTTTCATTTTTTTTATTTTTGCCCAGGAGTGGACTCTGAACTTGAAGTTCCTGCTGCTTTACTCATATTAAAATTATTCTCTCCTCTCTCTTTCTCCTTTCATTTCCTTTTCCAAAAAAGGTTCACTAGCCCTAGGCTAAAGGGGTGAACAGAAGAAAAGGAAATGTCTAAATATCCTTTACCAGAAAGATAGACAAGGTCAGACAGAAATTAATGGAGAGAGAGAGAAAAATGTGTGTTTCTGTAAAAGCTGCATGACATTCTGACAATGACAAACTTTGGGGGGCAGTGAGGCCACCATTGTTTCATTGTGCATCTGTGAATAAACCCATACTAGAAGTCTACAACATCTCAGTGTTGGATTGGACATTTAAATTCATTGCTTTGCATCCTTGCTTTGCATCTGACAAACATACAGTCTAATCTAAAATTAAAAAAAAAAGATATAGAACCCAGGCAAGCACCATCCAGGTAGTGTTACCCAACCAAATACCGGTAGTTTCTGACATGGGTGAGCTGGGGGGTAGGATAAATAAAACACCATATACGGCTGGGGGGCAAGGGCCACCCAGATAGGGTAAAAACAGTAGTAAGTTAGTAACAGACACAAAAAAACTGACTTCCACACTGACTGGTAAATTAACATGCTGTAAAGGCGCCAATGTGCCATGCAGGTAGGGAGAAACAAAATGTTATAGCCAGCAGCCTAGCTGTGAGGCTGTCAGTAGGTAGGCACTGCAGGCAGAAAAACAGTAATACAAAATAAAAATAAGAAAACAAGGTGTGTGGATGACAAGGCAGGCAGGCCAAATGCCTTTGTGCTTGACACAGGCCAGGATGCAGGCATATGCATCCCATACGTTACCATTCTCTAATCCCTAGCATCCGGGGGGCTGGCCCATGCCCACCTCTGACCATGCTGCTTCATGTCACTGAATTCTTCCACAATCCATCCAGATGGTCTTTGCAGGCTGTAAGACTCAAGATGGGGTTTGTTCACACAAAAGGTGCAATTGGCAGGTGGCAGCATACCAAATTGACACAGATAGTAGTACAGCAGCAGCAGTAACAGTACCTTTCTTTGGTTACTGTCTGGATGTGCCAACAGCCACCAGGCAGAGAGGTGGAAGAATACCAGCCCGGGATGCCATATGCATCCTCCTGGCCTGTATCAAGCACAAAACACATTTGGCCTGCCCCTGCCCTGTCTGCATTTTGTTTTATTTTTATTTTGTATTATTTTTTGCCCACCCAGCTAGATAGCATTTTGACAGACTGTCACTCAGCTCGGAAGCCCATTATTTTATTGTCTAGCAGGCCTCCCACATGCTCAGTCCACTGCATAAAGCAGCATTTCAGCTCAGCAATCTCGACTTCTGCCACTTGAAACTTGAAAGAAACTGTTATTTTATGGCCCCAGGCTCCAGCAGGCCAGCACACTAGAAAGATAACTGAGAGGAGGCTGAGGCAGCATTTTGAGCAGGCTGAGAGATCGCACAAGACACTGACCACAGTGGACACATCTCCTCGCAGGCAGGCTGCTCAGTGCTTAGCTCATCATCACAAACATCATTGTCCTTTCCTGACTCCTGTCCTGACTGTCTCCCTCATGTTTTTCTTTTCCACCACCCTCACCACATCACTAGTCAGACTTAGCACCTACACAGTGTCACTATTTGTACAAAAATGCAGTTATTAATCTATTCTTTTCAGCTAGGCTGTGCAGACTTTGTGCTGGCAGGGCTGTGAAAAGCTTAAGGGAAAAGGGGAGGACATTGTTTAACCAGGAAAGGCAGTAAGTAACCGAGTCTGACTGTGGCACACTGGCACACTAAGCCACTAGCCAGACCAGAAGAACCAGAGCTTCTTTTGTTTCCAGTAATGTAAATTCCAGCAGGACTGACAACCAAGACAGGTAGTGCTTAGTACCAATTAAACCAACTGGCTGCTGTCTAGCCTAGTCGCCACTTCTTTGACTCATCAGCAGAAGGCAGAAGTAGGCAATACTTGCTTGGTCATGCTCAGCCTCACCCAGACAGGCAGACAGGCAGGTAGCAGGCTGGTTGTTGTTGTGGCCTGGTCACAGTTACTCAAAAGTCCCTACATTTTTATTTCAGCCAGTCACCTGACCCCCCCGTCCTGACCACTGACCAGACCACTGACAGACCACAAGAGTAAGTTAGTTGAATTGAACTTGAACAGCTGCTAGTCTGTCTCACTCATCTCAGTGTCTTGACTCATCTCAGTGAGTGAGTCAGCTGGAGCTCAAGCCAGCCCCCACCCCCAAAAGCCAGCTCAGCCTCAGACTGGCTCCCACAGCAGACTCTCTTTGTCTCAGTCAATCAGACCCTCACAGGCAGCCTCATGGCCCTCACCCCACCCTCACCCGCCCAAACTATCTGCAACAACACAACAGCCGCGGCCATGGTGGCAACTAGCATGGCAATCATCAAATTGCCATCATCTTTCCATTTCACAACACATGGCAAGGCAAGAAGCAGTGCTAGCCTGTAACTGTTCCAAGTCCTTCCACCTGCTAAACATTTCCAATTTAACCACTGCTGCTTTTAGCAATTAGCACTAAAAGTGTTTGCTGCGTTGCACAACAGGGTTCCTCTCCCTCCCTTTATCCACTGTTCAACTTCAGAATAGATATTCATTTTGTGACCTTCTAAATGGGGATCTGCTGTCTGAATAGGGCAAATTTGTACAGGAAAACTGTCTGGATTGCACTGGAATTTGGAAAATGTAATTTATAGGGAATGAAATCTGAGTTACTGGATCAAGCAAGTAATGTCCTTAATCTCAGGGCATATCATAATCAAAATGCTACGTATATTAGAGGGTGATGTTAATAATTTTCTGAACTGCACAGCATTAGACTGATGAACGCTTTTTGATGTTTTTAATTCAGCATTACACATGTACAACACAATAAAAATAAAACATTAAGCTAAAAAACATGTTCCATGCATTTTCCCAGTTTATAGCGCTTTCAAAACTGCTAATCAATAGTTTTGTCTTATTTTATTTGATACCCTGGAGATATGTAATTAACTACTGTTCTTCACACCGCTCTTTGTGCTGCAGAACTCCCCCGGTAACTAGTGCCACTGTGCCAGCCAAAACTAGGAACAAAAACAACAACAGTAAGAAACTAGAAGGGGCAGTATGACTTGATCTGGGTGGAAGCCCTGCCCCTGATGCAGTGGGGCACCCTTGAAAAGGGCAGCCTGTTGTGCTGTGCATGCACATAAACCTAAGCTGGGGAAGCCTAATCTAATAAGCACTTACTTGGTTGAAAATTGGGGTGGGGGGCCTGCCCAGGGGTGATGAGGACTCATCATCAGTAGTCCAGATGGCAGTGACAGTCAGCAGTCCATCCTCCTCCTCCTCCTCCAGCACACAGCTCCACTTGGGTGGATCTCCTTTTTCTCCTCTCTTCTCTCTTCCTTACTCAGAGTCACCAGAGTCAGACTCGTGATCCGCAGATGGACCAGACCCAATAGACACAGTCAATTAATCCTTTATCCTATCAACAGCGGGCCGGTGTCTGCTCTCTACCTCCTACTGCTTCTTACCTGCCATGCTCACTTATCCACCAGGCAGACTCGAGACAACTCAGACTCATCAGCAACCAATTTTTCTACCCTGTTGTCAGTCTTTCACTCTCCAATGCAAGGCAGCTGGATGGCACTTCTTTCTCACTCTCAGAGAGTCCATGAGACCGTGAAGTCATGTCGACATGGTGATGCTCGTGGCCCTGGACACTCCATCACCATGGCAACTGTGATGCGCTGCATGAGCAGAACCTCCACTTCAGCTCTGTAGTAGCAGCTGCCCAGAGAGGCCAGTGGATTATTATGGGCACCAGTAAATATGGGACAATACACGTCTTGTATCAATTTAAAATGGGACATGGGACAATCATGCACAATAAGGGACATCCTGTAAAATATGGGACTGTTGGCAGCTGTAGCTGTCCACCCTGTTGCAGATTTTTGTGTAATCTGCAATGAGTCCCACCTTCCCCTCCAGTTCCTCAGCTATGTTACTTATGAAGACATTGAAGAACACCGGTCCTAATACTGAGCCATGTGGCACCTCACTAGTCATTCTTCCATGCCCCAAATGTCTGCCATGTACCACCACCCTTTGCCTCCTATACTTCAACGAGTTTGATATTCAGATTACCATTTCCCCCTCCCAACTCCATAGCTGCTTAGTTTATTTACTAGCCTCCTGAGCAGCACAGTGTTGATGGCCTTACTGAATTCCAGATAGGCCGCATCCACTGCCATACCTTGATTCAACCCCCTAGTCACCTAGTCACCTAGTCAAATAAACCTATGAGATTTGTTTGGCATGGTCTCCCCTGTGAAGCCATGCTGTCAGGGGTCCTGCAGCCCATTTGCCTCCAGGCACTCCATCAGTCTCTCCTGCAGCAAAGTTTCCATTAATTTTCCCACCACTGATGTGATACTGACTGGCCAGTGGTTGCTAGCCTCCTCCCTGCTCCCACTCTTGTGCAGAGGGATACTGGCCCTCCTCCAGTCCTCTGGAACTACCCTCTCCCCATCTACTATGATGTGTTGAATAGTGTTGCCAGAGGTGCAGCTAGCACCTTGCTCAGTTTCCCCAAGGGGGTTCACAGTGTCCAGACTATTATTTTTTTTCTGATTTTCTTATTTCTTTTTGTTTTCATATTTTAAATAACCTTTTTCTGTGTTTTAAGATGGTAGCAGTCATTTGCTCATGTAAGGAAACCATATACAATGTTGAAAATATTTTGTCTGCTAAAGAACTTTTCTCACCCACTGGAAATTTTAAGATTAAAAAATGTTTATGCTGAACAGATGCATCATACTGCACTGCAGGCCATGTGTGAAGAAAGATCATTGTTTGTTTTGGGAACAGAGTGGGCATTAGGGTTGACAACTGCATGTAAGATCCTACCATTGATCTGCCAAGACTCTGGAGTCCCAGAACCTTAATGATTTTTCCTTTTCCTTCTTAAGGGATGGGAGGGAAGTTAGAACTGGAAACTGTAATGCCACATTTCCCTACTTTTGCGGCATTAACTTGAACCTTAACTGGTGCATTAATGAAGTTTTTTGCAAAGAATTTCCTTCTCAGATAGTGGAATTGTATCTTTCATTGCAGACATGTAGGGCTTTTTGGACCCTCTGCCAAGGCAAGACTCCATCCATCTATGGAAGTGTAGGGCCTTTGTAAGCCCTGCAGTTCTATGCAGCAATGTATGCCAGTAATTCATGGGGCTGTCTGGTGGGCTGTAGAAGCACAGGGCCCTCTGATCCCAGCAATTCCATGTGGCCACAGAAACAGATGCATAGGGCAAAGAGTCAATCTGTCAGACATGACAGACCCTCTGCTACCCACAGCAGCAGAGGTGAGGGTCCTATGCCAACAGAAGAACTATCTTCACTATATGGTACCCGAGTCTTTGCTGGCAACCCTGGGTGGGGGGTCACATAACAGCACCATGCCAGCACCCTCACCCCATGTAATGGGGCCACTGAACATGTGTTTGAAGTCCATTCACTGGAACATGATCACAAAGTATACTTACTGGGGTGAAGACTTATACTACACACAAAGTTTCTTAATAATTGTGAATTTCTTTTACTTTGATCCCAAATTTTCAAGATAATTTTATATCTTCCATTATAAACATGACATGTGGCATTTATAGTATATTGTCCAAAACAGTGAGGCAATGATGCATACATACTTTAGAACCTCTCTATTTTAAACTGAGAAATCCAGCAGTAGAAGTAAGATGAATAGGTGCTGGCATATTAGAACCATGAATAGAGGTACAGGTTTTTAAGTCATCATCTACCTTTGTTTTATTACTCTTCATATCTTTTTGTCCTCAATAATCAAATGTTGAGTTATTTTAGATTGATTTTTTTCATAATCTAGGAGCAACTTTTTGGTTATATTTTGGATTTTCTTTGGTGCTTTTTATTTGTCCCTATGTCTAACTTTAGGGTGGAGAAGTAACCACTTTATCCCTTTTATTTTATAGCCTGAACCATTGTGTTACCAAAATACAACAATACAGCTTAATAGTCAGTATTAAATTAATGAAACAACTCACAGTGAAATAGGATAAGTAAAAATAAGAAAATAGTAGAATGAGGCAATTATCCAATAAAATTCAAGTCACCATCCATTATGTCTTAGCAGCAGAGTTCACAGCATGGCCCAAAAATATGTAAGGCGCACAAACTACCATAGGCCCTGACATAGTCCCAAGTGGATAGCAGAAACTTCTAAAAGAAACAATTTGTAGATTAAATATGATAAAAAGACAGGCAGTAATACTGCAGAAAGTTGAAGTGGTTCAGTCTGAGAAAGTTCAGGATTCGAATCCTTTTCTTGCAGTATCACTTTAAGTATTTTGGTTCTGTATAAAGGTCTCTTCCCAATTATCCAGGAATAACTGTGCTGCCTGAAAATTAATTTAAAAAACAAAAACAAAGTAGTAATAAAGAAATTACAGTTCTAACCACAATTTTAACAGTAATGCTTCAAAGGTAATTTATGCTGATAATTTAAATAGGGTATTCAGAAAAATGTCTATAGCTGTAAAGTTTAAAATGTATAAAAAAACCCTGTCTAAAAATATTCTTCTATACTGAATATCTACTTAGTCAACAGGGTGGAGTACGCACAAGGATGGTGGTGCTTCCAGATAAAAATAGAAATGGACTCACAGAAGCATGACGGGCACTCACCAACCTTAAGTAAACAAGAGAACCATTATACAGTCATAAAAATGAGCTTATTGAAGTATAAAAACATTTTATAAAGGCTATGCCTCCCCAAAAACCCTCATGCTCTCGCAACACCCCTCACTCCTGCTCGTGTAGGAGTCAGTCCATTGTCTCATGCCACATCCTGTGGGGGTAGCAATCATCCAACCATAGGCTGCTGTTACTGTTATGTGCTCTGACATCCTCTAGCCATCCCTGGTCCTGCACCTGCAAGCTCTGCAGTGCAGTCTATCCTGTTACAGTCAGCTTTGGTAATTTCATCTATAGGCAGAATGCAGCATGAGAAACAGACTGACTCCTACATGAGCAGGAGTGAGGATGTTTCAAAGCATCGAATTTACAAGCAACAAGAAAAAAAAGAGTTAGGTAGGTGAGAGGTAAATGTAGGATTGGAAGCCACTCCAGTTAGGGAAGTGAGCCCAAAGGCACTATGACCCTGCTATTGCAGTTGCCTGGGGTGCAATGCTGGTGGGTGGGAATTGGAGTCGGCAGACAGAAGGACTATGTGGCAATAAGCCTGAGCCTCACAGCATGCACACTCTGTTCTTCCTTGCTACACTGTGTGTTCTGGGTGAATTGGATGCAAGAAAAGTATGCAAGTACTCCAATAGTAGGGTGAAGTCAGAAGATAATGAAAAAAAAAATGTCACTGCACTTAGTGCCAAGAGCACAGAATAATATTGTATTTCCTCACAGTTTCATGGCTTCACAGCCCCTGTCTATCCGGCGTTTTTTAAAATAAAAAATAAGAAAAACATTCAAGACAGAAAAAAAGTAATATACAAGGGCAGAGAGAGACATATTTCAAAATTTTATTACATTCACAGTGAACACAACCATAGATGACTTACTACTATTATTGTACTGTCCCTTTAAAAGCCACTGATCTATGACTGACTGCTTTCCTCCCACAACATGCTTCTCGTACAGTGGCCACCAGCTTACAATGGTCAGTCTGTATCACCTTCAACACTGAAACCCTACTGGACCAGACTTTTGAAAGGGGAAAAGGTATGAATTTTCTAAAATAAAATAATAAACAACTACACTACGGTAACAGACAAGCAACTCCAGTACTGACAGTATGGGCTGCACGCCCATTGGCTGTAGCTCTGCACCAATGGGCGGCAGCCCTACCAGACAGTCAGTCGCGGGCGGCGGGCGGCGCAGGTGGATGCTGTCGCCCGCCGGCGGGGAGCGGGTGAGGGGCCGGGTGGGTGGGGGGACACTAGACACCAGGAGATGTGTGGGGGAGTTGTGCTGTGACATTCTGCCTGCGATCGGGCTTTACGGTCCACTGGACCACCAGGGAGTTATTCGGGTTGGGGAGGGTTACATCTGCCCGCCGATCGGGCACTGGGGGTTCATACAGGTTCTGCCCGCGATCGGGCTGTGGGAGATGTGGGGAGGACATGTACGTGTTCTGCCCACGATCGGGCTGTGGAGATGTGGGGGACATGTATAGTACTGCCCGGCGATCGGGCTGGGTGGGGGCATAGGAGCGATTAGCGCCAGCCAGGTGGCAGCTGCTGTGTTGCGCCCTGCAATGCAGCAGCTCACCTGTGGGTGGCCCTCAACTTACGCCTTTTTTGGCTCAAGCTTGTGCGGGCGCAGGTTGGTTGCGATGCACAACTCATGCGAACCCGACTGAATATCGGGTTGCGAGGTTATGCATGGATCCTCCCTCCTGTTGAGCATGCATTCATTTGCATTGCCTCTTTGCGCAACCTGTTGCCAGTGGCGAACTGCCTCCTGCTGAATATCGCAGAATGGCGATTTTGGACTTATGACATGGCAAGAACCCTGTTGCGATGGCGCAAACCCTTTTGAATATCTGGGCCTAAATGTTTAGAATTATATAATTGATTGTCTGCCAGTTCAAAGTATATAATAATAATTAATAAGTATATTCCTATTTAAAACAATAAAGCCGTTTCTAGGGCTAATAAAGCAGTTTTACAATCAATATGTCAGTCAAGGCTTTCTAAATGGTACACAAAATTGAAATTGGTTTATCAACTTGAACCGTATCTTCTTTACCTTGAGAATTATCAGTTAAGATGAACTTTAACTACCCATTGTTTTGGTCTCTACTCATCTATATTATTAAACATTAGATTTAAACAGAATTCAAACAAGTCACTGATATGTAAATGTTTGTGGCATCAAGGAGAAAACTTTGACTAATTTTAATTCTCTAGAACTCCTCTCAGAAGACAAGCTGCTTGTAATCCTTTTTGAACCTCTTGTCATAGGACAATGGAAAACCTGGCATACTGTTTGAACAGTTGTTTTTATTCAAGAAAACAAAATGTGTTCTAAAATAAGGGAAAGTTCAACTTTGTCCAGGTGTACTTGTCCATGCTCTTGTTCTGTGCTGTAACAAATTTATGCTGTTGTTCTGTGGTAAAATGAATCTTTGTGTGTATTGTATAGCTAAGCTTTTGAAAGAAATGTTTGCATATTTTATTTCATATTTTGTTTGTGTTATAATGGCTAAAACAGATGAATAATAAAAGTAAACTGAATTGAACTGAATACCAAATAACCAGTGGATTACAGGATCCAATGCAGCATGGGTTCACAAGGGGAGAGTTTCAAACAAATCTGATAGAGTTCTTTGACTGGGTTACTATGGAGGTAGATAAGGGAGGGCAGTGGATGTGACCTACTTGGATTTCAGTAAGGTCTTCAATGCCATTCCACACAAAAGACTAGTAAACAAGCTGGGTAGCCTGGCGGTGGACCAGAGATAGTAACATGGGTATGAAATTATCTAAGTAACAGAACTCAGACAGTGGTGGTAAATGGAGTTCATGTGGAGGAAGGTGAGATTGTCAGCGGGGTGCCTCAGGAGTCAGTTCTGGGACTAGTCCTCTTTAACATATTTATTAGTGACATCATTAAGAGGCTGGAGGGAAAGGTATGCCTGTTTGTGGATGATACAAAATCTGCAACAGAGTGGACACACTGGTGGGGTGGAAAAATTAAGGAAAATCTAAAAAGCTAAATGACTGGTCAAGGATTTGGCAACTGAGCTTCAGTGCAAAAGTGCAAAATTATGCACATGGAGCACAGAAACCCACGGGCAACATATCAGTTGGGGAGGTGTTAGGAATCACAAAACAGGAAAGGGATCTGGAGGTCAACATATTTGATGACCTGAATGTAGAAAAACAGTGTGATAAGGCAAGGGAAAAGGAAAACAAATGCTTGGATTCATAGGAAGGGATCACCAGCAGAAAGATGGAGGTGGTGTTACCCTGTACAGATCAATGGTGAGGCCTCACCTGGAGTACTGTGTTCAATTCTGGAGGCCCCATCTCAGGAAATATATAGATCAGTTGGAGGCAGTATAGACAGGGCCAACCAAATGGTGCATGTCCTGCATCAGAAGCCCTATGAGGAAAGACTCATGGAATTAAATAGGTAATCTCTGGAAGAAAGGAGAGAATGGTGGACATGATCAAAACATTCAAATACCTCAAAGGTATCAATATGGTACAGGAGGGTAGCATTTTGAACAGAAAGAGATGCTTAATGATAAGGGGCATGATATGAACTTAGAAAGGGGAAGACTTAGAAGAAACATGAGGAAACATTTCTTTAAGGAGAGGGTGGTAGATGTCTGGAACAGCCTCCCAACAAAGGTAGTAAGTACCAAAATGGTAACAGGTTTAAAACATGCATGGGATAGGCACAAGGAGACCTTAGTAGCAGGGTGGGGAGGTAATGCCATAGATCAGTTAGGGTCTACGGTAACACAGTAGGCAAGGACTTATGGCAGAGTAGATGGGCCTTGAGGTCCTCTTCTGCTGACAGCTTTATATATCTGTGAACTGAAACTGCCCATAAAATCTGTTCATGTAGTTCTCCAAGGATGTATGTGGGTGTGATGTGAAAATGACTGCCACTACAAATCTAAAGTATCATCACTTTCAGTCTCTCATTGCTTGTAAAGTATATTGGAATACAATATACATGTAAAGTGCTATATAAAGGCTAATTCTTCTTCTATAGCTTGATTTTTGTCATCACATTGTTCTCTGTTACTATGGAAATATAGTATACAGTATATTGAAACAGATGTTATAATCTCCTGTTTATGTCATCACAGTCATGTCCATGGCAACCAACTGTAATTTATAAGTAGAGTACTATCACATCTGTGAGGACAGGCAGCAGCAAATGAATTCTAAGAAACCAGGACATTATTTTCAAGCAGAAATCCCCAGTAAAACAAAAAATAACCAAATGCAGACAATTTGTGAACAATAAACAGAATTGCCTGTAAATATCTTATTTTCCAGAGTTTTCTCATTGATATGACATACTCTTAGGTAAAATACAAATGAAGGCTCAACTCCTATCTGCATTGCAAATGATTTCTGTATTCACTCCATCAAACACAACGTTTCATGGCTCAAGGCAACTTTATCAGGAACAGGTAAACGAGATAAGATTTGTCTTGCTGAGGCATAACAAGAAAGATAACTTCTTGCTTAAACTTGGTTATTAGTACAGCTTACATGCCCTCCCAGTCATCCCATGCAATCATAATATGTCCTGTAGCCAGGGGCTTGCTGACAAAGTTTCTAAACTCCCATTCTTGACAGTGACCAACTTCATTTTGCCAGGAGCTCCTTAACATGGACATAAACTACACCCCTTAATATAGTTTTGAAATAGTCCTTTCCAGCACAGGGTAAGCCAAATATATTCCTTAGTGTGCTAAAAGGCACCTATTATAAAGATATATCAATAGCAGAATATGAACTGGTATTTGAAAATTACTTTTATACAAAATACAGGCTACTAGTTAACTGCTGTTTTCTTTTAACCACTAGACTGCACTGCTTTCCCAATAATAAAAACTGCTGCCCACCAGTTATTATAACATGCTCAGTCTTTGGCCTCATATTGCATTCACTTGGAAAGAATATTATTGTTTCATATTATATAGGAAAAGATGAAATTGTTGTGATTGAAAAAAGGAAAATAACCATAGTAGGTAATGCAAAAGGATTGGGAATGCCACTCAAAATAACTGAATATATTTAGTGGGTATTACTGTCTTACATTCTACTCAAAATGTAAATATTGCTCACTGTGAGCATCAGTAAAGGCTGGACTTTTAGTTGTATTTGGTTAAGTATCATCTGAAATAATAGACTGCTAACAGTAACAGTCCCAGTGATGTTATGGACAGTGAAAGTGAGGATTTAAGCTATGGAGTAAAAGGGTTATCACAGCAGACTATATAGTAAAGCTGGGAGTCTCAAGTAGGTGATACCTTTAGCTGGCAGGAGACAGAGATCTGAAAAACATGTAATAAACCTACTTATTTGAGTTACAGCCATTTAGCTCCTAGTCCAAATAAAGCATCAACTTAAACATGATCCAGGTTGTTCTAGTGGGAAATAGGTGGGGTGACCCAGAGTGACTGTAAACACCTCAGAAGTAAAGCTCAATGGGTAGATCTGACAGAACAACCTAGCATATGTTAATATATTTTGTATGCATTTCTTAGTCTCATACCAGTCACTCAAAGCCAGTAAAGTGTTTGTTAATAAATTACCTGAGCTTAAAACATTGTGCATAAGCCAGGACAAACAAAAAGTGATCATGACAGTTTTCCAAGAATTTTCTTAGTAATTTTTAAAGTTGTTTCCACTGCAGACCTATCTTTGGTAAAACAACAACAAACCTTACATTTTGAAATGAGCAGACAATCAGGGTAAAACAATACCAGCACTGACTTTGGCGATATGATAATCTAGGAAGTGCTAACACACAACACATTCAAAATAAAAAGTGGCAAATCCAGAAATCAGTATTTCCTTGGTCGGTGGTGTTATGATTTATTTTATGTGTCTCACTTTTTTCTTGTTCATCATAAATTGTTTCTGCATTTTATCATTTTTATAGGATATAAATGATTACTCTTGGAATCATTATTGGTCCTATGGGACATGGGTCATCAGCATGGGGTCATAAAGTTGCAGGCGATATCACACATATGACCACTGTGCAGAAAGAAACAGTGTATGGCAACAGCAAATAGCTGTTCTTTTGTTTTGCTGGGGCTTCACCACCCACACCCCCCACTGCCCCTAGAACTGATATAATCAACTCCAAGGGTGTGGACACTGGGGTAAGGAAAAAAGAAACTTCAAGAGATTCCCTAGCAGGGAATCAAACCATTATTCCTTCAACCCATGCAATGCAAGGTCAGGTGCTCTAGCCATTCCACCATGGGAGTGGCTTGACTGAGCACCAGACCAGCAGTCCTATATACACTTCCTCCTTCCTGATGAATGACAGGGATAGTGATAGTATCATATCGCTGATATTCCATGTTATTCTAATCCCCTCACACTACTGTACCTGTAACGGCTCCAGCTCTGCGGGTAGTGCGTGATTATGACCTGGTGCCTGGATTATTTCTGTCTTGATGTGATCTTGTTGAGCTGTGATAGTCAAGTTATTTGTGCTACTATCTTTCTTTGAGAGCAATTGAGTGTCAAAAGTAGGTTGGTTGGTAACTTTACTTCAGTTAGAAATAACTGAATACTGTATAGGACAATAGCGTTACTTTGTTGGTTTCAGAACTGGGCAAGGAATACAAGTTATTATCTGGTAGATTTATATTGTGTATTAGAGGTTACATTTCTGGACCAGCACAAGGTGAACCAATGTGAATGCGTTTATTAATTCAAGAACATTTTCATTAATCAAGAATCAGTCAGCAGTTTGAAGACAACCAGAACCAGACATCTCTATAATTCTGACCATGGTACTTTACAGCAATTTAGGACTATGAATATATTATTGTGATTAAGCACCTGTAACAGTTTTGTAAAACATGTGCAATATATAATAGAGTTTGGTAGATTTGTACTATTGTAAAGCATAAAACACATCACAGTGATGTGTATCTTAAATTAAATTGGCTAGCTCCTGAGATAAAGCCAGGTATACCACTGTGAAACTGATGCATTGTGAACTGATCAATGTTGGTCCTGCCTACTTGGGAGAATGATTACAGTTATATGACAGTGTGGTTGTGGTTTAGACTAGCGGTTAGAATTTCAGCATTGGAACAAGAAGATCACAGGTTGAACTCCCACTGGTAATAAATACTCATTGGTAAGACAGTTAAATATGTTCCCTGCAATTTAATATTCATATTTTCTGATGCATTCAATAAAGCTTTCAAGGTTGTTTACTGGCACAAGGACAATCTTAAATATCTGTGGAAATTATTAAAGATGTATCCTATTATGTGATGTCCAGCTAAACATGGAAATAGCATGGCAACAAAGAAATAAGCTCCCATGTTTGCAGCTGTTGACATCTGTTACATTGCTTCACGCACTGAACGTTCCTGCTAGCCTTTGGTTACTGTGTTTCTTTCATTTTAAAGTCTTTGATATTCTGCATGTAGTTTTGAATTATTTGAATAGCTTCCTGCCAAGTTTTACTTTTTATTGGGATTTTTAATTATTTTTGTTCCAGCTGACTAACTCTAAAACTGCTACTTTGAAATCAGATTGATCTAAAACAAAATGACAATGCCTATAGTTCCTTCTTTTGCTATATATGTAGCAATAAGACACTCCAAGGTGGGCTATCTCCTGATAAAAGCATGGCCAGGTGCATTGTTAGGCATGAGGAGATGCCTCATGCCTTATGCACCTGGGCATGTGTCCTTATCAGGAGATAATCCACACTCAAGTGTCTTATTGCACTTATAAAATGGGTATTACTAGTAAATTAAATAAAGAACAAGAAAGAAAGAAAATCCTCATTTTTTTTTAAAAAGGAGTTTTTAGCAGTGGTAATAATGAAAATAGTTCCGTGTACAAGTATTATAACTATATGATGGCCACTAGAGGAGCTCCTCCCCACACCAACACAGTGATGCTGACTCACTGTAGTGTCTGCGTACAAACAGATAGAATATAGTTTCATTTACTCAGAGGAAGTGGGTGGTTTTACTGTGAGGGACGCTGAGAGAAAGCTGGAGGTTTGTGCTGCGTGGTGACAGTATAAGGAGAGGCGGCGTGTCTGCCCCTGCTCCACACATACACACACACAGACATAATCATGGAAACTGTTTAGTTATATATATATATATATATATATTTTACATTCATTAGTTTCCTAATTTTTTTGTTTGAGGAGTAAGCAGCAATTATAGGAAAAGTGAGTGGGAGTGCATCCGTGTTTGTCACCCATATGAGGAATGAGTGTGTCCCTCACGGCAGCTGTAAAGAGTGTTTCAAACTAGTGATACAGCATTGCAGTACTGGACAAGGAAATGAGCTGTTTGTATGTGGCTATAGCAGTAATTAAATAATTGTAACAATAGTACTGAGTACGAGTGTTGGAGGCGGGTCTAAGGTTTCATTTCATGGCAGCATAATGGGTGGATCACAGAGCGGCATGGGTCAGTTGATCCATTGCCGTCATCTGAGATGGCAGGTTCAATTGCTTTTTGAAGGGTTCTGTTGGAGACTTGTCTGTCTGCAGTTAAATACATTCAGCGAAAGACAGTAAATGTGTGTCAGGGTGTGGGGGGAGTGTTCTACAGCAGCTCCATAGCCAGCTTCTTGTAAGGGTAGAGGTTGGCACAGTGATATGTGCTGTTGTCCATCCTGACTGGCTGAAGAAGTGCCAGTTGGCACAATACATGCTGATAAGGACACAGCCACAGATGTGTCTTAGCCAATCAGGACCAAGAAATTGCAGACCCATTTTATAAGCAACTATATTCTACAGCTGTCAAAAATGGCTTATGATAATGACAGGGGGGTTTAATGGTTTATGAATAAAATCACACATAAATGTTCCACATTTTGGGAGTGTTAGTTTAAGAGGGTGTGTAGTATTGGTGCTATACTCTTCAGTTTTGCATTTGTGGAACAAAATAAGCAAAAGACATGACAAATGATGTGTCATTGTTTTCTTTCACACTTGTGTTGACAGCTAAAACAAGGATATTATAACAAACAATCTGGCCCTTATTGATTTTTCCACAAAGAAGGATTACGTTTCACCATGTAACTTAGAAAAGAAAGGTGATGCCTGTTTTTGTGTAGATTTTATATGTTTAGATGACCATCATGTACAGTACTGTGCAAAAATTATGAAATTGACAGGGGTTGCTGAAATACCAGTGGATGCTATTAAATTCCCAGTGTTCCAGTTCACACAGCTGTGGACATGGAGCAGGACCCCACTGATCATCTCATCTGGACTTTCCTGGGTAATTAAACATTATGTGCAGTAGTAATGTCAGCTCCCACTCAGCTTAAGAGAAGGTCTTTCATGCTCCATTTTATAGATTAAAATGGGACATTTTGTTAATGAAATGCTACAAGAATTTCAAACTATATTCCTAAGCACTTAAAAGATATCATTTTACAATATCATTTGTCAGGGATCTGACTTAATATGAGACCATGTTTTGAACAATATGATTTGCTTCATCAGCACTTTTTGATGTTTATAGTTTGAATCCCTCTTTGTTTACTGCCATGTAATCTAAGCACATATTTTGCTATGTCAGTTTCTTACTTGAATCAGTACTAGATAATGCTGAATATTGATTTAATTGTAGCTATACTCAACTATCATGTATTCTCTTTGTATATATGTTTTACTGTACCATGTCCCTGGGTCTCACCTGAAAATGAGCTTCAGCTCAGTGTGCCTTTCCCAGTCACCAACATTTTAAAATAAAGCCCCATAGCCCCACTGTGGTCACCTCTCCCTAGGTTCTACAGTATATCAGGACCAGGCTTACTCTTTTTCTGGGTGGCCTCTACCTACTCATTGTAAGGGAAGAGGAAGTGCTTCTCTACTGGTAGTGCTGGTTGGGGATAACCACACTGGTACACTGAGGGATAGCTTTGAGGGACTGGGGATCATCATTTGGTGAACTAAGGTGATAATTTTTCCATGTTCAGGGTCCATACCCACCTCTCAGTGGAACCCACACCAGTGCAACACCCAGGGTGGTGGTGGTGCTGGATAATACATGGTCACCCACCTATCTGAAGCACCATGCACTCACCAGGGTCTGTTCTCCAAGTAGTGCACTGCTCAGTCCTAATCTGGGAAGACTGTGTCCTTGAAAATGCTACTCCTTCTACCTTGCCAACCTACATTCTTAGTCCAGGCTTAAAACTACTGTAAAAGTCAGGTCACCATCATGTCACAACTGTCCTTCACTGCTCAGCACCATGGAACTGGTGTCCAACACAATTTCTAAATCACAGCTAAAGGAACTTTTTTTGGTTATAACAGCTCTTTATCCTCCCAGGCCAGAGATGACTGTTCAGCCCTGTCCCCATTCTTTGAGTTGGCCACTACCTTCCCCAGCACCTACCTCAGTCAGTCAATTCTCCCATGAATATCCCTTTGTGGTGGAGCTGGGTGCAGGGCCACACCCCCAACACAAACCTAGAGAGGATCAAGGCCCGGCTCACGTAGGATAGCATGGACCCAGGTGGATTGGACAAGGGTTCATTAAGCCCCTGACTTCATTTCCACTTTTTCCTCTCCACCCCTTCCACAGGATGTTCAGTGTGTGTGAAGGCACTATGCAGAACATTCCTTGGCTCTTCCTTATACTTTTTCTCCCCATCCCTACCATAGGATGTCAGTGTGTGCATGAAGGCCGGCCACACAAAACATTCCTTGGCTCCCTCCTTCATGCCAGACATGCTGCACTACTATCAGGCCTCCATCTGTTGTCAGTTGTAGGCTGGGCTGACATGGCTCCCTCCCTGGGAGAAGACAGGAGAGCAGTCTATTGGACTTTGGATCCTCTCCACCCTGGTAAACCCAGCAGCCCAAACTTGTACCCAAACTTGGGTCACCAGCATGGGAATAGGAAAAGGCAGAGGGCACCTCAGCTCATTATTCTGCTGAGCTGACACTGGCTAAAGGATCATTTGTTTGATGATTTTAAATGTATAGTACTTATTTTTGTCTGCAAAATGTCTTGTCTAAATGAAATTGTGCCATTACGTAATAAATGTTATTATTTGTCGTACATAACTGTGATGGAGTGCTTTGAATATTCTACTCCCAGGTCACTGCTGTATATGGAGTCTTGATTTCAGTGACCTTAACTGGAAAGTAAAAACAAAATAATAAAAGAAATATATCATTCACTAGTAATCACACTGCATGATTTCCATGATCTACTTGTGAGCTTCTGGGAAATCAAAATCTGTGGATTTCAGAGGAAGAAAACAGTTTTCTATGATTCTTTGTAGGAGGCAGTATAGTGTAGTGGTTAAGGTCACTGGAGCTGCAAACCTGAGACCTGGGTTCAACCCATCAGCCCCACTACTCACTGTGTGACCCTGAACAAGTCACTTAACTTTCTTGTGCTCCCAGGTCACACCTGGAGACAAGTGTTGGCATAGTGTGCCTTTCCAGGCTAAACAATCCACCCCTTTTGTGGAGATTGTCAGGAAATGGGATCAGTATGAAAGGAGCCCTACAGGAGCAGGGACACAGAGGCAGGGGTGCAGAAAGGCAGGGATGGCAAAAGAGAGGCAAAAGGGAGTAAAACAAGTATGCCAGGGTAAACAGTTTGAGGAGACAAGGACAGATGAAAATGAAAAGCAGGGTTGATTCAGGGAGAAACACAGGCAAGAATGGAAAGCAGGAGCAGGGCAGAGGAGAAGATATGAAAAAGGTATGAAGAGCCATGTGCACCAATGCATGGAGTCTTGGAAACAATATTCCAGACATGGACGCTTATCTTGCAGAGGCTGCCCTAGATTTAGTGGCCATAACAGAGACGTGGTACACTGTGCGCTATGACTGGGACATGGCCATTATGGGATATTCTATGTTCAAGAGAGACAGGGCAGGGAGGAGGGATTATGTTCGATGACAGGAAGGAATCAAGGCCATAGAGGTACATCGGCACATGAAGAAAAGGATGGGTAAGAAGGGCTATGGATCACCATGGAGACAGGCTCTTGGGCTACTGTCTGTACCAGGGTAGCAATTAGACCTCCAGCACAGGGAGAGGAGTTTGATATGGTACTTGGGAAGCCATCATCAGGATGGTGAGCAAGGGGAAGGTGCTGCTATTTGATGTCTTCAATCTGGCAGAAGTGTAGTGGAGACTTCAACTGTAGCTTTTGAGTAGGGCCATCCTTGACTCCCTACAAGAGGCTTTTCTCTGGCAGATAGTCAAAAATACCACTAGGGAAAGGGCAGTGCTGGACCTGGTGCTTACAAACAGGGATAGCATTGCAGACATCGAGAGGGCAGTCCTTTGGGTACCAATGATCACCATACTGTGTAATTTAACATTGACAGAAATAAGAGACAGCCACATGAGGATGAGAGCCCTGGAGTTTAGGAGTGAAGATTATAAAGAAGGGGGGGCTGCCTCAGAAACTTCCTGAAGGGGTGGGGATGCCAGGGAAGGGTGGAGGCACACTGGAAAAAATAAGGGAAAAATAAGGGGGTGTATAGATAAAGCAACCAGCAACTATGCGAAGGAAGTGAAAAAGTAGCAGGAAAAAGAGACTGCTATGGTTCTCTAAGGAAGCAACAAAGGTGGTGAAGGAAAAAGGAGGCAGTCAGGAGATATAGGAAGCACAGAAGGATGAGGACAGAGAGGTATATCTAGTAAAGGAGAGAATGCAAGCAAGGTAGTAGAGGGCAAAGTGCAGACAGAGAAATAATTGCCAAAGGGTCACTGAGAGGGATAAAACTTTCTTCCAGTACATAAGTGAGAAGATGAAAGCAAGGGATGGGTAATGAGGATTAGAAGGGCTGAGGGTGAGCAGAGGACCAAGAAAAACAGACGTCCTAAAGAGGTACTTCTGATCAGTCTTCCCAGTGGAGAAGAGGGTGACAGGCCAGCAGGGAGTAGCTGGAACAGGGGTGGGGGAGGTGGACACAAATCTATTCTCAGAGGAAAGACTGCAGAGGGACTTGCAGCTCTGTGGGTGGATAAAGCTATTGGACCCGATGCAATACACTCAGATGCAGCACTGATAGTATTATTTACCAGTTCCTGGAAAAAGGCACAGCTCTAGAGGACTGGGAAGGGTTGACATGGTTCCTCTAAATAAGACCAGCAGCTGGAAGGAGACTAGGAGCATATGTCAGTCCATCAGTCTACTTCAGTGGTGGGGAAATTAATGGAAAGCCTGATGAAGGAGAGACTGGTACAGTATCTGGAATTAGTCGGCTGCATGACCACCAGCAGCATGGGCCTGAGAGAGGTCATCATGCCAAACAAATCTGATACATTCCTTTGACTGGGTGACCAGGGAAATAAATCAGGGAGGGCAGCGGATGTGGCCTAGCTGAATTTCAAAAGGCTTTTGACACTGTGCTCTACAGGAGGCTGATAAAAACTGATCAGTTATGGGGTGGAATCCAAAGTGGTGAGCTGGTTAGAAACTGGCTAATAGATAGGAGACAGAGTGGTGGTAAACGGCACTCACGTGAATGATAGCGGAGTTACCAGAAGGGTGTTATGGGGCTCAGCACAGGGACTGATCATCTTCAATGACTTCATAAGTGACATCACAGAGGAACTGGAAGGAAGGTATGCATGTTTGCAGATGATACCAAAATCTGCAATAGAGTGGATACTCAGCAGGGAGTAGTAAGAATGTGGTGTAATCTTGGGAAATTCATGGAGTGTTCAAGAGCATGACAGTTGGAGTTCAATGCTAAAAGTACAAAATCATGCATCTATGGTATAGGAACCCAGATGCTCAGTATAGATGAGGGGAGGTACTAACAGTCACTAAACAGGAGAGGGGCCTTGGGGTTATCATATTTGATGACTTCAAAGTGACAGGGCAGTGTGGCAATGCAATGGGTAGGGTTAGGGCAAGTGGGTTACTGAGTTGCATATGGAGAGGTATCTCCAGCAGAAGGAAGGAGGTGGTGTTGCCACCGTATCACTTACTAGCGAGACACCAGCGCTAGATCACTGTGTCCAGTTTTGGAGACCACACCTCAGAAAGGACATTAACAGGGTGGAGGCAGTCCAGAAGGCAACTAAAATGGTGCAGGGTTGCACAACAAGCCCTATAAGAAGAGACTGAGGGATCTTAACATGTACACCCTGAAAGGGAAGAGAGCAAGGTGAAATAATACAGACCTACATGTACTCCACAGGGGTGAACAGGGTGCAGGAGGGAGTCTCTTTCAAATGAAAAGAGCACCGTGACCTGGGAATATGCACTGAAGCTAGAGGGGAGTTTGAGAGATGTAAGGAGATATTGTTTCATTGAAAGGGTAGTAGACACCTGGAACAGACTACCAGCAAATGTGGTGGAGGTGAAGCAGTGGGAGACTTCAAGTATGCATTGGATAGAAATAGGGTATATTAGAAATCAGGCTGGGGGAGTAGGTTGCCAAAGGAAAGTTAGGGTGTGTGGAGAGAGAGCAAGTGAGGAATATCAGGGCAGTCTGGATGGGCCAAGTGGACCTTTGCTGACAAATTTATGTTTTTTATGTTTACAAATGAATGTTTTTAAATTCTTAGATTTGTTTAACTGTTCTACACATGGTGCCATATTTAAATTATTGCATAGCTTTGCACTGACTGCGCATTACAAGTATAAATTACTGTAGAGTGTTGTGATTTTTAGCACACAGACAGATCATCACTTTATGGCTTGAGAAAGTACCAGTGAACGTGTGCAAAAATGTTTAGCAGTGTGGAGGAGTACTGGAGCCTTCTGTCATGTCTAAAATTAATTAAGTTGGAGCTTATCCTGCATCCCAGCTGTGGTGTGGTTTGTCAGGGACTGAGGAGTCAAGCTGTATGTTCGTGAGTTGCTGCCTTTTATTGCTTGTGCCCCAGCATTTTCCTTAGCCTCCTCTTTCTGCAGTTATGTATAAGAAAGACAATTGCCCAACTAACAGACTGAGTCCTAAATTTCTGCTTCAGAAAAATGCTGTCTAGTGAGTGGTATTAGCTTAAAGAGAAATGCAGTTAAGATTGTTTTTAAGAAATGCATCTGAATCAAAACATTATTAATGTTCGTTCTTAATAGACTGGCACGAATTTGACAAATCTTTAGTGCTTTATTTATATATGTAACTGATACACAGTGTAGCTGCATGTTTTGCATGTATTCCTTTATATGCTTATGCCATAGACTACAAGTAGGTGCTACCACAATAGGGCAAGGATTTCCATGAGTCTTGACAATGGTGCAATTCCCTATTCCGAGTTCTGCATGTCAAAATAAATACTACTACAGGATTGCGACTATCAAACATTTTCACTCAATTGCACCAGTCATGCCTGCTTTATGACACTTGCATCATATATTGATGTATGTTTCATATTTATTAATGCATGAACCATTTTCTGTGTAAAATTGTGGCAATTGTGCCAGAAAGTTAGATCACCTAACTTTGTCGTGCACTTTATGGGAATGCACCAGAAAAGTGGCAGAAATCTACAGTAGACCACATTTTTAAAATTTGACCTTAGATGCTCTTACACCTTAATCAATGTAAAGGAAAACAATTTTGAAATATGACATGCTAGGTGTAGATGGCATTAAAATGCCAGTTTGGCATACCTTACACAATAACATTTACATAAACTATGACCCACATGATCAAAAATAAAACTGAGTGAGCAAGCACTAACATCTTTCTGAAGAACAAGTGGTAGGGATATATCTGTAAAAACCAGGTAATGAAACCCTTTGCAGACATGCATGCAGAAGATGTATTTTAGAGTTGCAATTTGCTTGCAAACAATAACTGAAACTAAGCAATGCTGCTGGTGAAGCAGAACATTGTACTGTTTTGCACAGGCGGAGATCATGTTCGGCTCAATGTTAAAGACATTGCATCTACTAAAGATCAATTTTAGCACAAACAGTATTCCGTATGTATACTTTAATAATTACTCCAGTCTTATACATATTATAAATCTGAATGAATGTGGGATTATTGTCCTTTGGACTTTATCTGGTCTCACTGCTTGTCTACACATCATTCCAAAATCAGATGTTTATGACAATTTTGTCTTTTGCTGTAGAAAGTATCAGAATATCACAAGCATAATATTATGATATCACTAATAGCTAGCCAGCCAGTGGTGCTGAGGGTTGAGGCTCTGGATGCCACACTCGTGGCATACCGCGACCTGGGTTTGGGAATGAGTCTGGGTCGTCGGGCTCAGGGAGGACTAGGATCAAGCATCCACGACTGCTCTCCTTGTCCTGGGGACCTCATTGTGCAGTAGCAACCTCTGGAGACACCTGGGGATACTACCAATGTGGTGAATCAAGGGGGCATGATGGACGTCAGCAAGCTGTGCCTGATGCCACTGCATGTCCGCACTCTTGTGGAAGCAAAAATAGGAGGAAAAGGCTGGGCAGCTTGATGGCCATGCCCTTTGCTGTCTGGAGAACTCAGGAGTCCCATTGGGGAGGGTCTGAGGCTGTCCTGGCTGGTAGTCTTGTAGGGGCCTGCCAGTAGGATGGCATGTCAGATGTTCTGGATCCTCCTGTGTATGGTATGAGCCACCCAGCCCTCCAAATGGGCAGGGCCAGTGGCTGGATGCCTCTAGCCAGTTCACGCTGCAACAGGAGAAGAAAGTGGCAGCTTTGATAAAACAAATAGCCAAGCAGCAGATACAGATGAAATCCCAAGGCAAATATTCTGTCTTTAGATAACTTTGCCAATAATTATAATAAGGAAGATAAATAGAAAATATATTATGAAATTCTCATTGGATTTCATCTTAAACAAATATTCTCCTTGAGAATGCAATTGATTTCTATGTAAAAGATCTATTGCATGCATAATTGAATATTTGATCACTAAATTGCCTTTCACATAGAAACATAGAAACATAATTTGATGGCAGATAAGGACAATTTGGCCACCTAGTCTTCCAATTTTCCTACCTAACAAATAAGCTGCAGATCCTAGTTAACCAACAGCTTACTTCCTCCTACCCCCACCCCCACTAGGACTGCCTTATGTCTGTCCCATGCATTCTTGAATTCAGCCACTGTTCTGGACTCCACAACCTCCTCAGGGAGGCTGTTCCATGCATCCACAACCCTCTCCACAAAAAATACTTCCTCACATTACTCTGAGCCGTCCCCATCTATTTTCAAATTGTGCCCCTTGTTCTTGCACATCTCTTTTCTGAAAGATGCTACCCTCTTGGACTTTGTTGATTCCTTGAGGTACTTGAAAGTTTCTATCATGTCCCTCTCCTTTCTTTCCTCAAGGGTATACATATTAAGATCCTTTAGCCTTTCTTCATATGTCTTCTGGTGCAGATCCTGCACCATTTTGGTGCTCTCCTCTGGATAACCTCCACTCTGTCTATGTCTTGGGGAGATGGGGTCTCCAGAATTGAACACAGTACACCAGCTGGGGTCTCACCAACTGTCTGTACAGAGGAATAACAGCTTCCTGTTTTCTACTATTGATGCCTCTCCTATGCATCCCAGTATCCCCCAGCCTTCTTTACTGCTGTCTCACATTGCTTTCCCACCTTTAGGTCATCTTATATAATTACCCCAGGTCCCTTTCCATTTTACTGTTGTTAGTAGCACACCCACATTGTGTACTCTTCCCTGGGTTTTGTTTCCAGGTGCAATACCTTGTACTTCTTGGCACTGAATCTGAGCTGCCATACATTTGACCATTCCTCCAACCTTGTCAAGTCCCTTCTCATCCTTTCCACTCCACCTTGTGTATCAACCCTGTTGCAGATCTTTGTGTCATCTGCAAAGAGACATACATTTCTTCCAGTTCCTCTGCAATGTCACTTACAAAGACATTAAAAGGGCCGGTCTCAGTACTGATCCTGTGGTACCCTGCTAGTAACCCTCCTTTCTTCACTGTGGACTCTGTTTACTACTGCCCTTTGCATCCTGTTGTCTAGCCAATTTTATCCAGGCTACCACCTTGGGACCTACTCCAAGGCTGGCTAACTTGTGTATTAATCTTTGTGTGGGACTGTATCAAATGCCATGCTAAAATCTAGGTAGACCATGTCCACAGCCCCTCTCTGGTCAACTACTTTGGTCACCCAGTCAAAGAAATCTGTTAGATTCATCTGACATGACCTTCCATCGTGAATCCATGCTGCCTTGGGTCCTGTGCCCCACTGGCCTCTAGGTACTCAACAATTCTTTCCTTCAGAAGTGATTCCATCATTTTCCCTAAAACTGAGGTCAAACTAACTGGTCTGTAGTTTCCTGCTCTGTCCTGCTCCCACTTTTGTGAAGAGGAATCACATGATTACAGTTTTATGTTTTCTTTTTTCTTGAACAGGTTGGGAACACTCTGACCTTGGTGTAAAATTTCTTACTCTATCTGTTTTTGGTGGGTATCTAAATACAAGACTACTCATCCTGTATTTTCTTTAGAACTCAGGAAATTTTTGGGATCAATCATACAACAGCAAAACAATTGTTTACTAGCTAACTACAGTAAATAATCAAATGAAAGCACAAATAACTGTGAATGAAGCAACAATAAGAAATAGAGAATAGTGCATGGGTAACCATGAGCAACCAACCTATTGCACCATAGGGGTTCTGATTACCTCAGACCTGACAGCAAAGCTCAAGACGCCCAAGGTAATCAGAACCCCGAGGTGACACAATAGGCTAGGCATGAGGTTGCCAATGCATTACTTTTTATAGTGTATAGTCCCCATTTTCAATTAGGGTTTTCAATTTTAAAGTGCAAAAAGTTTGTTGCTCCATTGTGCTGTTCAGTTAGGACTGCTTGCTAGGTGGTGTGCATGGTTGCTAGGAACAGACATGTCCTTGTTTAATGAGCAGCCTTCTATTGGCTATCATTCCAGTGTGGTAGGGATTTTCAAGAAAATAAAAATGGCAGTCGTAGTTCTCATTAAGCAAGAGGAGTTCATTTGGGGATTGCTGCTTCTTTTTAAACTCAAAATATCTGGTTGATCCTGTGTGTTCTGAGGCTGTGATGTAACTGCCTCTACTGCCACTACCGGTAGTATGAAGCTTGCCGTTCTGCCTAGTAAGGTAAGTAACTGGCGCTTGGAATCTCTAGAGGTTTCAAAATGTTGCTCTGCTGCAGTAGAGTACAGGCACATTCCATGACCTTTGGAACTGCAGCAGAACAACATTTTAGAACCTCCAGTTTCCATGCACAATAAGGATCTACTATACACCATAAAACTTACAAGCATTCTTTAGTTTATGGCAGTAGTGATGAGTGGACTGTTTTAAACTCTCACCTGCCACTGACTCTCATAGAATGCTAAAAAATGCTATATGAGCTGATTGCCTGCCTAGTTCAAAGTGCTCCCACTTGCATTTAATGATTCGAGGATGCGTATCAAAAATGTTATGTTATGGGTTTACATAACTATAACTTGTACTCTGATTACTTTCTCAAATAATAGATCACCGTAGTCCATAAGAGATTACTTGCAAGTAATCTGAAAAAGTAATGTTTTTAGGGCAAAAGTGATTTCACATAGTTTTAGTTACTTTTCCATACATGCATAAGAAAACAGAACAATTTGTACACATCCAATTACTTTTCTAAGCCAGTAATCCCATATCATTAACTGATAACTTTTGAGAGGTAATATAGCAACCCCGATACTCCATCCTCAAATCCAGTTGAGCCCAAACCTTGATGTTGACATGAGGTCATCAGACAGCAGACTGTTTTAGCAGCTCCACATCTAGACCTCATAGACACACCACAAGTAAGAACAGGTGGACATTCACGTGCACCCTGGTGAGAAACTTGAGAAACTTGTCTAGTAAATTGATAAAAGCAGGGACTCTCTGGCATCATCCCACAGACAGGTTCAAAGTAGTCCCCAATACAGAGGATGGAGATAAAGGGGAAACAAAGAGAAACTTAAACAAATTACCACCTTGCCTACCTATTTTACAGCCAGAAAATTACTATACTGTGTAAATACTATAAAACAATGCATAAACCATAAGACTGTGAAAAAGTACTGTTCGAACTTACCTTTATTTTGAGTCTATAACCCAAGCACAATTCTGTTTATAATCCTGTACTCAAAAAGTGATTCTCTGGACATGTATCTGAAACACATATAATGTTTAAAGCTTAAGCGGGAGGTTCTCGCTTTGATAAATGAGTGCAGTCTCTAAATGCTGATAAAAGTATGCTGTGGTAGTAATTTCCTTCCTACTTACTTTGAAGAATCAAACAGCCAATGAAACTCAAGATGCATGTGCTAGATTTACTTATGACAGACACATAATCAGCGTCATTGCTTACAAATCATTAAGTTGTTAAAATAAGACTGTTGCATGGTTCACCCTGTACTGTAGATATTATAGGGCACATTTAGAAGGAAGGCAGTCAAAACTGGTGATCTGTAAAGTGCAATGCAGTGACAAACAAACAAACATTGCAAGCATGTTATGCGGTACTTATAGCAATGCTGGAGCTACATAATGGGCAAAAATAGCATAATGGAAGGCCATGCACAAGTACTAGAAGTTTAATAGCAAATACTGGAATACTACACATAAGAATAGGAAGCTCATACTGTATAGTGCTGGGACATTATGCTAAGAGCTTTTTGGGGGGACAAAGATAAAACATTAATCAGGGAGAGTTTAATCCAGAAAGACACAACAAGAAAGCCTCACAACTCCCCTTCCCCAAGGTCCACGAAAGACCAAAGAACAAGTGTGTAAAAACAAATTATTTATTTTACACTCACACACTACATAGATATAAATTAAGCAGATCAGGAACCACCCCCACAGTCCATTACTAAAAACCCAATGGCATTTCGGCTCCCATCTCCCTGTGCTTTATCAAGGGCAATACTATGTTACTACAAACACTCTAAAATAGTGTGTCAGTGGTGATATCAATCTGACACCCCAAAACCAAATTACACACAATTAATCTATTAATCTATTTAAACAGCTATCTAATACACTAATACATAGATTTCTATTAATATTAATAACCCAACACACCATAAGTAGCGATAGTAGATCGCCTCAATATTAACATGTAGCACAATAACCTTTGACTGAGCACTGAACTTATTTCTGTAGGGTCTTCAATTATTATCAGGTCCAAATACAAAGCTTTACTACTAGTAGCAAGCAATAAAGTCCTAATTAAAGACAGAGACCCACTTAACCCACTTAAGATAGAAACATAGAACCATAGAAATTCATAGATTCATAGAATCATAGAAATCTGGTGGCAGAAAAGGACCCTGTGGCTCATCAAGCCTGCCCCCCTACTCATTACCTTTATCATGGGACCCTCCTTCCCCCACTTGCAAATCTCTTATGTTACCCCATGCCCTCTTGAATCTCTCCACCGTTTCTGCCCCATCACTTCCTCCAGTAGTTTATTCCAGGCCTCTACCACCCTCTCCATGAAGTAATGTCCTTTCACATTGCCCCTAAATCTTCCTCCTCAATCTTATAATATGACCTCTAGTTTTAACCCCTCCTTCCTCTTAAATAAGCTCCTCCCTTACCATACTGATCCCTACAAGTACTTAAATGTCTCCATAATGTCCCCCTCCTTTTAGTCTCCAATGGGTACAGATCCAGTTCTCTCCACCTCTCCTCATATGACTTCCCTTGTATACTGTGCACCATCTTAGTTGCCTTCTCTGCACCCTCTGTCCCACATATGTCCTTTTGTAGGTGTGGTCTCAAGAACTGGACCCCGTGCTCAGGTGTAGCATCACCATGGCTTTATAAACAGCCATCAGTACCTCCCTACTTCTGCTTGTTAAGCTCCTCGTAGTACATTCCAACATTCCTTTGCCTTTCCCACTGCTTTGCTGCATTGATGGCCTACCTTAAGGTTGCTTGATACTAAGATCCCCAGATCTCTGTCATGCTCAGTTGACTTAATTACCCCCGAGAGTAAGCTGCCTGAAGGTTCTTGTGCCACATGTGCATCAATGAACATTTTTCGGCATTGAATTCCAGCTGCCAAGTTTCCAACCACCCTTCCAGAATCTTTAGGTCCTTCCTCATGGATTCTAGCCCTCCCAGGGTGTCTACCCTATTACAGATCTTCATATCATCTGCAAATAGGCACACCTGCCCTCCACATTACAAAACACAATAGAAATTGTCAGTGGATAAGGACTGCTAGGCCCATCCAGCCTGCCCAAATGCCCTACACTAGTTTGTGGCCTTTGACTAACTGGTTAATGCATTTGCACCACTCCTTTTCACCTCCAAGGTTCCTTATGTCTGTCACAGGAATGCTTAAAACCCTCCGCTGTGCTTGCTCCCACCACCTCCTGTGGCAGTCTATTCCATGGGTCCACCACCTCTCCATGAAGAAAAACGTCCTCACATTTCCCTTAATCTGCCACCTTCCAATTTTGTATCATGCCCCTCATTCTTGTACAAATCTTATATTGGAAAATATCTTCCCTTGCACCTTGTTTATGCCCTTAAGGTACTTGAAAGTTTCTATCATGTCCACCCCGATCCCTCCTCTCCTCCAATGAGTACATATTGAGGTCCTTTAGTCTCTCCTCTTATGTTTTCTGGTGCAAGTCCTGTACTATCTTAGTTACCCTTCTCTGGACCACCTCCACCCTGTCAATATCCTTATGAAGGTGCAGGCTCCAAAACTGCACACAGTACTCTAGATGAGGCCTCACCAGCATTTTATACAATGGCATCACTACCTCCCTCCTTCTGCTAGTGATACCTCTGCCTATGCACCCCCACATACCACTGGCCTCCCTAGCAGCCTTTGTGGTCTACTTAGACACCTTTAGGTCATCAGAAATGATAACCCCTAGGTCCCTTTCTTCCTTGGTGATTGTCAGCAACTCCCACCCCATCCTGTAGCTCTTTCCAGGTTCCCTCTTCCCAGGTGCATTATTTTGCACTTCTTGTAATTAAACTTTAGTTGCCCCACCTAAGACCATTTTCAAGTTTTCCTGGGTCCCACCTCATTCTGTCCACCCTGTGTAGAGTATCCACCCTGTTGCAGATCTTGGTGTCATCTTCAAACAGGCAGCTAATTCCCTCTAGCCCCACCGCAGTGTCACTAATGAAGACATTAAACAGGGCTGGCCCAAGGACTGATCCCTGAGGTACCCTGCTGGTCACCCCTCTCCCCAGATTGAATCCCTTTGCCACTACCCTCTGCTTCATGTCCATTAGCCAGTTCCTAGCCCAATTTACCACCTGTGCCCCATGGCCAGACTACCCATCTTGTTAATCAGCCTTTATGTACAGCAGGGGTCAATGTTTTTTTTTGAAATCGAGATAGGCGATGTCTGCCGTCCCTTCCTCTGATTTACTTCCATTGTCACCCAGTCAAAAAATTCTATCAGATTGCGTCTGACATAACCTTCCTGCTGTGAACCCATGTTGCCTCGGATCCTGGGCACCACTGGACTTTAAGTGTGCCACTATTCTTTCTTTAAGCAGTGTCTCCATGATCTTATCTACTACTAAAATGAGGCTGACTGGCCTATAGTTCTCTGCCTTCTCCCTACTACCATTTTTGTGTAAAGGAGCTACATGTGCCCTCTTCCAGTCTTCTGGAACCACCCCTGTGTTAAGTGACTCCAGGAACATGGCTGACAGAGGTGCTGGTAGCTCTCTTCACAGCTCCCTTAATATCCTCGGATGTATGCCATCTGGTCCCATTGCTTTGTCCATCTTCAGTTTTGTGAGCTCCTCCAGGAGTCTCTCACTGTGAATGAACTTGTGTTTACCTCTCCCCGCTTCATGTCTGTTACCCAGCTGTGGTCCCTGACCCTCCCCTCTTCAGTGAATACTGAGCAAAAGTATTTGTTCAGTATTTCCACCTTTTCCATGTCTTCCCCTTACAATCCCCTGTATAACCTTTGAGCCTTAAAATCCCCCCGCCTTCCTTCTTTCACTGATGTACCTACAGAATGCCTTGTCCCCTTTTTCACTGTGTGTGTTAATCTTTCCTCAGTCTGTGCCTTTGCTCTCCTTACAGCCTTCCTGCTTCCCTTAGATTCCTTGGGTACACCTCCCTGTCTTCCTCCCTTTGGAGTCTCCTTATTTTTCCTGAAACCTGCCCTATTGGCCCTTATCTTTTCTGCCACCTCTCTTGAGAACCACGGTGGTTTCCTCCTCGTGCCTTGTTTAACAACCTGATGCATTGCCTCGCCACTTCTTCTATGGCTCCCTTCAGGTGTTCCCACTGCTCCTCAATTCCCCTCCTATCTCCCTTCTTGCCAATGCCTCTTTGATACAACTCCCATTTTAGCAAAATCTGCCCTCTGAAAATCTAAGACCTTTACCTTGTGTGACTAGACTGTGCCTCTGTCCCTATGCTAAACCACACTGTGTGATGGTCATTGGATCCCAGTTGACCTTCCACTTGGATGTCAGTGATTCTGTCCCCATTGTTTAGTACTAGGTCCAGAATTGCCCTTTCTCTGGTGGGATTAGTCACTAGTTGTCTTAGGCCTGCCCCTGTAGGGAATCCAGGATGTCTCAGCTCCTGGTTGAAGCAGCTACTTGGATGGTCCAATCCATATCTGGGATACTAAAATCACCCAGCAGTAATACCTCACCTTTTGCTGCCATTGTATCAGTTTGATCTCGTAGATCCTATCCAACTCCTCCCCTGTGCCAGAGGCCTATAGATCACCTATGTGTGGATTGATGTGCCATTACTTGAGTCAAGGGTGACCCACAGTGCCTCATTCTCCCCTGTCTATCAAGTAACTCAATTGCCCTTATACCCTACCTAACATACATGGTCACCCACCTTTGTTACCCCATCCCTCCTGAATAGAGTATGCCTCGGTACATTAATGTCCCAGTCATGATTTGCAGTGCACCAAGTCTGTGGTATTGCTGCTATGTCCAGGTCTGCCCTGCTAATGATGTCTCCAGGTATGGGATTTTAATTCCCAGGCTCCAAGCATTTGTAACCATGGCCTTCCATGTTCTGCTGCCTATCGGATCTCTGTTCATGACTTTGCTCCTCTTCCTTCCCTCCCCATTTGTCCTTGTTATGCTGCCTTCCTACCACTGCCTTTTCCTCTATGTCTGATTTAGGTGTTACTTTCAGCATCTTGCCTTCCTGCTCCCTCATTTCTGGCTTCTCTATCTTGTGGGGTTGACTGCTAGAGTGTTCCTGTGTCTGTTGCATTCCCTCCCCATTGGCTAGTTTAAACATCTGGCAAGGAAGCAATTAAACCATTCATTTAGGACTGCTTTCCCCATCCTGGACAGATGCAGCCCATCACTCAAGTACAGACGCATCGTTCCAGGTGAGTCCCCAGTTCCCAATGAAGACATACCCTTTCTTGCTGCACCAGCCCTTCAACCATGTGTTGAACCTTCTAATATGAGATTCCCATCCTTCCACCTGCTGTGGACCAGCACAAAAATCTGTAGGGGCTCTGGCTCCTCTTTATCCTCACCACAAGTGTGCATCCAAATTTATTTTCGGATGTATACTCCTATGTGGATCACTATTCCACAAGCACCATTATGACATAGAACCATTAATTCCCAGGTGGACAATGAACTCCACCCCTTCCTTTGCCACTGCCTTAGCAATCTCTCTGTATCCGTCCTCCTCCTCCAATCTGTGCCTCCTGAGAGTCACTGAACCTCTCTTTCTTCCCTTCTCTGCTTGCCCAAATTCATTCTCGGACAATAGGAGTTCCCCATCAGGAGTTACTTCTTATTCCTATGGGGTCCTTTTCCTCCTCCACTGAGTCTCCCTTTTGGAGGACACATCCTCCTTGGTCACAGCCTTGGGTTCCCTTGCAGAACTCTCCCATTCCTCCAAGACAGTGTGGTTCTTAAGCTGGACCCAATTAGGGGATGTGTCTACCCACTCCCTAAACCTTCCTTAGCCCACTGTAGTCCATCCTGCTGTCTGCCTGGGCAGTCATTGTTGCAGTGACTGGTGTCATGGTGGTCTCTGAGTGGGGATAAAGGTCTCCAGTACTCCTGCCAGCTCAGCCTGGAGACTGACCACCTCTGCCCTCAACCCAGAGGTTCCTGCATATGGCGCAGCACTGCAGTATCAGAATGTCCTCCTGAAGACTGCTGCTCCACACCCAGTGCACTGCACCATGCCCTGCATCATCTTTTTATCTGTCTGTATTCTCCATTATTGCTATCTAAACCCTCCTCCTGCTGTTAGCCTCTCAGGTTTACGTAAACTTTTTTTCTTCTACTTGCTTTCCTTTGTTTTTTTTTTCCTCCTCCCCTTCTTTGGATTAATGCTTTCTGTTTTGAGGCAGAAAGATGTGTTATACTATGGACACACACCCTATATAAGGAAGATGGGCCCTGGGGTGGGTGAATTGGGGAGAGGAGCACCTTGACTGCAAAAACAATTAGCCGAGGACCCCTCACTCTGCCTGAGGCTCTCAGTCCATTTGACTCCTAGGTGTGGTGCTGGCTCTCCACCACTAGCCCATCTGATTTCCTCTTCATCAGCATCTGCTGCTCAACTCTTCTGTGACCAGTTTTTAAAGCTCCCCAGTTGTAAATTCAAATGTCAGACCCCTTGCAGCTTCTCTCTCCTGATTGGCCTGTACCTTACCTACATCAGAGAGAACTACAATGGTCGTGAATAAAACAAAAAAGAATGCAAATCTCAAATAATCACAAAATTCTACCAATACCTTTGCCCCTTAATCAGCAAATAAGCCCTCAAAACATCCTAAATAGCACAGTGAGCACTAAGATTCCATTTTTCTTCCACCTGTTCAGGAGGTGGTAACATACAAGCAAAATGTTGAACATTAAAGGTCAAAATCTGCAAAAATAAAGTTATGAGTGAATGTTAAATAATTCAACATTTCTTCATAAGTTAGTTGTTTATTCACATTTTACCCCAAATGTTCAACACAGTTTTATGACCACTCCTGAGCATGACAAGTGTCATTTATAAACAAGCATTTGTCAATGCTGAATGTTGTCTTGCTGGTGTTGGCATTGGTAGTGCAGGAGTAAAGAGATGCATAATAGGAATGGCAGTGAAGTATGCAACCGACGTCAACCCCCCACTCTGCAGAGAGTGACAGGCATTGAGGTGTGCCTTTGGGTCATTGGCCATAACGCTCATGCCATTTCACGTCACCCTACTCTGCAGACTCTGATAAGTGTCACGTTGCACCTTGGGGTCATCAGACCTTACACTCAGCCCATTCCATGAGGAAGTACATTGAAATGGGTGGTATAGGAGAAAGGGTGAACTCTTGGGGCCGAAGAGGTCCAAGGCACACCTTGATGTCTGTCAGTGGCTGCAGGGTGGGGGTGGGGTGGGGAGCAATGGCGGAGTATTACAGCTGAAAATCCAAAGGCACACCTTTGATGCCTGTTACTCTGTACAGGTGTGGACCTTACGGTTAAAAACTCTAACGCCCTGGGTGTTTGTATTTGACTCCAAATTTTCAAAATGGCCTTTTTGTGACCCCACCCTCATGAAAGCATTTGGGACCTCTATTCATGAACAGTGGTGCTGTCAAGTTGTTAATCTGTCCAGAATGTTGATTTCCTACAGCAACTGTGCCATTCTGCACAACGTGTGAAAACACAGTTTGGCAGGATGTGAAAAAATGACAGCTGCACCATTCATAAGGAGGTGTGAAGAGATGTCAATTTTGAAAATCTGGAGTGTAAATATTAAAATTTTTGAAGTTATGAATGTGCATGAAAACTGCACAATGCATGCTCATAACACAGTAGTTTTTGAATTCTTTCACCAAATTTTTAACATAGGCATTTTGAGACTCTGCTCATGAACAGTGTTACTGAGTTTTCTTACTCTGCCCCAAACATTGTTTTCCTACAGAGACTGTGCCATTGTGCACGGATGTGCGAAAACATATTTCGATCAGGATGTGAAAATGACAGCTGTTCTGTTCATAAGAAGGTGTGAAAAATGGCAATGCTGAAAATCTGGAGTAAAAATATTAAAAATTCTTGAAGTTATGAGTGTGTGGAAACTGTGCATTGCACACCCATAACCTGTCATTTTGGAATTTTTCACCAAATTTGCAACATTGACTTTTAGGAGCCCACCCCTATAAAAGTGACACTGTCTTTTCATTACTTGGTCCCAAAAGGTGATTCTGCGCTAGACCATGAAATCACCTTTCAGGACCAAAGAACAAGATGATAGTGACTTAATTTCATGAGGTGGGGTCCCAAGAACCCATGTTGAACATTTGATGCCAAAATTCACAAAATGGCCATGATATGCACCAACGTTGAAAAACCCATTTATGCCATTATACAGCTTACCAGCATTTTCAGTTTGCGGTCAGCTTTGAAGAGTGCAGACGTGTTCCCGGTTCACTGAAGATCATCACGCCATACTCTGGAGGTAAGTATGGGCTGAGGGGGTGTGGGGAGGTGGTGCACAGAGGGTGGGTGTGGGTTGGGGGAGGGGCCACCAACAGTGCTGGACCATTTTCTACTTTACAGGTTTTAAAAAATTAAAACATCGTGGAAAGGTTTTCTCTTTTACAGGTACATTTGATATGCTGAGGTGGGCTCCAGTTTGCCACCTGCATGTTTTGAGGTGGGGAGGACTGGAGCCAACAGGGATTGGGTACCCCATCTGCAAATAAAAAGGGCAGAATTTGGAATGGGAGTAGAGACATGATGCTGAGGGATTGGGCTCCCCAGTCAACAAATGAACTGGGGAGGGGGCATGATGATGCCAACAGGGGAATTGGCACCTGGATGTCATCTTTTCTGGGGACTGTGAGAGGTGGACAGTGCCAGCCGCTGCCATGTTTATTGAAATGTTACACAGGGAAAGGCATGCCCTGCAATAGGGGTTGTCTCTCATTTAGCAGCTAAATTGTTTTAAGTTGTGGCATGCTTTTGCACTACTGTCATAGACAGCATGCAATCTAATTCATGCCATGGAGCCAAGCCTGAAAAAGCAGTGGCACCACACTACAACATGACCGCACCTCCAAAACCTGCTATTCCAAGTTATTTCAATATGTTGCTTGCACATGCCAAGACAACATAAAAATGGCAGAGACATCATTTTGTGCCAGAAATGTGAAAACATTTTGGGTAGGGTTTGAGAAATGACAGCTGTCACATTCCTGAGGTGATGTGAAAAAATGAGTATGTTAAAAATCTGAGTCAAACTACTAAAATTACCAGTTATGAGCGTGTGTTGAAAATGTCAATGTACTCTTGTACCTTTGTTGATCTTTAATATTTTACTCCAGATTTTCTTTTGCAATTCAGATTTTATTAAAGTTTCTATTACAGAGAATGAATCATGGTGGAGTACATAGCAAACCCCAAAGGGCAGACACAAAATACAAAATGATTCGCTCTCCCCCACCCTCCTGCCAGCAACCCACTACCCACCCGAACAACCCAGCACATCGGTACTCTTTGGCACAACACCAGAGAATATAACCTGGTAGTACTTAGGCCTGTAGTGCATAAAGAGTCTGCAGTGGCCCCAGATCTTGTCAAACGTTTCCAGTTTGTTGTATAGACTGGCAGTTGTCCTCTCTGTTCTGAGGTTCACCAGCAATTCCTGAAGCCATTCAACATAAGATGGTACCTCTGTGTCCTTCCAGTGCCTCAACACCAGCTTTTTAACAGACATCGATATCAATGCTATGTGATACCTCTTGTTCACCACGAAATAGAGGAGAAATCCCAAAGAGACATATTTGGGTGAACAATTCTGAGAGCCCTAAAGAGGATCAGCATGCTGATTAATCATGGTCCAAAGTGGGTGATTTTAGGACATCTCCAGAAAATATAAAGGAGGTCACCTTCTTGAAACTGGCATCTTGTGCAAGGGAAGACAACAGACCCAGTCTAGCAATCCTCTGCTGGAGAATAATAAATGTTATGCAAAATTTTGAATTACGTTAATCTAAGTCTGTCCTGCTTAAGGAACTTATGACAACTTTGCCACAAGAGAGACCAATCCATATCTCTACCCTGAAAGAGAGAGGCCCAAAAGGAGATGGGAGCGTAATTATCAGGATAAGCCCAGGTAAACAGAGCAGTATATATTGTAGATACAGCAAGAGACGAACCCACCAACTCCGTAAGGGTAGCCTGAAAACTGATATCAGGAGTAGGAGGGGGACTGGACCCATTACCTTAACCAGTAAGTGGCAAAATTGAAACATCTTAAAAATTACTGTGTGAGGTAACATAAACTTATGCATAATGCCAGCAGAAGAGCACCATTGACTATCGGATGACATGAAGTCATCTAGATGGCAGTTACTTATCTGAGGGATTCAACTAGGTGAGAGAAGCTTACTGTCCAGCAAAAAATTAGGATCGCCTATAACAGGTTGAGATAAATCCTTAAGATTTTTATACTTCAGAGAAGCGCATATTGAGTATGAACCTTGATTGAGACAGCAATAGGAGAGCTATGTAGAGATTCAGGTAAAGAACTAACCTTTGGTGTATAGCAACGCCTCAGAGAAAGGCCATGTTTTCTAATGGCAGCAGACTCTACGGCTAACCAAGTCAGGATATAAGTGCGGCCTCGGATTGTTGATCCACGGTCAGCCATCTGAGGTACTTATTGGCCTGACTGGCCCCAGTAATAAAGCCCAATATGGGAAAGTCTTAACCCTCCTTTAACCTTTGGAGCCGCTAACTTATGGAAAGCCATCCTAGCCTTATTTTTGCCCCATATTAAGGTAGAGATCATGCTATGCACTTTTTTAACCCAGGCCAGGGAGCCATATGTTTAGTATGTTAAGGGGTAGAATAAACGAGGCAATACATTCATTTTGATTAAGTTAATTCTGCCTCAAAGGGAGAGGGAAGTAGAGTCCTCTGGCGGAGGTCTAGATCTATTTTATGTACCAGTGCATCAATATTGAGTTGTCTGAGCCGTGCCGTGTTCCGAGTAAGGAGGAGCCCCAGATATTTAATATAATCGGACTTCCAAGTGAGCCCAAACTCAATAATATCCTGTTTGTGTACCCTGTGTTAAGAGGAAAAACACAGTCTTTCCTACATTGAGTTTATAATTCAAGACCTTACTGAAGTCATCTATTAACTTCAGAATAACAGGAATAGATGTGAGTGGATGGGTTACCTGTAGCAGAAGATCATCTGCATAGGCTGCCACTTTAACCACCTGCTCCCGAGAGAGATACCGAGATGCCTTGGGCACCAGACAGTCTCTGATTAGAGGCTCTAGGTAGATATTGAAGAGAAGGGGAATAAGGGACACCCTGTCTGGTACCTACATGTAATTTGAAGGGGTGGAGATAATCCCATTACATGAAATTCTAGCAGAAGGGAACTTGTACAGAGAGCTAACCCAATTCCGAATTTCATAGGAAAACCAAAAACTTCCGTCATAGCAAACAGGTAATCCCAATGGACTCTGTCTAACGCCTTCTCAGCATCCAACGAAATCAGGACCATTGGATGCGGAGCATCCTTGGATACTGAGAAGACATGAGACAGGGTCCTCAGATGATCCACAGAGGATCTACCTTTCATAAAGCCAACCTGATCTGCCCCTATTAAAAGGAAGTACTGCTCAAACGGTCGGCTAATAGTCTTGCCAGGATTTTAATGTCATGGTTAAGAAGGAGATCGGCCTGTAACTGGAGACCAGATCAGACGGCCTATCCGGCTTAGGCAACAAAACAATCAGCGCCTCAAAAAGGGAGGGTTTGATACTTGACCGAGAGAATAGCCTAAAAAGTGGCAGCAAAATGGGAATCAATTGCTTAGAGAAAGCTTTGTAAAGTTGGAGGTAAACCCTTCAGGGCCCAGTGATTTGTCGGATGGGAGATATTTAATTACCCTTTCAATCTCACCCTCAGAGACAGGAGACTCCAAATTTTTCTGCTGGAATTGTGAGAGAGCTGGCAATTGTAAATCACTCAGATATTCAAGAAGTCTCTCCTTAGATGGGAAATTAACCATGAGGCCATATAAATCCTGGAAATAATTTGTGAACTCCTCTGCTATCTCTGAGGGGAGACCTTAAGGAGTTATCTTTGGAGGAATGGACTGCAGGAATAAACTAGCAGATTCCTGTTGCTTAATATGCAGCACCAACATTTTGTCGGCCTTCTCACCTGATCAGTGCATACCGCTTTTGTTTCAAAATAGCAAATTGACTTGCTCCGATAACATTGCTAGGTCGCTTCTCTCAGTTTCGTTAATTCTTGTTTAAATACCTCAGAAAGGATGGAGAAGAACCATCTCCATGCCCCTAATCTGAGAGAGATCAGAGATCCGAGATGCCTCTCTTTTTCCTTTTCGATGTTAGGCCAATTATAATCCCCTTAAATATGCTTTACAAGCACCCCATATCATATCGGGCTTCTCCACGGAGTTAGAATTGGAGGCAATAAGCTGCTCTATTTGGGATATTATATATTGAACCATCTTTGGCTCCTTCAAAATTTGATTATTCAACTTCCACCTGCCCCTTTACTGGGCAGCGGCGCTTGGGTTATTTGGCAGGTGACCACAGAGTGATCCGACAGGGCCCTGAAACAATACTAGAACTTATGACCCCAGGTAATAAGGATTGAGAGATAAGAATATAATCAATCATCGAAGAAGTTGCGTGGACTGGAGAAACATAGGTATATTCCCTTGTACTAGGATATAATACATGCCATATCACAAAGACCTATAGAGTCCAACAGGTCCCTAAAAGTTCTTTATGCTGGGAAAGACCTTGATGGAATTGGCCTGACCTGTCAAGAGCCTGGTCAAAGATGAGATTGAAGTCACCCCTATAACCATAGGGATATCCAAAATGGAGTTAGGGCTTCTATTATCTGGACAAAAAACTGGGGAATCTACATTAGCCATAAATAACACCCAAAACAATATCCAAGGTATGCACTCTGCCTTTACAAACAAAATCTGCCAGAAGGATCCGTATAACTTGGAGAGGTTTAAACGGAACCGCCTATGCAAAAGATCATAACCCTCTGCTATGGGTTATGCCCTCCACCGCAAACAGCTGCCCAATTTGTTGCCATCTCATTTTGTCAGCCTCCTTATAAGCAAATGTGTCTCCTACAAAATTATAATTTCTGCCTTCAGATGGTTTATATGTTTCAGGATTTTATATTGCTTAGTCCTATGCCTTGCCCTTTAAAGTTCCAAGTGATAAAGTGGATATTTCTAACCATCACTCAAGATGCCAGTCAGACATCCCTAAAACACCACATGTATTTATGCTTCCCTCAATATTGCTCCAAATGAGATATCGCTGGGTTGTTCTATCTCTCCCCACCCCTACCATCACTAGATCCATCCCCAATCACCCCTCTGAACCCCCAGGCACCCCATAAACCCTGACCCCCCACACCCACCCCTTTTGCATGGTACATGATGATTGGCTAACTGAAAAGAATCTCTCCTCCAACCTTCCCACCCTCATGAACCAGAAAACCAAAACACTACCCCTTTATAATCAGAACACTCCATAGAGAGTAGTACCTCCATCTTTCTTATAGATTGTCATCAGTGCCAACTAGTGTATAGAAGTTGTTCATGCAAACCCGTAAAGAAAATAATTCTCCTTACAGAGTCCCATGAACCATGCTACTACCTAATTCACAGAGAATAAAGTGTGTGTAGTATTTGCATCAGACATGAAAATAGTAAACACAGACACCCTATTGTGGCGCAACCTCGAATAACGGAGGTGAACAGTCAAAATGTGGGCCATTACTGCCTGCTTTAGTATAGGAGAAACTTAGGGCCCCTGGCTGCTGTCCGATCAGGTTTCTGAGACCGGAGGCAGTAACCATCTTGCTTCAATAGTGGAAATTTGAAAAGGAGATGAGGAGTCCTCCATAAACAGCACTCAAGAAGGATGTTCAGAAGGGCAGACCAATGCCCCATACAGCGCACTATAAACTGGGTAACGCCATCTGTCTATGGCTGCAGAATCTCCTCCTAACATACAGGCTAGCCATTTTATCACCTAATGGCAACAGTGAATGAGAAAGAGAGGGAAACCTAGAGAAACCAGACCATGAAAATGAAACCAGAAAGGGACTGCAGCCACAGACAAATTGCATTGCAAACACAGAACTGAGGTTGCCTCCCAAACCTTGGGATCAAGACATCGCCTTGAAAAGGTAAATTGCCAGATCTGACAGAGTAAAATTTAACTTGAACATAGTAACCCTAGGTGAATATGAAACGAGACTAGACTAAACCAGAGTCAATATTATGAGAGTCCACAGAATTAAACAGTCCTGAGAGAGAAAACAGATCAGAAACGTGCTGTCCATTAATCTGTTAGCACGAAGACCCTTCTCGAGAGCTGCAGCTTGGAATTGAATAGCCAGATAATTAGTTTATGACCAACATAGTCCAAGAGACAAAGTAGAGGGATATAATTTGCATCAGCTGAATTACACCACCACTGAAAAACTTAGCATGGCTTCCCACACCAGGCCAACTCTCAAGCAGGCTTAAAAGATCAGGAAGTGGTTTCTTGAGCCCTGTGGTAGCCAACTCCATTTCCTCGTGGTCTCCCAGGAACCATTCAGGAAAACTTGAAATCTTGCAGGAAAACCCATACAAAACTTGATTTCATGACAAGCAACTTGAGGACAAGCTTGTGAAGCAGTGCACGTTTCTGGCACGTGCAGATAAAGGCAAATCTTAGCCACTCTTAGCTTTTTACCTTCCTATTGCAAATCGTGTGTTTCCTTGACCTTATATAGAAAATGCTGTCACTTCTGGAAGTTTAAGAGCGAAATATAAATGACCTGGGGGGCTCCAGCCGAGGAGGCGGGCGTGAGTGCCGTGAGCTCTTTCTATTGTGTAGCTCGCACCAAAGGGGAAGGACCTGCCACCATCTCCACCAACTTTCTGATAAACTTAATGGGTTCTGAGCCCTCTTCACCTTTGGGCAAACCAATGATAATCGCATTATTGCAGTGACTGCACCTCCAAATCTTCCACCTTGTCTCGATTTTCCAAGCCTTTGCCTCAGGGCCACAAGCTCCAGTTCTGCTTTATCCTGTTTCCTTTCAATGGAGCGTACAGTATACAAGCCTCATTATCAGCAATTTTCTAAAGAGATCCTCAAGGGTGCCGGAGATACCTTTTATTTCTCCTGCCATATTCTGCATTTCAGCCTTGAAAGGCTGAAACTCCTCTAGAAATCTCAAAGGGTGAGAAGATCAGTGTCAGGGTTCTCGGTAGTAGCAGGCAGTGAGGACTGCAGGGAGGATGCCCTGGCTTTCTTAGAGGCCTTCTCGAGCGTAGTGGGAGGTGTGTGTTTGGAAGCTATTTTCTGTATCTCTTCGGTCCATCGACTTCTTTTATCGAGGGCACAGTATGTTCAGGAAGATAACAGACAGGCAATCTGAGTGAAAACACAGTGAAACGGGTTTTAGCAATAATTAACAGGCGGTAGGTCAGAGCAAGCATAGAGGTGTCCTACCCAGCACACTGCATCATGTGACTCCTTTACTCCAGATTTTCAACATAGCCTTCTTATGGACCCACATAGTCTTCTTATGACCCCACCTCACGAACAAATGTGGAGAATATTTTCAAATAATGCCTGAAAGGTGATTTAATGCCACAAGTGTGAAAACAAATTTCAGCCAGGAAATATTATGTTTCTTCCAATTATTTAGGATTTGGGCAGCTTTTCCACCTTACAGGAAATTGCATTTATCTCATCACAAGGGCCATCAGAAATTAAAGGAATAATGCATGACAGGGTGTGGGTGGTGCTGGGATAACGCCACGCCTGGGGGTTGGGCGAGGCCATGGGCTGACTGCATCCAGTGCCACAGCTATGGCATTATCCCAGCATGACACACACCATGGAGTGTACTATTCCTATTATACAATAGATTTTTGTTATATATAAAATAAAAAAAATGTTAAAGAATGTTTTATTAGTGAGAAAACGAGTTTTGTTTCTTAAGAGGAGATGCAAAAAGAGCAAATATTAATGGTCCAAATGGTCATCCAAGTGGGTTCACAGTGAGGCTGAGACTAGACCTGTGGCATTATGCTGGGATAACGCATGAGTCCAGCCCCAAACTGACCAATCACAGTCCAAGATTTTTCTTGCCATTGTAAAATAAGGATTTTAAGTAAACTGAAATACGTGTAACTGTTATTAAATTTAATTCCATACCAGTTATCTTTTATATGATTACAATAATTCATCCAGATCAGTGTAGAAGTACAACTAAATGAAAACATGCATCATTCCTCTCCACCTCTCAAAGTCCCTCCCCAAACAATCTGCACCCAATCTAACCCCCACCCCTGTCTAAAGTGCCCATTTTTCACAAATAGGCTTTCATCTCCTGACCCCAGATCCATAATTGGGGAGGAAGAAGTAGTCCACTTTCAGGCTGACTCAGTGGATCCGGCTCCCTAACCTGCAGTGCACTGTATGCAAGTCATACTGTCATGTGGTCTCAGCTGCTTGACACCATGCATGCCTGAAAGAGGGCTAGAGGCAAAATTTGATGCAATGACTTTCAGGACCCTCTTTATGTGCCAAATATCATTTTTCTCCAAATTATCCACATTTTCAGAAAAGACTCTTTAGAACATAAATAAATGTAGGAGTTAAGAGTCCATTCCTTTTTGTCTGTGTGACACAGTAAGAGAACCAAAGAGGAGCTGGATGTGGTCCAGAAGACAAATGATGAGTTGCAGTGGTGAAATACTGGGATTATCAGCAGTAAAGGCAAGGTCCAATCTGTCAGTGTGATACAGTACTACCTATCAGAAGGTTCCATGGTGACAAAATAGTCTCATACCACTATCCAGAAATCCTTTGTCACTACTAGTTTTAAAGTTTGTTATCTTTTGATTCACTGTCTTTAAGTGTTACAAATATGCACTGTTGTATGCTGTTTCTTAAAGGGTCAATAGTCAGCAGTGGACAGAAAGTGCTGCAGATGTGTGTCTCCATAAGCCATTCAGCCTGCAGGTCTAGTGGTCAGCTAGTCAACTACAAGAAGACAAGCACATGGATAATTTCGATACTTTTCTCTTAAGATACTGACAGGCACAACTAGACATTTATTTATTTATTTGTAAAACAAAAACAAGGCACTGCATCAGCATGTGGTCCAAAAGCAAAACAAAATGGTTATATTAAATATGCATGAAAATAGAAAAGAGAGTTAAAAATTTATGTTTCAACCTTAGGTCTTCTTAGAAATATCTAAAGGAGAAAAAAACAAAGTTAGTGTAGAGGGAGGTAAAATGAGGGATACACATATATTTGGGAAAATGAAAGGGAGGCTCAGGGAGAAGAAGTGATAAATGGCAAGATTAAGAAAGAATCTGTGAAACAAAAAGGTGATGATGGGAAAGATAAAGCAAAATAGGGTGAAAGAGCTAGAGAAGTCCCCAGGTGAGGACTAATCAACAGGGCCTATTGAGAAGGCTGAAAGGTGACAAATGTGGGGGAAAGACAAAGATGGAGACCAATGGTGAAAATGAAAAAGGAATTAAATGTGTACAGATACAAACAGACTTTAGGGAAAATAAGGGGTGGGTGAAAGATGTTAGAAGAAAATAAGTATATCATTTAAATCAGAGGGCTGCTGGGAGCCAAGGTGGATGATCAGCTTGGCTTCCGTGTTTTCCTATGGTCAGGATCCCAGAAGCCCTTCTGAAGGAAACAAACAGAAAGGTCACTGACACTGTGGTCCATGGAGATAAAGTGGGATACAATAGGTTTAGCAGTGTCACCATTCCTAACTGCTCTGTAATGTTCCCTGAAATGGTCAGCAAGGTGCCTACCAGTCTCTCCGATGTAAATAGCTGTACACTTCCTGCAAAGAATACAATCTACCACATTACTGGACGTGCATAAGAACTCTTTGGTGATGTGAAAAACACCTGTAGGCCCACACATTTCAGTCACACTGGAAACAAATTTGCAGGTGTTAGCAGCGAGTCCTGTTGCAAGGTGTAGTACCTGGCAGGGAGGAACTGTTAGGAGTAGGTAGGCTGCTTTTAACCAGGAGATTCCACTTTTGTATGCTACATTTGCTGTGACCTATCATGCCTAATCTGATAACTCTTCTGAATTCTCTATGATGCTCCTTCATTTCATCTGCAGTACAAGTCACATTAAACTGTTCCTCAATGAGTTGTTTTAGCATTTCTGACTGAGTTGCTTAGTGTTGCTGGATCCAATACAAAGCCCTGTACAAACTGTTTCTTAATAGTTAAAACTCAGTTTTGCATTGCATTGTGACTGGACTGCTAATGCAACCAAATGAGATGCAAAACATTTTACAAACATTGCTCTTGAGCTGGTTAAGCACTGAAAAACAATGCAATAAGAGCTGCCAATGCATTGTCAATTGTAAAAATGCTAAACCAACTCATTGGTGGAACAGTTTAATGCGATTTGTACTGTATGTCTGCATTCCCTTCTCATATTTTGAAGTCTTCTCTTGAATTGTTTTCTGCCATTTGCTCAAAGACCAAACTCTACAGTCACTTACAGTTTCTTTCCAAATGCATACCTGGGTATTATTCCTAAAGGTTTCTGTTTGAAATTCCATCCTTGTTCATTTGGGTCAGAGATACGTTTCCTCCACTAATAAACTTTTGAAAACTTTCTGTAGGAAACTTATCACAAACACCATTCTCTCCATTAAAACACAGCTGATCTCTGTGGACAAAACCATTCAAAGGTAAAAGGATTTCCTGCAGCAAGCGGCTCCACATAATCCTCCTTTCAGTAAAGAAAACTACACCCTCATATCCTCCTTTGTTTCCCTGTCAATAAATAGCTCTTTTCATGTAGCTATTAGGATGTATGAAAATGCTTTAATCTGTTTTACAGTTCATACTAGGCCATGTGACTGCCCTGGAGTCTCCATTTCTTGGCTGTTAATCACATTGTCCCTGAGAACTGCATTAGCTTATGAGAACATGGTGTCAGATCACCCATTTATACCATGTATCTATATGCCAAAAGAACAAATACCTAGCAAAAACTCTCTGGAAACTCATAAACTGAGTGAAGTTTAAAGGAAAAAAACTGCATTATAACTCAGGTGGTTTGCAAAGCTCACTGAAGGTAAATGTGGTATTTCACAGCTTTTTGCTACTTGTTTCTTGCAAGTTAATTAAGCAGGCAGGCATACTGGGGAGTTTAAGGGTGATTATGCATCATGTTCTCATATGCTAATACAGCTCTCAGGGACAATGAGATTTCAACAGCCATGAAATGGAGACTCCCAGGGCAGTCACAGTACCCACTATGAACTGTAAAACAGACTAAAGCATTTGCATATATCCTTAACAGCTACATGAAAAGAGTTGTCTACTGACATGGAAACACATAACATTTAGAATATATGAGGTGTAGTTTTCCTTAAGCACTGCATCCATAACCTTAACTCCACTCTCTTCAGTTCCTCAAGGACACCAAATCTGCAAAACTCCAGTCTCTCACCCAGCAGATCAGCAACTGACATGAGCCCTCACGTCAGACACAACCTAACAATTTGGTATTTTGTATTCCTCAGACCTTCCCCTGACACAAGATGAGCAATAACTCCTTAGTAAAGGTCTCTCTTTGCGCCCACCCAGATATCTTGATGCACCCCAGGTTCAAGTTGATCTGCAGTGCTTCTATCATAGTATATGCATTACAGCTCATTTTCTAATGAGACTCCTCTTCCCACAGATGGTGACAGTATCACCAGAACAATCAACTATATCAATCCCCAGCGAAGCTCATGGACACCCTCCAGGACATTTTGTTGCTGTTGATTATTTTCTTAACCAATGCATGGAAAACACCACCAACTTCAGTCTTACGTTGCAGTCACAACCAATCCAACCTGACACCTGGTGAGCTTGCAGCCCTCAGATCTCTGCAATTTAGGAATGACATTGTTATCAAACCAGATGATAAAGAAGGTGCTGTTGTGGTCTGGCAAAGGGCTATACATCACTGAAGCCAAATAGGAACTCTCTGACACCAGGTTTTATTCTTCTCTTCCACAGGACCCCACTGCTGACTATCAGGCTGAGGTCACCACCACAATACCTCTGCTATTGAAAATAAAGAGCTCCCTGCTTCTGCTAAGAGACTCATATTTCAGCATCTCCAGACATCCAGGTTTTATCTCCTTTCCAAAATCCACAAAACAGGCAACCTGATCATCCTATTGTGTCTGCCTGCTCCTGCACATACCACATATCTGCATTTTGGACAGCCTCATGAGACCCCTCCTTGAGTCCCTGCCTCCTGTGTTAAAGACACTAACCATGCTCTCCAGTTATTTGACAGGTTCAGATTCAGTGACTCTCATCAGCTCACCTTCACCATGGACATCAAATCTCTCTGCACATTGATCCCCATGATGATGGTCTGACAGCTTTGCAGCATTTCTTGAATATGCAGGTCATACAGCAGCCACCCACACACACACTAACTCACCTGGCAGAATTTGTTACACTCAATGCTTTTTCTTTTAATAACAGTGCTTTTCAGCAGGTCAGTGAGTTGCCTTGGGTACCAAGATGGGTCCCAGCTTTGCTAATCTGTTTGTGGGTTAGGTAGAGGAACTGCTTTTTCTCTCATTCACAAGAACTGTGCCTGAACTCTACAAATGCTACATAGATGACTGTGTGGGGCCACGTTCTGCTCCAAGGAGACCCTTCAATTCTTATTTGACAAGTTTACTATGGCCCATCCTTCTCTTCAGTACACTGTTGAAGTATCCTCCTCTACCTTACCTTTTCTGGATCTCCAACTGTCAGTATAGAACACTGGTCTGAAGACATCTGTTTATTACAAACCCACTAACTCTCACAGTTTCCTCCTCTACAGCTCCTTCCATCCTAAACATGTCAAGAATGGCCTGCTTTATTCATAGTTTCATAGACTTCGCAGGTTATGCAGTGAAGAGGATGATTTTGCTGAGCAGACCCAAATAATGCAGTTTTTATCAACATGGGATACCCTAAAAGCACAGTGGATGGAGCACTCTGGGGAGGCACACTGAGCCATGGCTTGTTTCCAGGTGCAACCTGGGGGAAGGAAGAGGAGTATGTGTTCAGATGCAAACTATCTTACAGAACCAGATTAAGCTGTAGAGATTTTAGTGAACATAGAGACATGAAAGAACCTGATGCTGGGCATCAGTATATATGTCTGAAAAGCTTTTAAAGTGGGGCAATTTCAAATATCAGTCACTGAGACAAACATTGGTATAACCAAGGGGCCAGGGAGTTCTAAATCTAAAACCTTTGGTTAACAAGGAAAATGTTCAAATTCACCACATTGGCTACCCTTAGTCCTTCTACCCACCAATGTATTTCTCTACATATCGTACATTTCAACAAAGAGCTAGAACATGAAGAAGAATCAGCATTTATATAGCTGTTTTCATACACATTGTGTCTTTACAAGTAATGCTAGACTGGTAGTGAAGTGAATGAATGTGTAGTGGCAGACATTTTCACATCAACACCCACACACAGCCTTGGACAATGGCATGAAACAGTTTTATGGGATGGGGAATATTGGCCAGGACACTGAGGAAAATACCTTACTCTTGCAAAGAGTGCCTTGAGTTCTTTACGTTCTCCTGGACACCCACCAGGACAGAACTGGAGATGGGTAGAAGGGATCTCAGTTTAATAGCTCATCTGAAGGACAGCATCCCCCTCACGCAGTACTGAACTCAAGTAACAGCATTTAAGGTATGAGCTCAGTCTCATTGTGGGACTAGAACTCATGAGCTTCTATCACAAAGGTGGATATGCTACCAACTGAGCCACTACTACACCACTAAGTTTTAACATCATAACATAGTACTGTAATATAATAACATAAAGGACTTTGGGTATGTCTTGTGCACCCATTCTGCCACATGGCAGTGACTACAATATACCTAGTCTGCATACTGATACATCCAAGCTTAATAGCAAGAGTGTTAACCATGCTCATGTTGTATAACCTTCAGTTCAAGTCTCCATCAAGAATGAGTCCAGTCCTGCTTTGGAGGAAAAGGCATTCAAAGAGAGCTGGATGCCTACCTGTAGTTGAAGGAACTGTAAGGTATAACCACTGGGACTGAGTGGGTGGTGAGGAGAGGATAGAAAGGCAATTCCCCATTCTGTCCTAACCTATAAAACATAATATACAGTGGTAGTGAAATGATGCAGAATATCCAGATATATCAAGATATAACAGAAGAAATGCCCTGTCATTTTATTTGAGTTATAGGACCTTGCTTTATATTTCAAATATGCAGTACATTTGTCATGAGGCTTTCACTGTAATGTAATGTACTGAAATTCTGAGCAGACTCATGCTTAATGTAAAACTTAAGAGATCCTCTTTTATTAACTGGCAGCTAAGGGGCCAAGGAGCAGCTGGACAAGGCAGAGACTGGGAATTATGGGTCCCAGAGGTGTGATACAGGGGCTCTTTGACACCAGATGCCAGGTCTGACCCATCAGTGTGACACATGTCCAAAAATCTATCAGCTTTGGTTAAAGAAGGATGGAATCAGTTATGGTCAGGGTACCAAATCTGCAAACTAAAATCATGACAAGCATCTTAACATTCCCAGCAATGACATCTAGAACCACCTTTACCTTCCAAATAATATACAGTATCTTCTCCAAATGGCATACATTGCTTGAATGAGTAGCTACTAATCTTTTACTATTGCAGAGGTTCAGGGTTCATCATTTAGTACCTTGGAGTAATCTGGCTCAAAGTTACAATGAATGGTCCAAAATGGAATTGCATAATATGATTGGAGATACAGGACATTTGTGGTGCCAGACACCAGGTTTAACCCATTAATGTGAAAAATCCCTCAGAAGCAACCTACGGAGGATATGTCTGATGAAACTTACTTTGACATTGGTGGAGAGTACATTATTTGGGGACCAGAGGAGCCAAACTGGAATTAAACATACACAGTTATTTTGCACAGCAGCTCTGTATCTGCAGAACTGCATAGGTCCATCTGGGATGGCACTAGTTCAGAATGTTGAGAGTCACAACAGCATGGTCAAGGGCTGTACTGCACAAATGGTGCCAACAACAACAGCATCCATGCAAAACACTGTCCCAAATAACAGTGCCAATGGGAGCAGTTCAAAACATACAGAAGACCACTACCATGGTGAACTAAATCATGAAATGTATGTTTTGAAGAGGACTCTACCCACCCCCTGACATGGGGGCTTCGACCTCCACCTCCACATCTTTTTATAATCAACTCTGTGGGGTGGATCTCTGGGATGGGAAGAACCACAGGGGTGGGAGGAATTAAGTAGAAGGAACAGTCGGGGAAAAATATAACACTTGGTGGGGACAAACAAAATTGAGGAACAAAAATTATAAGCCCACAACCCAAGAGACCAGGAACAGAACCCATATCTCAGGTCTCCTCTACTCTGGAAGTGAGTGTCTAGCCTCTCCACCACAGGAGCAGCTTGACCAGGCACTTCACTTCCAGCTACTTGACTCTCCCATATGCCTTCACAGCTAAAGGGGTAGAGGTAACTGATGTGCCCTATTCTAGCCTTGTCGCTGTGAAGACTTATAGAGGTATTGGAAGCACTGTTCTAGACAATGCTATTCATGAAACACTATTCTAACCAGTTAGACATGAGGACAAGTGGCTTTATTTTGTCACTGTTCAGGTCCATCACACCCACCCTTCTCTATTGAAATACTCACATACTGTTCATCAGCTGTCAGAGCTCCCATGAGCTGTCAGAAGTGCTCTGAACATCTGACCTATCATTACATCTGATCACACCGTCTCTCTAAGGATCTTACTGCAGACACTCAACAAAATGTCAGATGCATGTTGAATTAATTATTTTTTGCAATCTCAAGACTTGAAAGAGTAACTATCATCTAAAACTGAATCATACTTTGAGCTAAACACATCAGAGGTCTTGGATCATGTTATTTGGGATGCTTTTAAAGCACATGTGTGGCGGACGCATTATAAGCTAGTCATCCCATAAAATGAACGGAAGGCATCAGGAATGAATACAACTAGAGAAGAGCTAAAAGTTAGAGAGTCCTCTGCTATACTAAATTTACATCTTGCTCTGCATTCTCTTGCTAAATTTAAAATCTCAACATAAAATTTCAATTTAGTTCTGCTACATTGGTTGAGTGGGTCTTACGTTGTTCGTTAGAGTGCTGTCAAATGCCACATCTATAGGCAAGAAACTGTTAGGGTATTAGTTTTGTGTGCATACAGTATAAGGTGTTACTGGTTAGGAGAACTGGGGTAGCTAAAGGTGTCTGTGAGCTAACAGTGGGCAGTAGGGGATTTTAGTTTTATTTTGTGGCAGGGTTTTCAGTCGGTGGCAGTATGTGTGGAGGTCTTGGGCCCCTAAGTTCAGTTACTCCCATCCCAGCTACTTGACCTTCATTGTTTTGAAGACCCCACTGGCAGTGGTGGTATATAGGTGCTGCAAGGAGGTGGGCATTGTAAGGAGGTGGGATGGTAGGTGGTGGGAGCAGGGACTAGTAATGGGGTTGGGCACTATGGGGCTAGTGCAGACCAGGAGGTGCCAAGGGTGAAATGGGACATAGAGAGAGGTCAGACTTGGTTGGTGCCCATACCCAGGACTCCCAAAGGATCATGCGGGCAGGTAGCCAGTAGGTCAGCAGCCTCCATTCATTTCCTGTGGGCAGTGCTTTACTATGACAGATCAATGAAGAACAAGACTGCCATTATGGCAGATTTGATACATTGTTCTTCACTTGATCTAACTTGTATCATGGAGACCTGGCTGAGTGATAATGCTGGTGCAGTATTGAAAGCAATGATCTCAGCCAGATTCTCCATGGTAAATTACCCACAGATGAATTTCAGTGGTGGTGGCCATTTGTTTTAGATCTGAGTTGAACTTTAGTGTGCAATGAGTAGGGGAATCTTTTTCTCTAAATGTGGTGGTGCATGGGGAAGATTGCAGGATCCTTCAAGTGTTCCAGCCGTTGGGGCATGCCTCAGAAGCAACCTACTGGGGATATTTCTGTTGAAAGTTACTTTTACATGGTAGAGAGTACAGTATTTAGGGATCAGAGGGGGCCAAACTTGATTTTTTTACATATGTTCTCACTGACTGCACAGTTTTCATTTCAAGACCTCCCCAATGCCTAACTTGTGATAACGAGTGACATCGAAAAAAAGTACTACATCTACAAACCAAAAGCGGTATGTGACATATGAGCTCATGTATAGAGTGATTATGATAACATGATATATTAAATGTAGAATGTGGTTTGTGCAGTTGTCATAGAACATTTTTAAAGCTGCTTAAGCAGTTAAACTCTTTTAATGGATATGGCGAGTCTTCATAGGCTTAAATAATTTTTGCAGAAAGTGTTTTAAGCTTTTTGTAAATTACATTCTGTTTAAGATAAAATAGCAAGCATCAAGCAGTTTCATCCACATTAAGGTTCACTTTATGCCATTAATCACACTGGGATCCATTCTCATACACACTGCAGGCACTCTCAAAGGAGGTGTATGTATGCCTTGGTGCTCTGCATCTGAAGAGTCACAGAACTCAGACCATATTCACTGACCCAAGCCACACATCACCAGTGCTGCCCCCACCACATAGCCGTGTGGAGGCATGGTGGATCCAGCACAGCGATCGATCTCAGCCATCCAGTTAGAAAGCCTGGCCACTGTGTTAGTGATCCCCACTCATCATGGTGCTGAGGGATTGTGGTGTACAGCCAGTCCACCAGGACCAGTGCATCCCTTAAATGATCGCTCTTCAGCCCATTACCATGGACATGTATCCTGCCCTCCGGTATGCACTGAGGGCTGGGTAGCAGGTTGGGGTCAGTTTGATGTCCATTGCCCAGTGTGACCAGCAGGAGGGTTGCATAAGCAGCTAAGGAAGCATCCCTGCTTGCAGCTGGAGCCCCTTTGCTGACATCCCAGTCATGAAACATCTGTGCTGTGCATGGTGTGTAGCTGTAGCATGTCCCCATCCACCCTTCTCACCAGGCTGTGCACATAGCCGGGCCTGGTGCAGGTTGAGAATGTGGAAGTGGTGTGGATTTTTACACATGTGCAAGGTTTCCACAGCACCTCCACTGTGCAGTAGATTTTCATAAATGAAGCCTACATGACATGTATCTGAGTCATGTAGGCTTTTGTGAATAGAGGCCATTGTGAACATTTCATCTTCCCCTATCCAGCCCCAGCATTCCTTACTTTCACCAACTTTGCCTGCAAAAGAGTTGGAAGATGATAAATAACTATCCACTCTCAAATCTTCCTTAGTTTCACTGGCTTTGCTTGGGAATGATTTGGAAGACAGTAAATGTTGTAGACAGCTCAAAAACACACAGTAATTCTACACAGTAGCTTTGTATCTGCAGAACTGTATAGGTCCATGTGGACCAGTGGCTTTATTTTATCACTTTTCAGTTCCATCACAACAACCCTTCTCTACTGAAATATGCTGCTCATCAGCTGTCAGAGCTCCATGAGCTGTCAGAATTGGACATCTGACCTGTCTTTACATCTGATCACGCCTCAGTCCCATTGAGAATCTTGGTGACATAGATACTCAGAAAATGCCAAGATGGCAAATTAATCCATTTCTTTTGCAATGTCAACATTTCAAAGAGTGGCTGACATCTGAAATTGAGTCATACTTTGAAACTGAGTCACTCAGTACATTAATCTTAACACTACATCTGAGGTCTTGGATTATATTGTCTGGGATGCTTTTAAAGTATATGTGTGGAGCGCATTGTAAGTTATTCTTCCCATATAAATAAAGACATCAGGAATGAACACAACTTGAGAAAGAGCTAAAGTCAGAGGAAGCCCTCTACTATGCTAACTGCAGATCCTGCTGTGGATTCTCATGCTAAATTTAACATTTTACTTAATTCTGCTGTGTTGGGTGAGTGGGTCATACATAGTTGGTTGAGTACCATTGAATGCCAAAGGTATGGGTAGGAAACTGTTAGGGTGTTAGTTTTGTGTGTGTATGTGTGTATATGAAGTGTGATTGGTTAGGAGAACAGGGGTAGTGGGAGGTGTGTCTGTGAGCTAATAGTGGGCAGTGTGGGATTTTAGATTTTGTTGTGTGATAGGGTTTTAGTCAGTGGTAGTATGTATGGAGGGTCTCAGGTCCCTTGGTTTAGTTACCGCCCATCAAGCTGCTTGATCTTCACCCTTTGAAGACACCCTGCCAGTGATGTCATATAGGCACTGCAGGGAGGTGGGTATTTTGAGGAGGCAGGATAGTAGGTGATGGGGAGCAGGAATTAGTAATGGGGTGGGGCACTATAGGACTAGTGCAGACCAGGAGGTCACAGGGATGAAAGGGGACTTAGAGAGGTTGACATGGTTGTTTCCCATACCTAGGACTCCCAATGAACCAAGTGGACAGGTAGCCAGTGGACAAGCAGTCTCCATTCATCCCCTGCAGGTGGTGCTTTACTATGCCAGATCAATGAGGAACAAGACTGCCATTATGGCAGATTTAATATCTTGTTCTCTGCTTGATCTGACTTGCATCACAAAGACCTGACTGAGTGACAATGCTGGTCGGGTCTTGTAAGTGATGGTCCCAGCCAGATTCTCCATATTTCACTGCCCACAGAAGGATCATGAAATGAGGGATCATTTGTTTTAGATCTGAGTTTTACTTTACTGTGCACCCAGTGAGGAAACTCTTCGCCTGAATGTGTGAACTTGCGTAGAGATGCAGGTGCAGGTTGTAGGATCCTTCTTGTGTACCGATCTCTGGGACATGCCTCAAAAGCAACCTACTGGAGATATTTCCAGTGAAAGTTACATTGACATAAGTAGAAGTACAGTATTTAGGTATCAGAGGAGCCAAACAGGATTTTTAAATCTATTCTCACCAACTGCTACAGTTTTCATTTCAAGGCCTCCCAGATGCCGAATTAGCGTAATCTGCAATAATGAGTGACACCAAATGAAAGTACCAACTCTACAAATGAAAAGGTATATGACATATATGCTCATGCATACAGTGCTTACGATAAATGACATGGCAAATGTGTAATGTGGTGTGTGCAGTTATTATAGAACAACTTTTAAAGTGCTTGAGAAAACACTTTTAATGGAAGTGGCTAGTCTTCATAGGGTTTAACAATGTTATTGCAATGAGAGTTTTTAAACTTTTTTAATTCTAGTTCTAGTCAAGACAATTTGGCAAGCATCTAGCAGTTTAGTCCACATTAAGGTTCATTTTATGCCTTTAATCACACTTGGCTCCATTCTCATACATGATGCAAATACATTCAAAGGACCATACCTGTGCCACAGTGCTCCACACCAGCAGTGCCATAGAACTCAAACTATATTCATGGAGCTGCACCACATCACCAGTGCATCCCCACCCACATAGCAGGGTGGGAGAATGGTTGCACAGGCATGGCAATCAACCAGGGCCAACCAATCTGATGACCCCAACACTGTATGAGTGGATCCCTGCTCCACACAGTGTGGTGGGATTGTGGGATATAGCTAGTCCTCCAGGAATTGGTGTATCCTTTTGAAGTGATAGGCTGTTCAGCCTGTGTTTACAGACATACCTCCAGCCCTCCTGGTATGCTCCAAGGGCCAGAGTTAGCATGTTGGAGAAGTAGTGCTATGTCCTCTGCCCTGCATGGCCAGCAGAAGGAGGTGTGTAAGCAGCTATGGAAGCATTCCTGCTTGCATAGCTGGAGCCCCCACCAGTGACACCCTGGACAAAGAACTTCTCTGCTGTGCATAGTGTGTAGCTGTGATATGCCCTATCTACCCTCCCCACTGGGCTGTGGACATAGCTGGCACCTGGTGCAGGTCAAGGGTGTGGAAATGATGCAGAACACCCATCATACATGCATAGTGTTTCCTCGCCATCTCCACTATGTGGTGGCTTTCCAGTAATGAAGTATATGTGCCACATATCTGGGGCACGAGGGTTGTGTGAGTAGATGTCACAGAACATTTCATCTCCCCACCCAATTCCTAATCTTCCTTACTTTCAACAGCTTTGCCTGCAAAAGATTCGGAACATAATAAATCACTGATCCATTACCTAATCTTCCTTACTTTCACCAGCATTGCCTGTAAAGACTTGGAAGACAATAAATGGTACAGCCAGCTCAAAACACACAGTAATTTTACACAGCAGCTATAGTATGTATCTGCAGAACTGTATAGGTTTCTGTGTGCCAGTGGCTTTATTTTATCACCCTTCAGTTCCATCACACCCACCCTTATCTATTGAAATCTAAATATTCTGCTCATCCACTGTAAGAGCTCCATGAGCTGTCAAAGTGATCCGATCATCTGACCTATCATTATATTCTGATCATCTCCTGGTTTCACTAAGGATCTTGATGGCACAGACACTTAGCAAAATGCCAAGATGGCAAATTAATCCTTTTTCTTTTGCAATCTCAAGTCTTCAAAGAGAGGATAGCATCTGAAACTGAGTCATACATTGAGCTGAACACTACATCTGAAGTCTTGAATCCTATTGTCTGGGTTACTTTTAAAGCATATGTGCAGGAACATATTACAAGCTATTCATCCCATATAAATAAACAAAGGCATTAGGAATGAACACACCTAAAGAAGGAATTAAAGTCAGGGAAGCCCACTGCTATGCTAAATGTACATCCTGCTCTGTATTCTCTTGCTAAATTTAAAATTATAACTTAATTCTGTTATACTGGATGAGTGAGTCTTACATCATTGGAGTACTGTCAAATGCTGAGTGTTTGGGTTGGAAAGTGTTAGAGTATTAGTTTTGTGCATGTACAGTATATAAGATGTGACTGGTTAGGAAAACTACGGTGGCTAGAGGTGTGTCTGTGAGCTTATAGTGGGCACTGTGGGATTTTGGCTTTACTGTGTGTGTGTGTGTGTGTGTGTGTGTGTGGGAGGAGGGTTTAGTTAGTGGTAATATGTGTGGAATGTATTAGGCACTTAGAATTGTTACTCCCATCCCAGATGCTTGTCCTCCACCCATTGGAGACCCACTGCCAGCAGTGATGTATAGGTGCTGCAGGGAGGTGGGTAATGTAAGGCAGCAGTATGGCAGGTGGTGGGAGAAGGGAGTACTAATGGGGCACTACAGAGCTGGTGCAGACCAGGAGGTGCTCAGGGACAAATATGACTTAGAGAGCCAAGCATATTTGGTGCTCATACCCAGGGCTCCCAGCAGACCAAGTGGGCAGGTAGCCAACAGGCCAGCAGCATCCATTCTTGCCCTGTGGGCAGTGCTTCAATGCCAAATCAATGAGAAACAAGACTGCCATTATGGCAGATTTAATGTCTTGTTAGTCACTTGATTGACTTGAATCATGAAGACCTGGCTGAGTGGGGCCTGATCCTGTCTTAGAGGCAGTGGTCCCAGCAAGATTAACTGCCATGTAGGGATCATGGGGGCATTTGTTTTAGATCCATGTTAAACTGTATTGTGCACCCAATAGGAGAAGCTCTTCTGTCTGAATGTGTGGCCACATGTGGGGCTCCAGGAGCAGGCTGCAGAATTTCTTGTGTACCAGCTCCAGGCATGAGAAGATTTCCTGCAAGAAATTGTAGATTTCATCAAAGAAAGGGTATTGGAATCACCCATATGCTTGATTCTGGGAGATTGCATTGCCCAGCTTAGACTCTGCAAATTCTAAAATCACTGAAATTTTTCTAAATTTTGGACTCGCACAGAATTTTCCAAAATTCTGACATTGGTGAAACCGAATCTCCCAAATGTTTTTGGCAAATTTTTGCCACATTCCATGACATTTTCTGGCTGAATTGCTCAGTAATACAGTATAACCCTGATTATCCAAAACCCAATGATCTAAATCTTCTGATTATCCCAAACAGTCCTATGTCCCCACAGTCAAATGATATTTTGCTCAGGTCAGAATAATCATGGTTGACAGAATAATTAAGTTATCACGGACCACACTAATCTCAAAATTGCTTGTAAACAATGCTGAGTTAGAAATCCCTTTTATCAATCACCCTGTTAGTAATCACCCTGATGCTTCAGTGCCTAGTAAACGAATCCACACCAGGCTTGTTAGCTAATTAACATCTGTTAAATTAATTCTGTTGAGAGTCAGTGTGAATCTGTGTTGCAGTTACATTCTGTCATGGTCATGGCTGGAAAACGCAAGTGTTGTGTCTTAGACATAGAGGCTAAGCTATGAGTTCTGCAGTGCTTGGACAGCAGAGAAAAGATTGGAACAATTGCCAAGAAATTCAGCATTGGCAATGCTACAGTTTCGATATCTGGATGGCCAGAGATAAACTCAGGGAACAGGTAGCCATTATGGATTTTCCTTATGGACCTAGCAAGAGAAAAAAGCATGAAAGGTTGTAAGGATGAGCATTTTGACAGAGCACTTTATTTGTGGTTCATACAGAACAGAGCGAAAGGTGTCCCCTATCTGGCCCCATTTTAAAACAGAAAGCCATATCTTTTCACAACAACGTGAATGGCACATGACAACTGTTCACAGCAAGTGAAGGCTGGCTAAATCATTTTAAAAGAGGACATAGAATAAGTCAACTGTCTGTGGCAGGTGAATTGTTATCAGCAGTTAATGATAGCATTGCCCTTTTCTTCAGAAACCCATCAGAGTTAATGTCAGCTGAACAGCTTACTGCTGCACAAATTTACAATGCGGATGAGACTGGGGCTTATTGAAAGATGCTGCATGAGAAAACACTTGCTGCCTGGTCAGAAAAATGTGCCCCAGTTCAAGAAAAATAAGGAAAGATTAACTGTGCTGGGATGTACAAACCACCACCGGTCCCACCATTTAAAACTGCTTGTGATTAGTAAGTCCACGAGTCCACGGTGCTTTAAGCACACTAACATGTTTACTTTGCCTGTGCTACATGGCACAGAGCAATGCCTGGATGAATTCAAACATTTTAAAACTTGGTTCCACAATGACTTTGTGCCCACTGCTCAATTGCATTTGCGTTCTTTAAACTTACCACCCAAAGCTATACCTCTTGATTGACAATGCTGATCGCCCCTGATCTTGAACAACCAACACCAGCAGATGGAGGTGTGCAATGTATGTTTTTGCCAGCAAACCCAACTTCTAAGTTTGAGCCAATGGGTCAGGGCATCCTAGAAACACTCAAGAAATTGTACAGAGGCAAACTTCTGTCTACCATCCTTGCTGATAAAAATGATGAGCTGATGCTAACTGATGCCATAAAAATGAACAATGAAAGATGCCTGTTACCTTTTGGGGGGTGTGGTCTGAGGTGAGACCAGAGACTATCAGTCCACTGCTGGGAGAAATCAGAGGTGCCAACAGAGCCTGTAGGTAATCCTGTGTTGGTTCTGCAGGAGCCGGAGGCAAATGAGGAGTTACACCATGCACAGCAGATAGAGTGCTCAACTGAGGCTGTGCAGGAATGGGTCAAATGTGATATAGATGATGACAGATACGGTGAGCTGACCGACGATTATATCATTGCCATGAGGACCATGAAGTGACAAGGGAGGACAAAGATGAGGAGACAGGAGACCAAGCAACCGGGACTGTGCAGGAACCAATGGCATCTGAAGCCGTGGACACATTTGAGAAATGTTTGATTTGGCTAGAAGCAAAGAAAACACTGATTGCCTGCACACTCTGCTTCTTAGAAAACTCAGGCTACGCAGTAGAGAAACTGAACAAAGCTAAGAAGCACAGTGAAATTACAATGTTTTTCAGTGTCCGTAGCCTGAGATTGAACTTTCAAGTGCTTTTAACTTACAGTGATTTTAACTCAGTTTTTTTCATGTTAATAAAAGTAATGCTCAGTACTGTATGAATTTTAAAATTGCTCAGTAAACATTTATAAATCAATATAAACACTGTAGAATACTGGCTTTTGTGGTATTCAGGAACAATGGAATGGGGTGGTCTTAAGCTATCTGATTTACACCACTCTTCTGGTTAACTGAAACCGATTACCCAAATGTTTTTATGTCCCCGTGCATTTTGGATTATCGGGTTGTACTGTACATATGAACTACAGACTGACATTTCTGAGGAATTCCATTCCTCAGTTTAATACTTGATCTGCAATACATGTAATTATTCCACAGTTCACTGATCCATTCTGCAGAAAGGAGTATCCTAAAAGGGATCCAGCTGCTAAGGAGGGTCTCCTTCAAAAGCTAGTCACATTTAGCAAGACTTGTGACTTAAAAGACCTACTAACTGCTAATCATTTAAGTCCTACCCTAACAGACAGACCATAGTTAAATTGGCTCCTGAACAAAACAAAGTTGTTGTTTTAAAGGTGGCACTTGTCCCAGGTGTAAGTTTGCACAGCAAGGTAAATATTTCAGCAAAGAGGGCACTACTGTTTAAGTCTGTGAATATATCACATGCGCTATGACATTTGTAGTTTAGGATCTGGTGCTTATGCTGATACAAAGCACTTAAACAGTAGACAAAGTCCACAGTACCCATAACTGGCTGTTTTAAAGATGCATCTTAGGCACCCTCAAGAATCCTGTGCTAGCCTTTTGGGGCTCCATACACAGAGGCTTACTTGCACACAACCACACACATCTTACCGGCAATATCAGGACTAACTTTAATCAGCCACGTCTTTCACCTATTGACTCAGCAGGGAATGAAAATGAGCTTATGAACCAGTATTAGGCAGGCAGAGTTTGCATGGGCATACTGACACGAGTAACAGGTGTGGATGCAGGTGACATTTGTCTGCAACAGCTCAAAATGAATAACTCTCTGTCACCTTGCAATAAAACTACATAGTTGGTGAATCTCATTGGGCCTAAACCAGTCACTTGCAGGGTGTTTTGGAGACACACCAATGGTAAGCGAGGCAGTTACAGTATGTGAATCAAGTGGGTGGCAGTGATAAGAACAAAAACAAGGTGCTGTATCAGCATGTGATCTGAAAATAAAACAAAATGTCCTATTAAATGCAGGCTGAAAATAGAAAATAGAGTTAAAATTGATGTTTCAACCTTGGGTCTTCTTCAGGAAATATCTAAAGAGAACAGAGCAAAGTTAGTGTGAGGGAGTGAAAATAAGGGATATATATGTGGGAAAGAAAGAAAGGCTCTGGGAAAAGAAGGGATAAGCGGCAAGATAAAAGTCTGAAAACAAAAATGTGATGATGTGCATGACAAGGCATAATAGGAGTGAATGAGCTAGAGAATTCCAAGTGGGGACTAATTAACAGGGTCTTATAAGAAAGCTGAAATGTGACAACGTGTGGAAGGAGACAGAGATGGAGACATCTGGGAAAAATTAAAACAGAGTGTACAGATGCAAACTGTGGGGAAAACAAGGGGTGACTAAAGGATGTTAGTAGAAAATAAGTCTATCAGTTAAACCAGAGGGCTGCTGGGAGTCAAGGCGGATGATCAGCTTGGCTTCTACATTTTTCTCATCCCAGAAACCCTGCTGAAGGACACAAACAGAAAGGTCATTGACACTCTGGTCCCTGGAACTAATGTGGGATACAATGGATTTATCAGTGTCTCCATCCCAGGCTGCCATGTAATGTCCCAGAATCAGTCAGCCAGGCATCAGTCAGTTTCTCTGATGTAAATAGCTGCACACTTCCTGCAAATAATATAATATACCATATTAGTGAAGGTGCATGAGAACTCCTTGGTGGTGTGAAAAACACCTGTGGGATCCTGAATTTCAGTCACACTGGAAAGGACAGGATCACCACTAGTAACTTTCTATTTTGCAAACTGACCATAATATTGGTGCTTTCTTCACTGAACCACCTATTGCCTAATATCACTGACCACCCAATCTGCAGAATCTCCTGGTAAGAACTCCATACAAGAGAACCAGCTTCTACACCTGCAAATTAATTTTTATTGTGACTGAAATTCAGGGTCCCACAGGTGTTTTCCATATCACAAAGAGTTCTCAGGGAACATTACAAGGCAGTCAGGAATGGAGCGCTGATAAACCCATTGTATCCACTTTACCTCCAGGGACCACAGTTTCAATCATCTTTCTGTGTGTGTGTCCTTCAGCAGGGTTTCCAGGATGCTGACCAGAGAAAAACCATGAAAACCAAGCTGATCATTCACCTTGGCTCCTAACAGCCTTCTGGTTTAAATAACAGACTTATTTTCTACAAACATCTTTCAGATGCCTTGTTTTCCACAGTATATCTTTGTTCATCTATGACTCCATCTCTGTCTCCTTCCCCAACATTTGTCACCTTTCAGTTTTCTTACTAGGCCCTGTTAATTTGTCCCCACCTGGGGAATTCACTAGCTCATTCACTCCTATTATGCCTTGTCATTCCATCATTACCTTTTTCCTTTCCAGATTCTCTTTTTATCTTGTCATTTATCCTTTCTTGTTCCAGAGCCTCCCCTTTTCTTTCCCCATAAATATCCATTGTGTTCCCTCCATCTACATTAACTTTGCTTTGTTCTCTTTTAGATATTTCCTGAAGAAACCCAAGGTCGAAACATCGGTTTTAACTCTATTTTCTATTTTCAGTGTGCATTTAATATTACCTTTTTATTTTGTTTTCAGACCACATGCTGACACAGCACATTGTTTTTTCTTTTATTTTGTGTGCCACATTTACTGCTACCCACTATGCCTATTCTGAAATTTCTTCTCAAATCTGTACAATTCTCCTTCATTTCATCTGTGTCTGTACTCCTTCTCATATTTCTAAGCCCTCTTGAATTATTTTCTGCCATTTGTTCAAAGATCAAACTCTACAGGCACTTACAGTTTCTTTCAAATGCCACCACCAAGGTATTACTTCTCAAGGATTCCATTTGAAATTCCACCCTTGTTCATTTGGCTGTGAGATACATGTTTCCTCCACTAATAAGCTTTTGGAAACTTTCTCTAGGAAACTTACCACTAACACCTTTTCTCCAATAAGAAACAGCTGATTTCTGTGGACAAAACTATCCAGAGGCAAAAGGATTTCCTGCAGTGAGCAGTCCCTATAACCTTCATTTAATTAAGCACTGCATCCAGCACCTTAACTCCACTCTCTTTAGTTCCTCTATGATACCAAATCTGCCAAACTTCAGTCTCTCTCCCAACAGATCAGCAACCAACATGAGCCCTCTACTCAGGCATAACCTAACAATTTGGGATTTTGTATTCCTCCAGACCTCCCTCCTGACACAAGATGAATGATCTCTCCTTAGCTAGGCTCTCTTTGTGCCCACATCCAGACATCCGATGCATCCCAGGTTCAAGTTGATCTGCAGTGCTTCTATTAGAGAGTATGCCTTACAGCTCATTTTCTAATGAGACTCCTCTTCCTGCAGATGATGATGACAGTATACCAGAATAATCAATTACATTAATCTACAGTGTAGGGCATGGACCCCACCTACAGGATATTTTGCTGCTGTTATTTTATTAGCCAATGTATGGAAAACACCACTGACTTCAATTTTCATTGTAGGTGTGACCACTCCAACCTGACAGCTGGTGAGCTTGCAGCCCTCAGATCTCTGCAACACAGGAAATACATTGTCATTAAATCCACTGATAAGGGAGGAACTGTTGTGATCTGGCCAAAAAAACTATACATCACTGAAGCCACACAGCAACTCTCCAACACCAAGTTTTACTCTTCTCTTCCACAGGACCCCACTTTTGACTATCAGACTGAGGTTACCACCACCATCACATCTGCCCTGCTTCCACTAAGAGACTCATAATTCATCATCCTTGGGCATCCAGGTTTTATCTCCTTCCCAAAATCTGCAAGACAGGTAACACTGGACATTCTATTGTATCTACTTGCTCCTGCCCACATCCCACATCTCTGCATTTTTGGAGAGCCTCATGAGACAACTTTTTGAATCCCTGCCCTCCTACATTAAAGACATTACCATGCTCTCCAGTTATTTGACAGTTTCGGATTCAGTGGCTCCCATTGGTTCATCTTCACTATGGACATCAAATCTCTTTACACAGTGATCCCTACAATGATGGCCCGACAGCTTTGCAGTATTTTTTGAATAAGCGGAAGTCCAGCCACCACCAACACACACACACAACTAACCCATTTGGTAGAACTTGTTCTTAAACTTAGTGCTTTTCTTTTAACAACAGTTTTTTTTGGCAAGTCAGTGGAGTTGTGATGGGTCCCAAGATGGGTCCAGCTTTGCCAAACTGTTTGATGGTTGGGTGGAGGAATGTTTTTCTCTCCTTCTCAGGGTCTGTGCCTGAATTCTACAAATGCTACATAGACAACTGTGTGTGGGCCACCTCCTGCTCCAGGAGGACCCTCCAAGTCTTCTTGGACAAGTTTACCATGGCCAATTCATCCCTTCATTACACTGTTGAAGTATCCTCCTCTACACTGCTTTTCTGGCTATCAAGCTGTCAGTGCAGAACACTGGTCTGGAAACATCAGTTTATTACAAACCCACTGACTCACACAGTTTTCTCATCCACAGCTCCTTCCATCCTAAACATGTTATGAATGGCCTGCCATACTCATAGTTTCTGAGACTTCACAGGATATGCAATGAAGATGATGATTTTGCTGAGAAGGGCCAAATAATGCGTAGTTTTTTATTCACAGGGATACCCTAAAAGCACAGTGGACAGGGCACTCTCCCAGGTCAGTAACATGCCACATAGCATTGACCCCTGTGGGAAGGAAACTGTCATGCTACAATGATGCATTCACAGGATCATCACTCGTAACTTTCCTGTTTGCAGACTGACCCTAATATTGGTGCTTCCTTCACAGAGCTGCCTATTGCATCCTACCACAGCCCACCCAACCTGTGGAATACCATGGTAAGAAGAAGCCTACATACTCCTAACAATTCCTCCCTACCAGATATCAAATCTTGCAACAGAACTTGCTGCTACACTTGCACATTTATTTCTACTGTGACTGAAATTCAGGGTCCACAGGTGATTTTCACATGACCAAGGAGTTCTTATGCCTCCACTAATGTGATACATTGTATTCTATGCAGGAAGTGTGCAGTATTTAAAGTATATCCCTTATTTTCCTTGTCTTCTACACTAACTTTGCTCTGTTCTCTTTTAGACATTTTCAGTAGGGATGACAGCTGTTGTACATGACAGTTATATGAACTTAGTGGGCTGGGCCAGAGGGATCAGAACTACAGGAAGCAGCAGTTATGTGAACTGGGTGGTACAGACTGGAGCTACAGAAGCAGCAGCTATGTTAACTGAGCGGGTAAAAACAGAATTTCTTTCTTCAGTATAATTCATTAGGTCACAATTTATACAATCATTCTGTGCTTCAATGACTCACTGAACTGTGGCATGAATGTATGAATTGAGGATTAATGTATTGAACTATGGAAAAAATTATGCAGAACTGGTCACTGGCAGTGATCTGTTCTGTAGAATTAGTTCTCTGTTTAATGCATTAATCTGCAATTCATACATCCATTTCACTGTTCTAAGTCAGAATTTCCACAGATGACACCAAAGTGCAGTCTGAAATTTCATGGAGTGAAATTCTACCTTTCATTGTAATTCCACTTGCAGCATTTTATTTTGCACAGCATTACTCTCACAGTTAGCATGAGGCTTTTCTCCATTTGATAGAATCATTAGGCCTATCACAAATAGTTATATCTGTGATCCACCACCAAGGATATGTCTTAGATTTAGTCTTCTCACTGGGGCTCAAGATTAACAATCTCACGATCGATTATTATTTGAGGCCCTTCCTCATAGTCCATCCTTCTGTGGAGATGGTGCATTACCACCCTTTGAGGACTCCAGGTGGTAATGGATCTCTCAGGTGTTAATAGCACTCACTTGTGGGACTGGATTGGAGTAGGTGGTGGTGGCCTATAATAAGGCCATTATTTCAGCCTTTGATATGGTCACAAAAATTTGTATATGACCATGAGCATCATGCATAAGGTACCTGTGGTGTGATGGGGAACTCAGGGAGAAAATGTCTAGGGATTGGAGGTGGGAGTGCTCCAATCAGGCAAGCTGACTTTGAAGATTCACTACAGTGAATATCAAAAAGGAATTTCTCAAAAAAGCAGAATTTTTGTCAAGGGAATTGACAGTAGTGAGAAACCAATCAGCTCAGCTAATCCTGACAATGGGCAGTCTGTGTCATCAGGTCTGTCTACAACTGGTGAGAGCTTTTCACCCACTCACTGCAAAAAATTTGCTTGCTTCTTCTCTAACAGGGTATCCTCTATTTGGTCTGAAATTTCCTAACTAGACTGTCATGACCCAGCAGTACTGACCTGGTTGAGAACAGATGCCTCCTCAGGTCTGGGGAAGAGCTCAGATTAGTTTTAGTGGAAGAGGTCTGTGAGGTTATCTCTGAGTTGTAGCCCACATATTGCAAACTGAACCCATGCCCAACATGCCTCTTACTGCATTGTCTGGGATTCCTGGGGCCAACTGGTGAGATAGTCTGGTTCTCATTCTCAGAGGGGTCCTTGTGACAGAGTCGGGTCCCATATGTTATGCAGACAGAGTTACAAACAAGGCTCTATTCTGTCCTCTCCTATTCTGCTACTTGTCCATCTCTCACCTGCCTGATTTTGCAATCAAATTCTCCCTGTGGCACCTGCAAATGGCCACTTCTATGGTCCCATGATTTACCATTTTCTGCCTTCCTCGCTTGTTGTTTCTATGCTTTTTTCTTCTCTTACTTTGCTGTGGTTAAAATATATGTGAATCTGTATCTGAAACTGGAATATAAGTGGTCTGCAAAAGAATACAATACTGCTGAAATGAATGCGAAAGCTATTTGGGTTTATTTAAAAATGGCAATCTGTAATATAAAGGGTTAACCTTAGGCTGTATTTTGACCTCCACAAGCTTGTTGGCAGAATTATTAACAGGAAACTAGCTCTAGGACATGATGTCTTCACTGGTTGCACCTATTAAAAGGACTAATGTACTCTTCAGGCTGGTCACAGGAAGGTCAATAAAAATATTGTTACATTTTGTGAAAAATAGAAGATGAAACTTATAAGAACAGAATATAGATATTAAACTGCCAGACAGAGATATCTAATAAGAGAGATCAATGTTTTGTTTGGGCTAGGGAAAGAGCTGGAGATTTTAAAGAGACTACTTGAGATGAATAACTTCTTTTGATTGAACTGCCTGTATCAAGTGCAATCCTGCACAATTTATTTTTTAAGTTATTGTTATTGATAATAAAAATGCTCCTTGCAAACTGTATACCTTCTCCTGGTTTGCCTATGCATCTTGACCTATGCCTCTATGACAGTTGGTGATAGAAGTGAGTGATGTTAGAAGCAGGATATATGCCATGCGACTCTATATCAGGAGTTTTACATGGGTATTTGACCTGGTACCAGGGAATCATAGAAGAAAGGTATGGATTTAGCCACAGCAAGCCCAAGAGTGTTTACCAGAAGAATGGCATCCAAAGTAGAAATAGAAACAGAAGTTCAAACTGAGAATGTAGTGCCAGTAGGTGATGGAAGAAAAGAACAGGCAGGGAAGAACCAGAAAGCATGTCTGCCTTCTTAAAATGGTGGGATATACAACAGAAAGATACTGAAAAACAGACAGAAGAAGAGAACCAGCATTTAGAGGCACAGAGAAGAGAAGAGAAGAGAAGAGAAGAGAAGAGAAGCAGCATCTAGAGAAAAGAGATGAGATGCAGTGATAGGAGCAGTGATGGCTGATGCCATGCAAGTTACAAAAGCTGGAGGATCTGGTACAAGCCCAGCAGAACAACAAAACACCGACAACATAAAAGATATTAAACTTACAAAGCTGTGTCCCTGAATAATAATGAAGCATACCTGACAACTTTTGACAGGGTTACCAGAGCCAGCCAATGGCCAAAACAGCAATGGACAATCCAGCTGACACCTTATATGATAGGTAAAGCCCAACTTGCCTACAGCAATATGGATACTGTGCAGTCAGAAAACTACAACATTGTGAAAAGATAAATCCTTAAATGATATGACATCTCATAAGCAACCTGCAGGCAGAGACTCTGGTCCCTGAAGTACAACTCAGTAGACAATCCTCAAAAACCTTCACCCAACTCAGAGAACTCCTCATTAAGTGGCTCCAACCAGATACAAAACAGTCCCACAGATCAATCACCATATTTGCAATGGAGCAATTCATCAACATCCTACCTACAGGTGTGTAGCTTTGGGTAAAGAATACCGACCAGAAAGTGAGGAAAATGCTGTTTCTATGGCTTTTAGATTATCAGATGGCCAGGCAGACACCGTAGCAGCAAAGTAACAGCCAAGGACTGATAAGACCCCTTTTCCAGACCACATGCAAACTTTGATGGGGTAACAAATATGCACCCAATGACTTTATTTGCTATAACTGTAATAAGCCAGGCCATATTGCAAGAAACTGCTATAACAATAAGGAGGTAACACTGGAGGAAATTTGGCCTTAGCAAATTAAGGAAAGTATTGAACAGATGTCAAGGTGCAGGGGTGCAGAGGCTGCCAAGGAGATGACCTTTCTTCTGCTTGGTTGCTCCAGACCGGTAGTCTCTGGTAAGGTGAATAATCTGGGAGTCATTCTAGATGATAGACTGACACTTGAGGCTCAGGTGTCAGCTGTAGACTAAAGTGGTGTTTACCACCTCAGAAACATCTCCCAGATTAAAACTTCAATCCTTCAGAAGACCTGCCATCATTGGTACACACATTTGTCACCTCCAGACTGTATAACTACAGTATGACACTCTGTACCTCTGGGTAAGTGGAGATTTCCTATGACTCATGCAGCTAGTGCAGAATGAAGCAGACCTGTTACTGATGGGTCTTCCTTGGTCCTATCAAATAAGCCCTGTCCTTCATGAACTGCACTGACTGCCAGTGAAGTGGCATTTCACCTTCAAGGTCAGTTTACTGACTTACATGATGCTATACTGCCTGCATCTTGGTTACCTGAGAGACATCTTGGCTTCCTACCAGACCTCTTGTCCCTCCACTCCTCCAAGGTTGGCCTCCTCAGTTTTCCCAGTTAAACTGAAGTCATCAGGTCATAGGGCTTTTGAGTCAGCTGGCCTGGCCTTGTGCAGCAGACTAGCTAAATCTCTGAAGGAGGCACCCTTATTTGAGGCCTTTAAAGGGACCTGAAGACTTTACTGTTTCAGAGGCTTTGCCATCATTTAGTAGCCTTTTGTGTCTCAAGCTACCACCAATTTTTACTGTTGTTACTGTTTCATTGTTTTAATTATGATGCAATATGTTTATTTATTGTTATTTATTTCATACTAGGATTACAATACCTTTGAGCCAAGGCTCTTTTACAAAGGTCTGGTGTCCATTTAAGACATTGCAACAGAGAACAAGGCAGAGCAAATGCAGTATATGGAGGAATAAACATAATAAATACAACATTTTTAGATAATATGATGCATACATATGGGTACAATAGGTAGGGCGGGAGGGAGCACAGGAGGTTGCAGGAGAGAAAGTGAGAGGTATGAGCTGCAGAGGCAGTGTCAATATGTGAGAAGTGCTGTTTGTGGGGTTAGAAGGGGATGGATGAAGGGTGGGGAGGAAGGAGAAGAGGTAAGGAGAAGGGGTAAAGTACAGTGTGGGGAGAGTAGAGCTAGGGGATATATAGGAGGGTGGCTAGGTGTGACAGTCACAGGAGCTGGAGGCAGTGAGATGTGTTCAGAGCCTTAATTTGAAGAGACCTAGCATGGGATTGAGGTGACCTTAATGTTGAGGCTATTCAGCCAGCTAGGTGCCCTGTAGGCAAATGATTATTGATTCAGGGAGGTTTTGCAGTGCGGAACCATCAGGCATTGAGATTCAGAGCCCCTAGTGTGATGGGGGTTATGACTTGATGAAGAAGAGTTTGGACTCGGGGAAGGCCTATGGTAATCTTCTTAGCCATAGTACAGGCTTGGTATTGTAGGTGATTGAGAGTTGTAGCCAGCCAGTTTGTGCATATAGGTCACATGTATGGGTTAGTCGATGGGATCCTGTAATAAGTCAACAGGCTTTGTTGAGTGATGTTGAGTGATGTTGAGATTCATCTGAGAGCAGTTGACATAGAGCCACATATGATGAGGCCATAGTCGATGATGGAGATAATGGAGCTATGAACTGCGATGCTCAGGGCTGCTGGGGTTAAGCAAGACCTGTGCCTGTAGGAAGACTGAGTCATGTTTTAGCCGCCTTTGCGGCGTTGTCAATGTGGGCCCCATAGGATAGGTTACAGTCAAGGGTAATCCTAGATATTTGAAGAATTGAACCTGTTAGGGATAGTTCCATGTCAGTTTGTGTTGCACGGGGGCAGCCTGTGCATTGTGAGAGTTACTGAAGAGCATGGTCTTTGTTTTTTATAGCCGAGAACGAGTCTCTGTTTGCGAACCAGTTTTCCACGATGCAAAACCAAGCTGGAGATTATTTGGCAGAGAATGGGAGTCCTTATGGGTGGAGTGCATTACAGCATCATCGGTGTAGAGTAATATTTGTTCTGGGCAGGATTGAGGGAGTTTGTTTAGGAAGAGGGAAAATAGAAGAGGGCCCAGGATTGAGCCCTGAGGAACTCCAGAACGAACTGACATAACATTGGAGAGGACACCAGCAATTTTACTTGTTGCATTCTGTCCTCCAGGTAGCTTAAACCAGGCCGTGAAGACAGGGAGAGCCCAGCAATTGAAAGTTGATCCAGTTGCAGCCTGTGATGAACTGTCAAAAAGCCTTGGTTAGATCGATGAAAACACATCCAGTTAGGTGACCATTATCCAGTGAACTGTGGATGGCTCGGTTAGTTCAAGAGGGCGAGATGTGCTGCTGTGCCCTTTTCTAATGTCATGCTGCTGCGCGCATAAGATATTGTGGTTGTCAGGGTAGACAGTGAGTTGGTCAGCGACAAGGTGTTCAAGACCCTCTGAGAGGGATGTGGTATGGAGATTGGTCAGTAGTTTGTGTGGTTGGTCATGTCACCATTTTGTGAACTGGGGTAACGATAGCAGATTTCCATCTTTTCAGGAACTGGCTAAGGCTGAGGGAGAGGTTAAGAATCTTAGTGAGTGGGCTGATAACTTCATCAGAGAGGGACAGCAGCTTTAGGTCCAGAGAGCCCTCACTTATTCTCGATTTAGCGATTGCCTTACTGATGTATTTGAAGGCTTAGTGTTTCGTGACAGCTTTGAAGTAGAAAGGTGGGTGTGCAGGAGAGAGATGGGTGCCAGTAGAGTTATCAGAGGTGTTGAGTTCATTGAAGAAATCAGGGAGAATGGACCTGAGGTCTGTGAAGGCAGTATTGAAGGTGTTTGCAATAGTCATGGGGGCCAGGGTTAGAACTCCATAGGTGACGAGCATTGAAGGGATGTTTTGGCTGCTTTCTGGTAACTTCTTTGATGTTGTTCCAGAAAGCTCTTTCATTCCCCAAGTATCAGTGAATGCATCCCTGTAGTAGGTGCTTTTGTGGAGTCTGATGGCTTTTGTGCAGTCATTACGTGTCCGTTTGTAGTTCTGAATATCTGTTGGTGACCTGGAGTCACAGGACAGGAGTCAGAGGTGGTCCCTTGATTTTAACTGCGCTATAAGGCCAGCAGTGAGCCAGAGATTACATTTTGCCTTGACTTTATGCTTTTTGATGGGAGCGTAGATGTCGAGGCTTTGTTGAAAATGGAGATGAATGAATCCAAGGCCGAGTTAACATCTGTTGCATTGTAGATTGGCGACCAGTCAAGCTGCCTGAGGTAAGATTTGAAGATATGCAGATTTCCTCATGGTAAGATTCTGTTGCTGATGACTGTAGCTGGTGGTTTACAGAATTTGTTAGACCATTCACCAATAACAGGTGAAAGATCACTAACAGAGTATTAGAGATTCAAGCAGGTGACTGGTTAGAACCCAGTCCAATAGGAGCTAGTTCTTGGTTCTGTAGTTGTACCTGGTAGGGAAGGTAACCAGTTGGGTAAGGTTTACAGCAGAGATGGCATCCTTGAGACCTGCAGGATCAGGGCAAGCCAGTTGTTGTTAAAATCTCCAAGCATGATAAGGTCGGATCCAGGTGGTTGCGTTAGGGCATAGTCCAGGGTGGCAATGAGTCCATTCACTTGCTCCTTTGGGGGAATGTAGACTGCAGTGATTGTGAGGACTTTGCCGTGGGCTCCAAGGATGATCCAATTGGAAGGATCTGAGCAGAAGAAATCAGTGGGTGAGGCCGTTGTGGGGTGGTCAGGAGGGTATCTTTAGGGTATATTGCACAGCTTCCTTCTCTTTTTTTTTTGTCGATCCAGCCTGAAGACAGTGTAGCCTGGTACTGCTATTGCCAGGTCAGGGACTTTAGTTGTAAGCCAGGTTTCAACAATTACGATGACGATGTAGTAAGTTATACAGTATGTACATTTTTAAGTGACGTTGTTATTTTATTTGATCTATTTATAGGTCTATAAAGTGCTTGGAGCCTCAGAGAATGGGCTCAGTAAATAAACACTACTACTACTACTACTACTATCCCAATCAAAACTCTACCAGATCTCAGAATAGTGGTAGAGCTCTAATACTAACTCAATCCTCTGATGCACCAGCAGGCTGAAAGATCCATTTTCTTCACCAGATAAGGAAATACAAACACAGAGCACAGAGAAAAGTTAGTGAGCTACTGTATTAACTTACAGACTTCTTATACTAAAGATTGAAGCTTTCATCCAGCATCTGGAAATAAGAGATTGTTTACTGACATTGGACCCAGAGAAGATCAATAACATGTTTTGGGACTTCTACATCCACCTCTAAGCATCTCAGGTGCAGCACCAGTAGAACAGATTAAAGCCTTCTTGGAACAGTGTGTGCTGCTCAAAGTGCTAAAGCAACTAAGGCAAGAAGTTAAAGCTGACCTCTCCAAGAAGGGGGTCATGCCAGCAATCCAGACTCTTGGAAAAGGCAAGGCCCAGGGACAGATTGGCTGAGTGTTGAATTTTATCTAACCTTTGAGGAGCAAATGAGGCACGGGCTAAATAGGGTTCTCATGGCTGCACAATGATCAGGAAATGCTAAGTTCCATGCAAAAGGCAACTATAACAATGCTCCCAGAGCCAAGCAAAAACAAAACAGAGTGTGCAAGCTACAGGCCAATCTTGCTACTTAATGTACACAAAGTACTGGCCAAAATGCTAGCCATAAGGCTGAAAAAAAGTATTATACTAACACACATGGCTCTCAGATGGGCCCTATGAAAGGTCACCAAGGAGCAGCTAATCTTGGCATGGTAGTTAACAGTCTACACCAGACATATTAACATCCAGGCACAGTTGCTTTAGTGTCAATTGCTAATGAGAAAGCTTTTGACTTGATAGAGTGTACCTAGTTCAATTCAGTTCCATTTATAGGAATATGTATATAGAAACTGTTGCATACACAATTCAAACAGTACTTAACAAATAATTATTAAAATACAGAATGAATATCCCATGTTGTCCTCTACAGGAAGTGACAGACCCTCACAGGTGATATATACTTGTGAGGGCCTTGCTAGAGATAGATGGAAAATACTTCAGAAATAAAAATGGAGGTGAGTTTGGGGTCAGTTTATGGACCTACTGCGAAGATTCCTTCTTTGTCTCCCAGCTCATCCCCATCCTGTCCTCTTGGTCCACTCTTCCCATAATTCTTGCTAGTGACTGGAATACAGTGTTGGACAATGAGTTGGATAGGACTACAAGACACGATCAAGCCCTTTCCCCAGCCAGATGGCCTTGCAAGACCATATGGACTCCCTTGGTCTGGTGGATTCTTGGAGGGTCATATACCTGACTACAAAGGAATATTCCTCCATTCTGTCCCTTGTAACTCCTTTTCCAGTATTGATTTTTCCTATTGGGTTTTGAGTCACTTCAGGTGTGGTCTTGTGGCTCAGTGGTGCCAAGGTAATTTCTGATCAAGATTCAGCTGTCCTACACTTGAACCTTGCTCCTTTCATGGATCAAGATAAGACCTGGCATCTTAATAACCAACTATTGAGTTGTTCAGAGGTGGTTGATCATCTTCAGCATTTTAGTCCCTTTTTTTTTTTGCTCTCAACATTTCTACGATGCCGAAACCTGATGTCCTTTGGGGTGCATTTAAATGCATCTTATGGGGAAAACTAATTTGCCTAGTTACTATCTGGAAGAGACAAATCTCCAGACTGTCTCTCTTCTTCTACAGCAGATTAGATCAGCTGAGCAAAAACTTTCTGTGTCCTCCCTCAAACTGACTTGGAACATCTTGAAGCCCTTCAGGCAAAATGCAACACATTGTTGGGGAGAAGGCTGAGCACCTTCTCCTACGGACTGAGGAAAATATTTTGATCAAGGAAAGAAAGCTGGCAAACTCCTGGCTCTATGCTTGCATTCGCAGCTTGCAGACATGATTATCCCATCCCTCGAATGGTTTCAGATACACTGGTCACTACACCCCAGAAAAATGATGTCCCAGTTTAGGAACTTTTATAGCTCTTTATATGCGCACCCTGAGTTCCCTTTGAGTCTTCTCAGTTTAGGCTTTCTTTCAAGACCTACAGCTACCCTCACTGAGTGAGACTCAGGTCAAATTGCCTAAGGCCCCTGACCCTTAAGGAGATTTATGATGCTGTAGATTCTCTTGCTTGACAAATCTCCTGGACCAGATTGCTTTTCCCTGAACCTTTATAAGAAATTCAAGGAGCTACTTGATCCATACCTTTTAAACATGTTTCAATATGTTTTTTCACATAGCTAGCCAGATTTGTCACTCCACGGCTTCCATTATAGTGGTTCTCCTAAGCCAGGCAGAGATCACTTGCTAGTGGCCAATTATAGGCCTATATTTCTAATGATGTAGATCTTAAAATCTTGGCTAAAATTTTGGGCACCAGGCTAAACTTTGTCTGGGACTGTCTTCTCAACAGAGAGCAGTTGGGTTTGTCTCAGGGAGGATGACCGTAGATCACCTGCAGAAACTGCTGCATCTTATTTCCTCATTCAGGGACTCCCTTATTCCATCAGTTCTGTCCTCCTGGATACAGAAAAGCATTTGACAGAGTTTCTTGGAACTATCTATTTCATTTGTTGCCTAGATATGGTATTCATCCTGAATTCCTTTGTTGGAATGAAGTTCTTTTTACCCAACCCTCAGCACTCACCCTCTGTAATGGGGTACTCTCTGAGCCATGTTCACTGCAGCAGGGTACCTCCAGGGCTGCCCTTTTCCTCCATATTTATTTAATTTATATCTTGAGCCCCTGATCAGGAAAATAATCTTTCTCCCCATGTTCAAGGCATCCCTTTGGGTCCCGTCAATATAAACTGTCTGTGTATGCAGATGACATTCTCCTTCATGTGTCATCTCCGCTACATCTTCCCAATTTGGTGCTATTTCCAACTATAAATTAAACCAACCTAAAACCGAGGTTATGCCCCTACACACACATTGCCACCAGGGCTTGTATTGAGATTTAGGATTACTCTGGGTCAAGGACATGCTTCACTTCATGGGCTATACCTCAGCTCTGACCAACCAAATAAAAACAATTTAATATTGACCGACTGTTAACACAAATCCGGGTTGATCTGGATACTTGGTCTATCTTACCCCTCTCCTTGTGGGGCTGTTTGAGCATTCTTAAACTGAATATTCTCCCCAGGTTACTATATCCTTTTATAATGCTTAACCCAAAGCTACCCAAAGCTTGGTTTCTCCATATCAACAGGATTTTTCCAAATTTCTTTGGCAGGAAAACTCTCTTGGAAGGCCCTGGGTAAATTGATAAGGTCAAAGGAGGCTGGAGGTCTTAAAGCCTCCAATATGTACCTCTATTATCTGGCTATATGCTGTTCCAAATTCCTGATTTGGTTTCGTTTGACTCCCATTGCAGCTGACCAACCCTATGCCCCTGTTGATTAGACATCAAAAGTTTCCTATGCTCTCCATATGGTTTGGACCCCTGGGTCCTGCTGTATATGCCCTATAAGAAGGCTCCAGGCTCTTTAAAAGCTACCTCAATCAGTAACTCCTTTATTCCCACAAGCAGTTATGTTTTCTGTCAAAGTTAAATCTCAGTCAGGGCATCTCTCAATCCATTCTTGAAACCCTAATTTGAAAATTGCTTGGAAGACCCTGACCCAGCAAGCTGGCCTTTTCTTGACTCCCTCTCAGTAGAACATTTTGCGTAGGATGGCAAACTTCTTACCTTCTCCAAAGCCCAGCTTAAATTTGCCTGGCCTCTGTCCCTGTCCTTTTAATGCTGCCAGATTAGGCACATGTTCTTACATACTAACTCAATGGAACTGGTCAATGGTCCAAGTTTAACAGAGACAGAGTGTTTTCCTGGTCTCAACTGCACCCATTTCTCATGTTATTGCCTTCTATTATGCATGGTTACAGGAAGCCCTCACTGAGACTGGACCAGATTTTTTCTATTGTTGGGACCGATCCCATCTCCCTCTCAGGGTCCCTCATGATTGGGCACTCATTTGGAAGGCCATTTATAAACACATCAAATGGGATCAGTATCTCTTCATGCAATTCCAAATCTTACATAATATGTTTTATAACCTGATAAGGTTATACCCTCTGACCAAGTTGGCCTCAGACTTATGTACCAGGTGCGGAGGACACCAGTACCCTTCTCCACATTCTCTGGTTATATGAAAGGTCAGACCTTTCTTTGAGACATTAAACAGCATCTGGATCCTTTGTTAGGGTTGAACCAAGTGTTTACCGCTACAAGATTTACATCCTGGGGGATTATCACGGTGGACCAATTGGTAATCAGATACCACACATTGCTTTAATAGCTGCATGTGCTAAGAAAAGACATACTGAGGCACTGGTGTGACCAACTTATTCCTAGTTACAGGAATTATACCAAGAAATACTTTTACCCTCCAGGCTGAATGTATCATAGCGAATATTCTGGTCACAGGATGAAATTCCATCAGGTCTGGGAACCGCTTTACTTTGTTAATGCTCAGGACTGGCTGAGGCCTAGCTCTCTGGAGCTCCTATGCTGTATCATATTACAGCAGGGTAGACTAGGTCTTATAGGTGCAGTATGTGGGCAATACCACTTCTCCATTGGATCAGACATTTCCCAGTCACATAATATCAGGCAAATCAGATGCTTTACTATCTGGTGTTCTTTAATTCTGACATAGGTACTCTCAGGATTAGATTAGTCTCTTGGGGCAAGGAGGTGGTGCAGAAGGGGGGTTGTGGAGGGGACTGCGGGTTCTGTAGGTTCACAGTCAGGTAGGTGCAATGTATTAAGTTTGTCCGGATAGTATATCACTTTGCTTCACCAGTGTGACCTAATAAATTGTTTCCTTTTACATGCTTAGTGTATTGTCTTCACTTATATATTGTACTGGCTCTTGTTTGTCTCTGTAACTCTGACCTGACTGGCCTTAATAAAGTTTAGTTAATTTAAAAAAAATAGTATGAATAATTATCATTAAGAGTCTGCATGTATAGTTCTTCCCATTAAATCAGATAAGTTAATTAATCCTAGAGAGATTCCAAACTCACACACTAAATTGATGTTTTCAGAATGACCACATATTGGACAACAGAAAATGGAAACCCAATACATCACAACTTTCAAGCTGTAGAGCTTTAACTGTAAAATCTCCTAGCACAATCAATACCACTTTTAATTAGAAAATATAAGTTTGGGAGCAATTTCTATTATCCCTTGCCCTTAATTCTGGAACTATATTTTGAATCCCTACGCAGCAATGGGTATAGGGCCCAGTTTATTAACTGGATAGAGGACCCATGTGGGTCCTAGTGGTGAACATGCTCATGAATAGGTTACTTTCACCAATTTCCATTACAACGGGGACTAGCCAAGAATGTCTACTCTCTCCTCTCATTTTTATGGCAGTGGGCGGTGCTTCACAGCCAACTTGCTATCTGTAGTTGGAAAATGGAGGAACGTGAACATTTTTTGGACATTTTAATGTATCCTTCCACATCTATAACTCACTATGCCAAATGAAATAAAATACTCCTTCTTTCTGCTTAGAATGTTGGAGACAGCACTAAAGCTGCTTATCAGATGCCCATTAGGAAACTGAAACAGCTTGTTAAATAGTGGTTGCCTGTCAAACTCGAGGTTTGTTTACCCTGTGAAATGCAACAACTTGTACATTTAAATACTTAGCATTTAAACATGGTCATACTACAAGCTTCAGCTTGGCAAGTATTGTATTTCAAGAAAGATTCATGCCTCACAAAAGTCACCTTTTCCTAGGAACAAATTGTACAAAGATTTACACTTTTTTAACCTTACTATCTGATAAGCACTGTCTCAGACATGTGCCAAGTTCAGTGAACTATCAAGTTACAGTAATTATATAGCAATCAGCAGGTGTTTTACTATGCTTTCTGGGGAAAAAATATATTGAGCTACAGCACACACACACACACACACACACACACACACACACACACACACACACATCCTCATGGCACAACATTCAAAATAAATACTGCAATGTAATATATTATATAGAGAATAATGGATGGAGAAGGGTTTGATATGAGAATTTAATGCACACGAGTTGTGGGATGCTACATAAACCCCAGTGAAGCCCGAGGGTTTATCAAAAGCATCCCACAGCAGATGTCATCCTCATATAAACCCTCCCCATCTTTTATTTTTATAATAGCAGACCAGCAATTTTTCTCCAGCACTTTGTGAGACTGTTTGTCTCTCACCATATAGAATGTTGGCCAATGAGGCAGCAGCATAGTTTGACTGGCATGGTTTATGAATGTCATAACAACCAGCTGGTTGTTATGGAAAATATCAACCTGGTCAGTACATTGAGAGAAATTGCTGACCAGTTATTATAAAACAATAAATAAACTGTTTGTTTATGTCAGTGAACACAGTGAAGTTCCTTTAAAGAGCTAGTGCACTGCTAAAACTAATATTAGATTTTAAAGCGGTCAACCATTGCCTGTTATATCTGAGGTACTTTTTCTTTCCCTTTGTTTAATTAGAAGATTGTTTACCTGATGTTGGAAGTGTGATGTGTGGAACAACTCTTAGCGTGGCACCTGACATGTCTTACTCGACTGCCTCACACTATATCAACAGCATTGTGACCTCAATGACTGTGACATCACTGCTACTTAGGAATTGAAAGTGAGTGACTGCCAGCTCACTCTCCTGTGCTGACACAGTCAGTGAGATCACAGTGCTGATGATGTGTGTGGGCAGCAGAAAAGCTATGTCAGCTGCCAGGCTAAGAGCTGTTCCACATATCTAGCACAATATTATCACATGGAATACTTTCTGATGAGCAAAGGAAAAGAAAAATACTTCAGAAATACAAAATTACAGCTGACTACTACTTAAAATTTGTATTATTTTCCTGTCTACCTGTTTTGGACTCCACAAGCTCTTTAAATATTTCTTATCCTATATTTTGTATCCTGGATAGTGATAGGATGCTACATCTTATTGTCATTGTGATCTTCATGTTACACATTTTGCTCTGTATTTACTCAGGATGTCCCAGATTAAATGCAATATTTTGTTTTCAGTAGGGTCATGATTTTACCATTTTATAATGTATTTATTCAGGGTAGCCTATTCCAGATGTAAAATATTGTTTCAGTATGTTTTGATTTTGCACAGTGCAGCATAATATTGCGTAGATGCAAGCCCCACTGAAAATAAAATGCCATGTCTTTTATGAACTGTCCAGGCTAAACATATAGCAATCAGCAGGCATATTCTAGGAAAACACATTGTAACAAGCATTTGTCAATGCCGAATGTTTGCTTGCTGGCATTGGCAGTGGTAATGTAGAAGTTACAGAGCTGCGTAATAGGAATGGCAGTGAAGTACTGAACTGAAAGCCAACCCACCACCACCCTGCAGAGTGACAGGCATTGGGATGTGCATTTGGGTTGTCAGGCATAACGGCCTCGCCATTTCACCACACCCCACCCTGCAGACACTGACAAGTGTCACGGTGTTCCTTGGGGTCTTTGGCCCTTATCGCTTCCATTTCATTAGGAAATGCGGTGAGATGGGTGCGATATAGGAGAATGGGGTGAACTTTGGGCTGAAGAGTCCAAGGCATACCTCGATGCCTCTCACTGGCTGCAGGGTGTGGAATGGTATGAGCATTACAGGCAAGAATCCCAAGTCACACCCTGATGCCTGTCATTCTCTACAGGGTTGGGCGTTATGGTTGGAAACCCTAATACCTCAGGCATCCGTTGGTATTTTCACTCCAAATTTTCAACATGGTTTTTTTGACCCACCTCATGAACAGGGGAATATCAGTTTGTTGACAGCTGCTTATGCACATGCGAGTATGGCATTTAGCACCACAGGTGCAAAACATTCGAACAGGATGTAAAAATGACAGCTGTACTGTTCATGGGAGGTGTAAAAAATGGCAATGTTGCAAATCTGCAGTAAAAATGTTTAAAAAATGGTGAAGTCATGGCGTACATAGAAACTGTGCAACGCACACCCGTAATATAATTAGGTTGGGGATATTTACAGCAGATTGTCAACTCAGGCATTTTGGTGCCTCCGATCATGAACAGTGTCACTGTGATTTTCTTTATCTGAGCCAAACAATGATTTCCCACAGTGACCATGCATCTCAGCGCTGAAAGTGTGAAACACACTTCAGCCATATTATGAAAATGACAGCTGTACTGTTCATAGGAAGTGTGAAAAATGCCACTGGTGAAAATCTGGACAGAAAACATTACAAAGTCATGAACTTACGAGTGCGTGGAAACTCGCATTGCTCACTCATAACACAGTCATTTTATGGACTTTTGTCACCAAATTTTCAACATAGCCATTTTAAGACCTCTGCTCATGAACAGTGTAACTGTGATTTTCTTAATCTGTCCTAAACATTGCTTTTGCATTACCAACAGAACCATTGTGTGCTACATGTACTAAAACACATTTTGGGCGACATATGAAAATGGAGCTGTACTGTTCATAAGGAAGTGTCTTAAAATGGCAATGTTGAAAATCTGGAGTGAAAATATTAAATTTGCAAACTTACGAGCATGCATAGGAACTGCATGGCACTTGCACTTCGTAAAAATCATCATTTTAGAATTTTTTCACCAAATTTTCAACATAGCCATTTTAAGACCCCTGCTCATGAACAGTGTCACTGTGATTTTCTTAATGTGTCCCATACATTGATTTTGCACATACTACGCCATTGTGCACTACATGGGTGGAAACACATTTTGGGCAAGATGTGAAAAATGACAGCTATACTGCTCATAAGAAGGTGTGGTAAAATGGCAATGTTGAAAATCTGGAGTGAAATATTGAAAATTCCTGAACTTACAGTGTGCATAGGAACTGAACAATGCACCCTCGTAAAACAGTAATTTTAGGAATTTTTCACCAAATTTTCAACATAGCCATTTTAAGACCTTTGCTCATGAACAGTGTCACTGTGACTTTCTTAATTTGCCCATACATTGATTTCACACATCGACTGCGCCATTGTGCGCTACATGGGTGGAAACATGTTTTGGGTGAGATGTGAAAAATGACAGCTATACTACTCATAAGAAGGTGTGGTAAAATGGCAATGTTGAAATCTGGGTGAAAATATTGAAAATTCGGAACTTACTAGCGTGCATAGAAGCTGTGCAGCAGCGCTCATAAAACAGTCATTTTAAGAATTTTTCACCAAATTTTCAACATAGCCATTTTAACACCTGAGCTCATGAACAGTGTCACTGTGATTTTCTTAATTTGTCCCGAGACATTGATCTCTTGCACCGATCATGGCGCCATTGTGTGCTACAGTGGTGGAAACATGTTTTGGGTGAGATGTGAAAATGACGGCTGTACTGCTCATAAGAAGGTGTGATAAAATGGCAATGTTGGAAATCTGGAGTGAAAATATTGAAAATCCAGCGACCTTCACGGTGTGCATAGGAACTGTAATGCACCTCGTAAAACAGTCATTTTAGGAATTTTTTCACCAAATTTTCAACATAGCCATTTAAGACCTTTGCTCATGAACAGTGTCACTGTGACTTTCTTAATTTGCCCACGTGCATTGATTTCAAACCGACTTGCCCATTGTGCGTACATGGCGGAAACATGTTTTGGTGAGATATGAAAAATGACAGCTATACTACTCTTAAGAAGGTGTGGTAAAACGCAAGTTGGAAATCTGGAGGAAAATATTGAAAATTTGGGAACTTCTGGCAGCCAGAGGAGCTGTGCTAACGACGCTCATAAAACAGTCATTTTAAGAATTTTTCACCAAATTTTCAACATAGCCATTTTAACACCTGAGCTCATGAACAGTGTCACTGTGATTTTCTTAATTTGTCCAGACATTGATTCAAGATAACCGACTCGCCATTGTGTGCTACATGGCAGAAAACATGTTTTGGGTGAGATGTGAAAATGACAGCTGTACTGCTCATAAGAAGGTGTGGATAAAATGGCAATGTTGGAAATCTGAAGTGAAAATATTGAAAATCATGACCTTACGATGTGCGTAGGAACTGCATAATGCACCCTCAGTAAAACAGTCATTTAGGAATTTTTCACCAAATTTTCAACATAGCCATTTAAGACCTTTGCTCATGAACAGTGTCACTGTGACTTTCTTAATTTGTCCCAGTACATTGATTTGCTTTACCGACTCGCCATTCTGCACTACATGGGTGGAAACACATTTTGGGTGAGATGTGAAAAATGACAGCTGTACTGCTCATAAGAAGGTGTGGTAAAATGGCAATGTTGAAAATCTGGAGTGAAAATATTGAAATTTCGTGAACTTACTGAGCCTGCATAGGAACTGACGCAATGCACCTAAATAAAACAGTCATTTTGGAATTTTGGCACCAAGTTTTCAACATGGGGTTTTGGGACCCTTCTGATCGATGTCACTGTCATGGTGGTATTCAGGTTTCGAAGAGTGATTTCGCAGTCACCGCGCGAGTAACTGTGCTAAATCACCCCTTCAGCCTGAATAATGCCATGACAGTGACATAATATGAGAAGGTCCCAAAACCCCATGTTGAAAATTTGGTGCAAAATTCCCAAAATGTCCGGAGATATGCAATAAGTTGAAACTCCTTCTGTAACCCATTATACAGCTTACCGGCATTTCCTCAGTTCGCAGTCAGCTTTGAAGAGTGCAGACGTGTTCCTGGTCCACGAAGATTGTGCACCCAGTCCGGAGGTAAGTAAGGGTGGGGGCTGTGGGGAGGCTGGGTGCGCAGTGGTGGGTGCGGGTTGTGAGAGGGGTTGGGAGATGCACCATGGGACAGTTTTATTTTACAGGTTTAAAAACAAGAAAAAGACGTCGTGGGACGTTTGCCATGCTGGGGTGGGCTCAGCATAGGCACAAGGACTTGTGGGGTGTTCAGCCGACGGGGATTGGGCACCTCCCGTCAAAGGACTACAGTGCTTGCCATGCTGGGGTGGGCTCAGCGTGGCACCTACAACTGGGGAGGTGGGGACGCAGCTCAGCCGATGGGGATTGGGCACCCCATCAGCTATACAGTACAGGGGCGCGCCGCGTTTGTCTGTGCGTGGGGAGGCTGTGCATGAGCAGCCGATATCTAATCGGTGCTCACTCAAGCGTAGCTACCCTTTCAACTGCGTACTGCATTTTGGAGCGTGTCATGACAGCTCCAAATGCATTGGCTTAAGGCTGCGCCTGCCAGCCCACTGACTGAATTGGAGGAGGAGGTGACACTCCAAATCTCCGATGAAGGCACTATGTTTCTTGCACATGCATGCAAGCAAACATAAAAATGTGTAAAGGAAGACCACATTGAAACTGCTCTCAGCAGATCTGCAATGTGCAAATTAATTAGAAATAATGGGTAAAAGCATCCCAAAAGCTCTCCACAGCCAAATCAGCTCTGATCACAGCTTGCTATTTTGCTGTGGAGCCACTTGCAGCTCAGCTATGATTAGATCCTGAGATTTAAGAGATTGCTCTTGGTTTCTTCACTACTAATGCACTGCTTATGTGGATGACCTCCTATTTACTCTGTCTAAACTAGAAATGTTTTCACCTGAAAGCATTTTCAGTTGTTACGCAGTTTGGGGCCTGTCTGGCCTCTGAGTGAACTGTTACAAGATAGAAACATAGAAACATAAAATTTGACAGTGGATAAGGACTGCTTCACCCACCTAGCCTGACCATTTCTTTACTAAATGGATAAGCTGCAGATCATAGCTAACAAACAGCCTACTTCCTCCTACCCCCCACTAGAATTGCCTTATGTCTGTCCCATGCATTCTTGAAATCCCCACTGTTTTGACTCCATGACCCCTCATGAAGGTCTGTTCATGCATCCACAACCCTCACAATGAAAAAGACTTCCTCACATTACCTCCGAGCCATTCATCGTCTGTCTTCAAATTGTGCCCCTTGTTCTTGCACATCTCTTTTCTGAAAGATGTTACCTTCTTGGACTTTTTGATTCCCTTGAGGTACTTGAAAGTGTCTATCATGTCCCTCTTCTCCTCTTTCCTCAAGGGTATACATGTTAAGCTCCTTTATTCTCTCTTTGTATGACTTCTGGTGCAGACCCTGCACCATTTTAGTTGTCCTCCTAAGGACTGCCTCCACCCTGTCTATGTCCTTGTGGAGATGGGGTCTCCAAACTGCATGCAGTATGCCAGATGGGGTCTCACCAACTGTCTGTACAGAGGATAACAATTTCCTGTTTTCTACTGGTGACACCTCCCCTATGCATCCCAGTATCCCCAACCCCTCCTTACTGACTTATCTCATTGCTTGCCCACCTTTAGGTCATCTGATATGACTACCCCAGGTCCCTTTCCATTTTGTTGTTGTTAGTATCTCACCCCCATAGTGTACTCTTCCACTGGATTTTTGTTTCCCAGGTGCATTACTTTGCAGTTCTTTGCATTGAATCTAAGCTGCCATACATGCATAGATACATACATACAACATCTTTTCACTTAAAAATAGTGTATTCCTGCACCCTGTTTCTCCCTGTAAGATACTTGTATATCTCTATCATATCCCTCTCCTCCTCTCCTCCAGGAGTACATGTTCCTTCAACCTGTCCTCATAGGACTTGTGATGCAATCCATGTACCATCTTTGTTGCTCTCCTCTGAACCTTCTCTACCATGTCTATTTCCTATGTAGGTAAGGTCTCCAGAACTGTATACTGTACTCCAGGTGGGGCCTCACTAGTGTCTTGTATAGTGGAATTATGACCTCCCTTTTCCTGCTGGTGATGCCCTCCTATGCATCCCAGCATCCTATTTGCTTTACCTGCTGCCTTGTCACACTGTTTCTCTGCCTTGAGGTCATCAGAGATGATAACCCCAAGATCCCTTTCCTGCTTGGTGCATGCTATATCCTCACCCCCAACTGATATATTGTGGCAGGGTTTTGTGCCCCATATGCATTATCTTGCACTTCCTTGCATTGAATTTCAACTGGCAAACCCCTGACTATTCTTCAAGTTTCTGCAGGTCCCTTCTCATTCTGTCTACACCCTCTGGTGTGTTTACTCTGTTACAGAGCTTTGTGCCATCAGTGAACAGTGAAATTCTGCCTTCTAGGTCCCATGCAATGTCATTGATGAAGATGTTGAATAGGACTGGTCCCGGCATTGATCCCTGTGGTACCCACTGGTCACTCTTCCCTCTGTGGAGTGACAGCCATTTACCACCACCCTCTGTGTCCTGCCACCCAGCCACTTACCTACCCACACACTACTGTCCTGCTCACACCTATATTCCCCAGTTTGTGCAATAGTCTTCTATGTGGCACAGTGTCAAAGGCCTTGCTGAAGTCCAGATAGGTCATGTCTACTGCCTCCCTGATCCACCTCCTAGTCACCCTCAAAAAATTCAGCGAGGTTGGTCTAACCTCCAGTCTTGCCCCTTCCATTCATACATTGCCATCATGGTATAGCTCAGACCACAGACCACTCCACTTAATGGCCCCAGCAGCATTAAATACTTAGTAATGAATATAACACCCCAAACAGGGGCTCATACTAAGTAACATAAACCTATATTGGAAATCCCAGGAAATAACTCAGTGGCAGCTACTGAATCTAAGCTTACCGGTAAAATCGTCATTTTAAGATGAAGGACCTACTCCATCTCCTTTGCTACCTCAATAATCTACCTCTGCCCATTGTCCCAATATCTGGAACAGAACTGATAAGATGATCCACACATTTCTATGGTAGGAACTTCCCTTGCTTTGGTTAATGGACCGTTTGTACCATACCCTATACAGGATGCTGGAACCTTCCTTTGCTATGGGCATATCAACTGGTCAGTAGTGTGAAATGTGCTTTGCACTTGATATCATAGCTTCAGTCATCCTGCTGTGGATAAAAGCTGAACAAGCCCTAGGACGTGTTCCACTCACAGTGGCCCTCATGAGCAGATGGAGTACATTAGATATCTGCAACAATACGATGCACAAAAAGTAAGGAAAAGGCTCCAGATGTTGAAGGCTGTAAGGAAGTAGGGCTTGATCACATAGAGCTCTTATGGAAAAGCCTAAGGATAAAAATAAGAGGCCAAATGATTCATTTGCCTGCTTTAGAGGTGAAAGGTATCCATACACTCTTCTGTGTTCTAGAACTGGTGTTCTTCAATCATATGGACAACTGCAGGCAGAGTACAGACTCTCAGGGCTGATCACTGGTGCTATCTACAGACAAGGCATCCAGTATGCCCCATGCTAACTGGTGACTATAAGCTTGAACAAACAGACATGCTACAAACATTGAAAGTGTGGAAAACACCCCATAGGGAGTGAGTCATTCAGTATATTGTCTACTGCAAGATTTGCACCAGCCTGACTGGCAACCTGATATACTTAAATGGCAGCAAGACCTTGGTAGAGGTCACAGTACCTCAGAAAGTTTAGGTAAAATGCTGGTGCACTGCACACTGAGATACAGTAGACTCCCAAGTACCAACTAATTCAGAGAAAAGTTCTTGGGTGGTGACACAGAAAACCAGCAAAGCTGATATTGATAGGGGTCCAACTCCTAATCAATGCTGGTGATGCCACCACACCCTGGACAACTAAAGACACATCCTATGTCATTGTCCAAAACTCAAATCATTATGGTCCTACAAATGGTCAGTGACTTCATTCACAGTGGGAGAACCAGTCACAAGAACCCCTTTATTTTGGATATTGAGGGACACAATGCAACTGGCAGGGAAGCATACAGTCTATGAAGACCTCCTACTTAACCTTGCACTAGAGGCTAAGCATCAGATTCTAATCATGTGAAAGCAACTAGAATATCCATGCCCACAGTCTGGGAAAGTGGGGTAACTAGATCTGCATCCTTTATAAGGATAACATATCAGGCATGAGGCTAAATGACTCAATTCTAGGCACCCTGGGCATCATGGTTCAAATTTCTTAAGATGAATATTACTGATTAGACTATGGAACAGGGGAACACAGTAAGATAGTCAACTGTTCAGCTAGCAAAGTCACATAGAGTTATGTTTTGCATGATTCTATATGACTAAACAGGTGGAATAATCAATGAAATTTAGTTACTACTGTTTCAAGATGTGCATGTGTTTTATGGTCTTGATCTTGAAAACACCATGAAGACTGCTTGTCAAATGGGTACTAACCAAATACAGTGAATGTAGTTATCATCTTAGCATGACCAGCATCTAACCAATCTGAATAACATGCACATATTGTACAACTTAAGCATGCTGGGTGGGCGGGAGGGATATTATGTACATAGCAGTAAAATTGTATGGTTCTCCTATACATATTTTCATATTTCTTGATATTTGTTGGTTTCAAAAATTTCCTGATGATGAATTTACCTTTATTCCAATTTTTGTTAGACTGCAGAATTCAGTATGTGTGATTACCATGGCCTTACATTATGTTGTTACACTGTTAACAATTTTTAAGTTTAGCAAATTATATTGCTTGTAGCAACTATGAAGCGCTGTATCAAAGACTGTAACTATTATTGCATATATACAGTTAATGGCTTCTAATTAACATATTCTATAGATTTCTACTTCAAGAGACATTGCCCTTGCTAGGAAAATCCTTGGACCTGACTGTATTCATTTGTTTGTTTTCTTGTTTATTCAATAATATTTTATATATAAACTTAAATTCACATATTGTAGGTTAACTTGTTACTATTCTCTACAATGTTTTGTTTTATAAGCAGTGTTGCTCATATTGAATACAATATATGGTTATACTGTTGTCTTGCACATTTTCTGCCTATGTGCTTATATTTTTCCCTGATTGTCTCACTGTATGCAAGTGTTTTGTACCTTTAACCCATACAGTATCCTGTTGTATATAATTGCTGATTGACTTTTCATGCTGTCCTACCCAGAACCTCCTTGCAAATAAGCTTCCTCAGTACAGTGCTTTTCTGGTGAAATGTCACTGTATATGTATCATACAATTTAGTTAACTTGTCAATACTCAGATGTGTTGTAACTTAAAACAAATATGTTGCATAGAATAACAAAATCAATTAAAACTCAAAGTGATTCCACAGGTGTCAGTACAGCTTTTAATGACAATGACAGTGTAGCACAGAATGATGTAGAACCCAGCAGCAGAAGTGGGACTCTAAATTAATGCAGCCAAAGAAGAAGCAAGGTGTATTTCCTCCTGCATGTCCAATCAGCAAAAAGAATAAGAGACTGAGCAGACAACTGCATTTAATTAAGGGACACTGTAGTGCTCCTATATTAGGGTAAAGTTGGCAGTTTAATACTAAACCCTGATATCTGAACCTTAATATTATGGTTGTTCCGGATGGAATAAACTGAAAATGGCATGTGTGGTTGGTGCTAGGATCTTTAGAGCCTGTCAATTTAGTTATAGTTCAGCAATTTAAACATTCTAGAGGGTTCATCATTGATAGCACAAAATGACTGAAAACTGAAACCCCAAACTGTCTGCTTCCTTAAAATTTTACCCAAAGAGGATTCCTTAATAGGTGGCTAGATGGGAAAATCTGCAGATTTTAAATTATTTAGAAAATAAAGTGATATTTCCACACATACACTTAGCTTATTTAACATTCAAAGGATGACTGGTTTATTACAAAATGAGGTACCATATGTCAGTTGTGTGAGGGGTCAACATTTTGAGAATCAAAATTGCAGTTTCCATTCAGTTTTCAGGAAAAAATGGTCCCTGCTTTTATTATATTGCTGGCAGTTGGGAGCCTTACTGCTAGCACCAGATTTCATATGTGTATCTGGCAGTCAGGAGCCTGTAACCAGCACTGTCACCTCCCATCCAACCACCCAGACTGTATGACAACTGGTGGTGTGTACCAACCATGTAGCTGGTACCCATTCCTGCCAGCATAGCTTGAAATGACCTTTGGCAATTGACCAGTCCTGCCACTAATACTCCCTCCCTGCTTGAACTTTAAAAAAGCTGGCAGTGGGTGTCTGACCTGACCAGTTTTATCATAGCCCCACCTACTTCAAAACCCTTCACCCCAGCCAACTTACCTGCCCACCCTCTTCTTCCACTTATCCTATAAAATAGAAAAAGTCACCCTCCTTCTATCCCACACCTCCCAACTGGTGCCAGTGTTTAGCCCTTCTTTATAATTCATCTATGCCCTTGGCATGATTCTTCAACATCCTCATCATGACTTATCAGTGTCCCATAGTGCAATCCTCAATGTTTCTTGAAATGTTCCTGCAGGTAAAAAAAAAGGAAAAAGTATGTCCTGAAACGAGGACCTTTTTGTTTTATTTTAAGGCAAAAAATGGTTGTCTGACAATGGATTTAGGGACAGTTTAGAAAATTACCAGTTGGGAGTTTGAGGGTGGGGGCGTAAGAACCCCAACCATCAGATTTGGTAAAAAATATATATATAAAAAAAAGTTATTTGTGTTAGAAAAAATGCCCCATCCAAAAATCTAAGCCTTGTGAAATATGTATTCTGCATCTACAAGGTCTTAGTCTTTTCTGACTTAGTATTTTTTATTTAATATACTTTATTGATTGGTTGCAGGTGTGGACAGAGGATTGACATGGTTATGTCCCAATGAATAAGAACATATACATAAAACTGTCAAGCCTTGGGTTACATCAGATCAGAATCAGAATCAACTTTATTGGCCTAGTATGTATACACATACAAGGAATTTAACTCCGTTTTTTTTCAGTTGCTCTCAATATACTTAACAGACATACAATAAAACCAAAAACAACAAAATAATAAAACAATAATGCAATAATGCAAAGTGCAAATGCTAAAATAAATATACAATAAATTAGCTGATACTTTATATACATGAGGTAAGTGAATTTAACAATATATACATATGTACAACAGAATATATACAGTACATATGTATATATAACATCTAAAATTTCATTTTATAATTACAGTAAACATTTAATGTTACAGATTATTTCACGAAGATTGTTCAGCTGTGTGACTGATTCAAGTATTCATCAAAGTGATAGCCTGTGGAAAAAACTATTCATATATCTAGTTGTTTTGGCGACAGAGCTCTGTAGCCTGCCAGAAGGAGGAGTTGAAACAAATTGTGTCAGGGTGTGATAAATCTACAGTGATGTTGCCTGCCCGTTTCTTAACTCTGGACATATATAAATCCTGAATGGAGGGCAGGTCAGCACCAATGATTTTTCTGCAGTCCTAACTGTCCGTTGTAGTCTGTTTCTGTCCTGTTTGGTGGCCGATCCAAACCAGACAGTGATAGATGTACACAGAACAGACTGAATTATTGCAGAATAGAACTGGATCAGCAGCTCCTGAGGCAGGTTGAACTTCCTGAGCTGGCGCAGGAAGTACATCCTCTGCTGAGCCTTTTTAACAATTGTGCCTATGTTGGACACCCATTTCAGGTCCTGGGAAATTATAGATCCCAGAAACCTAAAGGTTTCCACAGCAGACACAGTGCTGTTAAGTATAGTAAGAGGGGCAATACTGGAGAACTCCTCCTGAAATCCACTATCATCTCCACAGTTTTGAGAGTATTCAGCTCAGATTGTTCTGACTGCACCAGAGGATCAACCGTTCAACCTCCCGTCTGTATGCAGACTCATCACCGTCCCTAATAAGGCCGATGACCGTTGTATCATCTGCAAACTTCAGGAGTTTAACAGACAGGTCTCCTGAGGTGCAGTCATTTGTGTAGAGAGAAAAAGCAGAGGGAGAGAACACATCCCTGAGGAGTACCAGTGCTAATTGTCCGGGTGCTGGATGTAATCATCCCCAGCCTCACCTGCTGCCTCCTATCCGTCAGAAAGTTTGTAATCCAATGACAGGTGGAGGCTGGTACAATAAGCTGAGTGAGTTTAGAATGAAGAACTTCTGGGACAATGGTGTTGAACGCTGAACTGAAGTCCACAAACAGGACCTAGCATATGTCCTGGGAGTCAAGATGTTTCAGGATGTAATGCAGTCCCATATTGACTACATCATCCGCTGACCTGTTTGCCCAGTAAGCAAACTGCAGAGGATCAGCAAGGGCCTGTAATGTCTTTCAGATGGGTCAGCACCAGTTGCTCAAAGATTTCATGACCACAGACATCAAGGCGACCGGCCTGTAGTCATTTAATCCTGTGATAGAGGATTTCTTAGGCACGGGATGATTGTAGGCGCTTGAAACAGGAGGGAACTTCACACGCTCCAGAGATCTGTTGAAGATCTGTGTGAAAACAGGGGCCAGCTGGTCAGCACAGACCTTCAAACAGGAAGGTGACACACCATCTGGACCTGGTGCCTTCCTGATCTTCTGTCTCCTGAAGAGCTGAATCACCTCTTCTTCACAGACCCTAAATGCAGGTGGAGTATCAATGGGGAAAGGTAGGGAAGTGGCAGGGATGTAATTTGTTGTGTAATGTGGTCAGAAAGGGTAAGAGATGTGAAATTGGACTTGTCAAACCTACAGTAAAACACATTCAGGTCATCGGCCAGTTGATGGTTCTCTGCAGTGTGGAGAGATGATCTTCTGTAGTTGGTAATATCCTGCAGGCCTCTCCACACCGGACGCAGGGTCATTGGCTGAAAACCTATTTTTCAGCTTTTCAGTGTAGCATCTCTTTGCTACTCTGATTTCCTTTGTCAGTGTGTTCCTGGCCTGGTTATACAGGATTCGGTCCCCACTTCTATAAGCCTCCTCCTTGGCCGGCAGAAGCTGCCTGAGTTTTGCTGTAAACCAGGGTTTATTGTTACTGTACATCACGAAAAGTTTTAGTTGGCACACATGTCCTCACAAAAACTGACGTCGCGATGTCACAGTGTCAGTAAGGTCGTTCAGGTCTGTAGCTGCAGCCTCAAAAACACTCCAATCAGTGCAGTCAAAGCAGGCCTTAAGTCAACTGTAAATCAATCCATCTGACTTAGTTTTTATTTAGTTTTTTTTTTAACACTTCTAACTTTTTGTATTATTTTAACATTTTCACCAGATTTGAGAGACAGGTATTTATCAGTACCCCTCCTCATGAACACTCAGTTGCAAGTTTCATACCTGCCCAAAGTGTTTACTGCTTTGCATAGGGCCCCTATTGCCCTGTTTGAAGAAAAGCAACAGCTTCAGGGCTATGCAGGCCTGGTGTTCTGCTTCATGCAGATCCTGAAGGGCACAGTATAATGCAAACTACAAGTCGGCACAGTGAGGTCAGCATACAGCTGCCTTGTGAGTTACAGGTCTGGCTCAGGGGCATCCCTGCAACTGCTTGTGGGTGGCCTGCAGAACCAATCACAGGGCAAGCTACAGGTCTAGTTCACTGAATATTACTTTGCAGCTGCTTCATGGAGTGGCCCACAAAGTCAGTCACAAAATAAGTTACAGGTCTGCACTAGTGCACTTCTCTGTTCAGCTGCTTACCGCAAAGCAAGCTACTGGGCTGCAATAATGAGTACGCTTTGTAGTATCCTTATGAGCCAGCAGAACCACTGTCAAAGAAAGCTACAGGTCTGGTGCACTGACGTCACTATGCAGCTGCTTTACTTCCAAAGAAGGCTACAGGACTGGCACAGTGAATATCATTATGCAGCTGCTACATGAGAGGGTTTCAGGGCAGTGGTACAGAAAGCTACAGGTCTGACAGTGCACATCACTATCAGCTGATACATGGTGGCCCAGCACTCCTGAAGCAAGCCGACTACCAATCTGCCACACTGAGAGTCACCGGCAGCTGCTTTGGGATATCTTTTCCAAAGAGTAAGGAAATTCATTGCAAACAACTAGATGATTGCATCAATTTGAAGCACAAGCATGCAAAATAGGGAAAGTTAATAGAGTTCAAAGTTCATAGAACCCTGGAAAATCAGTAGTATGGTTTTCCTAAGGGTTTGAGCAAACATGCGACCCAGTGTTGGCATTACCCTAATAGCGACACTGTTTTCTCACACAAAGTAAATGACACAGAATTGCTTGCACAGAGACAGAGCAACTCAGAGTGGAACAGCCATTTCCATCAGAAAGCTGCTATGAAAGTCTACATTCCACACAGCTCTGTTTGTGGCTGTACTTCACTTGTGGGGCTTGAGTCTGGAGCAGAAGCCTGCCACCAGGATAGGCCCCAGTGGCTGCACTTAGTTTGGATGATGTCCAGTCCAGTTCAGAAATGTGTAGGAATGGGCTCACCACCCTTTTACTTGTGGAGTTGGACCCAAATCACATTACCACAGGATGGGCTCCATGGCTTGAACTTTTTTTACATTTTATTTACCAGGATAGCCTGACTGAGATGGTATCTCATTTTCAGTGGAGTCTTCTATCTGTACCTTTTCCCACAGCTCGATAAACTGGAATGCTGAGAGGGTAAGGTACTCTCCTCATCTCTTTTCTTCCTTTTCCTTTCTTTTCTTCTTTACCCTCCCCCATTTTCCCCTTTCTTTCTTCCTCTCCTTTCTACCCTCTTTTTTCTATCTTTATGTACTTTGCTTTTCTTACCTTATGGTCTAACTATATACAGTAGCAGAATATATTTAAACATTGAAACATGTATTATGTCAGAAAATTACAATGTATTAATCTTGCACCTGTATGGTTATTAAAACCTATAGGATGCAACACCTCCATGTTCTTTTTATTGTATCCTGTTCTTCAGCTATATACTTGATACAATAATATATGTTCTTCAAAATGATCCCTTAAAAATAGACAGGGTAATTGTCTCCATCTAGATATATCCTAAGACACCTTTTTGTTGTTATTGTAATTTCTTATTTGACAACTATGTAATTTTATGCTCTGTAACAATATGAGCTTGTAACTGTGTTACTGTGTCTTTTAAGTGTACAATTTAAAATAAGACAATCTGTAATCCTAACCCCCAGAAGACCATTTGCTTGAGGTGCTAGGGGCTTTGCATTCCCTGTTCTTTGTTTTGGATTATACCATTTACAGCATGACTCCTGGAGTGCCAGTCTCTTCTTTTGTCATGTAAATGGTAGGCAACCTTTCTGTAGCATCCCCAATCTTTCCCTGAGTGCAGTATTTGCTTCTCCTTGGTAAGTGACTTGACCAAGGTCACACAAGGAACATTTTGGCTCTTGTGAGGTTTAAACCTGTGTTCTCCTGGTTCCCAAACCAGTTATGTACTCACTAGACCACACTGACTCTTATTAACTCTTTAACATGGAGAGTAGGAATAGGAGCCGCTTTATTCATCCTAGTATGTGTTCCTGGTGATGCACTAAAGTTGACATACTGAACTTTGGGCAGGTTCTGTGGAACAGTCAAGTGGGATGGGCTTCTGATGGCTACAATTCAATTTGAGGGGGTCTGGGGTAGAAGTGCATCACCAAGAATGCATTCCCATTTGGTGCAGTTACTTTGTGGACCGAGCAGAAACAGACACCTGGGATGTTTACAGTGACTATACTGCATTTTGGGTTGCAGGGGCCCACAGCAGACATGCAGCACCAGGGTAGATTCCTGCTGCCACAATTTATCTTTGGGTATTTCGCATTTCTCACAAATAAGTGAGACTGTGTTGGTGACAACATTGCTGGCACAAAGGTGGGGTTACATGATGTGTGACAACATAGATGGATTATTAAATAAGCATTTGTCAATGCTGAATGTTTGCTTGCTGGTATTAGCATTGGAAATGCAGGAGTTAGACAGATGCAGAGTAGCAATGGCGGTGAAGTATTAGACTTAACGCCAACCCACCTCCACCCTACAGGGAGCGGACAGGCATTGGGGTATGCGTTGTGTTTTCTCCATAACGCTCATGCCATTTCACCTCATCCAATCCTTCAGACACTGATAAGTGTTGAGGTGTGCTTTGGGGTGTTCTGCTTTACAGTCACCCCACCCATAAGACATATGCTGAAATGGGTGCAATATAAGTGCTGTGAACTGTGGGGCCAGAAGAGTCAGGTACAGCTCAATGCCTGTCAGTGGCTGGCGGTGGGGGTAGGGTTGGAATGGCATGAGCATTACAGTCAACAATTCAAAGGCACACCTCTGATGTCTGTCAGTCTGTAAAGGGTGGGATGTTATGGTTAGAAATCATAACGCCCCAGGCATTTGTTGGTATTTGCAGTACAAATATTCAACATGGCCATATTGTGGTCCCCACCTCACGCAAAGCATTTGGGACCTCTTCTCATGAACAGTGGCACTATGATTTTGTCAATTGTCCAGAAATCTGACTTTCTACAGTGACCAGGCTATTGTGCACCAGATGCACGAAAAACAGATCGGGCAAGATGTTAAGAATGACAGCTGTACCATTCATAGGGAGGTGTGAAGAGATGGCAATGTTGAAAATCTGTAGTGAAAATATTAAAATGCTTAAACTTCCGAGTGTACATGGAAACTGCACAACGCATATGCAGAATACAGTCATTTAGTGGAATTATTTCACCAAATTTTCAACATAGGCATTTTGTGACCCCTGCTCATGAATACCGTCACTATGATGTTCTTAATCTATCCTGAACATTGATCTCCACAGCAACTGTGGTATTCTGTGCCTGATATGTAAACACATATTTCAGGCAGGGTATGAAAAATGACAGCTGTACTGTTCATAAGGAGGTGTGGAAAATGGCAATGTTGAAAATCTGGAGTGAAAATACTACAAATTTGTGAAGTTATGAGAGTGCATGGAAACTGCACAACACAACTTGTAACACAGTCATTTTTGGACATATGTCACCAAATTTTCAACATAGGCATTTTAGCATCTCTGCTCATGAACAGCATCACTGTGATTTTACATATGAACATACATATGAACATATGAATCTGCCAGCAGAACACACCAACCGTCTATGTAATTCTGCCTAAGTGTGCAGCTAACACCCTAGATTGCAGCTGCCCTAGCCTCCTCCTCAGTTCCTCCTGGCTTTTCACAGCCCCTGCCCCTGACTCCTTCTCTTGCTTTATCCAACTCCTCCTTAAAGCTATTGACTGTCCCATGTTACCACCCACCTGGCAGCACATTCCAACTAGATACCACCTCTCAGAGAAGTAGTGCCTCCTCATTTCCCTCTTGAAACGTCCTCTTCTAACCTTATTCCATGCCTCATCTCTCTTCCACCCCCTCAGTGCTAGGTTTATTTACCCCTCAGGTAGTTAAACACTTCAATCATATCCCCCATCCCTGGTCTCCTCCAGTGTATACATGTTCAGCTCCATCAGCCTAACTTCATATTCCTTTCCTTCCTTCCCCTTTAACATTTTTGTTGCCCTCCTTTGCACCCCCTCAGTAATTTTATATATCTCTCAGGTATAGCCTCCAGTATTGCACACCTACTCTAGGTGTGGTGTGACCAATGATCTGTACAGAGGTAGGATCACACCCCTGTGTCTGGATGAGAACCCCATGCTGCATCCCAGCATCCTGTTTGCCTTCACTGCTGCTTTCGTGCACTAGGCCGAGTTGTTCATGCTCCCAGTTACCAACACCCCTAGGTTCTTCTCCTCCTCCTCCTCTGTGATCCCCAACTAACAGTCCTTCTTCTGGCTTTTAGCTCTGAAGTGCATCACCTACACTTCTTTGCACTGAATCCTAGCTGCCACTCCACCGACCATGTCTGTAGTTTGATTTGGTCCCTGTGCAGTTTTTCCCATACATCCTTTTACGTCTACCACCACCCCAATTTGGTATAATGTGTGAACAGACTAACCCTGCTCCCAGTCTGTGTACTATAACAGAGATAAAGAGTTCAGATAGCACCGGGCCCAGCAATGACCCCTGTGGCACATCGATTGTCACTGCTCTTGGTTCTGAGAACTACCCCACCACCACCACCCTCTGCACTCTCCCTGTAACCAGTTCTCTATCCATTTATTCAGACCACCTTCCACCCTACCTCTCCTTCTCATCACTCTTCTCCTCCTTGGCTTGTCCCTCCTCCCGCAGTTTGCACTTTCTCCTCCTTATTCTTACTGGGTGGTGGTGCCTTCAGTCATACCAGACCACTCTGCCTGCCCCTCCCAGGGTTACTACACGTCCGCCTTACCTATATCTAGAGGGGTGAGCTGATTAGGCCCCTGTCTAGACCTTTCTACCAACCTCAGTCTTTTGGCCTGCACTCCCCACTAGTTTAAATCCACCTTAGTAGAGATATGCCCTCTAACCCTGCCTGTAATACTCCCTCCTTTCTGCTCAAGTGTACCCAGTCCCGTGTACAAATCACTATTCCCATAGACTCTACCACAGGTAGTCACTAACCCATAATTTTTGGTGTGGCACCAATCCTCAAACACTCGAACTCCTCAAGCCTACCCTTCCTCCCCATACTTGCATGGTAGCCGCAGTACCTCTGAGAATGCCACCGACTCCCCACCCCTCACACTGCCTGCCCAACTACTTGAACCTCCCATTCACTACTTCCACAGTCCCCCCGCCAAGTCATTTGTACCCCATGCAACACTAAATAAGGTTTCTTCCTCCCTCGCTGCACACTTGAACAGTGCCTGCCCTGCCCCTCCTGCAGTCAATCTGGGGATAGCCTCAACCCAAATATGGCTGTGCCTTCCCCTGCCACCTCATCTCAGCTCTTTCAGTATAGAACCTAGGATGAGTACCCCATCCCTTTAACCCTTTCCTTCTAATGCCCTTCCACCACCCCAGTATTCATTCTTCCTGCCCTTACCCCGCCAGCTGCTCCTCTGTGACTTCTGTATCTGTAACCCCCTTCCACCTCAACCCTTTCTCTTCCTTATTCCTCCTATCCCCTTGAACCCTTCCCAGCCTCACTACTTCCTACTGGGCTTCCCATGTCGACAACCCCTGCTGATTTCAACCCACTCCATCCCGCTGTTATTGATTTGGAGCCCCCATTCCATTCTACCCTGATAGTGATGATCCTCCCATCCTTCTCCCTCCTGTAGCCTTCTCTCCTCCAGTCACTACTTCTCCTTCCTTACTAGTCCCCTTCTACCTTTCATCCTGCTATCACTTCCCAAACCTGTTGCCATCTCTCTCATGCCCCACTTGTCCTCCCCTTCAGTATGTTCCTGCTCCCCCTCTCCCATTGCAGAGGTTCAAATCTATTCCTAGTTGATACCCTTCTACATCTCTTCCCCTATCCGTTCTACCTCCTACTTGTTCCTCCATGCCACCCTGTTCCCACCCTAGTCCCCCCACCCACAGCCATCTGCTCTCTCCCTGGTACTCCTCGTGGTCTCTTCCTCCCCATCAGGAGGCCCCGCTCACCTCAGGCACCCCTCCCTTCTTCTCTCTTTTCTGTAAGTGCCATTGATACTGGGGTCGGGTTCACTCCTAATTGTTCTTCTTCCATCCCCTTTGCCATGCCCTATCCCCCCAGTCAAGATGCCTACCATACTCATCTGCCCTGCCACTAGACTCCTCCTAACCTCCACAGTTCCTCCCTCAATCTAGTCAGTCATCTACAGACCATACAGCCCGCTCCCATCCTCCAAGCCCAGTCCAGAATTATGGTGGACCCACGCCTGTACACCTACCACCCTTCCAAAGATGCCGCCCTATTGACATGTGGCACCTGCCCCATTTTGGCCCCATCTTATGCTATGGACTCTTACTCCCAGGTTCTGTACCATACTACAACTGTTAGGCCCCTTTTACTCAAATTCCTGTCCCCACCTACACTAATCTCTCTACTGCTCCTCACCGACTGGGTTAATTCAGTCTCAAATCTTATCCATTAGATACTGTATTACTGTAGCAATCCTAAAGCCTCCTTGTCCATTTTTCACCCTCAGATACCATACTTTTGTTCTCAGCTCTCATATAGTTTCACTTAGCCCAGTTAGAAATCCTATTGCACTCCAGGTATTACTCAGTTCAGTTAGAGAAATAAACATAACAAATACATATGTATTATTACAGCACTCATAACAAGAAAGCTCGATATTTAGCTCAGTTAGAGAAATAAATAGAACTAAATCTGTATTATTACAGCAATCCTAAAAGTATCTAATCATTGCTTTGTCTCCACTCCAGAGACCCTGCTGTAGTATAGGACCACAGAGGACACTGGGCGGGAGGGTGTGCAACTCTAAAGGCCCAGCAGAGCTCCATTGAGCTTGCTCACTCCCGATCTCTCACTTGCTCATTCTATTTCTCCCGGTGCTGCAGGCTGCCCTTTGTACTGCACTCCTGCTTGTGTTGGCACCTTTTCTGCCCAAAAGAAATCTGCAGGAGTTCCGACAGAGCTCCGTTGAGCTCGCTCGCTCACCCTCCTTTCTCACTCTCTCATTCTGTTTCTTCCTGGCACTGCAGGCTGCCCATTTGTACTGGGCTCCTGCCTGTATTGTCACCTTTTCTTGCCCACAAAGAATTCACAGCAGTCCGGACAGAGCTCTGTTGAGCTTTTCACTCTCTTCTCTCTCACTCACTCATTCCATTTCTCCCGCGCTGCAGGCTACACTTTGCTACAGGGATCTTGCCTGCCTTGGCACCTTTTTCTGCCACAAAGAAGTTCACAGCTGCCCTGTCAGAGCTCCATTGAGGTTGCTCACTCCCCTCTCTCACTCACTCATTCTGTTTCTCCCGGCGCTGCAGGCTGCCCTTTGTACTGGGCTCCTGCCTGCATTGATGCCTTTTTCTGCCCATAAAAGAAATCCACAGCAGTCCCAACAGAGCTCTGTTGAGCTTGCTCACTCCCCCTTCCTCACTCACTCATTCTGTTTCTCCTGAGCTGCAGGCTGCCCATTTGTACTGGGCTCCTGCCTGTGTTAGCACCTTTTCTGCCCACAAAGAAATCTCGCAACAGTCCGCTAGAGCTCTGTTGAAGCTCGCTCACTCCCCTCTCTCACTCGCTCATTCCATTTCTCCTGGTGTGCAGGCTGCCCTTTGTACTGAGCTCCAGCTTGCATTGGTGCCTTTTCTGCCCACAAATAAATCCACAGCAGTCCTCATAGAGTTCCGCTGGCGTCGCTCACTCCCCCTCTCACTCGCTCATTCTGTTTCTCCCACCGCCCAGGCTGCCCTTTGTACTGGGCCCCTGCCTACACTGATGCCTTTTTCTGCCCACAGAGAAATCTGTAGCAGTCCTGCCAGAGCTCTGTTGAGCTGATTCACTCCCTCCTTCACTCGCTCATTCTGTTTCTCCCGGCACTGCAGGCTTCCCTTTGTACTGGGCTCCTGCCTGCATTGGAGCCTTTTTCTGCCCACAAAGAAATCTGCAGTAGCCCTGATAGAGCTCAGCTGAGCTTGGTGACTCTCCCTCTCTCACTCGTCGATCTTAATCTGTCCCAAATACTGATTTCCCAGCAACCTGCAGCTATTCTGCGCCAGAAGTGTACACGATTTCGGCCAGGATGTGAAAAATTACAGCTGTACTGTTCATAGGGAGGTGTGGGAAAATGGCAATGTTGAAAATCTTGAGTGAAAATATTGTAAATTTGCGAAATTTTGAGCATGCTGTAGTAACCGCCCAATGCATGCTCATAAACAGTAATTTTTTGAATTTGTCCACCAAATTTGCAACATAGGCTTTTGAGAGCCACCTCATGAACACTGGCACTGTCATTTCATAAAGCAGTCCCAAAGGTGATTTTATGCAGTGACTGCGAAATCACCTTTTGGACAGAATAATGCCATAACAATGGCTGAATTCATGAGGAGGTGTCCCAATAACCCCATGTTGAAATTTGTGCCAAACTTCCCAAAAATGCCGAGACATGCACCAAAGTTGAAAAAACCCTGTTTATGCCATTATACAGCTTACCAGCATTTCTTCAGTTCGAGTCGACTTTGAATAGTGCAGACATGTTCCGGTCCACGAAGATCATTGGGTGACCTCAGAGGTAAGTATGGGGTAAGGGGGTGTGGGAGGTGGGGTATGCAGTGGGTGGGTGCGGGATGGGAGAGGGCACAGACAGCGAGGTCTGTTTTCTTCTTTATAGGGGTTTTAAAATACAATGCACATCATGAAAGTTTTCCCTTTTACAGGTACATTTGGCATGCTTGGTGGGCTCCCAGCATGCCACCTGAGTGTTTTGGGGGCTGTGGCCGACTGGGGAGTTGGTGCCCCCTTCTGCACATAAGGTGAGGGGAGAACCGAGGGGATTGGGCAACCTTGGCACACAACAAATCGAGAGGGGCATTATGCCAATGCTAAGTGGGCTCCCCTATTGGCAAATTTAATGGGGAGATTGAAGCCAATGGGGTTGGCCCCGATGGCAAAGAAAGTCTGTTGGTGGACTTGTGAAGCCAGGGGATTGGGCACCTCGGCAAACAAACAAATGATGGAGGGGGCTACAGTGTGCCTATGGTGAGTGGGCTCCCCATCAGCAAATTACTGGGTCGGAGGGCAGGTATGCCCTGCAATGACGGATCGCTCCTTATTGCAGTGGAATGGCTGATGCTGCAATGACGAGGCAGCCCTGACTGCAGCAGCGAAAACCTTTCAAGGTAGTGGCATGCTGGCTGAACTAGTGTCAGCAGCATCATGCTACTGCGATTGGAGAAAGCAGGCCAAGCCTCAAAAGGCACCGGGGCATTAGCCACAACAGTGCCGCACCTCCACAACCGCTTTGCAGCAAACTGCAACAACATGTTTCTTGTGCATGCAAGCAAACATAAAAGCAACACTGCATATGCTCAAGCACACAAACCACAGGTTGCTGCACACTCTTGGATTATGAAAAGCCAGTCATATACCAGATTTTGTTGTCTCCTGGAGTCATTTATTTAATCCACAGCAAGACATCTTCAAATGAACAGGCACAATCCCAGCTAATCATTGAAAGGCTAATTATCCACGGTGGTTAACCACTCAGCTAACTCGCTCCTTAAAAGAAACTACACTAAAAACTTGAAAAAATATATGTTGCAGAATGTTTTAATTTGTATGTGAAGTTGTAGTGTTTTCTTCCCTCTGACTGGTATTAGGGTTTTCTTAAATTAGCCTGCTAGCTTTAGGGTAGTTTTACGACCCTGGAGATCACCATATCAAATAGTTTTATTGCACTCTTTGTCCTACAGTGCACCTTGTTTCATGTAATGGTGATGTAGAAGAGACCATAAATCCAGTAGAAAGCATTGCGTTACAATCAGTTCACAACAACAGAGATGGCTATATTTTAAAATCTGTAGAATTCAGCTTAGTGACCACCCTCATCCTAAAGGTTTTACTGTCCTGAAAATTTGTTGCTGGTAATTTTTGTGCAGCTTGTAAAGCTTCAAAATATTTAGTTTGTTTGGCATGTGTGTGTTGAATGTTGGGTCTCTCTTACATCACAGTCACGTGAGACAAGATACTGTGGGAACCAGAAATACAATTACACTATCAGGCATGGAGAACCCAGGGTCGTAAAACTAGCATAAAGCTAGCAGGCTAATTTGTGAAAACTCCTAATACCAGTCAGAGGAAGGAAACACTAGAACTTCCACATACAAATTAAAACACTCTGCACAACATATATTTTCAGGTTTTGAATTGTAGTTTCCTTTAAGCCCAAATCACGCACATACACGCGGTCAGTTTTGAAATGATTACTAACTGTTATTTAGATTTTCATCCAGAAAACAACATTAGAACTTCTTAGACTGGGAATAAGGAACCTGAAAGTTTCAGGTTTCAGACCTTTATCCTTCTTCTGTGTTAAGCTGAAAAAAAGTCAAAGCCTGAAATTTGCAACAGTGTTTTCACTGCAGCTGAAAAGCTACTGAATGAAAACGCACTTCTGAGGTTTGATGGGCAGGAGCAACCAGTCATACTCACTTCCTGGGTTATATAAATCAACTTCTTCCATCCTCATTCAGAGCTCCATTTGCTATAGCTGGAATTCCTCCTCCTAACCCCCCACACACACACACACACAAACACACACACATTGTGGTTACTGCTCTCTTCTTTGTTGTTTTGGGCCTTTTGTTATGCTTTTGCCTCTGCTGCTCTGGGTTAGCATTTTGTTTATTTATTACAAAAGCTTCACCAGGAAAGACATAATGAGCTGCTGACAGCTTGCTTCCAGCTGCATTCTGGGAATGAGGTTAAGTGGAGATAAAGTAAGATGTGGAAAACTGAATAGTGTTAACAAGATTACAAAAACAGAAGTCATGTACAGCAATACAGTGTATCACAGTGTATCAGTGGAGCATAATCACAAACATTGTAAGGCAAATTGGCATAACAGAATGCTAAGATAAAAGGATTTTTGATAGGCAGTGGAAACTATGCATAGGTATAACCTAGGCATTTAGCAATGAGAGGAGCAAAATGGCCAGGGCATTACTAGTGGGAGGGAAGGAAGTCAAAAGGTAGAGGGTCACTGAAAGTCACAGGTGGGAGTAGAAATGTCATGAAGAAGAGTTTACCCCTCTGGCTTTAGCTTGTTACTTTCTGCACTTCTGGGACAGCCACTCCAGCTGCTCTTTTGCCCTCATTCCATGCTGTGGCTCAGTTATACTGCTGTATTGCATTTCTGTTTTCTCAGTCTTATTTACTTGCTGTTCATAGCCAAACGCTTGCTGCTTTTCGCTGATTTCTCTGAGTTCATAAACAGCCCAGCAACCATGACACTGCAGTTCTTCTGCATACTTTGCATTCCATTACTCCATTTGGCTTAGCCAGCTGTTGCAACCACTTAACTCAGCCATTTTTAATCAGCCTTCTCAGTCTATACAGCTTTAGTGTTTTCAATGACAGTAACCTTTGATATGCATTTATATTTTTAGTATCTTGTAATTAAGTTTATTTTCTATCATACCAGTTCTATCTGATCTCAGCCATGCCTTCTAATAGCCATCATTCAGTTTATATCTGTATAATGCCATCAGGCTCAATAAATGCATTCTTGCTGGCCACTTATCAATCAAGCTCTCACACTCTCCTTGAAAACTGCATCTTGAAGGTGAGTCCCTCATCATCAACATCATGGGCAGGGATCCTACCCTAGTCACTTGTCTCCTGCAGCACCTCCCAGTAGTACCACTATGTGGTAGGTCCAACACTCTTGGGATAACTTTAGCCATGCAGCTTCTTAGTATAGTACAGCATTTAGAGTTCAACTACTGGAGGTGGGGCCCTAAGCCTACATAGGTTCCTTTAGCTGGCAGACCACGTTGGCAACAGCTCCGAGCTGTTCTCCCTATGACTGCCAACAGTCCATCTACTCACAATTTGTATCCCTTTCCTTTAGTTTTCTGTCAAGAGTAAGCCTCTTTATGGCCTTGAGGTTGGGAGCTAGCCTTTCAGCAGTCACTACTCTCCTCATTCCATATTTTGTGGGTGTAACTCCTTCATAGAAAATAGACAATGATGGCAGAAAAACACCACTGGTCCATTCAGTCTGCCCATAAAACTCTAACTAACCCAGGACCTGTAGTCCATAGAGGGTTCTAACTCACAGTGTCTACCCCATGCTCCTTACTGTGCTGCTATCACCCTGAGCAACCACTTAGCCCTTCACTCTGTACCAGTCATGTTTAAAACCATTGATGGTTATGCCACCCACCACATCAGCTTGCAGACTGTTCCACGGCTCCATGTCCATTTCTGTAAAGTAAAACATTGCCATGCCCTCTTCAACCTCCCCCATCAGTTTCCACTCATGTCCCCATGTTCTTGATCAGCTACTTATGCTGAATAGTTACTCACAGTTCACCTTGTTCATACCTTTCAGGAATTTGAAGGTCTATCATATCCTCCTCTCTCATCTATGTTTATGAGTGCCTTGAGCGATCCTCATAAAATCTGCCTGCTGATCCTGAATCATTTTGGTTACCTTACATTGCATCGCTCAACCCGTCCTTATCTTACCTCAGGTGAGGATGCCAGAATTAGCCACAGTACACCTGGACGGGCCTCACCAGTGATCTATAGAGTTTGTAATACCTCCTTCCTTCTGCTGTAATTACCCTCCACCTATATACAGCCAGGGTCACGAGGAGCCGCGGAGACACCAACCCTCCCAGGAGGACCCCGATGGTCGTGAGGGGCCTTCAACAGACCGCCTCCCACTGGATCTCTAGTCTGAGCACCCCACTCCCTGTAGCACACAAGCCAGGGTCATAGGGGGCCACAGAGATACCAGCCCTCCCAGGAGGATAACCAGGGCCTTCCAGCAGACCGCCCTCCCCACCCGGCTCACTAGCTCAAGCACCCCGAGTACACAAGCCAGGGTCGCGAGGGCCATGAAGATGCCAGCCCCTCCCCAGAAGGACCCACGAGGGTTGTGAGGGCCTTCAGCAGACCACCCTCTCCACCAGATCACTGGCCCGAGCACCCTCACCCCCAGAGCACACAAGCCAGGGTCACGAGGCCACAGAGATGCCAGCCCTCCCCAGGAGGACCACAAGGGTCATGAGGGCCTTCCAGCAGACTGCTCTCCCACTGGATCACTAGTCTGAGGACTCCCCCGGAGCATACAAGGTAATGGAGGATCGTGCAGTTGCGAGCTTGCAGGAGGAAGTGTGTGACTTTATGATTTGGCACCAAAATACTTTTAAACAGCACAGCGAACTATTGCCTGCTAAGAACTCTTGCCTTTAAACCTAATGTGCTGGCTTTCCAGTGGTGTAGCCCTCTGATAGTTTATTTTGGTGCAGCTCAGCCACATTTTAACATCATTTTGCAGTATGTATCTTAATGGATGTTAGCTCTCTTTTGCTATAGTCTTCTGCTCTATTTAGACCCAAAGACTAGGATTTAGCATCTGCTGTTAAAATACATATGCTCAGTCTCCTCCATGCCAGCCACAAGCTAATGATATTTCAGTTCTACCTGAGGGCAGCTAAGGTCATATTAGAAAGCTAACTTCTGATTGTACTCTAGGAACCATTTGTGCAGCAGGCTTAGTGGTGATTGCGACTTCACCTGAAAGCAGCGCCTTCTCCAGCAGCATATAAATTCTTTCCTTTCTCTCTCTCTCACAGCCAGGGTCAGAGGGCCACAGAGACACTAGCCCTACCCAGGAGGACCATGAGGTCGAGGGCCTTCCAGCAGACTGCACTCCCACCGGATCACTAGCCCGAGCACTCCCGAAGCACACAAAAGTGGAGGGACTGCATAGTGCCAGCTTGCAGGAGTTGGCATGTGACTTTACCACTCCAGTGGTGCATGCCAGCTCCCACACGCCCACCACCCTTAGTCAGCTTCCAGCTTTATAGGCACTATCACATACCTTAACTGCACCAAAGCCAATCAGCCCACTCTTCATTAGCAGCTAATCGTTACCACCACTAGTGGCTGCTACACCCAGCACTAGCTGCTGCTGCAATCAATTTTGGCAAAATGCTTCTATTTTCCTCATACTTTCTCCCTGCATTCCTCTGCTTCTCTCCCCAGCAACCCAGCTCTCGCGTGGACGGGACCACCACCTTTATTCCACCTCCCTACTCCCCCACCCTCCTCAACCTCCACCCCACTTCTACAGCCACATATATCCACTCACACCTGTGCGCTCTGTGCTTCCATCCTCCCCCTCCCTATTTTTCCCAGGCGATCTGTCCTATGCAACAGCAGCTGCTGCCACCTACCTACCCCTCAAGCTACCCTATCCTAGCAAAAGTCCAGATCCGCCTGGTATAAAATGAAACACTATCTCACACTGCTTCTCTTCTTGGTAGGGGATGTTGAAACCAACCCGGGCCCTACACCTCCCAACCCACCACCCCAACCTCCCCAAGGTCCTCCGTTTATTGCACCTCAACATCTGCAGAATCTTGAACAAAGTTCCTGAGCTACAACTCACCCCCTATCTCTACACCCAGATGTCTTCATTATATCAGAGACATGGCTAAAGACACACCATGCAACTCTGCTGTTGCCATTTCTGGGTACTCGCTGATCAGGCAGGATCGCATGGGCAAGAAAAAAGGTGGTGGAATTGCCATGTTCATCTCCACCAGGCTACAGTTCACCCTGGTCCAGATCCCTGTACCCACACCTCAAATTGAATCATTGTTGGTTAAGCTCACTCTCCCTACTCCTCCCCAGTTTATGTGTGGGGTCTTACTGCACCCTACTACCCCTTGCCTGGGGTCTTGACCACCTGGCCACATTAAAGTCTGTTGCCACAGCTGGGTAGCTCCATATCCTCAGCGTTTGCAATTTAATTTGGCTAGCCAATGACTACTCTAAGCTACGGTCCAAGATACACACTCTAAACCTCTCCAACTAATCAACCAACCCACCGGTTGAACCTTAAAACACTAACCACTCCCTCTGAGACTGGGCCTCACCTCCCACCCACATAGAATTATTAAAGCAGGACTTCTCCCCAACTCTCTAGAGTGATCACCACATGGCATACATGGTCAGGAAGGAGTGCATAGACCTGCTAAACCCCCTCTAGGACACTCCTCATAGAACCTGTAAATCCTTATGTCTGCCTACCCTCCTGAATGACCTGGCCCACTTTGACTGATCATTCATATGGAAGCTCCACCATCACTACGTGTTCAACATGTTCAAGCGTATGGAACTACCATGCCCCTCTAAAACACAAGAGTAAAGGGTTACCATATTCCTGGGTCACGCTGACATCATTAGCAGTTGCCATTCTAGGGACTTGGCCTAGAAAATCACAAGCTATCTAGCTGCCAAGAATCTCTACAAAGATACCGAACCCTCCACAACTCCTGCATCAAATCTATACCCCTAGCCAAAAAAAAGTACTTAAATCAGCTCTATATATAACCTTAGCCACCCACAAACTTTTGGCAAATCATCAAATCCTCCTCTTTCCACCAGTCCAACCACCAACCCAACCCTATCCATCTATGGCAACACCATCTCAAACCCTGGTGAAGTTGCCACTGCCTTCAATACCTTCTTCTCCAGCAGCTCTAGGTCTCTCCATCCAACCTCCCACATGCCCCACCACAACTAGATCAAATCATTATCACAGAACTCCACCTGCCACCACATTCTCTTTCCGTCCAGTCACCCTGGTAGAAGTCCTACAGGCCCTGCTCTCTCGGCCTCAACAAAGGCAAATGCCTGCATGAGCCTAGGCTAAATTACTCCCTTATCAGCCCCACCATAGCCACCCCACCAGCCAGCCTCCTCAACCTCTCTTTCTCCGAGGTCAAACTCCCAGTCGCTTGAATACAGGTGGTTGTTATCCCCTCCCAAAGAGTGGCGACCCTCTGCACCTAGAAATTACCATCCCATCTCCTACTCCCAATACTGGCCAAACTTCAGGAACACCTTGCCCTTGCCCAGCTTTCCCAATTCCTTGACTCTACTTCTTCTTCACCCCTATCAGTCGAGTTTCCATAAGTCTCACTCCACCATCACCGCTCTCCTAAGACTCACTGATGACATCACCTCAGGTATGGACAAGGGACATATCACCTCAGAGATTTTCATAGACCTGGCCAAGGCCTTCAGTACTGTCTCTCACCCCAAGCTACCAGCCAAACTTAATGGTGCAGGCCTCTCCATCCTGCCACTAGCTGGTTTCAGGTCTACCTGACTGGCAGACACCAATTGGTGAAAACAGGCTCCAATATGTCTCCCCCTTCCCAGTCACCATGGGGTCCTTAAGGTTCAGTCCTGGGCCCGATACTTTTTCTATATTTCTAAATGATCTCCGCTGGCCTGCACAAACTCTGCCATACAAATGTACGCAGACAACACTGTACTGTATGCCTCTGGCCCTTCCACTGGAGTTGTGTACAACACATTACAACAGGACTTCAATGCCATACAGCAATGGTTCAGGTCCAACCAACTATTCCTAAATGTAAAAAAGTCTCCCTAACCTTTGGCATGCAACTGCTACTCTCCCGCCTAGTTGCTCCTCCGCCTTCCATGCTCTGGATGGGTCCCTTCTGAGTCCTGCACCTCTTTCAGATACCTGGGAGTATGGCTTGACCAACACCTAGATTTTCTCCATACACATCAAATTGCTACACAAAAACTGCTCCCTAAATCTGCGCACTATACGCAACAAATGATGCATGCTCACTATGGTCCAGCGTGAAATTGTACTTAAAATGATTCTCTCAATACTTGACTATGGTGGCGTGGTTTATGGTGACACACCCCCAACCAACCTGGCCAACCTAGACACCCTCTTTCACTCCTTCTGTCATTTCATCCTGGACTGCCCTCTAATGACCCATCACTGTGACCTATACAGCTCCCTAGCCCTACACTCACTCACTTCCCACAGATGGATCCACTGTGCCAGAGTCATAACTAAATTCTTGTCCCAGTCCCTTCCCCATCTCAGCCCTGCATTATTGGCTCAGCCTTCCCAGCCTACTCACTCAAAAGCAATGACCCAGGCTTCTCCAAGTCCCTTTCATGTATACCTCAGGGACAAACAGCCTTCAAATATCATGAAGCCCAAACTATGGAATGATCTACTGGCTGACATCAGGTTTACCTATAGGCCTAGACTCCTAAACCCACAACTCCATGCACACTCTCCGACATATGCACCTGCTACCAGTAGCCATGAGCTCTGAGCCCATTGGTCCCTGATTCGTGCCACCTGCTCATCTCACCTGCTGCATCAAAGGGTCAGAATTTGCATCTAAGATTGGCTGTCCATCACTTCTTTATGCCAAACCGTGTGTTTTCTCATACTGACTTGTGTACCTCCATGTTTTCTATCTTGTATATACTCTGTACCTATGTTAAATCTATGTAAACACTTGTTCTGTATTGCACCCTTGTAATTCCCTCAGGTCGCATCTGGAAATGGTGGCCCCGCTCAGTATGCCTGCCTGGTTAATCTTTTAAATAAATAAATAAATGAATACACAATATCTCAGTATCCTGTTTGACTTACTGTGGACCTTATTAGACTGACTTGATTGTTTCAGCTGGTCACTAATGATGAACCTAGTTTCTTTTCTCAGTGTTCATGTCCAGATTCTCACCCCCACCCATCCAGTACTCTGTCCAGTGGTTCTTGTTCCCAGTGTGCATCACTTTCCACTTTTGGGTGTTGAATTTCAACTTCCAAATCTTTGACCACCTCTCTGGTCTTTTGTAAGTCTCTGTATCTCTCAACCCTCCTCACTGTCTGCCCTGCCACAGAGCTTAGAGTTATCTACAAAGAGATACATCTTGTCCTGAATTTTTCTCCCATGTTGCTTATGAACACATTGTAAAGGAGGACCCAAGACTGATCCTTGTGGCACTCCACTAGATCCTGCCTCTTTTTGAACATACATAATGCCAGCAGATAAAGTGCAACCGGTCTATCAAGTCTGCTTGAGTGTGCAGCACTGTGTTGTGCATACTAGAGCTGCCCCTCACTCATTCCACCTAGATTCTTCATCCTCCCTCTGACCCACTTCACTACCCTTCCCCATTATGATCTTCCCTCTTACTCTATTCCACCCCTCTTAAAGCTGTCCACTGTCCCTGATGACACTACCTCCTCCAGGGGCTTATTCCACCCAGACACCACTCTTTCAGTGAAGAAGTTCCTCCTTATGTCCCTTTTAAATTTTCCTCCTTCAAATCAAGAGATTGTCATCTCATTTTCCCATTACCTCTGATGCTGAAGATGTTTTCTATGTTAACCTTATTTATACCTTTGAGGTATTTAAGGGTTTAGATCATGACCCCACTCTTCTCTCATCCAGAGAATACATGTTGAACTCCCTCAACCTCTTCTGATGGGGATTGTCCTGCAGGCTATGTATCATCTTTGTTACTGTTTGTTGCACTTCCTGCAGTAAACTGATGTCCCTTTTCAGGTGAGGGCACCAAAACTGCACACTGTACTCCAACTGCAGTCTAACTAGTGATCTGTACAATGGCAGTAGTACCTTTTATCCTGGAGGTGAATCCTCTAACTATGCACCCTAGCATTCTGGTGGCTTTAGCTGCTGCTTTACTTCACTGGGCAGGGTGTTTCCAGGTCCTTAGTGATTAACACCCCTAGATCCTTCTCCTCCTCAGTACTAGTCACCTAGACCCCCAACTAATATTCTGTCCCTGGGTTCTTTGCTCCCAGGTGCATAGCTAACACTTTTTCTGGTTACAGGCCAGCTACCAGATACACAACCAATTTTCAAGCATAGCCAGGTGCTACCTATGTTCCTTTCCCCCTTCTTCCATGTCCACTCCCCACAGAGTTTGGTTTAATTTGCAAAAGGCAGATTTTACTTTTTATCCTATCCTTTATGTTGCTAATAAAGATATTAAACAACACTAGGCCAAGCACTGAGTCCTGTTGGACCCCACTGGTTATAGATCTAGGCTTCGAGTTCACCCCCAACTACCACTCTCTAACTTCTACCATGAAGCCAGTCCCTGACCCACCCTACCAGTTTTACCCCAATCTGTGAGTCTGTTAACCATAACTTTATGCTATCTCTCTTTCAACCAGTTTCTCACCCATCTTACTGTGTCTTTCACTGTACCCACATCCTCTAGATTCTTCAGAAACCTTCTGTAATGCACCAAGTTGAAAGCCTCACCAAAAATGAAGTTGAATAAATCAATAGTGTGGCTTTGTCCATTACTCTCATTAGCCAGTCAAAGAAGGTGTGCTGTCACTATGGCAATAACTTTACCACAACCGACACCACAGCAGCAACAGTGCCAGGTTGCTCTAGTGTCGGTGTGTGGGACCCTAGGACTGCTTGGGGTATTGCATCCCTCCCTGAAGGAACTCCATCTTGGAGTTAATTTAATAACAGGTGGGGAAGAGCAGCCCATGCATGGGGGATGCGGGTGAAGCCCCAGAAAAACACAGTCTAATTGACTCCCTTCATGCTAACCGCAATGCGTCAACATAAAGGAGTCACTTGTAATGTCAGTCGACTACAAAATTGTCGACTGACTGTCATGGATCCATCAAAGAATACTATCGGGTTGGTCTGACAGAGACCTCCATGCCTGAAGTCTTTGCTGTTTGCTATCTTGAGTCCACTGCTTTCAAGGTAGTCCATGAAGTCCTCCTTGAATCAGTTTACTCACAATAGAGGTAAGATTTACAGGTCTGTAGTTATCCAGTTGCTCTTTGTCCACAGTTATGAAGTGGGATTATATTCATTACCTTCCAGTCTTTTGGAACTACCCTGTCTGAACTGAACTGTTAAATAGCCCTACCAGGAGTTCAGTTAGTTCAGTGCCAATTCATTAAGCACCCTTGGATGCATCCCATCTGGCCTGGGGCCTTACCTATCTTTAGGGTTGATAGCCTTTCTGAACCCTTTCACTGGTAAATACTTGATACCTTATCTTTGAGATCCTCCATAAAGTTGCATTAATGCCACTCTGATAGAGGTCCTCTGTCTTCCCTTGTGAATACAGAGAGAAGAAGACATTAGAACAGTTGCTTTCTGCCGTCCTCCTTAATTACTCTATCTCCTCTGTTAGCCTAACAATTCCCCTCCATTCTTTCTTTCTCCCCAAATACAGTATATATAAGAACTGCATTCTCCTCCCTGAGACCCTGTGCAGTATGAAGCTCTGTGTCTGCCTATTCTTCTATAATTGCCTCTTAGTTTCCATTGTTCTCATTTAGTACTGTCCCGTTCTTTCTCATCTTGTTTATTCTCATGCCTGGTGGTGGTTTCTTTGGCTTTCACTGCTTGCCTGACCTTTCCAGAGAGCCATATTGGTCTGTTGTACCCTTTTCTTTTGATTGCCATACACATGTAAGACCTTGTTGCCTCAAAATGCCTCCACTGATTTCCCCATCTTTCCTCCGCATCCCTGATGCTGTTCATTTACAACTAACTTATCCTGGACCAGTTTCCATCATCCAGCTGGTTTGCCTTCAAGAAATCTTGGACTTGAGCCTTTGGTGAGTGCTTTCTGGCCCTGAGGGTGAGGTTGATCCATATAAGTTATGGTGGCTAGACCCTATAAGACTCCCCTACCTCACTCTTCCTACTACTTCTGAGTTGGTGAGCACCATTCCAGAATGGCAGCCTGCTTAGTGGGTTCCTTAACCAGCTACTTCAGCAGGCAGTCCTGCAGTATATCTAGAAGAGCACAACTTCTGGAGCTCCTAACCAGTGGAATGTCACAATCAACATCTGGAAGGTTTAGATCTTCCACCACCACCACCTCCCCTTTGCCACCCCTTTCTAGTTCTGTCCCAGGTTCTTATCACTCTCTCACTTTTCCCTTATCCTGGAAGTCTATAGATCACTTCCATCCATAGTTTCTTGCCTGAGGGTACTATGAGCTTAACTCACAGGGATTCTGTCCCATCATTACCTTCCCTGATGTTTTTTTTATCTTCCACTGCCCCAATGCTTCTCTGATAAATAGAACTATGCCTCCTCCTTTACCTTTTTATATATCTTTATGAGGGGACTTGCTTTATCTGCAGTGATCAACTCATAGCTAGAGGTGTGGGATGTTGCCAATATTCACTCCTTGAAACAATCTGTAAATTTCGGCAAATTTGCAACATGAAGGACTGCAATTCACATTGCTATTTGGCAGGCAAATTGTCCAAATTCAGATGGCAAATGGCCAATTGCCTACTGAATAGCAACATCAATTGCATGCTACACCTCATTACAACCTAAAAACAATAAAAGCCATCTCCTTCCCCACCAAAAAGAAATAAAGAACCTCCTCCTCCTGTGGTGTCTATTACTTGTAGCATGCATAGCATGATGGAATCTTACACAACAGAACAGAACAGAAAGAAAGTACATAACCAGTTCTTAGTGATGCTGGTGAAATAGTCAACAAAAAAATTACTGTTGTTTTGACCTCAACTAATTTGAAGTTTAAAAGACATTGGAGACAGCTATGGGCAGTATGATGGCACCGTCTACACTTATCTATTTATGAGACAGTTTGAAGAAATGCATATTACAAGTAATAGCAACCCTATAAGCAACACATACATGAATGGAAATGATGCATTGATTATATGTTTTTTCCCATGGGAACAAGGGTCAGAAAATGTGAAAGCCTTCCAAGCATATGCCTACACTAAAATGTCATTCTTAGGACTTACATTAAATTAGGATGCTGAAACAATCATTTTCTTATATCTGTTGGTCTAGAAGTAAGGACATGAACTGGAAACCACTATCTAGTGTAAAGATATGGACCACAACACAATTCTACACAAATGTAGCTACCATGAACCAAAATTCATATGGAGTATCCAAGAAGCATAGTTTCTTAGAGCCAAAGAAACTGTAGTGAGGATGCTTTTCACAGAGTGAATGAGGATATGCTGATCAGGTTCCAGAAGAGATAGTATCACTACAATGAGGACAGGAGAGCATTAAAGGAAGTCAGTAGACAGGAGAGGAACCTAGTTTTACAAGTGATGGACAGTATGGACCAGAGCAATTAAATGCTTTTAATACTACATACCATCTACAGTGGCAGAATTTGGGAGAAATTTATAAACATTGCCATATGTTGCAGGGAGGAGGTACTGTCAATCCCAGATTTTCAGAAAATCTGTATTTGTAAATCCTACCCTTAAAGACAGATTGGTACACATTTGCCACAAGATACCAGGTCTGCCAAAAGGATAGTTGCTGCTGGGACTGCTGAGAAATGATATGCTTTGGTGTGGAAAATGTACCATGTGGTAACACTGGTAGAAAGAACATTTTGAGCACCCTCATACTAATGAGATTTACATCATAAGGGACCATATCTTTTGTCAAAGTGACTATTAGATCTCGTTGTGCAGTGTCCTTTCAAAAATAAAAAGGCAACACTAAAGTTGAATCTAAAGAAATAATAAACAATCACTGGTGGCAAGACACCACAGAACAGAAGGGCACTCTGTGGCTTCCTTATGAATTTGGAACCTTAAACTGGTCAAACACCTGGTGGGTGGAGAGAAGTGTGATCTAGCCTTCTTTAAAAGGGACACTTATTGCATCCATAAAATATAAAATTTGAATGGTAACATTGGAATGAATGAGGACATAAATTGAAACATTTTCTGGTAGAGTTGGACTGTCCCAGAAAGTAAACTGTATATTAGCATTGTTTCCTTGTTTTTCATCTCCTAGGAGATTCTGTATTAGTAGTAATTTTATCATATGATATTGTTACTGAACCATTTGTATATCATAAATTGTATGAGTACTCTTCAGTTGTTTCATACTATGTTTTATTAGTTAGGTTAGGTTAGGTTAGGTGTCCATTTTTGATACTTTAGGTGTAGTTAAGTACTGTCTCCCTATGAACCCACTGTACTATCTCACATATCTCACATTTCTCTTATATGCATCTGTGTTTATAAAATATTATTTCTCTTGGCCACATTAAAGTTTCCATAGGTCCCTTCATCTATCCCCTTCCCCTTTCTGGCATTTTGTTTGTGCTTGGGACTCAGAGATGTGTCACTCACTTTCATTCCGATGTTGTACACCATACTGATTCACAAGTAGCTTAGTATTTAAAGTAATGGCAAGGCACAAATGTCTTATTTGGCTAAAATAGCATCTTGCTATTGCAGTTTCATTATATACTAGATTTTACAGAATATTTTACACTCACAAAAACAAACATCCAGTCCTGGAAGAGACAAACCGCTACCAAGCAGATATTCCCTCCATTGTGGATAGCAGCCCCAGGCTTTAACACAAGTGCCACAGTGTGGTTTGTTCTGACAGTACATTCAATCAATCAATCAATCAACCAACCAATCAAACAGTCATTATTTTATGAGGCAAAAACACCACTGAAAAGAATTCATTTACAGGTGGACCTGGGTGGATACACAGCAGTTCAATACAACAACTCAGTTAAATACACAGAAGAACAATTTAAAACATAATTGGCAGTAAAGGTGTATGTCAGAAGAGGTAATAAACTAGTACAGTACTTAATTTACATATATAAAAGAAAACAAAATGTACAATATGTAGAGGGTACATGTCAGAAGAGGATAATGAACCAATGAAATTACATATCTTGCACGAGCATATATACAATAGAAGACAACATGTACATTCACTGTGTACTGAGGTGGCAGAGACTGGGAGGATGCACCTTCAATAATGTAAATTGTGACATTGGCACCTCCCGCAGCAATGCACCATATAAGATGCATATGAGTGACTGGTTAGCAGTCACTCCCTGTTATTGATGGAATCAGTAGCAGGCTCTATCTTCAAACTCTCCAGGAGGGCAATAAGCGCCTTGTGTTAAACACTGCTAACACTGACTTTAATAAAAAATAAAACTGGGAAGAAATAAATCTGTCTGCAGAGCAAGATATCACACATTAAGAGATATCTATATATAATAACATAGCACACATGACATACTGTATACTAGCTGTATATTATTTACCAAGAGATGCAATATTTACCTGATATGGCATACAGTATGAATGTTTATTTGCATGAGTAACCTTAGCAGAAACCCTTGTTCATTATATTGATCAGTGTATGTCTGACTTGATTTGCAGTTAAAGGTGAAACAGACTTTATAAGTTATTCACCTTGCTACAACTAAATGAGAACATACTGATGCTCATCTTTTATAATGCAGCATACAAGAAGCTACACCACAGTACTTAAGAGATTTTATGTTGTTTACTTTATGAAGACACTGATAATATTAACAGTTATCATTATACAGTGAGAAAAGAATTAGAGGTGGTACTAACTTAATTGTGGACAAACAGCCCTTGTAACATGGCAATAATGTTAATGGTGGAATGAGGACCCACGATTGGTCAAACAACATCACAGGAGCGAAGTTGGAGGTATTAATCCACGATACATGAAGTGTTGAAAATTGCACTACCAGTGTGAGCAGATAGCTAGGTTAGCAGCACTGAGCACAGCAGGAGGCGAGTTCTAGAGAGGCAAGCTTGGCAGAGCAACAGTGAGACGAGCTAGATGCACGGAAATGGGGAGGGGAAAAAGCGAAGTACGGCGCGGGATAGATAGGGCAGTCCACACACACACAGTATACAGGCAAGAGGTGATGGTTGCAGCCGACGGACGAGCTCCAAAGAGGCAAGGGAAGCGACCAGGGCTGCATGCAAATTTGTGAGCAATCAGACACCACGGGCGCAGTCAGCAGCCCAATCGAGACCCTTCAGTGCCTGGCATGAAAGAAATACCCGCACATAGGCACATTTACTGGACTGGCATGTGAGCCGCACTATTTGCTTTAATTACGCCCACTGAATGTTTTCACCACATCAGCATCTTACTGCTGGTTTGTTACAAGATTTGAAAGTGCAGTAAAATATTTGTTCAGAACACTGACTCCTGTGTTATGTTGTTGAGCGCTACAAGACAGGCTCCTAGCGACTCTGTCATTCGCGTGCCCATGTTACAAGCACATTAAGCCACTCCGGCGGTGGCATCTGCGTGATTAATGCATAGTTGGGCTGTCGCTCACCCTCGACACCTCGACCTCCGGGCCTAACCCTCCCAACCACATTAATCAACATTAGATGCCACCTTGGTGTGGCTTAATCTTACTTATTTACATTTTAGTAAGACATGCCAGAACTCTTAGAATAGGTAATTGGTGTTATGACTAGATGAACATCTTGCTTTTAGGTTTGAAAATACCAATTTGTGGGAAATGTTGGTCTCACTCGGTGTAATGCACATTTGTTCTGTATTATCTGCATACTTACATTGATTTACATGTAGATTAAATAAGGTTACCACAGCATAATGGCTTAATGAAAAGTGGTGTTCCAAAAGCGTCGACAAGCTTTGAAATGTGGTAGACAAATAAAGCTATGAAGATTATGACAAATCATTTATAAAGTAGAGTGAGCCCTTATTTTGCCTGCATCTCACAACTGTTTTATTTAAAAATGGTGAAGAGGAAAGGATACCAAGCTGAAGTTGATTTCCATGCACAACCTTGGGAGGAACAGGGAGAACAATAATACAGCACTCAACATGGGAGTAACATGATACTGCAGTCTGTCAAAAGTAATAACTGAAGCTTACTACTAATGGTAGTGGGCAACAACCAAACAGCACAATAAGTTACAACAAAACAATGACCCTCAAAAGAGTGGGCAGAGAACTAAAAATAAAGCAAGATCCAAAACAGGTGATTGCAATAATTATGAAACTTACAAAGTGCATTAAGTAATCTTAAGTCACTGTGAGTAACAAAAAGCAGAGGAAGGATGGATCAGGTGCCTGAGGGTCGAGGACAGGAGCATACAGAAGAAATGGGACATCAGCAAGATACATAATAAGAAGGAAAGTACATAAGATACATACATAGTGTAATGCAACCAATCATGTGTGGTGGGGACAAGGAATACCGTGCATATATAACTATGCCTTAACAATTCATGGGCCAGCCCACAGCAGTAGAACTTTTACCTGCGTTGCTGATGCCCCAGCATCCCAGAAATCACTCTCCTCCTCCTCAGGAGGGTGAGTTGGGACAACATCTGGCACATGACTGGCCCTGCGAAGGCAAGAGGTTCTTGCAGTGCATAAGCTTGACAGTATGAAGAGGTGGGGCAGGCGCTGGCAGCCATTCTGCAACATAATTGCATGCTATGCCTTCCAGGGAGAAACTAGAAAATGACCGTGACTGTGCAGGATGCCGCCTGCTGCTCTGTCACTGGTCCTGCACCAACACCTGGACTGCCTCTCCACTAGAAACAGAAACATAGAATTTGATGGCAGATAAGGACCACTTGGCCCACCAGTCTGCCCATTTCCTACCAACTGGATAAGCTGCATATCCTAGTTAACCAGCAGCCTACTTCTTCCTACCCCCACCCCTAGAATGGCCCTTTTGACTGTCCATGCATGCTTGAATTCCACCACTGTTTTGACTCACAACCTCCTCCGGAAGGCCGTTCCATGCATCCATAACCCTCTCTGTGAAAAAATACTAACAAATTACCTCTGAGCCACCCCCATCTTCAACTTGTGCCCCTTGTTCTAGCACACCTCTTTTTTGAAAGATGCTACCCCTTGGACTTTGTTGATTCCTTTGAGGTACTTGAAAGTTTCTATCATGTCCCCCTTTCCCTCCTTTCCTCGAGGCTATGCATATTAAGTTCCTTTAGTCTTTCTTCATATGTTTTCCAGTGCAGACCCTGCACCATTTTAGTGCCCTCCTCTGGACAGCTTCCATCCTGTCTATGTCTTTCGGATTGGGTCTCCAGAACTGCACGCAGTACTCCAGATGGGGTCTGACCAGCTGTCTGTACAGAGGGATAATAACTTCCTGTTTTCTACTGGGATGCCTCTCCCTCTGCATCCCAGTATCCCCCAACCCTCCTTGCTGCCCTCTCACATTGCTTGCCCACCTTTAGGTCATCTGATATGACTACCCCCAGGTCCCTTTCCATTTTGTTGTTGTTAGTATCTCACCCCCATTGTGTACTCTTCCCCAGGGTTTTGTTTCCCAGGTACATTACCTTGCACTTCTTAGCATTGAATCTAAGCTGCCATACATTTGACCATTCCCCTAACCTTGCCAAGTCCCTTCTCATCCTTTCCACCTCACCTTGTGCATCAACTCTGTTGCAGATCTTTGTGTCATCTGCAAAGAGACATACTTTTCCTTCCAGTCCCTCTGCAATGTCACTTATAAAGACATTGAAGAGGACGATCTAATACTGAACCCTGCAGTACCCCACTAGTAACCCCTTTCTTCAGAGTGGACTCCATTTACTATTACTCTCTGTGTCCTATTCTCCAGCCAATTCTTTACCCAGGCTGTCATCTTGGGACCCAATCCCAGGCTGGCTAACTTGTATATTAATCTTGTGGTGGCTGGCCAATCGATGCCTTGCTAAAGTCTCGAGTAGGCCATGTCCACAGCCCCTCCCTGATCTACTACTTTGGTCACCTAGTCAAAGAAATCTATCAGATTCATCTGGCATGACTTTCCACTGTGAATCCATGCTGCCTTGGGTCCTGTGCCCTCTGGCCTCTAGATACTCAACAATTCTTGCCTTCAGAAGTGATTCCATCATTTTCCCTATCACTGAGGTTAAACTAACAGGTCTGTAGTTTCCTGCTTCTGCCTTGCTCCCACTTTTGTGAAGGGGAATCACATCTGCCTCCTCCAGTCCTCAGGTACCACCCCATCCTCCCATGATTTGTTAAAGAGGGTAGTCAGTGGTGTCACTAGTTCTACCCTTAGTTCTTTTAGAATTCTGGGATGAATCCCATCAGGCCCCACTGCTTTGTCCACCTTCAGTTTTAAGAGTTCTTTCAGAATCCTTTCTTCTGTAAATGGGCTGGTATCAACTTCTGTATCCAGAGTGTTTTACTGTTTGTTTTAGGTACCTTCAACCTTCATTTGTAAATACTGAGCAAAATATTTGTTTAGTATCTCTGCCTTTCACAGTCTCCCTCTGCCCACCCTCCCTTCCTTTATTAAGCCTCACTATCCCTCCTTCATCTTCCTTTGCTCCCTGATGTACCTATAAAAGGTTTTATGCCCCTTCTTAACTAAGTTGGCTATCTTTTCCTCGGTTTGGGCCTTTGCTGTTTTGACTACCTTCCCAGCTGCCTTTTGCTTTAACTGATACAGTTCTCTGTCCTGCTCCTTCTGTGATTCCTTGTACTTCCTGAATGCTTTCTTTTCTCTTGAACCTTCACTGCCACTTCCTTTGAGAACCATAGTGGTTTCTTACATCGTTTTGTTTTGTTTATTTGCTTCACACAAAGGCTCGTTACCTCTGTGATGGCAGTTTTATTATTCCCATTGTTCTTCCACCCCTCCTTCCTGCTCATTTGCTAGTGCATTCCTTAGGCACTCACCCATTTTAGCAAAGTCAGCCCTCCTAAAGTCCAGTCTTTTGCCTTTGTATGGCTTGACTCTATTGCTGTGTTTTTGTAGAACCATATTGTTCGATGGTCGCTAGTTCCCAGATGGCTACCCACTTCTACATCTGTGATCCTCTCCTTCTCCATTTGAGGGAACCAGGTCTAAGATTGCTCCCTCTCAAGGGGGCTCCAGTACTAGTTGTCTAAGGCATGCCCCCAGGGCATCTAGAATAACCCCACTCTTGAAGTGGCAGCTGCAACTGCGCTCCAGTTAACATCTAGCATATTCAGACCACCCATCAGCAATATCTCCCCTTTTTCTGCCATTCTAAGTATACTTTCTATCATTTCCTTGTCCATTTCCTCCCCTGACAGGCAAGTCTGCCTCCAGGTGACCATCACTGTGGAGGGTCATCCACGGGGAACTGTGGGAGTGGGTATGTTCTGTAGCAGATGATGGGGCTGGGTGGTAGAGGCAGGGGCAAGGGGTCAGTCAAAGGCAGAGTGCAAAAAATAATTAATTAAGTAATGATCCTATATCAAGGGAGGGAGGGAGGGAGGAGGAGGATATGCAGAGGACCAGTGATGGGGGAGGTTTTCTTTATTAGGACAGGCAGATGTGGAGGTAACTAAGAAGGATAAGAGGAAAGGAGAACAAATAAAGGGAGAAGAGGCACAAGTTATGGAGGGTTTCAAAGAATGTGCAGATGTGTGTTTAGAAGGAGAACTTTTAGGACAGTTTTGGAGGAGGAAGATCAGAGAGATGGAAGGTCAGGCAAGTTTAGGAACCTGCAAAAGAAAGCCAAATAGACAAGAAAAAACTCCAAGATATACCATGCTCAGCATCAAACAGTAAACAGAGAAGTAGTAAATAGACATGGCACAAGAGGTAGCAATTACAGCAATAGTGGAATGACTTTATTCTGTTAAATGGTGTACAAAGACCCCATATAAAATGTAGCAAATAAAATAACTTTTAAAGATGTTTTATTTGCCCAATTGAGAACAACAAACCACTCACAAGAAAAAAAAACATTTCCATGCAAGTGCACTTCCCTAGGAGGTCTCCGCCCAATGGCTCATTATATCCTTTTGAATCCTGTCATTAAAGAGACACTCATATAATTCAATAATGTAAATCAGAACCATTGTGGAATTAGAGTGGATACTAATACAAGATAAAGGAGAAGGTTTAAATTGATAAAATTCCTTTTGATAAAATTTAAGAAATATACTCTATTATTCCCTTATACAGAGACCACACACTTTATCAGAAGTTTAAATAGTGGTAAACTATAAGAAAAGAATTTGTACTTTTGAAGCAATAAAAAGTATTTGATTATATGTGATCTCCTCTCAAGTCAGTTTCACCTAAGACTGATTGTAGATTATTATGGGTTAAGAGTTATTCAGATTTGTATTAGAAATAAGAACTACAGTACTATTCCCTAATTCAGTATGGTCTCTTCTATCTGTATTATGAACATACAAACATACAAAATTGCCGGCAGAAATAGGCCATGTAGTCTATCAAGCCTGCTCAAGTGCTGCTAGCCCTCTTACTTTGCAGCTGCCCACCCCAACCCCTTCCAATTACTGCTTCCTTTCTCTCTGTCCTATCCCTCTTGAAACTAGCCACTGTCTTACAGGATATAGTAGGTAGCTGTACTACCAAAGGACTCAGGGCTCAGATATTCAAACTGCACCATTCTCTGGTGCAAGCCTGTCTTGAAACTCAAATTTATTCGCTGAAATTGTAGCGGGGCGATATTCAACAGAGTTGCACTATGGAGCAACTGCTTTGAATATCGCCCCTAACCGCCCACTGTGCATAGTACAGTGGAACTGCGCCAGCGCAAGTGGTCAGAGTGAGGCGTTGAGATGCGGTGGCACAAGTGCCATTGCTCCATGCACAGCACCTGCAATATTCAAAGGTGACATGCAAATGGGGCCATAATGTATACAAGGCACACAGGGCCATTTGCATCTGATTCAGGACCCATTTGCATGTTATTAGCATGCAGGTGAGCCAATCCCGATGACTTGAGCCTGGCACCCTGCCAGGCAGCAGCCATCAGGGCAGCGCCCCTGCAGCCCGATCGCAGGGCGTCCCATAAGGGACAAGAACATCTCTATCCCTGGTGGTCCAGTGGACCACGATTAGCCTGACCTTGGGCATAACTGTATCACCCCGATTAGCCCAATTGTAGGCATAACTGTATCCTCAATTAGCCCGATCACGAGGCATAACTGTATTTCCCCGATTAGCCGGTCGTGGGCATAACATATCCCCTCCCGATTAGCCCGGTCGCGGGCAACTGTCCCCCAAGTCCCAGCCTCCTGGTGGTCCAGGTGGACCGTGATTAGCCTGATCACGGGCATCAGTATCCCAAAGTCCAATAACTCTGGTGGTTCAGTGGACCGCATGGAGCCCGATCGCGGGTGGCATTCCTCACCCCCAAGTCCGAAATCCCTGGTGATCTAGTGGACCCCACCCTCTGGGCCCACTACCCACCCTGCTCCCCATCAGCCGGTGGGCAGCAGCACCCACCCGCCTGCCACCCACTGCCCGCCGACTGACAGCTCAGTATGGCTGCATGCCCACTGGTTCAGAGCATGAGCCAATGGGCTTGCAGCCATACCGTACCTAGTCGGTCCAGATATGTGAATGAATTCATACATATCTGGACTGACTAATATGTTATGGGCTGCAGCCATTGGCTCATGCTCTGAACACTAAACATGCAGCCATACCAAGCTGTCAGTCGATGGTAGGCGGCAGGTGGGTGGGTGCTGTCGCCGCAGGCTGATGGGGAGTAGGTGGTGGGGCTCAGTGGCGAGGTGGGTAAGGGTCCACCAGATCACCAGAGATTTTGGACTTGGGGGTGAGGAATGACCCCGCAATCGGGCTCTGTGTGGTCCGCTGGACCACCAGGGATATTGGACTTTGGGGATAACTATGCCAGCGATCGGGCCAATCAGAAGAGGATACAGTCATGCCTAATCGGGGGATACAGTTATGCCTTCTATCGGCTAATCATGGTCCACTGGACCACCAGGGATATTGGACTTCGGGGATGTCTGATGCCCGCGATCGGGGCATGGGGGTGCCGCCAGGTGTGGCGGGAACAGGTGATGGCCACCCACAGGTGGCAGCTGCTGTGTTGCACCCTGCAATCCGGCAGCTCACCTGTGGGTGGCTCTTGATTTGTTCCTTTTTTTAGGCGTAACTTTGTGCAGGCGCAGGCAGGGTTGCGCCTGCATAACTCTGCACGCCCTGGCTGAATATCGGGCTGTGCAGCTTATGCATGAGCACGCCCCACCTGTGCCTGCATACATTACTGATGTGCCCGGCGCGTAGGGATTTTGCTGCGCACTTTTCCCTTTTTAAATATTGCACCGGGCGATCAGTGGGTTGTGCATGGTGCAACATCGTTACGCCATGTGCAGCCCTTTGAATATCTGGGCCACTGTATTTAACCTTTATCCTTTAAAATAAAAATAAAGTTTTGAAAAAGTAATAAATGCCTATAAATGTCATATCTGCTAATATAAGCATTATCAGAAACAGGTTATTATTGCATCTATGCAAAAGATCTTCTGCACAAAATTTAATCTCCATTCTATAATGGAGACTGCTGAATGGTGGGCTAGAGAAAGGAAGAAAAATATATTCATATACACAAATAATTATAATTGTAACTATAACACATATACAAGCAGCAAAGAATCCTTAAAATATATCTGCCTATAACATTACAACCTATGACCTTTATCCAGCAAGGTGCTACATACAGAAAAACAAGGAAATAGAGCTCTCAACAACTGTTGTATTTATTCAAGAATGGTGGTAACTCAATTCTGTTATTTAAACTCAGTTTCTGTCATTCTTCTAGGGTAAACATTCAGAATGACTCTCTCCATCGTAGTGTTACATACAGATTACTTCCTCTGCTGCCATGTTGTACCTTTTGATAGCATCAAACATGTATTCATGTTGTTTCACATCAGAACACATCCTTACATGACTTGACAGTACACTGACATTTATTTCAAATTGCTCTCCAGTGTTCACTGACCTTACTTTGAATGGCCTTTATAAACTCTAATATCTGGGATACATGCATCTAACCAAATTTAAGGACATTAAGTCCCTCAACATGAGTGATGTTAGTACTGTACACAGGGCTAAACATCCAGTGTTACCAGAAGCCAATCCAACACACTGTACCAGCACTTGGTGAATTCACAGAAAGGAAGCCTAGGAAGATATAAAAAATTAGTCCATATTTGTTGAATAAATCAGTTCATAGTTTATAGTCTGTCATTAAACCCAAGACATAGCTACCAAAACCACAGTGTGACTGTTACAGATGTGGTCATTGTACATGTGTGAAATCATACTACAAATACTTTTGGAAGTGCTGTGACTGATAAAACTATGCTAATAGGCGATTTGTGAATGCAGCACTTCCTCTGTGGTTTATGTGGCAGTTTGCAGATTCAGCAGCCTGTACATTAGGAAAACAATCAGGATATTCAAAATAAGGGTCAGTGAACCTTTGAGAGCAATGCAGTAGGGTGATGATGACAACACACTGTTGAATCAGAAACATGTGTTGTAATGTGAAACAACATGAATTCCTATTTATTGCTATTCTAAAGGTACAACGTAGCAGCAGAGGAGGTGATCCAGATGTGGTGAAACACAGAAATAAAATTTGTTGCCAGAAAGAACTGCTTGGTCTACACAGTCTGCCCAGATATTCCCTGCCTAATCAGCCTCAACTGACCTTATCAGGTCTTCTGTGACATTTCTGCCTCTTTTCTAAAATACCCCAATGTCTATCCCACCATGCTTGAAGCCCCCACTGTTTCAATTCCACCACATCCACTGACATTCTAGCATCTACCATCCTTTCAGTAAAGATCGTTTGCTCACATCTCTCTTGAACTCCATCCCACAAGCTTTATTGCCTGCTCCCTTGTCCTGATGCTATTTCACATTTGAATGAGATTCCTGCCCCTTCACACTTGTGAGGTACCTTTTAGGTCTCTATTATGTCACCTCTCTCTCTCTTTTCTCTTCCATGGTGTACACATTGGGATCCTCAGTCTCTCCTCATAGCACTTCTTGTGCAAACCATGCACCATGTTATTTGCCCTCCTCTGGACTGCCTCCACCATGTTAAGTCCTGTCTGGGGTCTGATTCCAAACTGAAACAGTACTCAGGTGGGGTCTCAAAGCATATGTCGGTGAAACACCACCTTCCTCATTCTGCTGGAGACACCCTCTCTATGCACCCCAGAATCCAGTAGCCCTGTCCACAGGTTTGTTTACACTACATTGTCATCTTGAGGTCCTCAGATATGAAAATCCCAAGGTTAGTCTCCTGTCTAGTGACAGTCAGTGCCGCCCACCCCATCTAAGCTCCTTAGTTCCTATGCTCTAGGTGAACAATGTTGCACTTTTGGCATTGCAGCCCAACTGCCATGCTTTTGGCCACTCCCCAGGTTTCCCAATATCCCTGTTCATTGTCTCCACCCTCTCTTGAGTGTGCACCCTATTGGAGATTTTGGTACCATCTGCAAAAAGCATACCTTCCCTTTCAGTTCTTCTGCAATGTCCCTTATGAAGACAGTGAAGAGGATCAGTTGAGTACTGAGCCCTGTGTTACCCTGCTGGTAACTCGCTCATCATTAGAGTGTGTGCTATTAACAACCATTCTCTGTCTCCTATCTGTTAACCAGTTTCTAATCCAATTCACCATTTGGATCCTACCTCAATGCTGTTATTCAAGAAGAGTCATGTTGGATGTTTACCTTGGAGATATTATGAAGCTGGGTTTAAATGACAGGATTTTGTTCGACTTTATTTAAGCCCCATTCTCACTGGCCCCTTAGGACTCTATCCAGATCAGGCTGTCTGTATCCAGCACACTGCCCCGCTCTGCTTGAGACACCCACCAGCCATACCTCCATCCTAGGATACTTCACCTCCACACCTCCAGCTAAGCTGGCCCCAACTCTGAACCCCCCAGGCGGGGCCACCAGTTACTCGAGTGCTCTATCTTATAATCTAGTGGGCCACCCGATTGAGGAAAGGAGCTGAAAAGTCAGGTGGGGCAGGTCTGGCGATGGCGTGAGGTGTCATTCTGAGCTCAGCCTTTGCCTACCCGAGTGCCAGAGTTTTTCCTGTTTTCAAGTGCCCCAGAGGTGCAGACATGCAATGATGTCCAGTGCATGATGGGCACACTCCTGCATCCACCCACGGGACATCTGCGCAGCCCTATACCCTGCTACTAGGCTCCGCTAGTTATGGTACCCCCAGTCTTCACTAGGGTCACCGTGCCATGAGAGATGCACCCCTCCACCCCCAGGAAAGAGTAGCACTCCTCTGGATGCTCAGTCCTTTCCTGCCTCCGTCAACCCCTGATGATCCGGAGATCATTCCCAAACCCAGGTTGCCGTCATGGTATGAGGTGTGGCATCCAGCACCTCAGCCGTCAGCAGCACTGAGCTGGCCCCAGAATTAGCTCCATTCTTAAGAAATAGAAAGGTTGTTACATGTTGCATTTCTTGTTTTGTCTGTATGTAACCCTTGTCATGTACTCTTATAGGTTATGCTATTATGGGTTGAAATAAATTAAAAATATGTTTGTTGTTTATTCTATGTATGTTGTAGATATGATTATATAATTATTTTGTGTACATTAATACATATTTTTTCTCTAGCATACCATTCATAAACCTCCTTATAGAATGCAGATTGTATACTGACACAAAAGATCTACCTTGTATATTGTAGATGCAGTTTTATAGATGCAGTAAATGACTCTTTCTGATAATTGCCTGCTAACTCTCACCATTGCTAATCTGTTGTGCAGCTTTCCAGATTGTATAATTATCCCTTTTGAAAAGTATTTGTTGCCATCTAAAATGTAGGTGTACTGCCATATCACTGTTAAGGAATTGTAACACAACTCTTTGTTTAGTGATATGTTAAAATATTTTCTCTTTATGTAGATTTATAGCATTTATTATTTTAAACATACCTACTTTTACCTTGTATTACTAGCCAGTCTACTTCCATTGCAATTCTGATTTGCATTGCTGAATTATATGACTGTGTCTTTAAATAAAGCATTTAAAATGAGATGTTAAATCATTGGGTGGAGACCATTTGAGAAAATGCATGCTTACATAGAAATGTCCAGGGTTTTTTTTTTGTGAGCATTTTTTGTCTCTAGTTGGACAACTTAACTCTCAGTTATTGTATTTGTTACATTTTATATGAGTCTTTGGACACTGTTCAGCAAAATAAAGCTATTTCCATGTTTTTGTGAAAACTAGCACTGGTGCTGTGTCTGTTTGTTGATTCCATATGAAAAGGCCACCTACTCAAAAGAAATGAATCAGAATTCCTCAGGGGAATAAGGAGTGAGAGAACAATTGAGAAGGGAACTGAGCTAACTGGGAAGGGAAGCCAGTCTTTGGGATCAAAGAAACTCTGTAAAGAGACACATCTGCCCTCAGAGATGCTGATGTAACTGCGTGATGTGACTGCATGCATCAACCAGCACAATTTTCTTTAATCAAAGAGCTCTTTAGAAAGCCAAATACAAATATAACGGAACTGGCAATAGCATACCCCAGGTCACTTATCCAGTGTATAATTTTTATGAAATGTCTTGTCACCTTGTTTGCATATGTTAACTGCTTAAATAACCTGAGATCTGTTGCTAAAATATGTTGCCGTTGTTCTGTCTTTCCTCTGCCCTGATTCCACATTCTTACCACTCATTACACATAGGGTGGCCTCAAAAACTCAATACACCGTTACCACATTGCGGGTGACTGCATTTACCACCATCAACCAGTTCTTCCGCTTATCTAACATTTCATACCTCTAAGGGGTTCAAGGTAATTCAGACTGTATGTCTTGTACTGTATGCTGGACCAGGGACTGCATTCTCTTATTTAACAATAAACATGCACTGCTAACACTTTTCTCAGTACAAGGCACCTTCAATTTACCTTGGTCTATCTTCTTCTTCTACTATGTAACAACATTGAAAGGAACCCTAGCTGTAATCTAACCTCTCAAACTCATTCTGTGTTGTCCCTACATTGCTCTACCATTTCTTCTACATGCAAAGGTCTGAAACATTTTGATATTATCAGATGCTCGATTTTCAAAGCACCAAGAATGTTGCAACCCCTGCTGCATCAGTCTCTTTTTGCATGGGGCTACGGCACTCTTTTAGATGGAGATTGGCATTTCAAATCTTAGCATCAGATGCCGAGCTTAGATCAGCCTTTCCTTGGTCTAACTTGTGCCATTTGGGGACTGTTTTACAGGACTAGCACCAAATGTTTGGTGCAAGCTTCTGTAAACTGAGGAAACTGTTGCAACTGTGCCCAATGTAATATTATCATGTGTAGCTGTGTTAAAGGACTTTGGTACAACTGTACCAAAACACAGGTTTGATGCATGGCTTGATACAAGCCCTGCATCATACTGACAATCAAGCCCCAGGAGTCTGTCTGGTACCAAAACTGAGTAAGTTGACACCTGGATCACTATTCACAATTCCAGTATCATTGCATTGTTAGAAATGTGGCATAACTCTAGAATCCACGATTCATGCATTCATATACAAGGACAGTCAGTGCACAGACATGATAGAAATATGTGTAGAGGTAGTGTTGCTCTATATATCATGGATAATCTTATAATGTCTCAGGCAGTGGGTGACACACCTGATAATATGGAGGCCTTCTACATGAAAGTACATTTTAACACTGCCAAAGCTATACTTTTGGACTTTATTTCTAGATCACTGAAGTGTTCTCAGGGCTTTCATTCCTTTATAGGTGCACTTGGCTCTATTATTAGTAGGTACAACCTTAAAATGTTCCTGCTTAGTGACAGTAACACCAATTGGTTGGGAAATGACTCATACGAACATGATCTTTTCAATTTAAACCACTCCCAAATTATCACATTTTATGAGACTTAGCCATGCCACAAACAAACTACAGCTTTCTAGACTGGATTCTTGTTAACCAACCTGACATAACCTAAACTGCTGACAGAACCTCAGCTGTTGGCATACTTCTAGTCTTCTTTAGTGATCATTCCATCACCTTCTATGTCTGGAAAATCAAAGAAAAAATATCCTCCCTCCTGAAAATGATACAGGTTTGCTTGTGTAGTCATTTCATACTGGAAGACTTCTAGGTACACTTGTCTGCCATATGATGGGACAACGTCATCTTTATTCCATCAGTAGCTGATGCTTGAGAATTCTTTGCCAGTAAATTTCTCAATGTTTGTAATAAGCATGCACCAATCAGATTATACACTATCAAAGGACACAATTACTCCTGGATCTCTGAGGAAATTATTGAATTGTTCTCACAAAGGGATGCTGCTTGGGCCACATTTAGAAAGACCAGATCCCTCAATGGCAGACAGCATTACAGAAAACTTTGGAATCTAAGTAACTCGGCAGTAGCTAAAGCAAAAGTAGACTACTAACACAGCTACTGTACTTGGAGGAGAGCAACAATCGTTCCAGGAAATTCTGCTCGGAAGTTAAAAATACTATTTGAAATGGATCAGCTAGAGGATATTGGTCAAATCTGGAATGCTTCTGGAGATATTTACACCTAATTTCAAACACTGTTAAAGTCTTCTACACCCAGCTTACTAAATTCAATGGGCGGATTTTCAAAGCATGGTGCAGGGCTTGCATCCAGCCCTGCACCACGACACTGGTTTTGGTAGTGCACCAACCCTGTCACTGCAACTGCATGGTTGCACCGATTTTGCAATCTTGGGTGCAGTTGCAACAGTTTTCACCAGTTATGGCAGCTTGCACCACATATCTGGTGCATGCTCAGTAACAGGCCCACAGGGTGCAACAAGTTAGATCAGGAAAAGCTGGTCTAACTTTGTGGCAATGTCACATGGGATGGAAAACCCTATTGGGTGCCACAAGCCCCATGTGCTGCATTGCTGGCGCACCAGGGCTTGCGACAATCTAAGAGTTTAAGAACCCACCCATCATCTCCGCCAGTTCCAGAACTCCTTGGTACCATCTATTGCTGATCTCTCATCAAGCAGCCCAGAGCCTAGATCACATGATCTGCCAAACTTTAACTTCTGACAAATCCACAACAGCAGAGGTGTTCAAGACTAAAGGGCCAGCCCAAATGAGAGCACTGGTACTGACTCTTTTGACACAAAGCTTCTCCACCTTGCATCACCTCACCTCAGTTACCATGCTGTTAAACATGTTCCTTGACACTGGTGAAATATCTACTGCCCAGAAATGTGCTAGAATTGTACCCTCAAAAGGAAGGGCTAAATGTGTTCTGAATTAATGCAGACCCATATTTTGTCCTTCCTGCCCTCTCAAGTTATTTTGTTTTTGTTTTGTTTCATCTTTTTCTGCCTTATATGCCCTTCCAGCCAGCCACTCCTTTGGACCACACAGTGTTTTAACCCCACCTTCTGGGCCATCCTCTGTTGCCATCTGCTTTGTTCCCACCAAGGGTGTAGACAGGCATACTCACTGTACACATTTTTGTACAGTTTTGTGAAAGTACCTGTCACAAACTATAAGCCACTCTGTCAATATTATCATTCTAATCCGTAGTATTTGGGTTAGTGTAGGCCACTGAGGAGTGTCCCATACATGTATAACCTCTTTAGAGAGTAGAGGAATCTTCTGACAACAATCTGACTTGTTTGGAAGGGCGTGCCATTTGGAAGGGATGTGTACATTTTTAATAGGGGGTGTAACTGTTGGAGATTGTGTACAAAATGGAAATTTCTGGCTACACTTCTGGTTCCCACTGGGCTCATATCCTGGTAGACCCAGCGAAACCATGACAGGGTGTGCTGTCCCAGGGGATGCAGAGAAAAGAATATAGTTCTGCTATCTTGACAGGGAATACAGTGGACTAGGAGGATTGAAGGGGCACTATGAGAGGCTACATAGTTCAGGGTGACAGACAGATGTTTTCTGGCAGCCAGTGGGCAATTTCCACTTTTCAGGGGCCTCTCCATCTCCCATAGTCAGGAGGCCACAACAGCAACCTGGGGTGGGGATGTTTGGCAACATGTGGTGGTCCACACTGCCTACACTGCCCCTGTTAGCCACCTCCAGGAGCCACCTGTACAGTGGTTCAGCAGAGCCCTCCCAGGAGAGAAGCATGGAGAGGATGCTCTTTACTCCTCCTTGCGGTCTCTGCTCCTGATGTCTGGGCTCGGGGTGTGAACCTGAGTTGCCAATGTGCCAGAGCAATGCCCCTCACTCCAGTGCCATGGAGCTGACCTCGTTAAGGTTCTTGAAAAGAGCATTCAGTCACAGCTGACTGAGTATCTTAATCAGAACAATCTGCTCTCTACTATAAAATCTGACTTCAGGAAGGGGCATTCTGCATTGCTCAAAGTCATCAATGACCTCTGCACTGCTACAGATAATGATCTGCTCACTGGGGCCATCTTTGTGGACCTTTCTGAAGCTATTGATTTTGTGGATCATGCAATACTCCTTTTCAAGCTCAGGACCTAAGTCTCAGCCAATCAGTCATCAAATGGTTTGAAAACTACCTGAGTAACAAAACCTAGCTAGTGTCCATATAAGCCATTAATTCAGATCTTGCTGTCTTAAATCTTGGGGTTCCTCAAGGCTCAAATCATGGCACTCGCTGTCCTCCATTTTATTAACAACCTCCTAAAGCACAGCAGGTGGTAAAATTTGCATACTGAATGTATATAGATGACACCATATGCTAGTACAGTGCAACAATGCTGGAAGTTAATGCAGGAGGAAATTTAATTTAAACAAAAAAAAAACAACTGCCTGATCCTTAAAGCATCTGAAACTAAGTCTATGATTTTGGAACCCATTAGTAACTTATTTATCTGATCCACTTGTGAGCAAAACATTAGGTGGCAACAGTACTGAGCAAGTCAATGTATTCAATTATCTAGGATTCTGGTTTGATGTTTCTTTACATACAGTAGACACATTGATCACATCTTAACAACCATAAGGCCCATGCACAATTTTCTCTATGGGTCTTCCACTTTCTGCTCCCTTCAATTGATGTGAAGACATCTTATAAAAACAAAACCACTCTGCTTCCCTTGGATCATTTGTCAAAATGTTGTGCAGGCTCATCCTTTCCTGTGGATGGTCTAACCATCAGAGTCTGCTGCATGACCAGCTTAACTGGATAAGTCCCTCAAGCAGGTGTGACTACCACTGACTTTCACTGTTGTGCAACTGTGCAGAAGGAAAAGGCCATCCTCATACAGTTAATCAGTTCTACTCTGTTGATAAGCAGCACTTACCTTCTCAATTCCCTGGATGAAGCATGGATTTCAATCAATCAAAATCTTTATTTATCCAGGCAGACACCATTGAGCAGGCTCATTTGCAAGGTGGACCTGCATCACACAAGTCATAAACAAATAAACATAGTCATACATATATACAGGCATTATGATAGTACATGGAAATAACAATAAAAAAGTAAATAACAGTAAGATCAGAGAAAAGAAGAGACACAGTGCATATGGTTGCACATAAGTGCAGAGCAGTATTGGAGTGTGTGTTGCTAGACCAGAAAAATATACTAATGGGAATAATGAAGACTGTGGTACAGGAGGCACCTGAAGGTGTATCTGGTTTTATGCATGACAGTTGGAGGAATAGGTGAGGAAAGCAAAGCTGGTGAGTCTCAAGATATAGGGCGCATGGGTGGGAGGATGGGGCAGGGGCAACGAGTTCTAATTGTGGCACAGTACTCAATACCTACTTGTACCTTGTAGCTAAGTGGTGTAGGGGTTGGAGGCTTATTGTGGCACTGAATACTCATAAGCTTTAGCTATACAGGATAGCTGCGCTGCCTACACAGCTCTGAGTGAGCTGGGTACAGGCGTTGTCTTCGAGTGTTGACAACCTGGGCACTGAAGGTGCATATGACGACAGACTGGACAACTGGAGAATGCAGTATTAAGAGATAAATCCTATTATGGCTTTGCAGAAGCAGCTTCTGGGTCATCGAGTGCTGGAGCAGCTTCTGGTCTGACAACCGCTGGTGGCCATGTCATTGGCTACTTGAGATAAGTGAGCTGCAGACATCGTTCTCAGGGCGGCATACAGATGATGGATTTGATGGCATAGGTACTGTAGGCACATGCAACATCCTGGCTGGGAAGCTAGGGCCTTCACAGTACAAGAGGAGCATAATCCTGCTTACTGGTTTTGGGGGCAGCTTCGGGGACATCGACCATTGGTGGCCATAGATCTTGGGACTCTACACTGGGTATTCTGGGAGTAGAGGCAAGAGGTGGAAATGAGGATAGAATGGGTGGAGTGAAAGCCACTTTAGGTGTGCATGGCAAAAGCACTCACGCTGCAATGTGTCTGGCTTTACTGCAACTCTAGGTGACTTGGATCCGGACTTGTGGTCTCAAGCATCGGGTTCTGAGGCACCGCTGCCCAGTAACTGTGGAAAGAGCAGCGGTAAGGCAAAGAACTCTTGATGGGTGAGAAGTCTTAGATCATAGGTGGTGGAAGCAGTGACATACCTCTCTGATTGCTTTTACATACAAGTTCTTAAATACTGCAACACTTACTGAAGAACTTAGTTTCAGTAATTTCTGTATTTCATTCCAAGAGTTGGCAGCAAGAACTTATGGCCACTCTCCCAAGATCGTGTGGACCCTGGGGATCTTCAGAGAGATTAGGAGCAGCTTCTTAGATTGTAGGTTTGGAGTTCACTTAGAGACAGTAGGTCAGAAATATAGTGTGGTAATTTGCAAATAATAGCTTTTAATGTCCATATTGCAGCATTTCTGCTTCATCTGTATTGTGGGAGGACCACCCACAGCAGTGTATAAGGAGCAGTGGTGGTTAGGAGGGAGGCGGTGATGAAGCAGGCAGCTCTGTGGTATAAGACATCCAGCTTGTTTAGGTATGAGGCGTTACAGTGACTATAGATGAAGTCGGCATAGTCTAGTAAGGAGATGAAAGTGGTCTGAACGAGCTGTTTTTGCTTCAGGAGTCAGAAGGTAGTTTATTCAGTAGAAGAGCAACAGCTTCTGCTTTAGCTTTTCATCATGTCTTCCAGGTGTTTCCCAAAGGAGAGTTTGTGATCTAGTCAAACTCCCAAGTATTTAATTTTGGGGCGAACTCCAGGTTTTCCCCAGTAAGGTGGTGATGGGGGTATAGTGCCACTAGTTGGGTAGATTGTAGGTTGCCAGGGAAAGGATCATTGCCTTGGTTTTTAGCATTAAGGAGTAGCTTCTTGTTAAGTAACTGATACTGAAGGATGTCGAAGTACGTGTTGCAGATCTGCACAAGCAGCTTCAGGTGTTGGCCGGCTTAGGTATAGTACTGTGTCGTCCATGAACAGGTGAATACTGGCTTTTTTATGCTGAGATCTATGCTGTTAATGTATAAGGAGAAGAGTATTGGGCTCAGGATGAAACCTTGAGGACTCCTCTACTACTAATGGTTTAGGGGTGATGGCTCCTTCTGCCTTAACCTGCTGGTGCCTGCCAGTTAGGTAGTCCTGGAACCATCCAAGGGAGGTGGAGTCTAGACCTAAGGCTTTTAGGGAGGAAAGAAGTAGGAAGTGATCAACAGTGTTGAAAGCCTTGCTTAGGTCAAGAAAGACAGTGCAGACAAATTTTTTGCTTTCAAGGTCAATTTGCTAGTCATTTGTTACCTTGGCCAATGCTGTAACCATACTGTGATTCGTTCAAAGCCTGACTGCAAAGGATTTAGGAAGTTTGTGCTTTCCAGGAAGACTCGTAGCTGGGCATTCACAATTTTCTAGCAGTTTAGATAATATGGGGAGTAATGAGATTGGCCTATAGTTATTTAGGTCACAGGGATCCCAGATTTAAAAAGCGAACGATGTGTGCAGTTTTCCATACGTTTGGGAGAATCTCCTGAGATAGTGACAAGTTGAACAAATGAGTGATGGGCACTGTCAGCACATGCCAGGCCACCTTTATGAAGTAGGGGTCTAGCAAGTCCACCCCTGCGCTTTTCTTGGTGTCCAAGTGAAGGAGTAACTCTTTGACTTCTTTTAGAGTAACAGGAGAGAATGAGAAAGTAGCGTTTGTTAGATTTGGCTCAGGGGTCAGTGTATGCAGAGCGAGGTTGTAAGCAGGTGAGTTATTGAAGGCTAATCCAGCTGAAGTGAAGTGGTTATTGAATGCTTGCAAGATTTCCTTTTATCACTGGGGAGGACATTGTTCAAGGATATTTTTGAGGAAGTGTGCTTCCTGATGTGTGACCAGAAAGGTATTTTATTGTGGACCAGAATTTGGTTGGGAAAGTTGAGGCAGCATCTAGCTTTGTGCAGTAGAATTTGGACTTGGCCTTTTTGACTAACCTTGTGCAGGAGTTCCTGGCAGATCTGAAAGACACCAGTCTTTGGGAAGTTGTAACTTATGAGCGATTTTCCAAAGTTTGTCCCTTTTAGTAATGCAGCTTTAAGGTCTGGGGTAAACCAGCGATGGGTTCTAGGCTTTAAATGAGATTTGATCAGTGCAGCGTGGGTATTGAGGGCATGTGTTAATATTTCTTGGAATATGGCATATGCAACGTTCACTAATTTGGCAAGGAAGAAACTCTGCCAAAGTGGAGAGACCTTAAGATCGTTGATATAGGCATATGGGTCGAAGTTCTGCTTTGATCTCTTAGTGGAAAATTTCGAGGTAGATTTGGGCATTTGGTTTGTTCTCACACCAGCAATAAGACAGTGGTCGCTGGCGTCGGTGTGGAAGATACCAGCATGTAAGAAGAGGTGTGGTTTGTTTACTAATAGGAAGTCTAGGAGGGTGCTGTTTGCTGGATTTTCTTATTGATGCATGTTGGTTCACTGATAAGCTGTGAACATCTGTGGAGTCACAGAGGGCTTTGAGAGGTAGTGAGGCACTGGACAGCCAGTCGTAGTTGAGGTCTCCCAGTATTATAGTTTCTTGGTTGCTAGAATCCAGCATTGAAGATAGGTAGGTCAGGAGCTGAGGTCCAGTTGAGGGTGGTAGAAAGGCCTTTACATTTGCAATGTCATACACCTGGAGACACTCCGTCTCCAGCTAAGGAGTGCTTCTAGCTTGCAAGAGTGCAACTCCAGTCTTTCCAGTCACCTTAAAACTCCATGTATTTGCTTTGGTCCAGAACACCTAGCTACCGTACCATGATCATGTTGCATAACAAAACTCAAACTCTTTGTTTGCAGTGACCCCACATTATTATTGCTGTTGTTATTATTATTATCTATTAACCAGGTAAGTACACAAGACAACTTTGTTCCTATTTTCATGTATGACCCAGGAGGTTATACCACAAATTCATAGGACAAGCAAAATATGAGCAGCAATGAATACAGATGTTGTTTCAGATAATCAACATGCAACAAATTGAGAAAAATGAGCCCAGTTATGCTAGGTAAACAAGTAGGAGTGTGGACAAGTGAGAAAAACAAAAAGCTACAATACTGAAGGCAGTACAAGAACAAGGTGTCAGAGCTGAAATATACAAATATCATCAAACCAAAACAAGTAACATTATTTTGATCAAGTGCAGGTACAGTCTGAACAAACTTTAAGGTAGTCCCAGAGGGATCTTTTGAACTCTGGTTATGAGGAGAACATCAGATAGAGGATGTCAGAGAATTCCGTAGCCTCAGAATGGCAACAGAAGGTTTGGTCTCCCATATTAGTAGAGGTTTTAAGACAGTCATCAGGGACTTGTCAATTGATATGAGTGTATATGAGAGATGAGAGAAGCTTAGGAGGGTCATATGGGGGTTGGGGACCCATTTCTTATTATCTTATCAGTAAAACACTTCAGTGCAAATAGGTGGCTCTTCCATGGGGCTAAGCATCACAGGTGGCTATAGAGGTGGCAGTCAACTGTCATTCAGTAGAGGAGAGGGCACATCTGCAGACTTTGTTGTAAATACTACCCCATTTTGATAAAGAGATATGAGGGCCAAGGAGAAAGCACCCATAGCTAAGAGTAGGGAGAAGGACACTTCTGTCAATGGCTAGGTAGTCAGCACTTGCAAGGTAGTGTTTGGCTCAATATGCCATACCAGGTTGGCATTTACCACTTGACAAGTACCTAGGATGGGAGTAGAGAAATCAAGGTACAGGTCAAAGGTAATTCTGAGATATGTAAAGGACACATAACACTTAAGGTGGTTCAATTAAGACAACAAATGAGTAGAGGATCCATGCAGGTTCTAATTTTGTCAGGTGATCCAAAGAGCATGTTTAATGTTTTCTTTGCATTTATGAAAGCTTATTTTCAGAAAGCCATGTCTGCAACATATGAAAGTAAAGACTGGGTTTCTAGTTTATCAGTTTATACTTTCTGAGACTGAGAGGAATACCAGATCATCTGCATAAAGGGTAGCACCACATGAAGTTATGGAACTAAGGAGGTTATTTATAAAAAGGGAGAAAAGGACTGGTCCAGTTACAGAGATGCCAAGCTTAACAGAAGTGTCTGAGATAGAGCTATTCCATTTGAAGAATTGCTTCCAGCTTGAAAGGCAATGTTTACTCCATGCAGCAGTATGCATGGATAGGCCAAGGGCATGGAGTTTATGACAAAGAATGGTATTATCAACCAGGTGGAATGCTTTAGACACACCTACAAGAAACATGGAGACAACTGGCCCACCCGATCTACCCATTTTTCCCCCTATATTGCCACAGCAAACCCTACATGATCTTTGGCTCTCCTCTCCCTTGCTTTCCACAAAGTTTCCTTTACATCTATCCCATGCATTCTTTTTTCTCTTATTTATCCTCCTGCAGCCACTCTGCCAATCTCCCACCACAGCTCCACCTCCGCCACTGACCCTGGAGGTCGCCCAGCTGGCATGTGCAACTGTACCCTTGAAGGGACCTCCCCATGTCCCCACACAGGCCATGATCTAATACTGGCAGCGACAGAGCCAGGCATCATCAGCCAGTGAAGTAGCAGCCATCAAGCTGCCATGGACAGTGCTGCCATTTTCCTCCGTTTTCACCCTTGGGTGAGTGCATGCAATGACATCAGGCACGACTTGCTGATGTCTTCCACCTCCGCCACTTGCTGGCACCACTCTAACAGTGCCCCGGTCATCACCAGGGGCCACTGCAGAGTGGTGCTGAACCCTCCTGCCAACCCCTGATGACCCGGGCTCGCGTCTGAACCCAGATCACCAATGTGGTGTGAGGTGTGGCATCCAGTGCCTCAACCCTCAGTGCCACGGGCCAGTATTATCTCATGCATTCTTGAATCCCACCACTATTGTTTCTCCCAGTACTTCTGCTGGAAGACTGTTTCAGGAATCCACCACTCACTTGAACCAGAAGGGTATCCAGTGATACGAGCAAAGCAATATGGGTGAAACAATATGAGTGAAGTAATTTAAGAGACTGTCAAAATGGTGACATGGAATTAACGGAAAATCTAATAATAGTGACTGTGGGAGGAAGTAAGAACAGCGACTATGTTCTGTAAACCATGGCACACCATTGTAACTTTGTGCAGCCTGGAGATAGTTATATACTGATAGAGGGTGAGGGCAGCAACACTCCCCACATGGGAGGTGCAGGGGGCAAATCCTGCCCCAAATGAAATAGGAAGTAGTGTGATATTTGTTTTGTTTTGCTAGTCCATTCGCCATTTTGATGGTCGTGATTTGTGTGGGCTATGTGTGGTGTCACTCATATGTACTCACTGTTATTCCTGTCACTGATAAGTTTTCACTCTTAGCACATGGAATCATGAAGAAGTACTTTCTCACATCTGTTCTGGGTTTTCCCCTCCAACTGCATTACATGACCCTTTTTGTCTTGTGCATTTTTTTCTGAAACACTCCCTTCCTGTGCCTTAGTTATGCCTATGATGTATTTGTAGGTCTCTGTCACATCCTGCTCTTCCTCTTCTCGTTCAGGGTGTACATTTTGAGGTCCTTTAGTCTTTTCTTGTAGGGCTTTTGATGCTGACACTGCACCATTTTAGTTGCCCTCGTTTAGGCAGCCTCTACTCTTTCTATGTCTTTCCATAAATGTGGTCTTGAGAAATGGACACAGTACTCCAGGTGGGGGTCTCACTAGGGATCTATACAGTGGCACCACCCTCCTTCTGGTGGTAATACCCTCCATATGCACCCAAACATTCCACTGGCCCTAACAGCTGCCATGTCACACTGTCTCAAAGATGTCACCAGTGAGTCAGCTTTGGTCCATGGATGTTTTATTATTAGTTGCCACCTTTCTGAGGGCTGCGGGACATGCTGTCCTTACAAAAGTCATACTGTTCAGGTGTGAGTATTTAATATGGACTGTATAAACAGAGTAGTCACACTTGACCCATCTCTTGATTTCACCCTTCACATTGTAGTCACATGTAAGGCAGTTAACATAAAACTGGGGCTGGCCTATAAAATCAGGTCCTCCCTCAATTTTGCTGCCAGGCTTGCTATAGCTCAAGGTGTACTCTCTCCTTGTCTTACATATGGCTCTATCTTGATGTGAGCAAAGATGCTTTCAAAATGGAACACATGCTTCAACAGCATATGCTGATTTGCATTCTCTGTGCCCAAAGTAACTCATCACTGCCAACCCTACTCCCATCTAGGCTGGCTCTCCCCATCCTCGCATTGGCTCTATACTGCTGGCTGTCTGATTGATAACATAGTCAGAAATGGAGCTCCAAAGTCCCTTTCAATATGTTAAACCATTCCACTCTAGCTTACCCCTGAGATCTTCTGAATAATCTTGGCTTAAAATTCCTAGATGTTCCAGAAAAAGGAGAATTTTCCTTTGTGATATATGTGCCCAAAACTTAGAACTCCCTTCCTCTAAATGTCAAACTCTCCAAATCCTACCAAGCTTTTAAAGGCCTTCAATCCTTCCTTAGGGACTCTGAAATTTGCTCCTGCTCTGACATCGCGTGCCTCCCAACTAGTTGCTGTACCTGCTCCACTCAATGACACTTACTCTTATAACTGCACTTGTATTACCTGCCTGAGTACTGCTTTCTCAATATCATATCAAAATGTTATTTGACCCACTGAATAGATTGTCTTGTGGACCCATGCTGCATAAATCAGTCTGCGACTTGGATACTGTACTTCTGCCAGTACCGCCGTGCCCTCTCCTCGTTGTTGCCTGAAAATAGTTAGCATTTTTGTCTAGTGCACTTAATTAATTTATTTTTCTGTTCTTCTTGCCATATTTTAACTGTCTTTATCCAGTTGTAAACACTGTTTTGTTGTTCAAATTTTGCTTAATTCCTGTTGTGATATGCCCATTGTATTTCCTGTCTGTACAATGTTCCATTGTTTGTAACTCTTCAGGTTGTGGCTGAAAATAGGCAACATTCTTGTCTAGTGCACTTACCCGTAAGCAAAAACTAAATAAATAATAAATAAATAAGCTGGTTCATGAGCACATAATTAAACAGGTTACTGAGTGCAGGCAATAGCATGGTAGTTGTCTATGCATTGCTGTCACCTGGTTTGGCGAGAGGGACTACTCTGTCTACCATCCACACTTTGTGAACTGTGCCAGAGACAAAGGATAGGTTGAAAATATGCTTAAGTATAGGGTCTATAGTAGGGGCTCAAAATATAAGGAGTTTGAGCTCAAGGTAATTGTACCCGCACTTGCATAGGAACAGGCCCACCAGGAACTTTGGGGTGTCATTTTGGATACTGTTTCCAGGTAGAAGAGACACTGGCTTGAGGGGTGGATATGGAGGGCATGGAAGGTACAGTATCACAGGCGGGCTTCATCCTCGAGGTATGTGCAGTTAAGTCCATAAAATGTCTGTTGCAAGCATTGGCAATGGTAAGACCATTACTACAGTTTATACCTCCAATAATTAGATAATCAGAGCTTTGTTTATAATTACCTTCCACAAACCATTTCAGTTCCTTCAGAATGTACAGGAGTCTTTGCCATAGGTGAGTAAGACATTGTGGAAACAATTACACTAATCGATTTTGACTTTACAGATTTCTCTCCTGCATAGATTCAGTGGCCTCATATATTCAGCAAGCTCTATGGAAATACCACTGCCTTTCTCTGTTTTAATAAGCTTGAGGAGGTCACTGTGAAGACATGTTAGAGCAGTGCCCTGACTCTCCTCCTTGTGTGTGGGGCATAAGCAACATGGGCATCTTACAATGACATGAAGGTTTGGGTGAATGCTGAGAGGGTGTCAGAGATACAGGTAGTAGTAAGGACTAAAGACCAGCTGGTGCAGGCAAGATTTGTGTACAGATAAGATCAGAAATAGAGTTCTGGGTCAAATTGACAGTCATCTCTTAAGGTGATATTTTGGGTGGAATTTATGGCGGTGTCTTTTCCATAGACAATAAATGAGGAAATAGTCTGTTATAGCATCAGGTACTCCTTACTTAAGTAATGTATCTGGTCTATTTCTTACCAACCAGTCAATAAGGGTATGGGACCCCCAAGCTGAGAGCCTAGTTGAGACGGAGATAGTCTGCAAGAAGTTTATGTCAGACAAGGCTGCCTCATAGTCCTTGACTTTGGGTCCTTGCCAGTTTAGGTAAAATTTCCCAGGACTAGTGCCACAGCGGAGCTCATTGAGCTCTTGACAAAATTCAGAACGTGGGTGAGACCATTTTGGCCAGAGGAAGGAGGTTGTAGAACAAACAAAAAGTGGAGCTTTTAGTGTTCTCTAGGAGGAGTACAGCATATAGATACTCAACAGACATTGTACATAGAGGGAGGATGGACCAACATCAAATTAAGGTGAGCCTTGTAGTAAATAATTATACTGTACCCTTTCCACCTGGGCAGCTGAATCAAAGGGCATTATAATTAGTAAAAGAGCAGAAGATGTCTTCAATACTGGGTTTTGCCATGTTTTGTGTAGGCCTGGGATATCAGTCTGGAAGCAATTAATCCAGGTTACGAGTTCAGTCTGGTTTGCAAACAAGCTATGGCTATTCATATGGGCAGGTTTCAGCCCATTACAGACTGTCTAACTAGGGGAGCTACAGAGACTGCAATCTGAGGGCCTGGGTGCAAACCATAGTGGAATTGCATAGTAGACCCATGGGCTTAGTCCCGGTGGATAGAAGGATTTACCTTCAAGGAAATGTGCCGTCAGTAAAATATGTTATGGGTGAGCAGTCAGGTTGTAGTTATAACATGTGATTGGGTGTACATTTAATTGGAGAAGAAGTCTAAACAGGAGAAGCATTGAAAGGTGGAAGGAACCACTGTGGAAGAAGGGAGGGGCATAGCCATGCAGCCTAACATAGACATAGTGAGATAACGGCACTCAAAAATACATAAATTGTTATTTCCAGGAGTGCACAGCAACGAGTAGAGGATGGGTGAAAAACTGGATGGTACTTCTACAATTTATTGGACACCAAGGATAATTTGATGCACAACCTAAGGAAGGAGGAGATCTGCACATAAGGCAGTCAAGCAGAAAATCTGCAAATGGTATCTCCCTAAAGTAGGAGGCCATCCTCCACCAGTGTATGTATCACCCAGAGAGGGAGAAACAACAGCCATCAATATAAATGGGACCCAGATGGGGAGGACCAATAAGTACTGATATAATAAACACTGGGTTAGAGGCAGGCTGTACCCAGATTGGGAGGAAGCCTAATGTGCACTACTTGGGGATTTAGGCTTCATCAGGCAGAAGGCAGAAGTTAACCTCTGCAATAATAACCTCCATTTTAAATCCATAAACCAATAACACACAAACAATAAACAAACACCATATCTGTTTATTTAAGTATTTATTTGTTTGAAAACTGGTAACCAGGAGAGTCACATTAAGCCAAGGTTAATTTCCAGGTGTGACCCAGGGAATGGTTACTGGACAAAACAGAAAAACATTATACAGTACATTACATGGAATTGAATGCAAAGTGCAGACACAGAGCACAGATTTAAAATATCTTTGGTACAAACCTTGAACAAATTAAAGTGCAAGTATGCTGGGCAAATACATGTGCAGCTGAAAAACTAGGAATCTGACAACAAAAGCAGTACAGAGGCAATAAGTGCAGTGTACCACTGATCAGTAAAGGACTAGGGGACCCAAAAACCTGACCTACAAAAATAACTAAGGAGAACTACCTACAAGAAACAGGTGCAGGTGGGTGGCAGGAGAAGTTTCTGCAGGAGCCTAAAGTAGCCTGAGGTGGAGGAAGGGTGGAGGAGAAAGGGAGCTGGTTCCAAAGTGTTGGCAAGTGATAGGAAGAGGACAATTGCCAAGCAGAGGAATGGGGTGAGGAGTGGAGAAGGTTCTCTGGTCCCTGGAGTGAAGAGAACAAGGGGCAGGGGGCAGGAAAAAGGAGAGGTAGGAAGGAGAAGAGACAAACCAATACTGGAGATGAAGGAAGAGCAATGTAACTGGCGATGCGAAGGTGGGGGAGGATGGAGGCAGTGGAACAGTGGGAGCAGTGGTGCGTACATGGGGAGCATTTGTCACAAAGCAGCAGTAGGCATTACAGAGTATCCAGTCAGGCTAGGGAGGTGGAAAGGGCTGTACCAATGGCCACATCTGTGTAGTCAAAGACTAGAAGCACCATTTGGTAACCAGCTCATGATGGACCAGCATGGGCAGGCAGTCTGTGTTACAGTACAAGAGCACCTGCTGTAAGCTTCCCTTACAGAAATAATTATATGAAATTTTTCATGCACACACATAAAACTACCCATGTGATGTGCTTGCTGCAAGCATAACATAAATGTTAGCCAGGAACCGACTGCATGCATGTGGCATGCGTGCATCAAACAAGTCTGTAAAGCATTTCTTTTTATAAATTGGAGTCACTGCATGCATCGGCATGTGTGCTGAAAGAAAGTGGTCACTGATAACGGCACACATAAAGTTAAGTGACTTGCTGAGGGTCGTACCATATGCAAGTGGGGTTGATCAGATTCATATCCAGGTCCTCAGGTCTCCAAGTCTCCTTGTTTGCAGTTCAGTGATTTTAACCACTAAGCTATACTGCCAGCAAACATATAGCTTGCTTGTACTTCAGTACAAATGCATACATCTGCACGCATGCAGCATGCTTATAGCCACTGTTATACTTTTTGGTTTTCTTGTCCCTCTCATCTCAGCTGCAAAGCTGAACTGTAGCACACATACCAATGGAAACACATGTGGTTCTTCCCACCCCACACACACTTACCCACAAAATGACTTAATTACTTCTGTCTGGCCTGTACTCCAGCTATTTTATCTGCATAGTTTTGAATGCTTTCACACAAACAGACTTTAAGGGTCAAACACAAAAGTAGCAATGACTCACCCACCCATATGGACAGCTCCCCTCCATGATCTTGGGCATGCTGCTACAGATAACCCAACAAGTATAAATATAAGTCGATAGTCTTTTACCTGGTACTAGGGAGACAGAGGCAGGAGTCTTTAAAGATGATGTCCGTAGGTCAGAGGCTGGGGTGTACCCCTTGAAATAAATGGAGTTATTTTTATTACTACTTTTACATATGATGGCAAGTTGACAAAAATGATGGCCACTGATCTACGAACAAGGCTCTTGTTAGTCAGTGGTGACCCTCATTAATCTCCAACCCTCCATCAATAATGTATAAAATAATAATTAAAAAAATACCCCATTCATTTCAATGGTGCAGTCTTCCTTGCCCTGTGTCATAATGTGCCTGAGTATGGGGATATGGAGGTCAGCTTCATTGGTGGGAGGGTGGCACAAACCTTCCTATAATGGAGCTCCAATAGTCTGTGCATACCATACCACTCAACTGTCCCTGAATGCAAGGGACAACACTCATTTACCCCTGAAAACTGCTCTGCTCCTCATCTATCCCTTATGGAAAACATGCTGCTCACACAGAGGATGTCATGTAAATTTAGACTTTATGGAAGGGCACTACTTCAGATAGATTTCATCAGGAGGATCCAACAACTAGTGGAGGCCAGGTGATAGCACCTAGGTGGCAAGCTCTAGAATGTCTGGAAATTCTCTAAAAGTAAAACCTATTTGTTGTGACTGAAAAGTGATGGAAATCAGGAAAAATCAAATGTATAAGATTCATTTGTCTATACCCAAAGCAGTGCATCAGATTTGGGCTTAAACCCACCAGTTACTAACCAATTTTTTCCTGGCTGAAGTCCTGACCCCTCTCCCCAAAAAAGAAAGTTGTTCCAATTTTTCTCCCTGATTCCATTCCATTCAATACCCAACCCATATGGGTCATGAAGTCACCAATAGCACAGAAATGTGAAAACACATCAATATTTCAGTCCTTCCTCCTTCTCAACCCCCTATAAAACATATTTTACTTACTTGGCCCACTTGCCAGACCCTGCAGCCTGGCCCAGTGTGCCACCAGCCTAGTTTTCAGTCCATTCCTCCTCCTCCTCCATCCTTCTGCCACAAGCTGGATGCTAGAACTGACCATCCCAGGTCCCAACATGGTTCGCAAGCAAGCTACCTCACCAGCAAACCCACCCAACCTGTGTTGCTTGCTTCTTGCTTGCTGCTACCACAATACACTGATCAAGGCCTATGAGGCCACCCACACCGCTGTTACTGCTGCTGCTGAGGCTAAGTGCTGGTGCCACTGCTCATAGGTGGAGAAAGTGCACAACACAACACAGACACAGTTGAGTCATGAATGCACCTTCAATGTGAGCACACACAGGCCAGGAGCCACTTGTGCAAAAGATTTAGTCCAAATTTAATGCCGTTATTGCCACACCATAAGAACAACCTAGCACAAATGCGGTGGGGAGAACTGACCCCTATGCCCTACCTAAATGGCATCCATCATTTATGGTAGAAATTCATTCTCATGTGTTAATATCAGTACTAGTAAATAAAATGGTTGCCACTGTGTTCTGGGTACTGTATCTCCATGTCTCAGGATGTGTCCTGATCATCGTGAGGGTTAGTGTCTCTCATTGTCCCTCAATTTGAATGTCAGGTAAGTATATACGAAGGTCTCTTATAGAGTTAAAGGGTTCATTTTGGAAGCCTGGCTGGGTGCCCTGGCGAAAGATTGTACCGCAATCCCTGAAGGCGATACATATCTGAGCCTGTTCATTGGGTATGCTAGCATAAGGTTCACAGTTTGAATCCCCAGAACTTGAGACTAAAGGTGATTTGGACCCAAAAGCAGACAGGAGGGTTACCCTGTCTGTTACCTGTTCACGCTATTACACTCTGAGGTTGGCATTGTGGGAGCAGAGGCCTGACCTACTAAGTGCGTTTGTGACAGATTTGGTTGGCAGTGATGCAAAATTTGGCAACACAAGCTTTAACTCTTCAGTGTGTCAGCTTAATACTGTACAGTTCACTTGCAAAATAAGGCAGTGATTTATATTTAAAAAAACACGAACTATATCATTTTGCTTACAGTCAAAGTTCCTACCTGTTTTTTTTCAAAGTGCAAGTTAGAGTGGTGATAGTTAGGGAAGAGGATGGTTCCAACTACAGTAAGCACACTGCAGATTACCTGAAGCAGTTGTGCAAGAAGAGAAGGAGTCGTGCACGAGGGAAGAGCCACCAAGTAGAACCTCATGGATGCCCTGATGGCAGCATGCCCAAGTATCAAGTCACAGACTGTGACTATAAAGGACCAAACCTTGGACATGGAGGGGCCAGCACCCAGTGCAGTGTCCAGATCCAGTGAGGGAGGACAGCAGGGCCAGTGCAAGTGAAGGGCCACAGCAACAGGAGAAGGTCACCAGCATTCTGGAGCCAGAAACCATCAGGCTGCAGATGGAGTTGCAGAGGATGAAGCTGGAGTTCAGGCAGAAGAAAGAGAAGAAGAGAAGCGAGAGCAATGAGCTGCAGAGGAGAAGAAGGAGTGATAACAGCGAGAAGCTGAACATGAACAGCGAGAGGTGGACTGTGAAGAGTATGAGCACCAGAGACAACATGAACTGAGAAGCTATGACTCCAACCAACAGCACCAGAGCAGGTAAGTGTCTTAGGTTTAACTGGAACTACAGGACTGGGTTACAAATTAAATTCCAAATTGATAGCAAATGCCTTTTAAATTCCTTTGAAAAAGTTTGTATTTAGGCAAAGATTCCTAGAGGGTCCTGGAGCTTCCAGCTATCCCGCTATTTACCAGAAAAGCTTGGGATTCATTGGGTCAAATGGACAATGAGGACAGTAATGATTACAGCAAACTTAAAGCTGCACTTTTAAAACAAAGTTTGATTAAACTGCAGAAGCATACAGAGCTAAATTCAGTAAGCTCAGGAGAAGCACTGACATGAGCTGTGAAGAGCTAGCCACAAAACAACATCAATTTTTAAAACATTGGTGGGAAGGAATTGAAGCAAACTCTGTAGATAAAATTGAAAATGCTTTATTGTTAGAGCAGTTTTTGGGCATGCCAGCAGAGCTGAAAACCTGGCTGGAGGACCGAGATCCCAAAACAGTGCAAGAGGCTGCTGAACTCTCGGACTGCTATTCCAAAAGCAGACCTGCTCTGAGAGTGAATGAGTGGGTGTGGCAGTGCAGAAAGGAAAAGCTCATCTTCAGGGCAGCTAAAACCCTCACTGCCTCCACGAAACCAGTTAGCCACAGGTTTCAAAGAAAAGATTTTTCTGAGAAAAGAAAGCGAATGTTGGATTTGTAAAGAAACTGGGCATATTGCCAGACAGTGTCCCAAAAGGATGAGCAATATGCAAAATGGGGCTTGGAAAGAAGTGGGTTGTTTGTATGTCCCTGGAAGCATGCCTGCAAATATGAGGAACACATGCACCCAGTCACTGTGAATAGTGTACAGACACAAGGGTTAAGAGACACAGGGCATCCCTGATGTTGGTAAAAGGGATCTGGTAGAGCCTGGTCAGCTTACACTGAATAAATTTGTAACTGTACAAGGGTTCACTGGGAGGAGACAATCTTGCCACTCACTAGTGTTCCCCTTGACTAGGGTGAAACAGGGGAACTGTGCAATAAGTGGCTGTAGCCAAAACTTTAGCAGCTGACATCATCCTTGGCAACAATCTCAAACAAGGATGGTGTGTGCAGTTACCTGTAATAGCGGCAAGGGAAAATTGTAGTTCTCTGGACCCATAGAAGCCATTGTGGAAACCACTGGGGGCTGATTCCCCAGATAGTGTCTCCTGATATGAAGACTAATGAAAAGGGGTAGAAATTTCCCAGTAGCAGTTAACCACACAGCTATGAAGGGTTACTCTAAGAAGTAGGGGTGACCCATTGTCAGAGAGGTTAGGGATGACAGTGATCCTGAGTCCTCTGATGCTAGTGCCAGGGACCCTAGTTTAGAGACTGCAGGGGACCTGTCCCATGCTGGGAATGTGTAAGGCATTTGCAGCTGCTCAGAAAAGTGACCCTAGTCTAGAGAAGCTGAGGGCTTGGGCAGACTCTGATGGAGCACAGGGAGGTGACAGAAAACATAACATTTATTGGGAAAATTGACTGATGTATACTGAGAATACTAAGACAGAGGAAGTGGTGATAGGCAGGCAGGTTGTCATTCCCCAGGGGTATCGTGAGCAGTTGCTCAAGACTGCACATGATATTCCTTGTCTGGTCATCTGGGAATTGTGCCCACTATGCAGCAGTTGGCCCAGAATTTCTATTAGCCCAACTTCACCCAGCAGGTGAAGGAGTATTGCAGGTCTTGTCATCAGTGCCATGAAACAGGGAAGGTGAGTAAGAAAACCCAAGCCTCCTAATTACATTACCCATAGTGGAGGAGCCATTCCAGAGGATGTGAATGGATATTGTGGGGCCTTTAAATACCCCTGCTCCTCAGGGAAGAGGTTCATCCTGACTGTGGTGGATTATGCCACCTGGTATCCAGAGGCAGTCACCCTATCCTCACTGAGGACAGAAAAAGTGGCAGATGCCTTGACTTGAGATTTTCTCCCAAGTTGGGTTTCCATGGGAGGTTATGACTGATCGAGGGGTTTCATCATGTTGGACCTGATGAAATGTTTGTGGAAGAAGTGTGGGGTGGTGCAGCAATGCATGACATCTTATCACCAGCAAGCCCAATAGGCTTGTGGAAAGATTCTTGATACCCACAAGTCAATGCTCCAAGCGTTTGCTGAACAGCATGGGAGGGACTGAAAAAATACCTTCACCACCTGTTGTTTGCATACAGGAGGTGCCCCAAGTGTCAACAAGTTTTCCCCTTCAAGCTCTTATACTGATGTCGGTGCATGTGCCCCTAGACTTGATCCAGTAGAACTGGGAAAAAGCACACCACCACGGAACTCCCATAGTAGATTACTTCCTTAGGGTTTAGGGAAAGGCTGAAGGAGCTTATGGGGACAGCCCAGAGCAACCTGGCAGCTGCCCAACAAAAACAAAAAGTGTTGTACGACCACAGAGCCAGAGCTTGCTCATACACAGTGGGTCAGAAAGTCATATTCAGAAGAGACAGGGCAGGCAGGAAGGAGGAGGAGTGGCACTGTATGTAAAAAATGACATAAGGGCCACAGAGATCCAGGAGGAACAAAATGAGGAGAGATACTGTGGGTTAAGCTGGAAAGGAAAATTGGGCCAGCCATCCACACAGGTGTGGTCTATAGACCACCAGCCCAGGAAGAAGAAACAGATAGGGCTGATGCTAGCCATCCAAGGGATGGCAGACAAGGGAGGTAGTACTGGTTGGAGACTTCAATATTCCAGATGTGGACTGGAGCATCCAGCAGCAGCATCAACTAGGAGCAGATTTATCCTGGACTCCTTCAGAGTGCCTTCCTCAAGCAACTGGTCATGGAACCAACTCGGCAAAAGGCAATACTGGACCTTGTGCTCACAAACAGGGACAGTGTGATGGGGAGTGGAAGCACCTGGGGAACAGTGACCACCAGTCACTGTGGTTTGAAATCACAGAAAGAGCAGAACCAACCACACAAAAACATGTATCCTGGATTTTAGGGTGCAGACTTTGGGAAAATGGGGAGATACTTGAAAGAGGCATTAAGGAATGGGGCAGGAATCAGGGGTTGAGGAACAGTGGGCAGTATTTAAAATGGGGATTACAAAAGCAACATAATTATGCATTAAGCAGGTTAGCAAGAGGAAAAGGAAGAGGAGACCATTATGGTTTTCCAAAGAGGTAGCAAAGAAAGTGAAAGCCAAAAGATTGCATTCAGGCAATACAAAAAGACACAGGCAGAAGGGGATAGGGAGAAGTAACAGGAGAAGCAAAGGGAGGCAGGGAGGTCAGTAAGGAAGCCAAAGCTCAGACAGAAGAACACATTGCAAAATCAGTGGGTAGAGGGACAAAACCTTTTACAGGTACATAAGTGAAAAAAGAAAGGCAAAGGGAGGAATAGTGAGACTGAACAGAGGATGGGGGCCATGTGGAGGATGACAACAGTAAAGCTGACATATTGAACAGGTATTTCTGCTCAGTCTTTACTGAGGAAGAGGAGGGTAATGGGTCTGAAGGAGTAAAGGGTGAGAATGGTGCAGAAATGGACACAGAGTCCCTTAACATGAGAAGGGTCCTGAAGGAACTGGAAGTAATAAATTGATAAAGCAATGGGAACCAGATGGGAATTTTCAGGGTCCTTAAGAACCACAAGAGGTGGTGGCTGAACCTCTGGCTATCCTGTTTAGCCAATCACTGGAAACAGGAGGTACCCAAAGACTAGAGGACAGCAGATGTAGTCCCTTATACAAAAGTGGGAACAAAGAGGAAGCGGGAACTACAGACCAGCCAGCCTCACCTCGGTGGTGGAAAAGCTCATGGAAGCACTACTGAAGGAGAGATTGGTGGAACATCTGGTTGTCAATGGACTACAGGACCCAAGGCAGCATGGTTTCACCAGGAGGAGGTCATGTCAGACCAACCTCATTGAATGTTTTGACTGGGTGACCAGGGAGGTGGATCGGGAGGGCAGTGGACATGGCCTATCTGGACTTCAGCAAGGCCTTTGACACTTTGCCACATAGAAGACTATTACACAAACTGGGGAATATGGGTGTGGCAGGACAGTAGTGTGGTGGGTAGGTAACTGGCTGGGCGGGAGGACATATAGGGTGGTGGTAAATGGCTGTCACTCCACAGAGGAAGAAGTGACCAGTGGGGTACCACAGGGATCAGTGCTGGGACCGGTTCTATTCAACATCTTCATCAGTGACATTGCGCAGGACCTAGAAGGCAGAATTTCACTGTTCGCTGATGACACAAAGCTCTGTAACAGAGTAGACACACCAGACGGTGTAGACAGAATGAGAAAGGACCTGCAGAAACTTGAAAATGGTCAGGGATTTGGTAGTTGAAATTCAATGCAAAGAAGTGCAAGATAATGCATATGGGGCACAAAACCCTGGCACAATATATCAGTTGGGGGTGAGGATATAGCATGCACCAAGCAGGAAAGGGATCTTGGGGTTTTCATCTCTGATGACCTCAAGGTAGGAAACAGTGTGACAAGGCAGCAGGTAAAGCAAATAGGATGCTGGGATGCATAGGCAGGGGCATCGCCAGCAGGAAAAGGAGGTCATAATTCCACTATACAAGACACTAGTGAGGCCCCACCTGGAGTACAGTGTACAGTTCTGGAGACCTTACCTACGTAAGGACATAGACAGGGTAGAGAAGGTTCAGAGGAGGGCAACAAAGATGGTGCATGGATTGTATCACAAGTCCTATGAAGACAGGTTGAAGGAACTGAACATGTACTCCCTGGAGAGAGGAGGAGAGAGGATATGATAGAGACATACAAGTATCTTACAGGGAGGAACAGGGTGCAGGAAAACACTATTTTTAAGCGAAAAAGATGTTCCAGGACTAGAGGCATGGGATGAAGTTGGAGGGAGGACGATTCAGAGGAAACCTGAGAAGAATTTCTTCACAGAATGGGTGGTGGACAAGTGGAGCACCCTGCCAGAGGAAGTGGTGGGGCTGAAACAATCACAGGATTTAGAATGCATGGGATAGACATAAAGGAATTCTGGAGGTCAGGGGTAAGGACAACAGACTTCTAGGAAAACAAACTGAACTTACAAGCTCAAATGGGCAGACTGGGTGGGCCATAGGCCCTTATCTGCCGACACTATGCTATGTATCTATGTATCCATGTATGGTCCTTATCCCAGTCCAGAAGGGCAAGCTGCAGGCTGAGTGGGCAGGACCGTACAAAGTAGTTAGAAAGGTAAATGACATGAACTGTATTACAGAGTTACCTGATAGAAGATATACAGAAAGAATGTACCATGCCAACATGATGAAGCCATATGCTGATAGGGCTGACATGGTGTTTGCAATATTAGTCCTGGGAGGGGCGGATGAAGAGACCCCCTTCTGGACTTGCTGGAAGAAAGCAAGCAGGAGTCCTCTGTGGAGGACTAAATTGAGTATTCAGGTTAAATGCCCTCACTAAGTTGAATAGACTTGGCCTACAAAACCCTCCTTAGGAACCACCTACAGTCTATGAATTTCTGTGATTGCCACTGAACCGGTTCTCCTCCCACTTTTCCACTTACAAGGCGTTATTTATTTTTTAACTTTATTTCTTCACACTCTTCAGGCATCCTTCAGGAGTACCCACATGACAGCTGCCCTACTCAGCCAGAACTCGCTTCTCCCATGATCCCTCCCGAATGACCCCAGGCAGGCTCGGCCCCGGTACTATCTCCGGGGCTGATTCCACCCTCCACGGCAGTGGCCTCCCTTGTGAAGTGCCTACCTGATCGTCATCAGGCCCGGGGTGGTGACCATCCTGGGTGCGTTAACAGCATTTGGGATGTGGGCAGTCCCTGGGGCCACCATCATCTCACCAAAGGATGTGAGGCTCTTTTCTGGCATTTTCTTATCCTCTTGGAGTGCAGCAAGCAAGGCACTATACAGCATAAACTCTGCCCCAGTGCATCTGCTGCGTCGCCATGCCGAGTGCCCTGGCTCCCCACCAGAGGTCGCTCCATGAGCGCGCTTTCCCAACCCTTCCTGGAAAGAGAGAGCAGTCCTGCGGATGCTCAATCTCTTTCCCCTACCGACCCTCAGTGGCCGGGCTCGTTCCTGAACCCGGGTCCGCGTGGCACAGGTGTGGCATCCAGCACTTCATCCCTCAGCACTACCAGGCCAGGCAACACAGAACATTAGTTGCCCCACAAACTCCAAGATCCCCATAGGTAGCCACACTCTGGAGTTTTCAAATACTCATTGGCCTCTGTGGTTAGCACAAAGTATCTCTAGGACCTAAAGATTAGCCAATTTAATGTATTATAGTTTTCTGCCTGTCTGTTTGTATTACTACTTCTGTATTTGTTTCTAAAACCATGACTAGCACAAAGTATTTCAAGATCTAAATGTCAGATTATTTAATGTATGTATAGGTTAGTGCCTGTCTACTTGTGTTTTGCTTCTATACCTGATCTGTACCTTTCTCCTATTGTGTTTATCTGTACTGATGTGGAACCTTTGAAAAGAGTCTTTGACTCAAAGGTATTTTCTGAATACTCAATAAATAAATAAATAAATAAATAAATAAATAAAAATAAAAATTGTCACCCAGCTGGCCCCGGACAAGATCCAGGAAGTAAGTGAGGTTTTAGCAGACTTTGCCCCCCTGTTTGGTGCCAAGCCTGGACTAACCCTTAGTGACACATGATGTAGAGACAGGGTCACAGATGCCCATATGGCAGACAGCATATAGGATGTCAGAGGCTGTCCAAAGGACATTAGGGGAGGTGAAGGAAATGCTAAATTTAGGGGTAATCTAGAGATCTCACAGCCCCTGGGCCTCACCGGTAGTCCTTGTACCCAAGCCAGATGGCTCTACTCATTTCTGTGTGGACTATCATGGACTGAATGCAGTCACAAAGTCAGACACCAACCCAATGCCCTGGACGGACGAACTCCTGTACAAGTTGGGATGGGCAACCTACCTATGCTATTACCTGACAAAGGGGTGGGCAGGTAGAGTTAACTGACAGAGCTAGGAGGAAGTCAGCCTTCATCACTCTGATAGGCTTATTTGAATTTAAAGTAATGCCTTTCGGAATGAAGAATGCCTCAGCTACTTTCCAAGGTTGGTGAACTAGGTGTTAAATGGTGCTAAGAATGCACTCGTGGCATACCTGGATGACATTGCCATGTTTAGTGCCAGCTTTGGGGAACACCTGTCCCACCTTAGGGAAGTGCTGGGCAGGATACAGAGGGCAGGCTTACTCACAAAAGCTAAGAAGTGCCAAGTGGCCATGGCTGAAGTGGCATACCTTGGGCATATTGTAGGCTGGGGACAGCTCCGTCCCAACCATGTAAAAATAGAGGTGATTAAGGCATGGCCCAGGCCAGAAATGCAGAAGCAGGTCAGGAGTTTTCTAGGGACAACAGGTTACTATGGAAATTTGTACCCAATTACAGTGCACTAGCTGTTCCCCTATCTGACCTGGTAAAGACAAAGATGCCTATGAAAATTACCTTGGAACCAGACGGTGAAAAGCCTTTACCAGACTGAAGGAGGCACTGTGCAGTGCTCCTGTAACAACAAGTTCTGACTATAGCAGACCCTTTATTGTCCAGACTGATGCCTCAGACATGGGTTGGGGCAGTACTGAGTCAGACATCAACCAAGGGAAAGATCACCCGTAGTGTACCTAAGTAAAAGTTACTTCCCAGGGAGCAGGCTTACTCTACTGTGGAAAAAGAGTGTCTTGCCATAGTGTGGGCCCTAAAGAAGTTAGAGCCATACTTATATGGGCAGCATTTTGAGGTACTAACTGACCACAACCCTCTGGTTTGGCTGACAAAAATGGGAAAAACTAATGATAGATTATTAAGATGGAGTCGTGTCTTGCAAAGGTATGACATAATGATCTTACATAGGGCTGCAGCAACCAATCAGAATGCAGATGGCTTGTTGTGTCTATATGAGGAGGAACTGACTTGTGGAGCTCATCCCATGCAGGGGATAGAGTCCCCAAATTCAGTCTAGGTGGGGAGGATTGTGATGCTTGGCTAGCTGGTTATGATTATTGCATGATATTGGTAGTATAAATAAATGGTCAGTGTATGAAATATAGGTCTGTGAAATTTGCCCTTTTAAATTACAAGGTGTCAGCAGCTGAAATCACAGGATGTATTACACTGACTAGGAGATCTCTGTAATGTAATTAACTTCCTTGAGAAATTGCATTTCATGACCTTTTATGACCTCATGCTTTTGAAGTTGGAAACTAAATATACAGTTTATTACACGGGAAAGGATGTCATTTAGCTGATTCCTGTTGGCTATTTCACACCTGGGTGACAGACTACAGGGTTGCAAACCTCAAAGGAACTGGTTGATCAAAGACTCATAATTTGGGAAATGGATTTTTGCTGATGTCGTATTATTAACATACCTGGTGGTAGGAACTCATTTTGTAATGTTATATTCTAAAAGGAGGAGCTAGATGAGTAAGAAGAAGGTGTGGAGACTGAGAGTTTAAACTAATACTTGTGTCTGAAATGTATGCCATATCATCGGACTCTAGAGACACAGTTCTCTGATATAACTTTTAAAACACACTTCCAGAGGTAATACCTTAGACAGCAAAGTTCTAAATGTATTGTGGTAGGAGTTTTGCTTTGTAATTTTCCTTGTTCTTTTATGTGATTGTGTACTCTTTGATATATTGTTCTGTACTTACATTTTCATATTTTTATCATCTTTTAGTAAAGTACCTTTTCTTTGAAAGACTGCCTGGGTGTCTGTCAGTTTTTGCATGTGACGTACAGGGGTTAAGTCTGACAAAACTGTTCAACAGCTTGATGGTGTTACTAAAGCTTGGAAAAAGGTAAGAATACACCTAAGGTCTCTTATAGAGTTAAAGGGTTAATTTTGGAAGCCTGGCTGGGTGCCCCTGGTGAAGATTGTACCACAATCCTGAAAATGGTATGTATCTGAGCCTGTTCATTGGTGCAAGCATAAGGTTACTGATTTGAATCCCCAAATTTGAGACTAAAGGTGATTTGGACCCAAAAGCAGACAGGTGGGTTACCCTTTCTGTTACCTGCTCACAATATTGTGCTCTGAGGTTGGCACTGTGGGAGCAGAGGGTCTGACCTTCTGAGTGTGTTTGTGACAGATTTGTTTTTGATAGCGGTGTGAAAATTTGGTAACACAAGCTTTAACTGTTCTGTGTGTCAGCTTAGTACTGTACAGCTCACGTGCAAAATAAGGTAGTGATTTATTTTTAAAAGAAATAGAACTATATCATTTTGCTTACTGTCAAAGTTCTTACCTGCCTGACCTGCTGAGTGCGTTTGTGACAGATTCACACCAGCTTAACTGCTGCACTCATGTCAAGCATGCAACACGTGAACCTGATGTGATTTTTAGAAGATGTTTGCACCAACCTACCTGCTGCACATGTCCTGGTTGTCTACCAATTTCAGGTGTGTGTGGGGGATAGCCTAACTGTTTGGCTACAGCTCCCTGAATTAAATGGCAGCTCCACTGCTTGGCTTTGGTATCCCTGGGCTTGCAAGGAGGCAGCTTAGCCAGCCCACAGGTTGCTCAGTATGATTAATGTTTGGATGTATTTACTGTCACAGTTTTTTTTTCATATTTATATTTTAGCTTGTATGTGACTATTCCTGTGGGACTATGTTAACTCATTGACTGCTGCTATCTTCCCTAGAAACTCTATGGAAAATATGATGCAACATCTCATGGGGTTATCGTGGATAAAGTTATTTAATGCAGTTCTAAGAAAAGACAGAAATAACTTGATTTCCTGTATACAGTGTGGAAAGTGAATTATGAGTGAGTTTAGTGTTGAGAAGTATATTGAAGTCATTAGAAACATCTGGTGATCACACCTTGAAGCTGATCAGATTTAAGTATTGACCACTGTTCTATGTGTTGTATATCGATGTATAAAATACTTGTTTTGGACAGTACATACACACTAGGGCTGTTGACCTATTTCCAGGTGTATCCCTGTTACATTCATATAGTTACACACTCATCATTCATTGTATTATTCTAAAATTGCAAACTTACAAACACAATTGTCAAAGCCATCCAATAGGACTGCCGTTGTTCAGCACTCACCAGGCACACCATCACCAGACATGGAGGCCTTCTATCCTCCTCAAGGTGACATTATCATGAATTGTGCAATCTCCATACATACTATTCAGGTAAATTTATATGGCAAAGTACTTAATGGCTCAATGCCTATACTCCCATCTTAGCATGGAAATCCTGCTGGGTCTTTTGGTGAGTCCAAAGGGCATCTCCACCATGGTGTTGTATGCCTGGACCAGTTGACATATCAGTGTGATGATGTCTTCATCAGATTTGAAGGTCATCAGTTTCTACTGCCTTATATAGTGTGCTGGTAACCATGGTTGCCCAACAGCCCCTCCACTAATTTTGGTAGCTTCCATTAAATTGCCTGCAAAACAGGTTACAAAATAATCATATCTTCATGAACCGATCATTATCTTGTTACTGTACATATAGAAAAACCACATAGAGCAGTGCAAAAGCGAACAAAAGCACTAATGCGGCAAGGTGCTCACAGAGTGCAAAACACAAGTGCAAGTGCTTGTGTCTAAACCTTCATGATAAAACTAACTTGTATGAACAGAAAGAACAATGAATCCTACAGATCTGATGGCAAGCTATATTTTCTTCTAGTGAGAAACTGTATCTATGAGCAAACTCAATATACAGACAGGCCTCTGTATAAATACAGCTGAGCTCTGCTTACTAGGGCTGTGTGAATACCTTTTCCCAAATATTCGGCCAATATTTGGTATTTGAGTCCTAAGTATTCAGTATTCATTATTTGGTATTCGCCAGAAAAGGTGTTTTTTAAGATAGCTTAAAAAGCACTTCAACAACACCATTAATCACCCGTTGAACCTGGAGTACCATATACACCTCAATGACACTTCAACCACCAACACAGAGCTCTCACTAATGCAACACAAGCTGCATGTGGCACACTCAATCCACCACATCACACAAATAGCACTCTGAAAACAATATCAAGCATTGCATTGGGCCAACACTGGAAGGTGTTCATGGTCACAGTCATGGAATAGAAGGTGCTTAGGCCATGGGCATAGGTATAGTGATAACAGTGGCTGCCATAGTGGTGACAGCTGAAAGTGTGGCTGCTGTAAGAATGGTCCCTATTGGTGGTGGGAAGCACACTGCCTGTGGATGCAGCAGCCATAGTGGTAGCAGTGGGAACACTGGTGGTGGTGTCTGCTGCTTCCTACAAACCATGTACACTCTTATGTCCCTATTACTGCACAAAAGGATGTGACAAGTGAGCGTACAGGTGGAACAGGTGGTGACACTAGTAGTAGTAGTACTACTAGTGGTATTAGTAGTAGTAGTAGTAGTACTTTTCCCAATGCTACAAGAACTAAAAGGCTTGCTTGCAGAGAAAACTATATGAGCCCACTGAATACAGAGAGATACCCATGTGTCATTGTCTATGTAGTCTATTTCACCACCTTCTCTGCAATTGCAATATGTATCAATAATATACAGTGGATCAAGACAAGATGCAATTCAATACTTAGTAGTAAATGACATGTCGCAAAACACTGGATGAAAAGAGGCTTAATTGCCATTGAATTACACTGCTCTTTGCAGCATATTGCAGCATTTTGCAATAAGTCTGCAAGATTCTGCATTGCATACTGCCTGGCGCCACTGTATGAACTATGTGTTATAACCATGATGCAGTGTTTCATCCTTGGGCACGTTAGTTTTAGATTGTTGTCTTACAAGGCACCTTAGTCTCATTTACTATAACTACACTTATTTATATGTGTGTGTTTCTTTAAGGGTTGTATATTCATAGTGTGTTTGTATGTTGCCAACATGCCCTGACAAATACCAGGTTCTGGTCAAAGCACCAGGGCTTTATTGGCATCCTCCACTTAGCACTAATAAATGTATTGGCAACTTTATGCACACTGCATTTTGTTACTGCAACACCCCATACTTCTTTCTTCTGCATCTCTGCAATACATATAATCTCTACCGACAATGAAGAAAAAACATTGTTTCATACCCAGCTTCTTCTTGCACTTCATTAAGTATGTTATCTTTCTTTCAGGATACATGTTTAAACCTACAATATGGATAATTGTGAATTAGGGCTCCTCTGTTTGCTGTGCTCCACTTCTCCCTCCAAACTAGAGTCCCAAGCATATCATAAAAGGAGAGAAAGAAAGAGTAAATTTATAAAGCATATATTAAATTATTTTATCACTTTGTAATCCCAATAAGTGCAAAACATACATACAATGATACTATTTCAGGAAGGAACCCATTCGAAGCCATTGTTGAGTCCTGGTTCTCTCGTAGCTCCCAAATTAAAATCCCCAAATCCTCCTTCCTCGAAGCAAAGCATCAAAATCCTCTTCTCTGGAACTGGGATCACTTTAACAGTTCCATGAAAAAGAACTGATGGTCCATGGGTGCTGATAACTGCTATACATGTTGTGCTGCTGCATATGTCAAATGTTTGACTCTTTATGTTAGTGCCAGTTATTTCCAGATAAAGGATTTCTCAAATTTCAGTGATGAAAAAGATACAGTTTTGGATAATTCTGGATATAATAATTGCTGTAAGTTATTAGTAATTGGTAAAGTACAGCAGTTTAACTATACATAGTAACCACAGGGTCAGAATTCCAATGACTATGTTACCACAGTCCCGTTAACAATGAATTACTGTATAACCCCTTATTTCAGTGCACTCTTATTTCCACAGATTCAGAGTCTGTGGCAGTGTTAGTCAAATGTATTTTAGTGCTCTGATAGACTCTACTTTCATGGTCTCTTGGTTGGTACATGATTTGTTATTTAATGAACTGCTGTTCAACTGTAATATAACCAAAGAATCCTGGAGCAACAGGAGATACTGTTAACTGCACCTCCACTCCGGCATCAGCACAGTTAGTGGAGCTTCACATTTGAAGCCAGAGTATGGGTGACTATCACTAACATAAAGGCTATGGAGAGATATGCTTCATTTTTAATTTTCCCCAATAAAAGAAATCTGAGCAGATACCTCTGTTTTGTTTTGCCCAGTATGCCAGCTCCACTCAACCTGACACCAGCTGATCGCAGTTCGCCATGATCTAACAGCCAAATCGACTTCTTATAGTCATTGGCTTTCAGCATTTTGTCAGTTTACTCCACAGTAAATTTATTTCTGCAGAATGGAGGCTTTCTGTGAATATAACAGAAATTAATTTACTGCAGGAACTAAGGGTTAAATAGTACAATGGTCATTAGAAATGCATTTAAGTGTCTTTCGGGATGAGGCGTTAAACCAAGGTCCCACCTGCCTGGATTGGTGGTAGTTCAGGAGGATGTTAAAGATCCCATGCCACTTATCGAAAGAGTAGGGAATTTCGGTGTCCTGGCCAAATTTCCTCATTCACTAAAAATACCACCAACAGCTTAATCTGGTTCAAGATCAGTTGCCATTCATCTGTATCCCCCTCCCGGTCGTGCCTGAAAATAGGCAGGACTTGTCTAGTGCACTTACCGGTCAACAAAAACGAAATAAAAACGAAATAAAGTGTATGTAAATGTTAAAGTGTGACACTCTCTACAATAACAAAGAAGAAGAAGAAGAAGAATCAGCATTTATATAGCGCTTTTCATACATCCAAAGCGCTTTACAAGCAATGCTAGACTGGTAGTGAAGTGACTAAGATGTGGTGGTGGTGGCCATATCGCACATCATCACCCACACACAGCCTGGATAATTGCATGAACCAGTTTATGGGAAGGGAAATGTTGGCCAGGGACACTGGGAATGTTCCTTACTGTTTTGCGAAAAAGTGCCTGGGTTCTTTTACTTCCACCTGGACACCCACAGGACAACACCAGGATGGGCAGAAGGGACCTCGGTTTAATGTCTCTCGAAGGACAGCACACCCCAGCAGTACAGCACCCCCAATACTGCACTGGATGCCAGCGATTTTAGGTACAAGTCCAATCCTGGTGTGGGACAGAACCCATCTGGTCCAGAGGCGGATGTGCTACCAACTGAGCCATGCTGACACAAAAGGTTATAACTACAAGATTACATAGAAACATAGAAACATAGACTTTGTCTGCAGATAATGACCGCTTGGCCCACCTAGTCTGCCCATTTCCTACCTATTGGATAAGCTACAGGTCCTAGTTAACCAACAGCCTACTTCTTCTTTACCCCCTCTAGAATTGTCTTATGTATGTCCCATGCATTCTTAAACTCCCCACTGGTTTGACCCCACAACCCCTCTGGAAGGCTGTTCCATCGTTCACCACCCTCTCCATGAAAAAATACTTCCTCATGTTGCCTCTGAGCCATCCCCTCTATCTTCAAATTGTGCCTCATTGTTCTTTCACATCTCTTTCTCTGAATGATGCTACCCTCTTGGACTTTGTTGATTCCCTTGATGTACTTGAAAGTTTTTATCATGTCCCCCTCTCCTCCTTTCCTTGAGGGTATACATATTAAGCTCCTTCAGTCTCTCTTCATTATGACTTCTGGTGCAGACCCTGCACCATTTTAGTTGCCCTCCTCTAGACTGCCTTCATCCTGTCTATGTCCCTGTGGAGATGGGGTCTCCAGAACTGACACAATACTCCAGATGGGGTCTCACCAACTGTCTGTACAGAGGGATAACAACTTTCCATTTTTTACTGGTGATGCCTCTCCTATGCATCCCAGTATCCCGAAACCTCCTTACTGCCTTCTCACATTGTTGCCTACCTTTAGATCATCTGATATGACTACCCCAGGTCCAGTTCCATTTTTGATGTTGTTAGTAACCCCCAATTGTGTACTCTTCCCCTAGGTTTTTGTTTCCCAGGTGCATTACTTTGCATTTCTTTGCATTGACTCTAAGCTGACAGACTCTTGACCATTCCTCCAACCTTTCCAAGTTCCTTCTCATCCTTTCTACTCCCTTGTGTATCAACCCTGTTGCAGATCTTTGTGTCGTCTGCAAGAGGCATACCTTTCCTTCTAGTGCCTCCGCAATGTGACCTATAAAGACATTAAAAGGACCAGTCCCAGTACTGAACCCTGTGGTACCCACTAATAACCCCTTTCTTCACAGTGGACTGTTTATTATTACCTCCGCGTCCTGTTGTCCAGCCAATTTTAGCCAGGTTGCCACCCTGGGACCCACTCCCATCCCAGGCTGTCTAACTTGTTTACTAATCTTTGTGTGAGACTGTGTCAAACACCTTGCTAAAGTCTAGGTAGGCCACATCCACAGCCCCTTCCTGGTCTACTACTTTGGTCACCCAGCTAAAGAAATCTATTAGATTCGTCTGACATGACCTTCCTGCTGTGAATCCATGTTGTCTTGGGTCTTATGCACCACTGACCTCTAGGTACGCAACAATTCTTTCTTTCAGAAGTGATTCCATCATCCTCCCTACCATGGAGGTCATAGAAACATAGAAACATAGACTTTGATGTCAGATAAGGACCGCTTGGCCCACCTAATCTGCCCATTTCCTACCAAGAGGATAAGCTGCAGATTCTATTTGGCCAACAGCCTATTTCTTCCTACCCCCACAAAATTGCCTTATGTCTGTCCCATGCATTCTTGGATTCTCCCACTGTTTTAGACCCCACACCTCCACAGGAAGGCTGTTCCATACGTCCACCACCCTCTCTGTGAAAAATACTTCCTCACATTGCCCCTGAGCTGCCCCCCATCTTTAAATTGTTATTGTTCTTGCACATCTCTTTTTTCTGAAAGATGCTACCATCTTGATTTTGTTGATTCCACTGAGGTACTTAAATGTTTCTATAATGTCCCCCTCTCCCTCCTTTCCTCAAGGGTATACATACTAAGCTCCTTTAGCCTCTCCTCGTTTGGCTTCTCTTGCAGACCCTGCACCATTTTAGTTGCCCTCCTCTGAACTGCCTTCATCCTGTCTATGTCCTTCTGGAGGTGGGGTCTCCAGAACTGGACGCAGTACTCCAGATGGGGTCTCACCAACTGTCTGTACAGAGGATAACAACTTCCTGTTTTCTGCTGCTGTTGCCTCTCCTATACATCCCAGTATCCCCCAGCCCTCCCTAACACCTTCTCACATTGCTTGCCAACCTTAAGGTCATCTGATCTGATAACCCCAGGTCCCTTTCCATTTTTGTTGTTGTTACTACCTCCCCCATTGTGTAATCTTCCCTGGGTTTTTGTTTTCCAGGTCAAACTAACTTACACCAGTTCTGACTTATCTTTAGTGTTTTCTAGTTATTTGTGTTTTTTTTACTTTTCCTGTTGTTGATCTACAAAATATTATGGATAATGTAATATGTATATATACATGTGTGTGTGTGTATATATATATATATATATATATATATATATATACATGTGTGTGTGTGTGTGTGTGTATATATACATATATTTATGTTTTATTAACCAGGTAAGCAAGTTGATCCACAGTACTGTTTTCAGTCGTGACCCAGATCACATTGGCTGGCAGCCATAGCACACAAATACAGTAGATCAATAACGGTAGACAATACAGTTGTACAAAACAAGGCTGCTGAGACTAATTTCAGCATAAGGTCAAATACATATCAATAGCATGTCAAAGAAAACAAAACAGTACAATACAATACATTGTTTTGGGGACCATAACATTATAACAATAATCAAGTATGAACAAGCAATCACGTGGAAGCCTAGTGGCTAGTAAGTAAAACAGTGGACCATGAGTCAGAGAAACCAACAACGAATAGTTAACAACAGGTTAAGTCATATTTAGTGAGTCTTAATCAAAATGTGTGTGAGTCTCCCTCATTCTTTTTCATACTTTATTTTTGATCATTATACCAAGAATCTGATACAGATACATCCTCGGTTCAAAAGCATAGCAATGAGAGTAAGTACAGGTACATATTAAATCAGGATACATTTTTTCTCTCCCAGAGTTACCTTATGGGGAGGGCTACTGAATCTCACTTGGAATAAGAAAGGTTAGCAAAGGCATTTACAGCCATGAGCATGGACTACTTGCTAAATGTATAAGCATCCGAAAAGTCCCAGGCTGCTAGACCCAAAAAGTGAACCAGTGACTTACATCAGAGTCCATGTACATATAGAGATATGATAATAACAGCAGTAAATGTGGAAAGCCGTCAAGTCTGCAATACACCTAAAAAAAAATTACAATTCTTTAAATCAGCAAAGTCAAGGAACCATGAAACAAACAGATACTACAACCATCAACTATTATTGGAAACTCCAACAAGATTCCAGAAAGCAAGAGGCTATGAGTCTTCCACGTTCACCTCATAATTGCTGCTTGTGACATCACAGCCTGTTGTCATGGTAAGCACTGTGATATCAATAACAGAAACAGGCCCAAACTCACCTCAAAGTGAAAAAACTCCTAGGGCAGGATTTTCAAATGGTTTAGATTACCAGGTACAGCACATGGAGCCTACAGTGATCTAATGAGATTTTCTATTCCATGTGGCAATTGCCACAAGTTAGACCAACTTTTCTGGTGTAACTTTTGGCAATCCTGTTTTTTTTTTATGGAGCTTGCACCAGATATTTGGAGCAGGTGCTGTAAATCATGAAAACTGTCGCAGTTGTGCCCAAGATTGTAAAAATGGGTGCAGTTGCAGCGACAGGGTTTGACACTACTACAGAACCTAAGCGTCATTGTGCAGGGCTTGGCACAAGCCCGTGCCATGCTTTTAGAAATCTGGCCCCTAGTTTCTAGCCTCATTCATCTCAGTGATTGACTATGGTATGGTCATCTGCTCTGCTGCCAAGAACACTATCATTGAGAGAATTTGGGTAGCATTCAACCGAGCCCACAGATTTGTGCTCAGCATGAAACCTTACTCCCACCATTGTGACCCATAACTCTGTACACTTGCTTCCTTTCCACCTCCAAGTCAATCTCAAAGCACTTATATGGAAGAGACCACTTCTTGGCCAAATGCCACCTGGCATCTGCAGTCACTTCTCTCTGATCTGAAACAGCTACAGAACTCGATCCATGGGAATGAAACTGCTCCTGCTCCTTAGGAAAACTACTCTTGGCCAGTGACACTTTGTAACTAGAGTGGTCAAAGCCTGAAGTCCTTGCTCACAACTAATACCACTCTCTAGCTTCTCCCCTTCAAGGCCCAAGTCACTGCCTACCTTTTAGAAGCTCCACTGCTTGTGTGCCTGATCCATATTTACTAGTACTCTGCCTCCTCTGCCCGCCCAGTCCCTTGTAGATGCCCCATGCAGCTGCAGATATCTGTTGTTTAACTCACTGTAGTGCTAATACTTACAATATTTTACTGCTTGCTGCAACCTGTCATTTAGTGTATTGTCTGCTGTTGTATGTAACTTGCTTGAATTGGACACCTTTGAAAAGAGCTCTTGAGCTCAAAGGACTTCAAACACAATAAATAAGTGAATGAATAAACAAACACACATATAAACAAATAAATAAATAGTTGTACCAATACAGGAAGTCAGATTATTAGGGGCCCGATTTTCAAAGCGAGGATGCAGGGGCTTGCGCCAAGCCGTGTCCCACATGGTTTGCTGCAGCTGCAGCCAAGAGTTGCCACAACATGCACTGGATTTTATAACCCACAATGCAAGTTGCAACAGTAGCCTCACTTTGCAGCTTGGTGGTGCAAACCCCAGTTACTGGACCTCACAATGGCGCAACAGTATGCCAGGGAGGAGCTGGCATAACCATGCTTGGACTGTGGCTCGGGTTTGCCAAATGTCGACACTTGCAACAGACTTCAGGCTGCTAGTCCGGTGCAGCGGCGCATTGGTCTGAAAATCAGGCCCTCAGTAAACTAACTGCAGAATGGGATTAAAGCAAAGGTATGAACTGATTCCATTCCCATTACTGGAGCACTAGCATTCGAGCCTATCAACCATTAAATACTCTTTCATGACTGGTTTTATCTGGAGTTACAGAACTTTGAAATGTATCTATTAGTACAGCAATAAAACCTTTATAAAAATATGCCAGCTTAGAAAATATATTGATCTGCATAAAACATAGCTTGTTATAGATGGTGACATTGGTTTTATTTATGGATATAAAAGACAAAAATGTGAGCGCAACATTTCAGATGGAATTTTATTCATAGAAACGTACAGAAAAATAAAAAATGTCTGCAGAAAAGACCCTGGTCCATTCAGTCTGCCCTGTTTTACCATGTCCTACCCTGGGACCTAATGTCTAGTCAGTGTTATTGCCCTCACCCCATCACATTCCTTATTGTTTCCTCCCTGTGTAACTACTAAGCCTTTTTACTCAGTCCCAACCATGTCTGAAACCATTAGCAGTTCTTACACCCACCACCTCTGCTGAAATTGTAATTTTGGATATGTCATCCAATTTTAAGCAATTTTGGAAAAATCTTCACAATTTTGCAATGTCCAGAAATCCTAGTCCTTACTTATTGCCCTGCAATGATTACTCACCTTATCCCTCAAATGTCACAGAAGCACATTGTGATCACGTAACTCCTGTGGTGTTGCATGTTATTAACAGTCTGATGGTAAATTGCTTGCCATTGTGTGGGTTACAAAAGTTGTTTCCTGGTAAGATAAATTTTCATATGGAACGTTTCCTGCATGTACCATATGGCACAATGTATACTGTGAGTGCAGCTAAATGGGTCTATCTTATCTAACTGTATGCTATGTACTAAACAATCCCTCCAGGGTATTAGCCTCCTGTATGCCCTCCTTGGTGGTATACTCTCAGTTTTCTCCAGGCCCTTATCTCCTTCAAGGACATGCCAGTTCAGTGTAATTATTTTTCTACCAAGCTGGCATGTTGTCAGCAGGTTGTAACAAAGTTTAACCTATCAGTATCCTGGGGACTACAGTTAGAACTTTCTAGCAGAAACGTCCTGTCCCTCATATTCAGCCAAAGTGCCACTGCACTAGCACAGTTCCATGGCCACAGATATATTCAGAAGCAGAACACCGCACTAACAGCAGAATATTTGGCAATTGCACTGTGCATGCACAGCTCAACAGCACAGGGCAGGGCTACAGCACAGCACAGGTACAAGTGCAGCACTGAATATAGCACTGTACACAGGTGTAGCACAAGTAGCACAGATAAAAGTGTAAGGGATTGTAGGGCGTGGGTGGGGAGCAGAGGTGGGCACCAAAGAAAGACACATAACATAGCAGCAGAAGTATTTAAAATGTTTACCTGGGGAAAACATGGGCAGCAGGCCCATGCAAAACAATAACAAAAAGACAGCAATGGCCTGTAAACTGTAAGGAAAGTCCAAGGGCACCACTTTGTGACACACATGCCCAATCCATCTGTGAGTCTGCAAATGGTGGTGGTGGTGGTGAGAGCAGCTGCTGCTCGTGTTGATGGACATCCACCTAGATGACCACTGCTGGGTCACTAATGGCCTGTGTATTTTCCTCCAGCCTCTTCACTACCATGTGGAACAGGTGGACCTGGTGCCACAGCAGCTCGTCCACATTCAGTTACCATTAACTTTTGCCCATTTCTGCAGTACTCCAGGCACCCATGGAAGGAAAGACACTGAGTTTAGCAAGCTGTGTATACAGGATGAGGACACAGGAGATAGCAGATGTACAGTCAGATGACACATGGACTGACATGCCACACACAGGTGGACAGAGTCATGCAGCTGCAAGGAATGTATTTGGCATACCAAAGATAGCATTGTGTACCCAAACAGTGAGGACTGCAAGTAGAATGAGTGTGACATACTGCAGCAGGGCTGGACTCCAGCCATACAAGGGGCACAGGACACGAACAGACAGGCTAGATGATAAAACACAGCAGATGCCACAGCAGAGCCAAGACAGATCACAATAGACAATGTATTGGTCCCTGTGACTGAGTTGCGGCCACACATCCAGCACCCTGTAGACCAGGAATACAACACACAGTCCCAGAAGTTATGCCTGACACTAGGCATGCAGGAGCCACCCTGGCCAGCAGCAGCAGTGGTGGGGCCCAAGCATACACCATTGATACACACAGTGTACAGCTGTATATAGATGGGACCATCATGACATACAGTGTAGCAGGCAGGGTAACACATGAGTGCAGTTGTGTGGCAGATGGTGAGTGAGTGACAGACACACTGTACTGCAGTCACCATAACACCAGTGCTAGATGCAGAGCCACCAGTAGGCACCCTCCATCCCAGCAAATACTGGGCCCACCCTACTGATAGGGCACCCCATACTGAGGCTGTGCAGGTTATCAATTTGGTGACATCCATGTGTGTTGTAATGTATCCATGTCACTCCCTGTCTACTGTGGAACTATCACCATCACTATGTTGGGCAGACCCTTCCAGCTATGCATCATAAAGCCAAATGAATACATGCTAAGGTACATTCATGGCCCATTAATAACTACCTCTGCTGTGGATCCCATGCAAAATAAGGCCAGATCTGATGAGATGCAGTGGCATGGCACCCAGTGCAGACAGCACTGAAGATGGCACCATTGTAGTCCAGGCCACCATGGAACATGCATGATTGCTGTGTGCTGCACATGGCATGTCACAGAGGTGTACCAGCACCCCAGTGGCTAGTGTCTACCACTGCCAGACAGATAGACAGACAGTGAGATGAGTCTCTTTGCAGATGACTCAGAAACTGGGGGCGGTGGTGGATGGGGAGGAGAGGAGGGTGGCCTACAGGGGATCTGGAGGCTCTGGAAAGATGGTCTAGAAAGTGGAAGCTGAGGTTCAATGCAGGGAAATGCAAGGTACTCCACCTGGGGCCAGAAACCCAGGCCAAGTGTACACCCTGGGGGAGAAATGCTACAAGTCTCGATGGCTGAGAGGGACCTGGGGGTGGTGGTGGATGTCAAGATGAACAACTCTGAGACTTGTAGGAGGCAGCAGCCAAGGCCAACAGGATGCTGGGATGCATCGCTGGGGATCACCTCCAGAAGGAGGAAGTGATACTTCCTCTGTATAACTGCTTGGTGAAGCCGCACCTTGAGTACTGCGCAGTTTTGGAGCCACACTTAAAGAGGGACATTAACCTCCTGGAGAGGGTCCAGAGGAGGGCAACCAAAATGATTTGGGGCTTGGGGACAGGACCTATGAGGAGAGGCTCAAAGAGCTAAATATGTACACATTGGAAGAGAGAAGGGACCGGGGGACATGATAGAGGTCTTCAGGTACATGAAAAGGGTAAATAGGGAAGAACAGTCAGGGTGCTTTGAAGGAAGGAGGAAGGGCCACTAGAGGGCATGGGTGGAAGCTGGAGGAAGATTCAGGGAGAAAGGAGGAGGTGCTACTTCACTGAGAGGGTGGTGGAGCCATGGAATGCACCGCCTAGGGGGCTGGTGGAGGCAGAGACAGTGGATGGGTTCAAGAGGGGTGGGACAGGTACAGGGAAGGGTTCTGGAAGCAAAATCCAATGCAGCAAGAATATCTGGAACTGGGGAAGGAGAAGCCAGAGAAGGCGAGGGGACAGCAAGGTCAGCACCCAGGGTGGGGCTGACCAAACGAGCAGACACGAAAGACCATTAGGCCTATTCTGCTGGCATTTTAGTATGTTAGTATGTTAGATATGCATAACTAGGCCAGACCATATGGCACAAAAACCTGACAAATAATGACATGCATACCACCTAGAGCAGTAAGCAGTACTGTCACTGCCCTGGTGTACAAGGCTGAGACACAGGTAGACAGGCCACCACACAGCATATAATGCATGCCAAGGCACATTACCCACACAGAGCAGCTGGGATGTCAGCATAAAAATCCAACCAGTAGATGGCATAGCCCCAGCCATACCACAGTGTTAGTGGTGGGACAGTGCCCCAAGGGCCAGGTGAGGACCAGGGCCACAACCACTTAGGTGCAGCCCTCACAGGCATGTGTGCAATCTACCAAACTACAGCCATCGACATCTCCTCCCTCTCCGCTATGGTAAAAACATGCAACATAGTGTAGACATGCAATACAGACTGTGAACCACACAATGCAGGGTACCTACATGGATGTGTGTTGGAAGACCACTCATCTTCCCTCACCAGCATCCTTCTACAGTTCTGGCTGGCTTCCCCTTCCAGAACAAATAAAACTGCCTCCATGACTGGATGTGCACTGTTAAATAAGACCCAGAAAACCAAAGAAAAAACTAACACCATCCACCAACACATAAAACAGGCTAACACCAAAATCGGTGCATAAATATGTTGACGATGCTCTGAGTGAAACCGGTCAGAGGTTTTGAGTGTGAGGAGCTCCTTCTGGTGTCCCTTGTGAGAGGTATTTGACTATAAACCTTTAATAAATATATTTATGCACCAATTTTGGTGTTGGCCTGCTTTTATGTGTTGATGGATAGTGCTAGTTTTTATTTGATTTTCTTGGCATCCCTTCCATCTGTTTGCCTCTCCTGTGTGGTCCTGTCAGCCTGGCCAGGTCCTGTTGTCTGTGAGTGGAACAAAGGTGATGTGTAATCAATAGCAGGCCGTGAACAACGTGGCACAGTACCATGTAACATCCACAATACACACACCTGTGCACCAGTACTGAGCCACTGCAGTCACATGCACAGGATGGAGTTATTCCAGACCACACACAGACCCATCAGACAGGTATTCACAGCCAGAGACCAGGGACTAGGCACAAAATGAACACTACATACCAGTGTTGTAGCTAGGAACTACCATTGTGTAGGCAAGACCCATTTAATGTCGCTATGCCACTTTTCTTCCCACCCTTTCCAACATACCTTACATGTCAACCAAACACCATGACTCACCACATATTACTTAGTTGTTTGCATTTAGCATGAGATGTAATTCAAACAGAGCACAACAATCATATCATCACAGCAATAGGTGTGGATATCAGACAGTAAGAGTAACTAAACACAATGGCAGATCTTAGACTGGCATAACTCCAGTACAATTGTAAACCATGGATTACATGACATATATATATATATATATATATATATACCTACGTGCCACGTGTACAGACAGTATACAAGGCACAGACATGAGCTACAGCACCATGCTGTTTGGTACACTTAACACCATGGCTAGAAGTACACATCATGGTACAGGACATATTTATCCGACCTGGCACAGCACCTAGTACAGTTACATACAGTGATCACATGCCTATGTGGCATTGCATACCCTGGTGGTATAACAAGCAATGTGGTTCCCAGATCTACAGCAATTCCTGTACTGTACAATGAAATGGAGGCATCTACAGGGACTGTGGTCCCATAGACCTGCATTAGCTATACAGGACAATACAGTATAGAAACATAGACAATGTTGGCAAAAAGAACAAACTACCATCTAGTCTGTCCAGAGTTTCCTACCTGCCCTGGGCACTGTTACCCATATGGGTTTTATCCCTCCTAATCTACCCCCCTCCCTGCCTACTGCTACTGACCTGAGCAACCACCATATCCTTCACTGTGTCCCAACCATGTTTGAAATTTATAGTCTTGACACCCACCATCTCCGCTGGCAGACTGTCTGTTCCATGGCTCCACCACCCTTTCCATTAAACAGAACTTTCTCACATCTCTTTTAAACCTTCCCCCAACCCAGTTTGCACTTGTAATCTCTGGTTCTTGACTCTGTACTCCTGCTATAACATTTCCCTCAGTTCACTTTGTTTGCTCCAGTCAGGAACTTGAAAGTCTGTATCATAGCCCCCCTTTCTCTCTCTCTCTCTCTCTCTCTCTCATTGTTTCCAGTGGGTACATATTCAGTGCCTTGAAATGATCTTCATAAGATTTACTCTGTTGGCCCTGAATCATGTTGGACACCCTGCACTCGCTGTCTTTAGCCTGTCTCTGACCTTTCCTTGGGTGAGGACTCCAGACTGAGCACAGTGTTCTGGGTGTGGCCTCAACAGTGATTATATATAGAGGTAGTAGTGCCACCTTTTCCTGCTGTCAGTACCCCTTCTGATACACCCCAGAATCTTATTAGCCGACTATAAACCTTGTTACACTAGCTTAGACAGCAAATCTATTTCCGTAAGAAATAATTTAATCAACAAGTAGCCATGGGTACATTGTGCTGGAGTCTCAGAGAAAGTGACAAAGCAGACATATAGCATAGAAACAGTACTGCACCACAGGCACCACAGCAACCATACTTGCAGCTGGCGTACTCACAACCTAGCCTTGGCACAGTGCCACTGCCGACCATGCCGCAGGCTGCTGAAGTTTCCATGGATCCATCTGGCTCAGATCACTATATCTGTGGTGGCACTGGTCACCCTTCCTCACAAAGTGTGTTCTACAGGTCTGGTACTACCCCACAAGTGCCACATCACACACGGGACTGTCAGATGCCTCCCTCCCTCCACCAGCAGCAGCTTCCCTGTCCAGTACTAACTCTATGAAGTTGGTCAGCTCTACAGCCGACTACCTTGTGTCCCTCTTTCTGTCCCCCTGACCATCCTACACCTGTCAGAGATAGTACTGCTGTTTTGGAAATGTCTGTCAACCTGAACTGCCTAGGCTCTACTGAGTATGCTGAACATTAGCACTGTATGTTTGATGTTTGCACAATGCTAACATCAATTTGCACAGTGCTATTCATGGTGTGGATGAAGATGCATGAGCACGCATGGGCGGTTATGTGTTTCCCAGGTGCATAGTGCACATCGCAGCACAGTGCTGCACCTGGGCAATGGCATAGTGCAACATCAATGGTGTGAACACCTGCGCAGCAGTGAGACATTAGCAGATGTCATATTATGTCATGGTTGTCACTGTACTAGCTATAGCAGTAGCACTGCACTATCATGATAGAGTTGGTGCTAACATGCCATACTGAAACAGTGCATGCCTTAAATCTCAATTTGCATGTCATTATTGTAATGTTTTCATTTGTATGCCTAATTGTGCCTGGAGCACATAAAAGGAGCAGATAGCACCACACAGATTCTACCTGCTGCGGTGGCTAGAAGTAAGTGTATAGTGAATGGCCTGAAAACAGGAGTAGGGACAGTATTAATAGTAGTGGGTTTATGCTGTTACCATAATTGCTGTACCTATATCCACATACCCTTGGGTCTTTGATATGCAGCCAGCTTGCTGAGTGTTCAACCTTGCCCTTCAGGGACACATACATGTCCTGGCTTGGGGGCAATGGGGCCAGCATGCCACTGCACCTGCGCTCTTTGCACTGCTATATGTATGCAGCGATTTTATTGCTATCTGTCTTCCCTTTCCAACATGTATCATGACAGAGGAACAAAAGTAGAGGAAGAAGAGATTTTCTGAGGAGGAAGTCATGGCTCTGGTACATGCCTACAAGGCCAGGGAGGAACTCATGGGCAGCTGCAGGAGATGAGGGACAAAATCGCAACACCATAGGGTGAGAGACAGAGATGGTAAATGCCATGAGAGACATGGGCTGAACAGTGGAGGAGTTGAAAAGCAGGCAGGGTTTGAAGCACTGCACTAAAGGCGTCATGGCCAGGGTGTGGTCTAACCTCCTAGTCACAGGTTTGACACACCAGTCGTGTTCCCCTTAGACTCCAGCAATGCTTCCATTATCCTACATATAGGCACAAATGATGTGGGCAAACACCATGAAAAGGACATATACTCTGATTTTATTGATTTGGGTCTAAAACTAAAGTCTATGGGATGCAAAGTTGCTATATCTGGTATCTTGCCTGTACCTAGGGCCCATTCGGAAAAAAACATAAAAACATTCAAAGAATTAATGTACAGCTGTCCAACTAGTGCAAGAAGGATATACCCTTTATTCAATAATGGGATGACTTTGCCTACAAACATGAACTGTTGTCTGAGGATGGACTACATCTTAAACTGGGCTCTAAAATGTTGGAACTCAACTTTGAACAAAGTTTTCTTGAACTTAATTTAAACTAAAAAAAAAAAAACAGGGAAAACCATAAACCCTTGCCTATAAATAATAATCAAAAATCTAAAGGCATAACAACCATAGGATGACCCATCTTAGTTCTTCCCTCTTAAATGTTCAAAGCCTGAACAATAAAATCAATAAATTTAAAGCCCATTATATCTGTAAGTCAAGCGAACGTCATAGCCTTGACTGAAACCTGGTGGGATGACAAAGCAGAATGAAATTAAATCTCCCAGGCTATAATACTTATAATTATAACTGCACTGCTGAAAAAAAGAGGCAGTGTGGCTCTGATTGTTAGTAATCATATCAGATTTATGGATATTAAAATAAAATAAAAAGCACTCATTGCTCACAGAAACCATTTGGGTAATGTTAATAATAGAACACATTGATTCAATCATTTTGGGGATTTCTTATTGTTCCTCTAACTGCGTGGTTGAAAGTTATGATGCAATACTTAGTGAAATCGAAGTGCAGATGAATTAGGCAATTTAGAAACATAGAAATCTGTCAGCAAAAAAGTCCATGGCCCATCCAGTTTGCCCTTCTCCCTCCTCATAGGTATTGCTGACACCCCACCTTACTCCCCACTTCTGTCCCCCCTCCACATTATAGCTTCCAGTCCTCTTTATCCCATCTAGGTGCTTAGCTTTCCATTTCTTGTTTAAATCCACGTAGTTATTCCATGCCTTCTTGAACTCCCCACTGATTTTGCCTCCACCACCCCTTCCAGTAGCCTATTCCAGAGACCCACCACCCTCTGAGTAAAGGTGTGCCTCCTCCTATTTCCTTTGAATTTACCACCCTCTAGCTTTAAGCTGTGTCCCTAGTTTTGGGGTTTTCTTTTTATCTTGAAGATGCTTCCTTCCCTTACCTTGTTTATTCCTTCAGACATTTAAAAGTGTTGATCATACCCCTCCCACCCTTGTTTCTAGAGGATACAGATCAAGCTCCTCCATCCTTTCTTCATATGTCCTCTTGTGCATGCCTTGCACCATTTTGATCACCCTTCTTTGGACCCTCTTCACCCTATCCTTGTCCCCTTGTAGGTGAGGTCTCAGAACTGTACCCCATACTCTAGGTGTGGGCAAACCATGGACCTGTATAGGGGCATGATCACCTCTCTTGTGCTACTTGTAGACCCCTCCTATGCATGCCAGCATTCTGTTTGCCTTTCCAACTGCTTTGTTGCACTGGTTTGCCTCCTTTAGGTTATCTGATATGATACTCTCAGATCATTCTCCTGCCCTGTTTAATCAAAACTTCCCCCTCCCAGTGTGTAAGTGGCCTTTGGATTCTTGTGCTGTATGTGCATCATTTTGCATTTCTTTGAATTAAAACTCAATTGCCATCTCTCCAGCCATCCCTCAACTTTATCAGATTCTCTCTCATTTGCTTCACCCCTCCAGTGTGTCCAACCTATTGCAGATCTTTGTGTCATCTGCAAATAGGCACCTCTCCCATTTAGACCCTCCGTTATATCCCCAATGTAAATGATAAACAGTATCGATCCAGTACTGACCCCTGGTATACCCCACTTGTCATCCTTTTCTCCTGTAGTGAGCCCCATTTACAGCCACCTTTTGAACTCTGCCTTTAAGCTAGTTTTCCACCCAGTTTGTTCATTTTTCTCCTAACCTAAACTACCCAACTTATTCACCACTCACTTGGGAGGGATGGTGATAAAGCCTGCTGAAGTCAGATAGGCCACATCACGGCCCCTCACTGATGAACCTTTTACAGGTACATAAGTGAAAAAGAATAGCAAAGGGAGACTGAAGGGAGGATGGAGCCACATGGAGGATGACAACAGTAAAGCCAACATACTGAACAGATATTTCTGCTCAGTCTTTACTGAGGAAGAGGAGGATAATGGGCCTGAAGGGAGTACAAGGGCGAGAATGATGTAGAAATGGACGTAAGTCCCTTTACACGGGAAAGGGCATTTGATCTCGGATTGACTCCTGGTCCTAAAGGAACTGGAAGGAATGAAAGTCAATAAAGCAATGGGTCCAGATAGGGTGCACTCCAGGGTCCTAAAGGAACTAAGACAGGCAGTGACTGAATCTCTGGCAATCCTATTTAGTTGATCACTAGAAACAGGGAGGTACCCAAAGACTGGAGGACAGCAGATGTAGTCCCCTTATACAAAGTGGGAACAAAGAAGAAGTGGGGACTACAGACCAGTCAACCTGACCTTGGTAGTGGGAAGATCATGGAAGCACTACTGAAGGAGATTGTTGGAACACCTGGTTGCCAATTGACTGCAGGACCCAAGGTAGCATGATTTCACTGTGGGAAGATCATGCCAGACAACCAGTGAATTTTCAACTGGGTGACAAGGAAAGCGGGTCAGGGAGGGCAGTGGATGTGGTCTATCTGGACTTCAGTAGGACCTTTAACACTGTACCACGAGGCTATTAAAAAACTGGGGAATATGGGAGTGGGCAGGATAATAGTCGAGTGAGTAGGTAATTGGCTGGGTGGGACACGAGGGTGGTGGTAAATGGCTATCACTCCTTAGAAGGAAGAGTGACCAGTGGGGTACCACAGGGATCAGTGCTGGGACCAGTCCTATTCAGCATCTTCATCAGCAACATTGCACAGGACCTAGAAGACAGAATTTCCCAGTTCGCTGATGACACAAAGCTCTGTAACAAAGTGGACACATCAGAGGGTGTAGACAGAATGAGGAGGGACCTGCAGAAGTCTGAAGAATGATTAAGGGTTTTGCAGTTGAAATTCAACACAAAGAAGTGCAAGATAATGCGTATGGGGCACAAAGACCCTGGAAAAACATATCAGGTGGGGGTGAGGATATAGCATGCACCAAGCAGGAAAGGGACCTTGGGGTCATCATTTCTGATGAACTCAAGGTAGGGAAACAGTGCATCAAGACTGCAGGTAAAGCAAATAGGATGCTGGTATGCATAGGCAGGGCATCACTAGCAGGAAAAGGGAGGTCATAATTCCACTATGCAAGACACTAGTGAGGTCCCACCTGGAGTACAGTGTACAGTTCTGGAGACCTTACCTACATAAGGACATAGACCATGCAGAAAAGGGTTCAGAGTAGGGCAACAAAGATGGTACAGGGATTGCATCACAAGTCATATGAGGACAGGCTAAAGGACTTGAATATGTACTCCTGGAGGTGAGAAGGAGAGAGGGATATGATGGAGACATATAAGTACATTACAGGTAGCAACAGGGTGCAGGAATACACTGCTTTAGCAACAAAGATGTTCAGGACTAAAGAGCATGGGATGAAGTTGGAGGGAGGGCAATTCAGAGGAAAGCGTGAGGAAGAATTTCTTCACAGAAAGGGTAGTGGACAAGTGGAACACCCTGCCAGAGGAAGCAGTTGGGACTGAAACAATCACGGGATTTAGAATGCATGAGATAGACATAAGAATTCTGAAAATTGGGGTAAGGGGCAACAGGCTACAGAAGTATGAAGTGAACTTACAAGCTTAAATGGGCAGACTGGGTGGGTCATAGGCTCTTATCTGCCAACAGTGTCTATGTATCTGTGTAACTGTGTATCTATTTATATGCACGCTCTTATCACCCAGACAAAGAATTTGATCAGGTTCATCTGGCATGGCCTTCCCTCTGTGAACCCATGCTGACTGTCATCCTGTAGTCCACCCTCTGTCAGGTACTTTGCTAATCTTTCTTTTTAGAGTGCCTCCATCCAGCACCACCACTGAAGTAAGACTGACTGGGCGATAGTTACTTGTCTCCTCCTTTCTTCCACTCTTGTGCAATGCCACCACATCTGCCTTTTCCAATCCTGGAACTCTTCCAGTGTCCAATTGCAGGTTTATCAGCCTCGTTAGTGGTGCCACCAGCTCCTCCTAATTTTGGAGTACCTTGGGATGTACTGCATCTGGACCCATGGCCTTATCCACCCTTAATTTACCCAATTCCTCCAATATTGTGCTCTCCTTGAAAGGGCCAGTGTCCACCTCCTTATCCTCCATTCCCTTTCCTGCAACTCTGGTCCCTTTCTCTCTTTTCCAGTCATGAAAACTGAAAGAAGTACCCGTTTTGCAAGTCTGCTTTTTCTTCATCCCTCTAATCAGAGCTCCCACCTTCCCTTTAAGTCTCACTATCCCTGCTTGTTCTTTCTTCCCACACTGATGTATCTGAAGAACTTTTGTCTCCCCTGCTGACCTCTCTTGCTATCCTTTCTTCTGCATCCGCCATTGCCCTCCTGACTGTCTGCCCTGCCACCCTAAGCTTTTCCCTTATATCTCCCTTTCCTTCATTTCTTGTGTTTTTGTATGCCCTAATAGCCCTTTTTCTCCCCTTTGCCCTTGCCAACTCCTTAGAGAACAAAAGTGGCCTCCTTCCTCATTTATTCTTGCCCTCCTTCCTAATGCACTGATCAGTGGCACTCAAAATTCCTCCTTTATTGCCCCAAACTTGCTCCACTTCCCCAGCTTTTCTTGCCTTTCATTTCTACCTGAAAATCTCCCTCATTTTATTAAATCCACCCACCGAAAGTCCAGTACCTGAGTGGTGGTTTGACTTACTTCTGTCCCTATACTTAGATTAAATGTAACTGTTCTGTGGTCACTCACCCCTAAATTATTCCCCACTGAGACCTCAGCTACAGTGTCCCCATTCGTCTGTATTAAGTCCAATGTAGCCCCACTGGCTGTAGTTGGTTCTCTGACCAGTTACTGTAGGAGTGCCTCTTGGATGGATGCAGGTATCTCCCTACTCTTGCCAATGTTACTGCTGGAATCCCCAGTTTACATCAGGAAGATTAAAATCCCCTACCAGCCTAAGTTCTTTCCTCTTGGCATGCTCTGTATCTCTATTTTAACTCCTTGTCAACTTCCTCCCCTTGATTTGGCAGCCTGTAAACCACTACCAAGCGTGTTGCCTCTGCAGTTCACTTGACCAATGTGACCAGAGGACATCTGCTGATCCCAGACTTTCCTGCCTTGCCATCACCTTTATCCCAACCTTTATGTGTACCTCCCCCCCTTTCCCCATCCTGTCCTTTCTAAAGGCTGCACCTCGGATTACCACTTCCCATTCGTAATTTTCTGTCCACCAAGTCTCCATTATAGCAACCAGATCCAATCCATATCTACCATCATAGCCTCTAAATCTCTATTTTATTTCCCTATACTCCTATTTGCCAACATACCTTCTACCAACCCCCCAGCTCAATCTCTTTGCCCCCCATATCCTCATACCCCTCCTGTGGGAGTGCTAACTAGGCATCTTAATGTAAATCCTTTCCCAGGACCCTGTCTATATATAACCTTGTTACTTTCCCTCAATACCCTATCTCTTCCCTCATTTATATTTAGTCTGTATTCTGTGTATAGATCCTCCTCTGCCCAAATGTCCCCCACCCCTAAGCAGGTGAATCTCTTCCTTTGTCACCAATTCCTTAGCCAGTGATTGAAGTCTTTTAATCTGATCTGCCTAGCAATAATAGTGTAGGGAACAAGTAAGACCTCCAGAAAGCTAGAAAGCTAACCTTCTCCCTACATCCCTGGCTATCTCCCTGAACCTGCTTTGTGCTTCCTCAGAATCTTCTCCAGCCAGATCATTTGTCGAGGTGCAGGATTAGGTATGGCTTACCTGCCAGCAATCTAATACTCTCCCTTATTTTGGAAATGCCCTTCCTGCCTCCATCCCTGACTTGCAGAAGACCGACCTCCTTTTATAGGCCATTGCCCTTTCTCAGCCGCTGTACTCCCTTTGATTTGATCATCACGGTGGACTATAATTTGGGAGAAAAACAAGCTACTGTCCATATGTGACCAATTGCATCTCTCACAACATGTTTATGACCCTACTAGGGGTGACAAGGTCCTGGATATAGTTCTTTGCACTAACAGCATATATGTCAATAAATGTAACACCACATCCCCTCTTGGTGCTAGTGACCATAACATGATTGAGTATTCCATACAAAAACATAAATTTCTACAATGGCAATACTAGAATGTTTCAATATCATAATGCTGATATTACTTACATACTAAATGCACGTAATGAAACCAATTGGAACACAGCATTACACAACAAAGATGGCCCAGAAATGTGGTTATTCATTAAGAATACTATACTTAACCTAAATAACAAATATAACCCAACAAGATCAAAATATTTTAATAAAAAAAATCCAAACAGGATGAACAAAATATAAAGAGAATCATTAGAAGGAAGAATAAATTGTGCAGAAGGCATCTGTATTTCAAAAGAGATGCCTCAAAACCATTACATTAAGATTCAAAGAAAGTGCAAGAAAAGAAATTGGGAAAATCAAGGTGAATTTTGAAACAACACTTCCCAGTAAACAAGGAAAGATGACTCTAAATGCTTCTTTTCTTACATAAACTCACTTAATAAAACTACCAGTCAAGCTGGCCATATTTCTCACAATGGCACACTGATTAATGACAATGTACAAATGGCTAACCTTTTAAATACACAATTACTGTATGTAGGGTATATGGACCAAAACAGGACATAAATAGTTTACCAGACCATAACATCCCCTACATTACTTTCACCCAGATGAAATTAAAACTAATTACTGAAACTAAGGGAAAACTTCTTCATGCCCTGATGGTATCACTGGGCACATGCTCCTTCTGATGGCAGATTCTATAATATATTCCTTGAAAGTGTTATTTTGATCCTGTGTAAACAATGGATTCATACCTGATGACTGAAAGTTAGCACATGTTATTCTTATCCATAAAAAGAGACCTAAAACTATCTGGAGTAATTATAGACCGATACACTAACTTCGCAGTTAGCAGAATCTTGGAAAACCTTGTTAAGAATGTCACAGCACCAGTTATCTATGAAAAGGATGAAGAACAACATGGTTTTAAAAGATTGTGGCACTCTACGTAACTTAATGTGTTTTTATGAATACATTAGTGACATTCTGGATAAGAATATACCAAGCAAAACAGTTTTCCTTGATTTCAGTAGAGCATTTGATTTGATGTCACATTGGGCATTAACTAACAAATTACAAATGTATAGTAGCAAATACATACACTATTAATTGGATATGTGAAAGGCTGAAGGATAGGAAGCAACCCATTGCAGTTAATGGTTTTCCGTCAGAGTTGGGCATAGTTACAAGTGGAGTGCACATGAGGTCAATACTAGTCCATCCCTTTTCAGATATTTATAATGGATATTACAAAGACATTATAAATTATGCAGTAAAATATGCAGATGATATTAATAGGAGGTCCCTGTTGCACTGCACAACAGGCCTTAGAGCTAGGAAGATCTGGACACAATTAGCATATGGGTTGAGCATATACCAACTGAACAATGAAACTTCTACAGTGAAGATCATTACAGCGACACAAATCAACAGGACACTGTAATCATCCCCACTGACACTGGCTTTACACAATTCCTAGTGTTTCATCCCTCCCGAGACAACTCTGACTCTGAGTTGGTTATATAAATACTGTGGATGGGGTTCAGAGGTGCAGCCCATTAAGAAAACACACTGGCATACCGTCAGCACAATGCTGACACTCAGCGTGTGTCTGTTGATGTCAGGGATATCGACGACTTTGGTGTCAGCATGGCATGGGTAAACCAGGCATGAAACTCAACACTGACAAATGCAAAGTAATACATGTGGGCAGACAGAATCAACATTACCCCTACACACTGAACATAGCGGATTATGTATGGTAGTCATACATAACAAGGATATCCTTGTATCGAGAGGTTTCCTTGGTAACAGATGACCTCGAGAGCACAGCTTGAGGGGTGCTCTGTTGCAAGGAACCTCAGATACAAGAATTTCCTTGTTTGTGTATGACATTCATATAATCTTTGACATGTATGGGCAGTCACAGCATAGAAAATAACACAAAGCCATCTGGAGAGGACAACAGAGAATAGACATTTTAACATTTTCTTTTTGTTTAACTGACACAGTGTGCTGCAGATGTTTCTGCAAGTTCAAGTTTAAAAACAGCAACTTCCAGCTTAACTGGATTGAGGAAATCAACTATGTGGTAGCACTCCAAGTTGTTATGCTGCAGTAGTGACATAGCTAGTGCAGCATAACAGCTATAATCTTATAGCTACTGCAGCATAACAACTCCATTCTAGTTATGGTTTCTATCCATAACAACATTCTACATACACTATAAAAAATAATGTCTGTGGCAAATAATGAAAAGGATTTAGGGGTTCCTGTTTCAGATAACTTTTCTTGTACACGGCAACTCAATGCAGCTATTAGCAAATCAAATAGAGTAGTGTGGTCTATTAAACACAATATTAATTCAAGAAAAAACAGATGTTCTGATGCCCCTTTTTAGGGCTTATGTGAGACCATATTTAGAATATGCTGCACAGGTATGGTGTCCTTATGAAAATCAGATAGCAAAATGCTTGAAAGTGTCTGGAGAAATTTACAAACAACATCCCTGGACTCAAACACAAAACATATTTTGAAAGACTTAATGCATTAAAGTTAATGCTCCAGGAAACAAGGAGAATTCAAGGTGACTTGCTTCTGATGTTTGATATTATTAACGACCTCTATTTGGGATTTGAATATAAGGACAAGATGTACAACACAAGAGGACATCTTTTACAAGTTGCTGATAGATACTTTATTTCCATACAATGTAAATATTTTTTTATAACGAAAGTACAGGCCCTTGGAACAGACTACCATTGAAAATTGTTATCAGCAAAGCTGAGGATGAATTTAAGCATAGACTGGACAAATATATTCTTGCTGGTGGAGACATTCGATATTACTCTTGTTAAATAGGAGTTCTTATGAGCTTTATTGCTCTCTTGCTCCTAACAAGACCTTAGTATGAACCTTAGTATGAACCCTGCAGGGTGCTCTTGTCAACCACAGTGCCAGCCATAACCATCATGGGGTCCCCAGTGGTGGATTTGAAAGCCAGGTGGAACCAACACAATCATGTGAGTGACTGCAGTAGCCCTGGCACATTGACTTGGTGGGTTGCATGCACTAGTGGTGTGTGTGTTACATGCTAGTCATGAGTCTGGGGGGACACATGCCATAGTATGAAGACGCACCTGGCCCAGCACAGAAGGCACACACAGGATGTACTGCACACATTGATGTTCGATGTGCACTCCTTCAGTGGCCCTATGCATGCATCCTGCAAGTACCTGCATAGTCCACAGAATACAACCTACTGTACATGAGCCCTCACTGCTGCTTGCACTGTCTGTATGGGGTCCCTGTTCAATGGGATACACAATGGGGGTAGGCCATCTAGTGGTATCCAGGTATCTTGATGGCAGCAGAGATGCTCCCCTACTGTGCCACATGTGTTTCATATACTGTGGTGTGATTACTGGGGATCAAGGACCCTGTTTTTCCATTTTCATGGTAACGTTGGTGAAAATCATGGCATCCTGCTTGGTTTGTGGATTTGAATTCTTCCACTGGTGCCTCACCAAATCTCATGTCACTACACGGAATAACAAGATTTCAGCATCTTAAAATGAATGCTGCTCTGTTGTGCATTCTTTCTGCAATAATGCTTATAGAACTAGAAGAAATCACCCACACATATCTCTTGCAACCACCCATGCTTCAGTTTAACACATGCTTCTTTCTACCCTTTCCATCAGCTAAGAACCGCTCTTCATTCTGAAAGCATAGTTTTCATTTAGTATGTGCCTAAACTTCTGTTATTACTTATATTACACTGGATGATATAAAAATAAATAAATAAAAAGATACTTGTCAGCACACTTGGGAATTTGACTAGGCAGCAGGGTGGCGTGTCAGGTTTAAAGTTTAACTGCTCCTGCATCTAAGACTTCCTTCCATCAATCAGCTGATGCTTACCAATATGAGTAATGTTTTGTGCAGAAAAAGTACTGTATATGCTAAACATTTCTGCACTAGATGAATTAAAACAACAACAAACAAAAGCTAAGTCACTTGGGGAATTGGGCTGGGAGCGTGGGTGGGAGTGTAAGGTTTAATGTTTAATTGCTCTGCATCTATTCCTTTGATCAGCTGATGCAACTGTTTTCCACCGAGAGAGTGACGTTTTTGTCTAGAAAAGATATGTGCCTAAGCTATTTTTACAGTGCATGATTAAAACCCCTCAAAAGCTTTGTATCAGCAATCTTGGAGAATCAGGTCGGGGGTCAGTTGGTATCCTTAACTGTGTATATTTAAATGTGTGTCTCCCGGAAGTTGAACTGTTAGTCTTGCTGAGCTAAGAGGCTCAAGGATGCTTGCTGATCTGGGTGTCTTTGTGTGGCATCAACCAGTCTGCAGGGTCTTGCACGCTGTAGTCACCCACATCATCAAGGCATCCCCACTACCTGCTGAGGTATGCTCCCGCAGTGCATCGACATCAGACTCTAACCCCACCACCCCAGGGTGGTGGAGTCTAGATCAGCTTAGCTCCACAAACCCAGATCTGCCACTTGCCAGTGTTTTGCATCACCAGCCTTCACCACTGTTTTGTTTTTCATTTTGGGAATGTCTTTTAGCTGGGTGGGTGAGCTGGGCTGCTGACAGTATAAGCACTGGCAGTTCTCCATGCTGCAATCATTAGTTGTGTGCTCCTGAGTGTGTGTGGGGTTTCTTGGCTTCTGTGTACCCCAGAATTTGCTGTATTATGTGGTGCCATTGTTACCCTCCCTGCCACTGCATGATACCAGCATGGGGGTGATGCAACACCCAAGCCAGACTGCTCACTCAAAGGAATACAGCAGGTAAGTGCCAGATACTGTACAATACCAGTAGGCAGAGTGCAGCTGCAGATGTTACATGTTGTGTTCCCTAAATGAGTCAGAGGTCTTAGCATCTGTGTGCCCTGAGATTTGCTAAATGGCAAATTATTGTTGTCACTCTACTTGCCACTGTATAGTGCCATTAGGGTTGTGGGGTGCTGCAGCTGCACCCAGGCCAGAAAGCACACTCAAGAATACACAGAAGGCAAGGTCCCAGGTGATGTATGATGCCATTGGACAGAGTGATGCTCAGTTCTTATCTGAGCTCAGGCATGAAAACTGAGAAACCCCCTTTTCATGGAAACCAAGTAACAAGAAAGGTATCCCTTGTTTGGGATATGCATGATTTTCCATCAAAAAGTCCTCCACTAATCACTTGTGTATATATTAGGTGAAAGCACGTTTGCTTCAAAAGCCAATTTAGGCAGTTAAATGAAGGAGCAAACCAAGAGAGTCTACCTTAAGCGCATCTGGTGGCTCAGCAATTCATGTCTAGAATTCTGAAAGCTAAGAGGCCCAGTAATTTGTAACTTGGGCATGTGGGATGTGGGTATTGAAGGAATGGGACTGTAGTGCTGTCACTATTGCCATGACCCCTGAGGATGGGGCAGCACTGTTGTTACTACTGCTGTCACAGCTGAGAGATGGGGCAGTAGTGCTTCTGCCATCACCCCTGAGGTGGAGGCTGTAATGCTGCTGCAATCGCCACAAAAGAGGCTGAGGCATTAGTGCTGTTTCTGTTAGCTCTGAGGATGAGAGCCATAGTGGTGCTGCTGCAGTCACTCCTGAGAGACAGGGCCATAGTGCTGAAACTGTCTTACCTGAAGGATGTGGGCCATTGTGCTGCTGCTGTCAAAACTGAAGGATAGGTATGGCTTGTTAGAGGGACAGAGCCAGATATGGAAACAAGATGGCTGTCTAACATCCGACACTGAGAGGAACACACACAGGCTGGCCTGATGGTCTCTGTTACCTGAGAAATTAAACTTCCGAGCATGCTGGGGCATTTTCTCACATCTTCAGACATTCGTTATCCCTGCAACTTTCTTCCTTTGTCCTTAGTCATACTAACATACTATTATTGCCATACATATTACACCAGTGCCCTCCATGACCAAGATTCTACAGATACTAAACCCACCCATTTTAAAGATATGAGTAAATAATTACTATTTTTTTAATGTTCATATAGATCAATTCCATTTTGATATTAAAGGTTAATGAAAAGGAAAGACACACAATTATTCAAATCAAAATAGTGTTCAGAAAACAGGATTCATTAAAAACTATGTTTCATGATGGAGATACACATTGCACTTACCAACACATTGTTGGAGTTCACATTTAAAGGATTTGCTATTGTTCAAGTTTTTATTTTGTACTTATTACTACTTTTTGCCTCTGTAAAACTCTTAACTTTTATAGATCTCAACTCAAATTTCTCTGTGCTACCCAATCTATTAACTCTGCTGTTCACTGATTATTTTTTCTTCTTTCTGTGTTACCTGTATAATCACAGGTAATGGGTGGGATTATAAGAATATTCTCACCCACAAGCACATGACATACACAAGGTACATCATGACTACAAGCTTATGCATATGCACATTACATGCACAAGACACATCATGATTACCCTGTATCATCATGCCATGCAGATGACACACAAGTACATAACCTACAGCCATAAGTGGGATAGTCTTACACACACAAACACAAGCTCACATCTAATAAGTGGGAGTACTAACATCCACACAATACCCACATCTATAAGTGGGGCATCTCATACACAAACAGACATAATGTGGTGACGTCTTACACAGACATATCAGTTACACCATGGAACTATCACACACACACACACACACACACACACACACAAACACACACATATATATATATATATATACTGTACATATAGAATTGGAAAACACATTACATATAGGGATGCACACACGTAGCTAGGGAATATCTACATAAGTTTAGTATAGGTGTACATACACATAAGGCTAGGTGACTCATTATTTTTACATAGAATCTAGATCAAGCTATGAAACTGCATTGCTTCTGAAGCATGACCTTTATCCTACATATGCTCCTGTAGGGGACACAAAACACCGTGAATGATATTCTAGGTTAGAACTGCACTGCTATTTTGCTGTGATAATGCCAGAAATATAATAATTTATGAACCCAGGAGTGCCCTCTACAGCTAAGGTGTCATGTGCAACCACAACAATAACTTATTAATGGACCTTTCAGAGAGTATGATGATACATTACAAAATGTTTTATCCATAAGAACACGTAATTGACATAAGCATATTCTTATGAGTGGGTGCTACATGTTGTAGCATTCAAAGGAGCAACTGAGATAGTACTCTGTTGCTTTAACTGACCAATGGAAGTAATAATAAGTGCAGTCATCACACCCACATGAGCTGGTTATCTATCACCAGACTAGATGTTACTCCTTTCCCATGCCCCCACTCCGAGGAAAATGCAGGCAGACCCTGCATGACACTCCAGTGTTTGAGTGTTCCAGACTCCCGGTGTGTCTGTTACTATAATTATGCAATGTATATTGACTGTCCTATAAGGCAAGCTAGTAGGATAATAAAAGAACCTTATGTTGCTTTTATGACCACTTCAGTTTCTTTAATTGTCCTTTCTTTAGTCCTAGAATCTGTACGAGGGGTATTATGTGTTTTGTTATCATATAGTGATCTCCTGACATTCTCCAAAAGGATTACGTTTCCTGCAGGTAACCAAGGGTTCATTAGATCATAATGAAGTTAGAAAGTGTCCAACAGAGCCCAGCAAAATACCCACCACTCACATCCCTTAGGGATGGGGGCTGTAGTGCAGCAGGTGTCATTGCTGAGGATATGGGCTATAGTATTGCTGTCATCACCCCTGAGGTGAAGGCCGGAATGTCACTGCTGTCATCACAAAGGATGGGAGCTACAGTGCTACTTTTGCTGCTGTCACTGGTCGCCCCTCAGGGATGGAGGCCATAGTGCCTCTGCTGTCACTCCTGAGGGACAGGGTCCATACTGCTGCTGCCATTACCCCTGAGGATAGGTGCCATCATATTGCTCATGCTGTTACCCATGGGAGATGGAGGGTCATAGTGCTGCTGCTGTCACACATGAGGCTGGTGGACTCAAGATACCATATATGAAGTTAGCTACACACACACACACACACACACACACACACACACACACGCTGGCCTTCAAGATCTGCACACTCATTATTTTGGTGAATAGCTCATTACCTCAGGAAATGCCTGTAGCTGGCAGCCAAATCATCCCTTTGTCCCTCACAATGACTTCAGTTGGCATCCAAAGACTTCCTGTTTGCCATGGACACTTCTTAGGTCATCAGCACTATTTCTCTGTATTACTTGTGAAATGAATTGATTAAAATTGACTGCATAGCACCATTAGGAAGTGAATTTTGTGCTGAGCAACTTTGCCTGTAATACTTTGTGTGTATCACATATACTTTAGGAGTTATTTGCATTTGTTTATAGTATTGTGTGTATGGCTGACATTTGTCCTTCAAGCCTCACCTAAGCACCTTGAATAAAATGGCAAAAATACATGTTTTATATTACAAAATTGCTTTTAGTACAAACTTACTTTATACCACATCTTAATGTATGGGTGCTTCATTTGAGTGTTGATATGTTTACATATTTTCCTACCAAAATGGTCTATGTTACCTTTTTATTTCAAAAACATTATTTTGACTAGTATAGAAAAACAGAAATTGCTTACAATTAATTGCACAGCACCATTGGGAAGGTAATTTTGTGCTGAACAACTTTGTCACTTTGTGTGTAGCACTTACAGTTCATGAGGTATTTGCTTTGGTTTGTGGCATACTGATTATGACTTATTTTTGCTTAGAAAGGCCCAGGATGCAGTGTTAAGAGTATACAGGACACAAACGTGGAACTCTCAAACAGCTCCTGTAGAGTGAATGAGATAGGCATTGATAATAGTGGGAGGACTGTGTAGATGTATAAGATACAAAACTAAAGTGAATTATAAGTTGAGCTTATCATAGAGTATAATATTTTTAATAACAATGAGGGTTGATGCACAATACCAGACAGCAAAACTGCTGAAATGCCTGCTAGCTGAGACAAAATTGTTAACTTATTGCCTCCACAGAAGCTTTCTGAAGTTGCAGCACTTGTCTCCTGTATACTGTTCACAGTTAATCTTGGGCCTTTCTAAGCAAAATCAAGCCATAATTGGCATGCATAAACAAATGCTAATAGCACAAAAACACGTAAGTACTAGACACAAGAAATGCAATTAGCAAAACTGTTCAGCATAAAATTACCTTTCAATGGTCGTATGCAATGAATAGCAGGTAATTTAGTTTTATTTCTGTGCTGGTCGAAACAGCAAAATAAAATATTTTTCCACTAAAAATGCACCATAAACTTTTTTGTTGGGAAATATGTAACATATCAACACCAAATTAAGCATCCAGACATTAGATGTAATTTTAAAAGTTATTTGTAAAACAAACAGCTATTTCTGTAGTATTAAACATAATTCTTCCACATTTGAGTCAAGGTGTGTTGGTGAGGTTTGAGGACAAATCTGAACCATACACACCATATTATAAACAAATTCACTATAACTCCTAAAGTACACATGATACACACAACGTATCAGTGGCAAAGTTGTTGCACACAAAATTGCCTTTCCAACAGTTCTATGCAATCAACTGTACTCAATTCAGTTTTGTTTTATACTGGCTGAGATACCCAGAATGTGTGTTTTTTCCAAAGTGCTTAGGTGGTTCTAGATAGACAAAATGTCATAAACAAATATGAATAACTCCTAAAGTGAACATGATACACACAAAATGTCAGTGGCAAAGTTGTTCAGCACAACATTACCTTTCTAATGGTATTATGCAGTCAATTCTAATCTATTCTGGCTGGCAAGTAATATTAAAACATGTGAGTGACTTGTCCAGATGTTTCTAGGGCACACAGGAAGTCTGTAGGTGACTTCTGTTGGCATTTTAGGACACACTGCAGTTAGATTTACTGGCGTCTACAGGCATTTCTAGGAGGCAATGTGTTAAACAAAGTGTCAGTAAAAACAGATTTTGGCTTTAGTAGCACCGTGACAAAACCAGTTTATCATTTGGCAGAACAGATTTTGCCCTTATTCAATCATGGTAAACCAGTATCCCTACTGATGATGGGTGGTGTATGTAATTTGTACAGCCATGGGGTGCATGAGCACGCACTGCATGGGTGGCATGTATGTGTACCTGGGCCTGCATGCTGGCAGTGTCCAGTAACTGGTATGCATTACTCAACATTGTCACTCTCTTCTCATAACAGCCCAGTTCATTGTGTGTGCAGACAATAGTGGAGAATGCACTGGGGCTGTCCAGACAGCTGCTGCCTATGCTGCCAACCCCTTCTGGAGCATGTGAGGATGTCAACATGGACACAGTGCTGGCCTTTCTAGTGGGGAGTGTCACTCCATGGCAGATGGCCCATGGTGTGAACACCCCATGGCAGGCACCTTGGCATCTGTCCACCCCACTGCAAGGTGGGCAGTTTGTGCCTGGATCCCCAGAACCCCATGCATGCTAACCTGGGGCTGGCTTCTGCACAACTGGCATGGCTTGCTTTTGCTGGGGTCACTACACCATGGGACTGTGGCCTTGGCTGCTCATACCATAACACTTCTGTCCCCATTTCATGAATGATGTCCCCTCCACTGCTCACCAGGACACACAGCCCATGCCAGCCTGGTGTCTGTGGTGGTGGCACTGGCTGCATGTAGAAGTGTATGTCAGTCCTTTTCCCTACCCTATGTTTGCCACCCCTGCAGTCCGGTTGTCACTGAACTGAACCAGGGGCAAATCCCATGGTAAGCCATGGGTGTCTGCACTGCTAGTGTTGTGCAGGCATGCTGTGGAGCACAGGCCACCCATGCCAGCCAGGGTGCACAGGTAGCAGTGCAGGGATGTACTGCTCTCCTGGTGTGCCATATATGATAGTCATGGGGACAACTGGCCATGTAGAACATCCAGGGTTGGGGCACACAAGGTGTAGGCAAGGATACACATGTAGTACCAGCACAACATGCTGTGGCACAGTGGCTGTGGATGCCACTTGCCTTGGGACAGAAAGGCAACCTGTGGCCACATGTATGCTCTACACGTGTATGTTGGAGAGCCATGTAGCATGCAGCATTCAGGTATCCTAAGCGATGTGGACCCACACCTGTCCACATGATATGCCACCTGCACACATGGTCCTGTGTGCTGTGTGGGCCCTCCAGTACATATACTACCATGGTGAAAGGAGTACACAGACAATATAATGTGCAACTCTAAGCATGTATGGAACCAACAAACCAGCTACAACACGGTCAACAGCAGTAGAAAAAACAAAACAGTAACAATGTCAGAAATGATATAAAATGAATTAAACAATAATAAATATGACAGTAACAGTAGCAAATAATCAGTGTGAAATTAAGAACAAAACTGTATAAACAACACCACCCATTTGGTGGGGTACGTGCCCATGGCATGGGTGACCCCTAGTGAGAGTCCTAGTGTGTCTCAGAGCACAACACCATCAAAGAGGGTCTGAAGGGAGCCCTGCAGCCTCCCCAAATCCACCATGATGGCTTGCAAGCTGTCTCTTAAAGTCTGAACAAAGTCCCTCAACCTGTGGCTGTGGTGAACCTGTCTGTCCCAGTTGACCCCCCCGCCAGGTGGTGCAGCCACGTCCCTGTGCTGCATTCACATCTCCATTCACTGGCAGCTGGGGTTGGGTGCTTTATCATCAGCCACTGCCAGTACCTTGGCATCAATGACAGTGTTTGGGGCATCCTCCTGATGTGCAACAGCCATGGCTTTGTCAGCATCAGCAACTGTGGGCACCTCTCTTGGACTGCTGGCTCCAGCTGCATGGTCAGCACCACTGCAGCATTGATCCCATGGGTAGGGTGTTCATCTTAGCCTGCAGTGTCCCTGCATGTGGTACACTGCACCTGTACCTATAGCTGGGGCTGCAGACTGGTGTCACATGTAGACATGCAGGGTGGCATGGGCCATGTTGCATGGATATGTGCCACAACAGGTACCATGTGTGCTGTGGCACAGTGCCATGACAGTGAAGGTGATACAAGCATATACTCGGTGGGCCAATGGGTGCCTTGTGTACCCTACACCCTCCTGACTGGGGTAAACCACCATGCCTGACATCATCAGTTGTCCTGTGTTGTGGGGTGTCCCAACGCACCCCCAACTGCCAGCTGTTTGGTCTGCAATGCCCTGTGTTATGCACTGTGTGGCCCTCCAGCCTTTCCAGCTGGACACAGTTTCCACCATGACATTCCATGAAGACCCATGCTCATAGCACCTGATAGTGCTGTACACAGGCTGGGACATGGCATCACCCCAATGACACTGTGACCTGCTCACTGTGGGTACATTACCATGAGCAGTGCCTGTGACACTAGCAGACTGCATAAAGCCCTGGAGACCAAGGTAACATTAGTACATGTGTGTATGTAGGTCATCAGGGCTATGACACCACACCACATATGGGGCTACACAAGTCTACAGTGCCTTCCCAGCCCCAGAAATGCCTCTATGTCACAGGATGGTACATACCCCAGCAGTGTCTGTTGAGCACTGGTTGATGCTACTGGGCAGCAGTATACCACGGGGTTGCTGAAGGACACAAAGGAACCACTGTGCGACAATGCAGTACACAGGCAGACCCTATACATGCACTGAGTATTCTCCCCATGCTGCCTATAAGTGCAGTCACAGTGCCTTATGGGGCCATGGACGGTACAGAGTTGCCACCCTTATGTGGGCTCCATGACTGGGTGTGCAGTTACCCACTATATAGCATTGCAGCTGTACAGCTATCCACATCAGGACATAATGGCTGGCAGGTGTTGTGACACACTGGGCTCTGGGTGTACCACACCCACTGTCTAGTGGACCCCTGTGAAATTGACCCTTGTCTGTGAACCTCTTCTCTCATTCATGAGTGACACACCACAGGCCCCAGCCATACAATTGGAGCATTTGTGGCACACCCAGTGCAGCTGCCCATGCCCTCCGCTGCATTCCACAGTGTGGGCACCATGGTGGAGCTCATGGGGCAAGTGCCACACCCACAGTTGTCCAACATCCCCACCAGTCCCCTACAGACACAACTGTATGGTGTGGTGTCACATTATGGGGCTGCACTGCACAGCTACAGGGCAGGTTTTTCAGGGTTCCACCAGCTCTGGGTTACATCTTGGGGATGCAACCCACCTTGTGATCCCCACATGACCCTGGGTGGTATGTGGTTATCCCACCTTTGCTAGATCACCATGGAACGTGCACCCCACCTGCACCTTTAGTGACTATCTGTCATATGACACACTCTCCCTGGTGGCTGCAGATTGTTTGTACCCCATCTTGACTGGTGATGGGCCAGCCACCATCGTGAATCCCTGGGTCCCAACTGTCTTGAAGGAGTGTAGTGGGAGCCATCCACAGAGTATTAGGGCATCAACCCATACACGGCCCTCCCCTGGCCGAAGTGTTATATGGCAACATGGTCACCAGCTACACTGCTATGGGGCTACAGAACATGTGACATGGCCTTACCATATACTTGTTTGGCATCACAGCCAAGCATGTTACATCCAACATCCTCTGCCACAGCCATCATCTGCTGTGAGACACCTATCCATGGTCACAGCCTTGGACAGATATGCAGGCAGACTGCAGGGTGCTGCACCATTTACTGCATGGCTGTGCAGTCATAGAACTTTCACAGGGTGTGCATCAGTATTGTAGGTCACAGGACCTGTCCTCTGCCATTGCCGTGATGGGTCAGCTTGTCAGTCAATGTTGGTCCATGCTGGCCACAGGCCTCTGTTCTGAGACAAGGTGTGTCCATCCCACCCTATTGATATGCAGCAAGCCATTCCAGCACATCTGCAGTGTAGTGTACTGTGTGAGATGCACTCACGGGACCCATGGGCCTCACTGCATACCGCCATTGCTGCTGGAGAAGTTTGGCATGTCAGAGTTATAGACCAGATCCACATCCAGGGCCATGGTCAGTGCGTTTGTGAATGTGCCAATGCCACCATATCTCCCAGCTTTGTGAACCTGCAATGTACATGATGCTTACAGTAACTTATCCATTGGTACGGATGTCTTCCTGGACAGAATTAGGGACATCGATCCTGCATGCAGTGTCCGGGTACCTTCTGTGTGGCATTAGGTGTCATCTGTGGAGACAAAAGTGGGGATGAGGTACAGTAAGTATGCTCTCATCAATATCAGTGGCACACATAATAGTTGCTGTAGCGATACTGTTTCTTTACCACATACCTGCAGTATGGTCATGGCCTCCCCACATGGTCACAATGGCATCCTGGACCATGTTCCTCAAGCACTGGAGGATGGCAGTTTCCTACAGCTGGAGGTCATTCTACCTATGTTCAGTTTGCCTTGGGTTATGCTTGACCCCCAACAGGTGCTGCAGCTTATACACAGTAATGCTCCACACCTTATCTCTCACTTTGGGGGAATGCCGCGCTTGCTGCCTGGAGGCAGTAAGACCCTAACCTACTTTTGGACTACACTGATAAGTTGTGCAGTTTTCCTGTGGTGAAAGTAGGAGCCCTGGCCCTTGAGAGTGCCATGTCCAGGTGGTAATGCTGTAAAACTTGTTACTACAGTTTTCTGGTGGAAGAGCATGGTACTAATACTGCCAATGCTAGTAGCCACTGTACTGGTCTAGCCATGTGAGTCAGTGGCTACTGCCTCATTCAGCTGCAAAGCACATCCTTTTTGATGCAGGTTGCACTTTTTATTTTTTCACCGTAACTTGCATCATAGAAACAGTTGTCAGCAGATAAGGACCATCTGGCCCACATAGTCTGCCCATTTTCCCTACCTACAGTGCCAACGCAGACCCAGTGGTCTCTACTTTGCACCCCACTTGCCTCACTTCTAAGATCCCCAAATGTCTATCCCATACTTTCTTGAAACCTGTAACCATTTTAGCCCCCACCACCTCTGCTGGGAGGCTGTTGCAGGCATCTGCCACCCTTCTGTGAAGAAGCACTTCCTCACCTTTTCTCTCAGCCTACCCCCAGCTTCATAGTGTGACCTTTGTTCTTTAGTGTCTTTTTATCCAGGAAATGTCCTTTCTTGTGCCTTGTTTATACCTGTGAGATATTTGAATGTTTCTATCATCTCCTACTTTCCCTCCTTTCTTCTAGGAATACATATTTATTTCCTTCAACCTTTTTCTTACGGCTTCTGATCCAGGCCCTGCTCCATTTTGGTTGCCCTCTTCTGTACCTCCACTCTGTCCATGTCCATTTGTAGGTGGGGCATCCAAAATTGGACTCAGTACTCAAGGTGTGGTCTCACTAGTGATTTATACAGGAGTATTATTACCTCCTCTTCCTGCTATTGATATCCCTGCCTATGAAACAAACATCCCACTAGCCTTTCCACTGCCTTGCCATACTGTTTAGCTACCTTCAGAGGATCAAAATGATTTGTCCCAGTTCCTTTCCTGTTTAAGTGATTGCTAGTACTTCTCCTCCCAGCTGATACATTGCCCCTGGATGTTTGCTTCAAGTGCATGATTGTGCACTTTTTGTGTTGAATCCAGCTGTCAAACCTGTGAATATTCTTCCAACTGTTTTAGATCTTCTCTCACTCTTTTCATGCCCCTCCCCGGTGTGTCTACTCTGTTGCAGATTTTTGTGTCATCCGCGAACAGGCATACCTTCCCTTCCAGTCCTTCTGCAATCTCACTTATAAATACATTGAAGAGGACTGGGCCTAATACTGACCTTTGTGGCACCCTACTGGTCACTTGCCCTCTCCTGAGTGAACATTATTTACCACCACCTTCTGACTCCTATTGTCCAGCCAGCTCTCTACCCATCTTACTACTTTAGGACCCACTCCCAGGCTTATCAGCTTGCTCCACCAGTCTTCTATGTGGAATGGTGTCGAAGGCTTTACTGAAGTCCAGGCAGGCTTCATCAGCCACTCCTCCCTGATCCACTTCCTTGGTTACCCAGTCAAAGAACCAGATTAGGTTTGTCTGGCAAGACCTCCCTGTGAACCCATCTTGCCTCATATCCTGAAGACCATTGGAAATAAGGAATTCTAGTTCTTTCTTTCAGTAGTGATTCCATTACTTTGCCCACTACTGAAGTCAGACTGACAGGCCTGTAATTTCCAGCCTCCTTTCTATTTCCATGTTTATGGAGTGGGACTACATCGGCCTCCACCAGTCTCCCAGGAGCTCTCCTGTTTCTAGTAACAGGTTGAACAGGGCTGTCCGAGGTGCAGCCAACAACTCCTTGAGTTCCCTCACTAACGAGGTGGCACTCTGTCTAGTCCAATTGTCTTGTCTACTTTTAACCATGACAATTCCCTTAGGGATCTTTCCAATGTAAATGGGTTAATGACTTTTATCATCGGCCTGCTACCTGTCACTTCCTACGTAAATACTGAATAGAAGTACAGTATTTGTTCAGTATGTCTGCTTTTGGTGGTCCTCCTCCACACACACCACTCCTCCTTTTTCAGCCTTACTATCCTTCCCTTGGTCTTTCTCTTTCACTTATGTATCTAAAAATACCTTGTGCCCTTTTTTTATTCATTTGGCAATATTCTTCTGTATGTACTTTTACTTTCGTGACTGCCTTCCCTGCCTCCCTTTGTTTCTCCTGATCAGTCTCCCTATCCACCTTTCTTTCTTTTTTTAATACTTTCTAAAAGCCATTTTTTCGCTGTTACTTTTTCTGCTACCACGCTAGAGAACCACAGTGGTTTCTTTTTTCTCTTGCCCTTGCTAACCTCCCTGACTCAGAGGTTTGTAGCTTTTCAGTGCCCTCTTTATTTTGCCCATTGGTCCTTGACTTCTCCTAGTTTTTCTATCCCTGCCATGGCATCTCTGAGGCATTCTCGCATTTTCTGAAAATTGCCGTCCTGAAGTCTATGACCCTTGTCCTTGTGTGGTTCATTTCTAACCTGGTTCTAATATTAAACCACACCGTATGATGGTCACTGGTCCCCAGGTGGTCCTCCACTGTGACATCAGCAGTACTGTCCCCAGGACAGCTTCCTGCTGCAAATGGTCAGTGAACCAACCAGGTTGGGAATACCCTTGACCTTGTGCTGGCAAATGGGGACTTTGTGAGAGAACTTGTAGTGGAGGAACCGCTGTCGGGGAGTGACCACCACTCAGTATGGCTCACATTGGATATGGGCAAGGAAGGAGTGGAATCTGGCACAATAGTGCTGGACTTCAGGAGGGCCAACCTTGGGAGGATGGGGGAAGTGGTAAAGGTACCTGGCCAGGATTCAATCTAGTATGGACACTAACCAGAGGTGGGAGCTCATAACGCTGGGGATAGTGGAGGCAACCAAAACCTGCTGCAAAGCCCAGAGCAAGAAGGCTAGGGCTAAGAAACTGATCTGGTTGAGCAAGGAGGTCATGGAAAAGGTAAGGAGGAAAGAGCTGCCTTTAGGAAGTACAAGAAAACAGGAGGGGAGAACAGGGAGGAGTACTTGACAGAATCGGAAGGAGGTGACAAGGGCAGTAAGAGGAGCCAAAGCATCTACGGAACTCAGTCTGGCACAAGGCATTAAGAAGGGGGAGGAGGACTTCTTTAAGTACATCAGGGAGAAAAGGGCTGTAAGGACCACATAGCAAGGATTAGGAAGGAGGGGGTTGGGTGGAAGCAGGGTGCAGTGAGTGGGCACTAAGCGAGTACTTCTGCTCAGTATTTACTAAAGAGAAGAGGGGATGACACCCAAGGTGGGAGAAATGGTAGAAACAGGGTGGGAAGTGGTGACAGATGGGAAATCATGGAGAGCAGAGTTTGAGAGGGTTTGAAGGCACTGAGGGTGGACAAGGTGCCAGGTCCAGATGGCATCCACCCCAGGGTACTGAAGGAGCTGGCAGAGGTCCTTGCAGGACCTTTGGCAGACCTATTTAATGCCTCACTACATTCAGGGTGTGTACCTCAGGAATGGAGGATGGCTCATGTGGTGCCCTCCACAAGAGTGGCCCCAAGGATGAACCGGGAAACTACAGACCAGTGAGCCTCACATCCATCGTGGGTAAGCTAATGGAGACTATCCTGAAGGAGAGGCTGGTGGCCCTCCTAGAGGCCAAAGGACTACGGACAGCAGACAGCATGGCTTCATGCATGGCAGATCCTGCCAAACCAACCTGGTCGAGTTCTATGACTGGGTAACTAGGCAACTGGACAGGGGCCATGCAGTGGATGTCCTGTATCTGGACTTCAGTAAGGCATTCGACTCAGTGCCACTTGGAAGGCTGGGAAGGAAGTTAGTAGGCACAGGGGCGGGTGCAAAGCTGGTGAGATGGGTAGGAAACTGGCTGCAGGGAAGGCAACAGAGGGTGGTGGTGGGTGGGGAGCTCTCACACCAAGGGCAGTGACGAGTGGTGTTCCACAGGGCTCGTGTTGAAACCAGTGTTTTTGGGATATTCATTGCAGACATATCATGGGACATCAAGAGCAAGATCAGTCTGTTTGCTGATGATACCAAGGTAGGCGTGGTGGTGGATGACCTAGGGGATGGCAGGGTTGCAGGATGATCTGGCAAGCTTGAAACCTGGTCAGACACCTGGCAACTGGGCTTTAATGCCAAAAATGAAGGTGCTGCATTTTGGGATGAAGAACCCAAGGAGGAGTCACCAGCTAGGGGAGTGCAGCTAGCCCAGACAGAGGAGGAGAAGGATCTGGGTGTGCTCATTACAGGGTCAATGAACAACTCGGTACAATGTAGGAAGGCAGCTGCAAAGAGCCAACAAAATGCTGGGTTGTATTGCAAGGTATATGCTCGAGGAGGAAGAGGTGATTCTGCCACTGTATAGGTCATTAGTTAGACCACACCTGGAGTACTGCATGTAGTACTGGCGTCCGTATCTGAAGAGGGACATTAAGTTACTGGAGGGTGCAGTGCAGAGCGACAAAGATGATCAAGGGGCTGGGGACTTATCATATGAGAGGAGGTTGAAGGAGTTGAACATGTACTCACTGGAGGAGAGGAGAGACAGGGGTGACATGATTGAAACCTTTAAATACATGAAAGGAATAAACAAGACAAGTACAGAAGGGCTGTTCAAAGTAAGGAGGGAGGGACACCAGGGCCATGATATGAGACTGGAGCGAGGAAGGTTCGGAGGAGATGAGGAGACACTTTTTACAGAGAGGGTGGTGGCTGGGTGGAATGCGTTACCTCCTGAAGTGATATGCAGTAGAACAGTGGACTGCTTCAAACAAGGATGGGACTGGACAAGGGGAGGGTTAATGAAGGGGAAGGGTGGAAGGGAGGGGCAGCTGCAGAGATAAGGGGTGCTAGCTGCACATTCGAGCAGACTTGAGAGACCTCTAGGCCTTTATCTGCTGGCAAATTTCGTATGTTCGTGTTGTCAATCACGAGTTCAACAATGGCAGTTTATGATGCGTTCCATTACAAAATGCCTGTGGAATGCCCCTGCAGTTAGTCCAGGATCCCCTACTCCTGGCTGTTGCCACAGTTGGGAGGCTACAATCCACATCTGGTAGATTAAAGCACCCTACTAGTATCACCTCTCTTGGGAGCCATCCTATTGATTGCTTCCATCATTTTCCCATCCTCCTGCCCCATCTGCTGGAGGTGTGTGATCACTCCTGTGTGAATAACAGCCCCTTCCTTGTTTCCAGGGTGACCACAGTACCTCTGCTCCTCCTGCTCCCTTTGTATTTCTGTAACCTTTATGTTGTCCCTTACATAAAAAGCTACTCCTCCCTTTTCTACCTACGCTGTCCCTTCTGAACAGAACATAACCTAGTATGGCCATATCCCAGTTCTTTTTTTCACTGCACCAGGTCTCTGTAATGCCAACTAAATCCAGGTCTGCTTCTGCCGTGGTGGCCTCTAGGTCTGCAGTCTTGTTGCCTACACTATGAGCACTCACACATGGCTTTCTGGAATGTGCTACCACCCCTCCTTTTTCCATCTGCCTTCCCTTATTTTGCTCACTTGTTATGTTGGCTCTATTCTTTCTTCTATCCCTGGATTTCATTATAGTTCTTTTTCCCTCCAGATTCCTGTAGTTGACCTCTTGAGCTTTTGGGGAGGGCAGTTTACATCTCCTGCCTCTTCCACCTCCCTCAGCTAGTTTAAATGTTTGCCAGTGTAGCATTTAAATTGCTCATTGGGGACTATGGTTCCTCTCCTGGATAGATGCAGGCTGTCAACCCTGATCATAATCAAAACCATAAATGCCGCGGTATGCACCATTTTCCAGATGATGCAGGCTGGTTCCAGAACTCACCAGAATCTGACCTAGCCTGTGTTATTATCCCTACAGCTTTGCAGTAATGTGACCCACCACACTGTACAGCCCACAGGTCCACCAAGAACATGCCGTCCACACCAGTCCCATATTTCCTACAGCCCACATATACACCTGGGACACTACACCTGTTCCACCTGCGGCCCCCCCTCTACAGTATTCTGTGGTCACATCATGTACTTCCCTCAGGCAGTGTTTATAGGGACATGAAAGGCATGGCTGGCATACCTGCTGGTTCTGACACCTTGGGCTGGGCACGTGTCCTCAGGGGTCACACCTCACCCCAGTCTGTACAGAACTCAGGTGTACCACACCTGTGCAGACACACTCCCATGTGGTCACTGCCATTGGTGTTGGGTGGGGGCCAATGACTGACCACTGTCCCTGACACTTATGGAACAGCGCACCTGCCTCCCCAGCTTTTGTGTAGCCCTGTGCATTGCTGACATCATGTGATCTGGCCCTCACCACATGGTTGCCATGGCAGTGTCTGTGGAGCTGGTCCATACACTGTACAGGACACCTGTATTAGGCTCCCATGATCTGGGGAGGCCCTGACACACTTGAATGTTTGTGGGGGAACCATAGCCTGCCATCACATGGCTGTGATATCCCTATCCACAGACCACCCTTCATATGTGCCTGTTGACACCCTCTGCATGCTGTTGTGCCCTTTGATGTTTCACTAATACCCTTGTCCCACAGCATCTCAGCCATGCCCATAATGCTGCTCATGGGGTATAATTATTGTCCCACTTGCCTAACCCCATTGATTCTGTCCTTGTGGCAAGTTTGCTGTCATTTTCCTGTGAGCCTCCTGGATGTGCTGCAACTTTCCAGCCATTGACTCTCTGCTGTGCAGTGTGCCCTGACCTTCTTGTTTGGGCATCTTCCAGGACATATTTATTTATTTATTTAGCTTTTGTTGACTGCGTAAGTACACTAGACAAGTAGTATGCCTATTTTCAGGAACTAATCTCGAGAGAATACAACATAGGGATACAGAAATTGTACAGGGAAAATGCAAGTACATCATGACAGTACAACAGCATATAGAGTAGTAACATTATCCAAGGGAGTAGTAAGTCATAATACAACTTATAACTTTATAGTTAAGGCACCACCAGGATGAATTGGTCGAAGACAAATTATAACAAGTCATAAACACATTTGAGATATATAAGTTAAAGGCGCACCAAGGTATATAATTGTGAACAATTATGCCCACAGTTGAGTACCCAGGTAAGTGATAGAATCATAGGAACAACAAGAAGTTTCAGGCAGCACCTGTAAGAGGCAGCTTGGGTCAGATTGACAACAGTTGATATTACTCTAGGAGGCTTGGGGCAATCACCGCTGATGCTAGTTTCAGAAGTCCCACAGGGTTTGCGAAAACTCTGATGGGAGGGCCAAGCGGACATACTCAGGGAGGAATTCCAAAGTCTGGGCGAACATACAGCAAAGTCCCTATCCGCCATGAAGGTATGGGTGGAGGGACTTTGAGTGTCCCTGAGGCCTGGGACCTAAGATGGTAGGGAGAAATATCAGTTGGTGTTAGCTGGGCCAGCCCCAGGGGGTGCCAGTTCTAATCACTTTGCCCGTGAGGCATCCCACCCGAAATGAGGTACTTGGCTGAGAGAGCCAGCCAAGTTTACTCGGGATAAGTTGTTTTTAACCAGGTATAGCAGCTAAGCTGAAAGCTTTTTTACAGAGTGACCTGGGAGCACAAGGAGGTTAAGTGACTTGCTCAGGGTCACACAGTATGCAAGTGGACGCTGTGGGATTTCAAACCCAGGTCTGGTCTGCTGGATGTCACCAGATTTGTAGCTCAGAGCCTTAGACCACTGCGCATACTGCCTCCCATAGCTCACAGTGATGGGTGAGAGGAGGCAGCCAGGGCAAATGACAGATGTTGTTATATGTCATGTGCCACCAAGTGAGGGTGAGTCTTGGGGAGCAAGCAAATTGGTGCAGACCATAGCTGAGGAGGGAAGAGTACACCTCTCTTGCAAGGGGCAAGCCTGGCAGCTAGTGTGAAGTTGTCCACATGGCCCTGTAGACCAGGCCCAGCTTACAGTTCACTGCCCTGCAGACATTTGGATGTGACTTGCCATGTGTCAAGTTGGGGGTCAAGTGTGACCCCTAGGTATTTGACAGAGTTCACTACTGGGAGGGTCCATCAGGACTGGTAATATTTAGCGAGGTTGGCGAGGCTTTGATTTTGGCTGCTGAGCGAATAGTATAGCCTGTGTTTTTCAGGTTCAAGACAGCTTATGGTTAGTAACCCAGGTCAGGACGTTGTTAAAGTCTCAGACATGCGCTGATTAAGAGTAGCGTGTCCCGTGAGTGGGCCAATATCACCAGGTTGTCTGCATATAGGGTGGCACTGCAATTGGTTATCACCATTGGTAGTTGACTGATAAAGAGGGAGAAGAGGAGGGGCCTAGTACTGAACCCTGAGGGACACCAGAGGTCAAGAGTAGGGGCTTGGAGAGGACATTGTTGAAGCAGGTCTGCTGTGTTCTTCCATGCAGGTAGCCCGTGAGCCATTTCATTGCATGGGGGAGGCCAAGTGACCACAACTGTGAGCAGAGCGGCACATGATCGACAAGGTCGAAGGCTTTGGACAGGTCAATAAATATGGCTCCAGAGAGTTTGCCCTGGTCCATGGCTGTTCTGATGCTTGATGTGACAGAGACCAAGGCTGTATTGGTGCTGTGCCCCTTCGAAAACCATGCTAAGCTGGGGAGCAGCTCATGAAGCTGGATATCCTCCGAGAGCTGCTCAGTCACTACCTTTTCGAGGAGCTTGCTGAGGATGAAAGAATAGCAATTGGATGATAGTTATCCGGTAATTTAGGATTGCCCTGATTCAGGACAGGGACTATCCTTGCCTCTTTCAGATATCAGGGATGGTCCTCCATCCAAAGGATAGGTTCAAATGTGAACTACTGGAGAGGCAATGTGGCACCAAGCTTTGAAGCTTAGGCTCAAGATTATCGAGGCCGGGGCTGGAGTACTGGGAGAGGCCAGCTAAACACCTTTGCATGTCCAAGACTGACACAGCCCTGAGGTAAAACATTTTCTGAGGGGATGATCCTCCTGCTGAGTAGAGAAAGGGAGGCAGGGCGTACTCTCACCAGACAGGAAGAGTGCAGTGATGGACAAAAGGTCTGAGAAGTGCATTTAGGGAGTTTGCAAAGGTGTGGGGATTGTTACAGGAGACTCCATTGATAATCATGTCAGATACCCCGGAAGGAGGACCCACGACAAGGGTTTTTATATTTCAGAACCTCCTGGGGTCACTGGTGGAGCTAAGTAGGGCGGACTTGCAGAAGTCACTTTTTGCAACCCTGATGGCTTTTTTACTCGTTCTAAGGTGTCTGTATTTTTGGAAAATAGACAGATCACGGGAACTTTGAACTGGGTCCAACACTTGTCTCTCCCACATTTGGGCTAAGAGATTCCATGCAGCCAGAGAGTAGAGGACCCCTCACCCTACAGGTGACCTTAGGAGCATGCTTGTCTTGCATGGCCTCAAAGGAAGTGGGAGATTGCCACTGAGGGGTCAGTGGCTCCTAGTACCCCGGACCAGTCAGTAAGCTTTAGGTCCTCCAGGAACTCCCCAGGGTCAAACCTGGAGAAGTTTCTGATATGCATGATTTTGTGAGGAATTTGGGGAGGAATTTTCCACACACAGAAGACTGGGGAGTGGTCGGAGATAGAGTCTGATAGTGTTCCCACTAAGGAGATCCTGTCCAGGCAGTTGGACAGGATCCAGTCCAGTAGGGTGCTGGTGGATCCATTTGCTGACCATCTGATTGGTTCCTGGATAAGCTGAGTCAGGGTAAGGTTGACAAGTAGAGGCTCAAACTGCTTCACATTACCACCAGCCCAATTGGGGTTGACGTCCCCATGATTATGAGTTCTATCCCCAGTGCTGGGACCAACTGAGTCCAGGAGGTGGGTCAGTCCAGGGAGCCCACCTCTTGGGGGTTATACATGCACACCAGATGCAGTTTCTTGGTGTCCCCAAGTAGGAGTAGTACATGCAGTACCTCACAGGGGACACGAGGAATTGCTAGTGGGCTACTTGGGAGACCTTAAGATGGCTCCTGTAGTATATCAAATGTTATTCCCCCTTGCTCCCAGCTCTGTCCAGTTGTGAACTCATACCAGGGAGTACACAGGCTGAATCAGGGATCAAGGGTTTGAACCAGGTCTCAGTCACTCTGAGGATGTCAGGTTTATAGAGTGATATCCACAATACAAGCTCATCATGGTTTGTAGCAGGCTCCTAATGTTGAGATGAGCTACTTTTAGGCCCTTGCCATGCCTCATACAGAGGGGATTTTGGGGCCAGATTATTTGGACCAGGGTTAGTTTCAATATCTCCGGCCAGTAGTAGTGTTAAGAGGAGGAGCCAGGAGATGCCTCCTCATGGGAGATAGGCCATTTGAGGATTTTGAGCACAAAGACACTTAACCCTGGTGGAGTACATTAGGCACCTGAGGTCTACACAGCAGGTGAGACAGTGGTGGGTCTTGGTGGTCACAAGGATATTTGAGAAGGAGAAGTCGGGTACCTCATAGGAGGGAGACCTCTCCCAGTTTCCCCAGTGTCAGCGGGCGGGTGTGACCATTTGGCACAGAGTAAGTCCCAGTATGAGACCAGCTAGGACCAGCGACCTGTAAGTGGCAGGCAGCACATCCTCTGCCATGGAAGTCTCCCTACCCTCCTTGGGCGGGAGGTGAGGGTGCCTGGTCCTCATCTGGACTGGAGGCTTGGACCAGCTAGTAAGTTGTGCCCGGTCAGCTGGGGTGGAGCTGAGGGAAAGTAGGGAGATTGATACTTTATACAAAATATAGGAACTTAACACAGTTAGTACCAGGTAAAGATAGGACCAGGCTTTGTAGGCGAAAGTGAGCAGTGCAGATGGGCTGAAAGCTAGGGGTCAGGGACCAGGCTAAGCTTCTTGGGGAGCAGCTCCTGTCCAGCACTGTGTAAACTCACACAAGACTGTTGTCAGTACTAAACTGGCTGCTCTAGGCACTTTAGGCAGGATTCACTATGCACTATAGACAGGTGTGAGATTTGGACTTAAGAACAGTTGTACTACACTGGCCTCTCTAGGCTCAATAGACAGTTGGAAGCTCTGCAGCAGTTATAAACCTACTCCCATCAAACAGGACCTACCTTAGACAGAGAGTTGATCAGTGGGGACCAGCTAATATGATAGCAGGCTAAACAGAAAATATTTTCACAACAAAGTCAGTAAAAGCTAGACTAGTCAATAAAATATCCCAACACAATCTAAGAAGAGAGAGTGGAGAAGCACTTCTCAGTGGGTAATAGCAAACTGTGCCCCTTGAATGTGATCAGGACCACCCCACTAGCTGATAGGGTGAGACAGCTCACGGGAGGCAGAGCCTATGGGCATTTAATGGGAGGAGGGGAACGGGTGGACAAGTGGGCCGAAAATTCAAACACTCTCCTGCACCGGGTAGGGGCCGGAATCTTTCTTGCCAATTCAGCCACCGAGGAGGCCTGCCGGAGCTGCAGAAGCCCATGGTACCTTGATACTCAGCTTCAGGGAAGATTGCTGGTGTAATGGGGAACTTCCAGAAGCAGGTCACCCTCACCTCCCTCCAGCACAACATCATAGAAGGCTTAGGGATGGTGGGACTAGCTATCCCTTTGTAGGAGACTGAGAGAGCGCCACCACCTTCCAAGGACCAATGAGAATGGGCACTTCGGCTCCAAGTTCGAAAAAGTTTTAAAGTTAGTGTCCTTTGTTCATGTCCTTTGTTCTGTTGCAGCGATGGGAGTCACAGTCACGATTCGATGCACCAGGTGACATTCCTCCTACACAGCACCACCTGGGAACACATTCCACGATGCTGTATGTATGTGTGTTTTGACCATACTGCCACATGGTCTGCCACCATGGCCACTGTGCACATTCACATGGATGTGGATGAGACAATGGCCATACACAGTGCACCTGTCACTGCTGGTGATCCGCATATGTGCATGGCATCCATTCTTCCATGCATCCTCTCATACAGACAGCTGCTCATGTGGACCCTGATTCTGGCCTCCAAAGGTACAACAGTGCCTATGGCTGTGGTGGCTTTTAATATTCCTGACTAGTCACATGAAATGGTTGCAGATCAATAGGGTTCAGGAACAGTGTCTGTTGAATGCACTCCATACCCTAGGATCCACCTGCAGGTCTGTTATCCACATTGGCATCTTTTCCACCACCATCATTATTCTCCAGCTCAGCATCCACCTCTGACATGGCAATCCTATGTGCTGTGGCTATATTGTGAAGTATGAGCATGTCACAAAGATTTTATAAGCCATTGCCAGTGTGTACTGCAGGGCTCCACCAATCTGTCCAAGTAACGGAAGTGCATTTTCAACAGCTCAGAGTTTCTCTTAATGACCTGAATGTGTTGATGTGTGTGCTTCATTGTGCCATGTCTCTGCATCTGTGCCTGGGTATCTCAGTGCTGTCATTCACCATGGTTGCTGTGGATAGCCACTGTCACCTGTGGAAATATTATGCATAGGTTGCCATGTCCCCATGCCACTGTCAAGTCATCATTGCACTGTTACGGGTCTGCATGCACAGGTGTACCCCCAACCTGGCAGTCAACCATGGCTGTGCACAGTCCATCAGACACACACACACACGTGACTCTGTTCTTCCTTCCTACCTCTGCTATGGTCTGTAAATGCTGTACCATGTGCTGTACTGTCTGTAGTGTCATCTACACCATGCCTGATCACCCAGTGCATGATTTGCTGTGGTTGTATGGCCAGCTTGCATCTCACTGCATGCTCCCCAAGTCATGCTTTCTGTGTCATGCACCTACCTATCAGCCATCCTCCTGTAATGTTTCTTCACTCAAAAAGCCTCACAGAGGCCAATGTGTCAGAATATGTACACGTCGTGGTAGGATCCAGGATACTAGGTGACCACATCCAGGATTTTGCACTGACTGTCACAGACCACATGCATATTAATAGAGTGGTAGCCCTTCCTATTAATATATGTGTCCTCATCAAGTGATGGTGCCTTACGGCAATATGCATACAGTCAATCCCACCCAGTACATGGGGGGCTATAAACACCATAGAAGCCCTGCTTCACAACCTGTTTCTTCTATGCATCCTGGGCAGAAGCTGATGTATCTATGTGTCCTTTGTAGCAGAGCCTCTAGGAATTGTTTCAGGTACTTAGTCACAGAGGACTGTGCAATGCCCACTGTGTCATCTGTCAGGGTCTGGAAGCCCCTGTGGTGAGAAAGTAGAGTTCTGCAGTGACCTTCACTTCCATTGTTATTAGGTGGCCTCTGTGGGTTCTGCTCTGCAAATGCCTTCTGAGCTCATTGCACAGCTCTGTCATGGCAGCTTGGTAAGGATGCACTGATCCTCTGTCAGATCCTGGTATGAGAAACACCTCCGGCACCCCCATGCTGTGTACTTCCTCTGGGATGCCCCTGTCTCTATGACCTGCTCCTGGCATTGGGCTGTGCTAGGCTGTTGCCAGGCATATCTCATCCACCTTGATATGGCTACTCTAATGGCCAGTAGGTCTACTACTTCTGCATTTTGTGCTGTCACCCTCTGCTGTTTGTGCTGCTACAGTACCACCTCAGTAGTGACTTAACTCTGCCTGCCTACCGTAGCCCTATTTATATGCTCCAATATCAGATAGAGCAGCTCTACCTGGATCTAACAGATACATGCTATGTTTGGTGCTATTAAACAAGTTCCACCTTTTAAAATCCAAAAAGGGATGGTGCATCATTTTGTATGATGCAAGAGCTGTTTGCAATGTGATGCACAAAATACTTTGATGTAAACCTGCTGCAGGCCACTTTGGTGCTGTGCACAATGTCTTTGATGCAGCCTGCATTAGAAAATCAGAACGAACGCAGCATTTGATGCAACAGAAAATTTTAGTCAAATTTCTTGCCTCAATCTCGCTCTTTTGAAAATCAAGGCCATAGAATTTGCTGGCAGATAAGGACTGCTTGGCCCACCCAGTCTGCCCATTTTTTCCTGCCTATAGTATCACTGCAGATGCTACTTGATCTCTATCTCATTCACTCATCCCTCTTCCTCGCCCTAAGATTCTCTTATGCCTATTGTATGCATTCCTTAATCCCACCATTTTGCCTATTTGGTAAAGTTGATTTTATGAAGTCAAACTGGTCAAATACAGATCCAGTCTAAAAATAGTGGATGGACAGGGAAAAAAGGGTACCACAAATGCAAAACTGAAATAAGAAAGTAAGAACAGGGAACAATGAGGCATGGGAAAATTTGAGAAGGAAGAGAAACCACAAGGGATTTCCATCACCTATCACACTGGTCATTCTTTGAAACATTAATATCAGGCTTGATAAAATAGAAGTTTAGCCCATCCTTTTTCAAAACACTGTCAATCTCAATGGAACACTTAGACTCAGAATAGCAGATATAATATGGGTAATATCATACATCACAGTGTGCATTTGTTAGAGATATAGTAGGCACAAGGCTGAGTAGGCTCTTGGCACATATTCGAGGAGTGCAGATATCATATTTAAGTATTATAAATGGTTTGTTGATGACAGGTGCTGTGGAAGCCTAAACGCTTTTGTACTCAAAATTTTGTTCTTCAATAAAGGGTATAAAATCATCCACTTTTTCTTCACTTGTTTGTACAAGGACCACTACAGCCACAGATGCTTCTGGGGAAAAATAATAATGCTTTTTAGGTGCATGCAATACTGTAAGGGAGAAACTCAAGGCAAAGGAGAACAGAGAAGAATAAGGAAAGATGGGATGAGTGTTGAGAAAGATGAAGAAAAGGCAAACATATTAAATAATACTTCAGTTCAGTGTTCAGAATGCATGCTGCAGGCCAGTTTTATTTTTGTGACTGGACCACCTGCCCTTCAGCCACAGCTTTGCTCTGCCACTTCACCCGGCTGCCCAACTCTTGAACATCCCTGACTTATCCTCCTAGGGACGGGCCACTGGTAGGTACCTGGTCCCCTGGCAGACACATGCCAGTGGTCCAGGAGTGGAGGCCAGTAGATGATATGGGAGTCTGGTATGAGGTGTCATCTGTGGCAGCTGGACCATTTTTACTGCTATTCCCTAGAGGCAGGACGTGCAATGACATCCGTGGGACATATCCAATGTCCATCCTGCCTTCATTGTATGTAGGTGTCCAGTGCTGCCAATCCCAGGCCTCCACCAGGGGTTGACCCTGCAGTGGATACAACCCCCGAGAAGGAAAGCCATCCATGGGACACCCATCCTTCCCCCGCCATCCCTCTGACTCCTGAGTCCATTCCTGAACCCAGGATGTCAGGATCAAAGGCAAAAGCCCTACCACTGCACTGATGGGCTGTCTTGCAGGCCCAGTTTCTGAAAACATGAAGAGGATTTTTTCCTCTTTATGCTTTTACCCATCATGGCCAGGCAGACTGTCAGCTTTGTCCCTACTCCACCTTTCCTGGGATTTTTCCAAGAAGTCCCCTTGGATTCTCCCTCATCATGGGCTATGAGGGAAGAGGGCTATCCTCCTCCTGAAGACTACATCTAAAAGCAGAGTTTAGGGTCCAGATGGTGGTGGTGTGGGCCAGCAGCTGGCAAGCAGGGCTTCATGAAGCTTTTGCCAGTTTTCCTGTTCTCCTGAAAAGCCCTACCATGAAACTGAGAGCAAGACATGGCTGTGTAGAGGCACGAGCATCCTGCATCAAACCAGAAGCTCCCTCACTTCTGCCTCATCCATGCTTGCACCACCACCTAGCCTCCACCTGGTGGTACTAACAGTGGGGCGTCATGTTCTTGCAACAGAAGAGGAGAGTAGTCCTCTGGACACTCAGTCCTCTTCCCTGAGTCCACTCCTGAACCTGGACCACACTGCTACCAAGCCACCAGGCTAGCCCAGCATGACCAAATTTAAGGGTATGGATAGTCACAGATTAGATATAAGGTTTATTCCTAATCGAAGAGTTCTAAAAAGGACTGCTAGTCCTAAATATAAACAGGTCTCAAGTGCCAGAAGTGTTTTAACCAAGGGTATTAAAGGAGACTAGACAAGTCCTGAAGATCCCTTGGCAGACCTCATTAATGAGTCTCTGGATGAGGTATGGTGATGGTGGACTAGAAGGTGATAAACATTGTATCCCTGCACAAGGATGGAGATAGGTAAGACTCAGGTAATTACAGTCCAGTGAGCCTAATCTCAGTAGCAGGTAAGCTGTGACAGTTAATTACATGTAACTAGCCTCTCTTCATTCAGGTTGAGGCCAGTCACTAGAGGGCTCCCATGGAGTTAAATGTGAACCTGAAAATTGTTCTCTGGACAGGTCCTTGCTAACTTGGTGACATGATGTCTGGAGATTTATCTACATAGTGCCCTGACTCAGCCAGAAGCAGTAAATTCTGTCATGAATGTACATGGTTCTGCCCTCCCCAAGAATGAGAGGCAAGCAATAAGGGTTCAGCCTTGATGGGTTCTAATAGAGCAGCATTTCAAGGAAGGAATTCAGCCTCAGGACATGACCATGACCCAGGCAAAGGCCTGCAGGCTCAGGGGTGGTGGCAGGGTTTCTACATCTGGTTGGCACTGGCTCCTGTCCTGGTCTTCAGAGTAACATTAGCAGACACCAAGAGGATGGGTCTCAAGGAAGGCCTTGAGGACTCCAGAGACAACAAGAGTAGATAGCACAACAGGGAGAGTAGAGGTCACTCTCAAGGGTGGTCACCAAAATCCTTGCAGATCCATTCCACCAGAAGCAATGTAACCTGATTTCCAGAGTCGATATGGAGCAATTATTTCAAAGGATTTTGTAAGTAAGCCTTGTAGGTAATTGTCCAACTAGGCCTAGGCAAGGGTGATGTAGTATTTTCCCTCTTCAGGAAGCTGAATGAATGACTATCCGGTACAGGGAGCCTGATAAGATTTGGGAGCCATTAAGTCTCCATGTGAGGAGTCAGACATGGGAGTCTGTTTCTGTGCCACTAGAACTATCAGTATTTTGTCAGAAAGAGGCAGATATGGCTGGACCAACTCATTCATTTAGTAGTACTGTCATAATGATGACATACTGTTTAAATCAAATTGTCTTTACAAGACCAAGGTAAGACAAGTGCAGGCATGTATTTGCCCCAGGTATAGTGTTCACCCTACCTGTGATTACAAAATGAGCAGGAGAATTCTGCATCCTGATTGGCTATAAGCAGAGTATGATACATGTAAAAAATAAATCCTGCCAACCAGAAAGCATATCATACTAAATATCAATGAATGAAGAAGTGTGAAACTGCCATATGTACACACCTGAGGCCGTAACACCCTTGGAGGCAGAACAGTATACATGCAGTAAATGTGTGCAGCTGGAAACAGTAAATGAGGAGCTAACAACATTCAAAGACAGACTAGCACATATAGAGGGAGGGATTTCATGGAACCCAAAGTGCACAACAACAGGACACAGAGGCATTGGGCAGTAATCAGGTGATAACAGGGTCCTGGGAAACTGAGGAGGGAGACAGAGAGGACACTAGCTGGGCCACGATAGTGAAACACCCCAAAACAAAAAGAAGGAGGACCCTGGGTAACAAAGAAATTGCACTGAAAAATAAATATGCCCCATAACATAGAGACAGAAGAGGAGTAGGTAGAAATGGACCAATTGGAGGTTACCCCAGCAAACATGTTACCTGCTATAATTGAAAGTGAAGGGGAAAAGGTCTTGGTAATTGGGGACTCCATAGTGAGGAAAACCAACACAATTATCTGTAGCATAATAAAACTAGCACAGTCCTAAGCTATTTACCAGGTGCAAGGGTTAAGGATATAAAGGACAGGCTGTCTCAGCTAATGGAAGACAAGCAAGGTAGTCAACTCATTGTTCTGCATGTGGAGATAAATAATGTAGGGGAGACCACAAGAAAGACATAGCTAGGGAAATAATGGAATGTATAGACATCATCAAACGAGCTGGTCAAACCTCTATAATCTCTGGTTACTCCCAAAATTGTGTCCAATGTGGAAGAACTGCACTATTTAAAGAATAAATGCTCATTTAATAAATGGATGTGAAGCAACACATAAAAGATTCCTACACACTTGGGATATTTTCATTCAAAATGAAAAGCTATATGCCAAAGATGGATTACACCTGAGTCACCCTGAACAACAACTCTTGCTACCAAATAACAAATGGAATGCAGTTTCTTTTAAACTAGACGGGGGTAGCTGCTCATGATAATATCACCCCCAGTAGATCAGCTAACCTGAAAAAAGGACAGAAAAGGGCAATAAATAAAAATTAGATAAAGAGTTTACTTGCTAATGCCAGAAGAGATAAGAAGGATGAACTGAAAGCATTACTATGTAATACAATTGATGTAGTGGGACTGACAGAAACCTGGTGGATGCCAGGTGACATATGAGGCAGAGAAATAGCAGGCTACAAAGCATCATTTGGATAGAAAAGAAAAAGGTGGGGTAGCAGCATATATATCAAACCACAGTAAGTCTGTTGAAATATCAGAATAGGTTAAACTAGGGCAACAGATACTGAAACTATATTGGTATGGCTGGAAACAGGGGCAAGAAATTGTATAATTGTGGGAATATGTTACAGACCCCGGGCTAAGCCAATGAAGATAGTATACCCATACATAATGAAATAGAGAAAGCCTGCACTATGGGAGAAGTAGTATTAATGGGAGATTTAAATTTATGATATAAACTGGGACACACTGAAGCAAACAAAGCAGCAAGTAGTGAGCTATTAGAGATAATGAACCAGGCAGGCATACATCAATATGTAAGGATCCGACAAGAGGAACAATATACTAGATTTAGTTATGGCAACCATGGAAATTAGGATAACCAACTGCAGAGTCTGCCACCCCACCATGGGAAACAGTGATCACAGCTCTGTACTTTATACAATAAATAAGCATGCCCCCTTACAAAGAGATGCAATGAGATATATCTCTTTAACACAGCAAACAAGGATCTTATAAGAAATGAATTAAAAAGATAAAATGGAAACCATATTTGAAACTAAAAGTGTAAATGACACGTGGAAAGTGTTAAATACCATATAATAGCTTTATGTGATAAATACATTGAAAAATAAGGAAATATAATAATAAAGGAATGAAACTGAAGTGGTTCACAAAAAATACAAAAATCCTTAAATAAAAAGCAGAAGCTGTATAAAGCATATAAAAGTGGTGAAACAAAGGCAGCATGGGAAAGGTACATCATCACACAGAGGCAATATAAAAACGTAATTAGGAAAAGTAAGCAAAATATGGAAAAAGACTAGCTAGTGAAGCAGGAAAGGACAGTATGCAGCAGTTCCACAGTTATGTAAATTTACTACATAAAACAAACATAGGGTTATGCACTCTTAAGATGGACAACAAAGTAGTTGATGATCCTGCAGAAATGACATCTTCAATACGACTTTGACACGGTCTTCCTCCCCACAAACAAGTATGAGTTACCAGGTTATAAAACAGGCCTCATCTCCTATACAGATAACAGAAAGTGCAATAAATGAGATAATAAATAAGCTAAGGAACACATATTCTACCGGACCGGATAATATATCAAATGCTATGTTAAAATAACTCTCCAGAGGTTGCAAAGCCATTAAGACAGATATTCTAAAATTGCTACAGGAAACGGCGGTCCTGCAGGACTGGCTAGGGTAAGGGTGGTTCCTATACATAAAAGGATGATAGAGCAATGATGCAAATTACTGACCAATTAGCTTGACGTCTGTCCCAGGGAAGGTACTGGAGACTAATTAAAAATGAAATGAACTCTCATCTAATAGCTAATGGTCAGTCTGACCATGAACAGCATGGTTTTAGTCAGGAAAATCATGTGTATCAGATTTGTGTTTTTATGAAAAATATCTGCTGCATTGGATGGGGAGGGGTGGGGGAGACTGGTGGACTGCATCTACCTCGACTTGGCGAAGGCCTTTTATAAAGTACCCCATTGTGAAATCATAAACAGCTTGTTGGACCTTGGTTTGAATGAGGGGCTGGTGGTGTGGGTGGGTGGCAGCATGGTTGATGGATAGAACCCAGAAGGTGTATATTAATGGACATCTCTCCCTCCTGTGGCTGTGATGGGTGGGGTGCTGCAGGGTTGGTTTTGGGACTGGTGCTTCATATCTGATATGGAGAAGGTGCAGGTAACTGGCTGAGCAAATACGCAGTTGATACTGTACAAAGCTTGCAGGAGTTGCTCAGGATTACAATGGCATTGCTGCTATGCAGGAAGATTTGGACAATATAAATAAGTGGGCCTCTGGAAGGGTATGAGCTTTAATACTGATAAGTGCTGTGTTATACACTTGGGCAAACATAATAAAATGACAAATTACTCCTTAATAGACAAGCTTTTAGACACTCAGTAGAGAAGAAGGATCTGGGTATAATTATAGATAACAAATTAACATTTAAAGCTCAGTGTACTACTCAAATAGCTAAAGCAAAGAAAATACTATGTGAGCTAAAAGAAACTTTAAAGCAGAACACATGAAGTGATAATGCCACTTTACAGAGCATATGTGAGACCATTACTGAACTATTGTAGCCCGGTGTGGGCTCCTGTGTCAAGGTGTAGGGTGGATGGTTTGAAGAGAGTACAGAGAGGAGATACTAAAATAATATATGAATTAAGGGATAAATCATATGAGGACAGACTCTTAAAATTAAACCTCATGACCCTAGAGAAAAGAGAATTAGGAGATCTCCTGATGTGCTATGACATCATGCAGGCCGATATATGTTAAATCAGTTGCAACTGGAATTTAAACATAATCCCTATGTACTGGGGACATCCGCTTCAGCTCCAACTGAAGTCATTTTACACAACTAGAAGGAAGGCTTTCTTGGCACAGAAAGTGGGTCTCCTTGGAATGGTTTGCCCCTAGAGATTATTATAAGTAATAGCATGCAGCAGTTCAAGCAGTGACTAGATAGATAAATCTTTGAGGAAATATTGTGCAGCATTATGGGTAAGCTGGACAAGAGCTTTTAAATGGGCAACCACCTCCTTGGCTCCTAGATACCTTAGTATGAACCTGCATTTAGAATTTTAAAACATAGAACAGCTGCCATTTGTTTTCAAACATACCAACAACAACCAAGAATACTGACAGCCACAGAAACAATACACCAACAAAAACACAACATAGCGAAAAATTTAGTTAATAAGGCCTTTGAAAAATTAGTTAGAGTTTATGCCCTTAAATGCAGAAGTCAAATCTGACAACATTAAAGTGGAAGCATTTCAAGGAGATTACCTGGGAATGATGAGGATGGAAACTGGAGCCCCAGAATTACAAAGTGAGTGGAAATCAGTTATTAATGCAAGGAATTGTCCTTCCTGCTTCACTGGCTAGTCTTTTTCCATATTTTGCTTACTTTTCCTAATTATGTTTTACATTGCCTCTGTGCTACGATGTACCTTTCCCATGCTGCCTTTGTTTCCCCCACTTTTATATGCTTTATACAGCTTCTGCTTTTATTTAAGGATGTTTGTATTTTATTTGTGAACCACTTCGTTTCATTCCTGTATTGACTAAAGCAAATATGGTACAAAGGAGGGCTATTTCTGAGAGAGAACTGCCCTGTACTGTATACCAACTGCAATATTTAAGAAATGCACCCAGCTTGATCCCAGTTTCATGTTTAGTCTCAATTTGTGTGTGTTCTTTCGCTATTAGTGCTCCACTGAATTGGTTCATGATGCCCCTACTCCAGCACCTGAGGCTCAAGGTGGTAGCAGTGCTTGTACAGACACAGGTTTTATTATTTAAGGTGGATAATCCTCTGACAAGACTATTACCTTATACCTCACACATTATTGAGTGCCCTGCCCTTACATATGAAAGGGCAGACAGTTGATTTCCAAAGGAAAATAGCTTTACAAAGGGGAACCAACATGGGCTGATGATGGGTAGGTCATGTCAGACAAAGTTGATTGATGCTTTTCAACTCAGTGACACAGATTTATTTTATTTATTTGTTCAAATATTTCACCAGGAGGACATACTAAGCATGAAAACTCATTTCCAGAAGCATCCTGTGGGAAATGGGGAGTGAGATGTACAAATACAAGGTCACATGAATACATAAGCATAAGTAAAAGGCACATGGTACATAGCAGATATAACATTACAGCAAAAATTGCATTAAATTTGCAATAAGTACAACATTACAGCACAGGTACCATGGTAATTATATATACAGGTAGAAGTAAAATAAACAGGTAGTCAGGTAAACTAGGGCCCAGACTGAATTATACTAAATGGAGAGACCTAGATAGGGCCAAGATCTATTGGATTGCCAGTGGATTGAGCAAACAGCTGTCTGCCTAGCCGGACTCTGCCATGGGGAACCTGTGAACTGGATCTAGTGGTTAAGAGAGATGTAGACGGGTATTGATTGGAAGGAAAGACAATGGGTTTTGCTAGGAAAGAGAGGTCCATGTATTCAGGCAATAGGGACAACAAATCAACATACCATATATATTAAGTATCCATGTCATTGCTGTTAATGAAACAGGACAAGAGGCCTTATGCCTGTGATATTAAAATTTGTTGACCAGATTTGTAACAGATGATAGATAAAAGTCAGGCAGTCAATGTTTTGTACCTGGTCTGTAGTAAGACATTTGATTCAGTGCCACATAGGAGACTTATACAGAAATTAGGATCTTAGGACTGGAGAAAAGGGCTAACTACAATATTACAATGCCTACAGTGTCAGGCCACTCTTCCTAGAAAACTTACTTTTGGCCACATATGTAACTTAACATGGTCACCAGCCAAATACTGCAGAATTGGGAAGCAGGGCGGAGCATGCATAAACTCTGCATTTGTTTCACTTCACATGATGGAGACGTTATGTCATGATCCTGCATGATGATTGCTCTGGTCAGCCAGACCACTGGCAAGTCAGACCCTGATAAATATGGTGACATGTCAATTTATCCCAGTCAATGTGCTCTGCAACAATTCAAAGTGGACCATATGCTCTGGTGTCAATTTCCTCCTGCACAATTCATTCCTGAACTGTGTCTCCTGGAGATTATTTTTTAAATTAATACTGGGGGATTGTCAGAGAATGATTTGGACAGGGGGCTGATTGACGCCAGAGCTAATAGTATGGTGCAAGTTGTCATGAAACAGATTGACTAGAACAAATTGACATATAGTCAATATCTACTGCAATAGCTCCATAGAAACAGAGAAATTGTTGGCAGATAAGGCCCTCTAGGCCCATCCAGTCTGCTCAATAAGCCATGCACTTGTATGCAGCCTCTGACACTATCTGGTCAGTGGTCTTTCATCACTCCCTCCAACCTCAAGGTTCCCTTGTGCCTGCCCCAGGCATGTTTAAAACCCTGCTGTGCTCGCTCTCAACACCTCTTGTGGCAGACCATTCCATGCGCTCACCACCCTTTCTGTGAAGAAAAACTTTTCACATTTCCTCTTAAAGGAGAGTGGTAAGCACATGGGGAGGGCAGCAGTTAGTAATGTTCCTAGTAAGAGAAATGAAAGACTTGCCACCAAATGAACTAGATTTAGCTGTACCTTAATAAACATTGATGTGAAAAACTGTTTTCAATTGTTTTCTTTTATGAACAACATTCTGAACAGTTCTCTTCATGGAACCAGTAATTTGGAGTGATTTACTATGTCACAATTTGAGTACAGAATGCTAAACATGAGCTATTGTCCTATCAGAAACATGCTTAGAGTTCTTTCTCAAACCATGACATAGTTAAAACTCCAGATCACTGGTTCCATGAAGAGAACTGCAACAGAATGCTGCCCATAAAAACAAAACAATGCAAGATATAGTTTTTCATATCACTTTTATTCAGGTACAGTTACATATGGATTATTTAGGCTTATGGATATCATTTCTGTAAACTGGAATATTAAAACAGCTACCAATTAGAAATAATTTCCTGTCCACTTTAATGCAATATTCCTCCTTGTAGTTTGTCCTCTCTCTGCTGCCCTCCCCCATGTGCTTACCACTCCCATCACACTCCCATCGCCCCTTTCCCTTGTGTTTTGTCCATTATTAGTATATATAGTGTTATTTATTTTAGTCTTATTGCCTTGTAACTATTTTTGCTTAATTACCTAGCCATTGTTGTCATCCTATCTCACGGCTTAACCGCAATTTGTTGTTATGATGCTTGCTGTTTGACCTTGACGTGAAACCTATGTAATGAGCCTGTTCTCAAAGATTTAATCTGAGACATTTAATAAATAAATAAATAATCTACCCCCTCCAGTTTCATATCATGCCCACATGATCTCGTACTCCTTCTACATTGGAAGAGGTCTCCCCTGCACCTAGTTCATGCCCTTAAGGTACTTGAAAGTTTCTATCATGCCCCCGCTCCCTCCTTTCCTCCAGTGAGTACATATTGAGTCCTTTAGTCTCTCCTCATCTGTTTTTGGTGTAAGCTCTGTACCATCTTGGTTGCCCTTCTCTGGACTGCCTCCACCCTGTCAATATCCTTGTGCAGGCGTAGCCTCCAGAATTGCATGCAGTACCCTAGGTGAGGCCTTACTAGTGTTTTATACAGCCTTCTGCTAGTGATCCCTCTGCCTATGCACCCCAGCATGCCCAATCCCCACTGACCAGACAGACATTGTAACTGCTCCTACAGGAGGAAGTTCCAAATGTTTGTACTTCTCCATTATGCTGAAGATGGTGAATAACACTTGCTCTTAGGTTGAGATGTATCTCACTCATGTCAAATCCATTGGCTGAGGCTATCAAGACAAAAGGCTGTCACCATCTATTCTCACAGGAGATAGTGATTTTCATTACCATTCAGCACTATGGAGCTCCTACTTATCTAAAAAGAGAACATTAAGTACCATGTCATTGCAGCTAATGAAACAGGACAAGAGAGCTTGCTTCTGTGATATTATTTTCTACCTCATTAGATGGAAATGTACTTTATAAAATGGGAAGGAAAATACTGCTTAGCGATTGGCTGCCATCTGTGCATTAGATCCATCTAATGGGCAGGTAAAATCAAGTACAGTTAACCAGTCCTCATGTAATCCCCAGTGTATCCTTAATGGAAGAGGATGCCTGGATATTATAGCAGTCACAGAAACATGGTACACAGAGAACCATGACTGGGATGTTAACATACCAGGTACATAACCTACAGGAGAGACAGGCAGGGGAGAAGAGGGGAGGAGTAGCTTCTATAAAGGAAGGATAAAAGCAACTGAACAAAAGAGTAAACAGGGAGGAGAGGAGGCACTGTGGGTCACCTTGAGACTGGAAGGGCACCACAATCCGCACAGGGTTAGTGTACAGACCCTCATGTCAGGGGAAGGAATGGACAAGGATATGATGGAAGGCATTCTTAGAATGGCAGAGAAAGGGAGATACTGTTGATGGGAGACCTGAATATGCCAGATGTTAACTGGAGCACATTTGCTGCAGCGACATCCAAGAACAGGGCCATTCTTGATGCCCTACAGGTGGCAGGCATTAGACAGCTAGTTTGAACCCACTCGTGAGGGAGCAATCTTAGACCTCGTAATCTCAAGCGGGGGCAGTGAGAGGATCTCAGATCTAGAAGTGGGTTGCCATCTGGGGACAAGTGACCATCAAACAGTGTGGTTCATGTTAAACTCAGCTACAGAGTCAAGCCATACAAAAGTGAGGGTACTGGACTTTAGGAGGGCTGACTTTGGCAAGATGGGAGAGTGCCTCAGAAAAGCACTAGCAAACAGGCTAGAAGGAGGTGTGGGCAACAATGGGGAATTATCAAACTGCCATCACAGAGGCAACAAGCCTTTGTGTGACGCAAATAAACAAATCAAAACGAAAGAAAAGCCACTATGGTTCTCAAGAGAGGTGGCTGTGAAAGTCAGGAAGAAAAGATAGCATTCCAGAAGTGTAAGGAAACACAGAAGGAGCAGGACAGACAGCTGTACCAGTTAAGGCAGAAAGAAGCAGGAGGAAGTCAGAATAGCAAAGGCCCAAACTGAGGAAAAGATAGCCAACTCAGTTAAGAAGGGGATAAAACCTTTTATAGGTACATCAGCAGCATAGAAAGACACAGGAGGATAGCGAGGCTGAATAGAATAAACGGTGGTGGGCAGAGGGGACAGTGAAAAGCAGGAATACTGAATGAATATTTCTGCTCAGTATTCACAAAAGAGGAGGGAAGTGCCTAATCCAATTAACAGAAGCACTCTTGATAGGGGGTCGATCCCAGTCCTGTCACAGAAGAAAGGGTCTGCAAGAACTCCTAAAACTGAAGGTGGACAAAGCAATGGGTCCTGATGGAATTCACCCCAGAATTCTAAAAGAATTAAGGAAGGAACTAGTGAAACCACTGGCTACTCTTTTAATAAATCATGGGAGGATGGTGTGGTACCCGAGGACTGGAGGAAGGCGGATGTGATTCCCTTCACAAAAGTGGGACCAAGACAGAGGCAGGAAACTACAGACCTCTCAGTCTGACCTCTGTAGTAGGGAAAGTGATGGAGTCACTTCTGAAGGAAAGAATAGTTGAGTACCTAGAGGTCAGTGGAGCACAGGATCCAAGGCAGCATGGTTCACAGCGGAAGGTCATGTCAGACGAATCTAATAGATTTCTTTGACTGGGTGACCAAAGTAGTAGACCAGGGAGGGGCTGTGGACATGGCCTACCTAGACTTAGCAAGGCATTTGACACAGTCCCACACAAAAGATTATTAGTCAAATTAACCAGCCTGGGAGTGGGTCCCAGGGTGGTAGCCTGAAAACATTGGCTGGACAACAGGACACAGAAGGTAATTGTAAATGGAGTCCACTCTGAAGAAAGGGCAGTTACTAGTGGGGCACCGTAGGTTCAGTATTGGGTCCAGTCCTTTTAATGTCTTCATCAGTGGCATTGCAGAAGGACTGGAAGGAAAAGTATGCCTTTTGCAGATGACACAAAGATCTGAAACAGGGTTGATACACAAGGGCGTGGAAAGGATGAAAAGGACTTGGCAAGGTTGGAGGAATGGTCTGACGATGGCAACTAGGATTCAATGCAAAAAGTGAAATAATGCACCTGGGAAACAAGAACCCAGGGAAGAATACACAATGGGTGGGAGGTAGTAACAACAACAAAACAGGAAAGGGACCTGGGGTAATCATATCAGATGACCTTAAGGTTAGCAAGCAATGTGAGAAGGCAGTAGGGAGGGCCGGGGTATACTGGGATGTATAGGAGAGGCATCAGCAGCAGAAAACAGGAAGTTGTTATCCTCTGTACAGACAGTTGGTGAGACCCCATCTGAATACTGTGTCCAGTTCTGGAGACCCCATCTCCGCAAGGACATAGACAGGATAGAGGCAGTCCAGAGGAGGGCAACTAAAATGGTGCAGGGTCTGCAAGAGAAGCCGATGAGGAGAGACTAAAGGAGCTTAATATGTATACCCTTGAGGAAAGAAGGGAGAGGGGACATGATAGAAACTTTCAAGTACCTCAAGGGAATCAACAAAGTCCAAGAGGGTAGCATCTTTCAGAAAAGAGACTTGCAAGAACAAGGGACACAATTTAAAGATAGAAGGAGGGCGTGTTCAGGGCAATGGAGGAAGTATTATTTCACAGAGAGGGTAGTGGATGCATGGAACAGCCTTCCTGAGGAAGTTGTGGAGTCTAAAACTGGGGGAGAATTCAAGAATGCATGGGACAGACATAAGGCAATTCTGTGGGGCAGGAAGATATAGGCTGTTGATTAAATAGGATCTGCGGCCTATCCTGTAGGTAGGGAAATGGCAGACTAGATGGGCCTAGCGGTCCTTATCTGTCCAAAGTCTATGTTTCATGTTTCTATGTATCAGTGCACCATCAGAATGTTGTCATAGCCCTTCAGAATGTTGGTATTTTATAAGCAGCCATATATTTCCTCACATAGCTTTCTTTAACTGAATAGTACCAAGCAACCATTTACCATGGCCAGCCACCCTATTGTAAATTTTGAGGTATCAATGAGTACAGAAGTGGAACAAAACTTTCAAATATCAGTTGTAGTCTCTCCTCATTGCTTGATGCTCTGCAGCCTTGGCTGATTTTGTAGCTGGCACTTTAGACAATCCTGGCACTGATCCTTTTGCTCCCCATCAAGAGTTGGTATTTTCTGAAAGCCTTAAGTTCCACTATTCTTTCTATCTCAATTTTAAAGATTTTAAACCGCTTAAAATGTGGTTTGCTTAGCAGATTTGCAGAGCAGCTATAAATTGCATCCTGCCAGGAGATCGGCTCTTTAGTGCCCTGGAATCACAGTTCTGAGGAATTTTTTTCCAGAGTTTGATGAATTATTCTGCAATACAGGTAATTATTCTGCAGTTTAGTGATCAAGTTCTGCAGACTTTTTTCTGTAGTTTAATAGGATAATCCACAATTTATACATCTATTCTGCCTTTCTAAATCTGAATTTCTGTGAAAGTTGCTAACTTTATTTCCGCACTTTTGTGGAAGCAAAAATCTGACTTTGTGGAAATTCCAGTTGCGAAGTTTTTTCACACACCCTTACATCCTGGCATACAGCAAATGCACAAAAAGTCATACCAATCCCAATTAAATAAATGAAGAAACTCACAGAGGCTTCATGTATGCCTCCCAGGATTTCCTGTATGCTCGGCTGCAGCCTCAAAAAATACCTTAGCAAACTACCTGTTGATGCACCCTCCTTGTACTGTCATCCGAAATGGCTCCTGCAACAATTTTGTATGGGCTACAGACATGGTACTCTCATGAGCCCGAGAGAGTCAATTTCCAATCCACCATGATGACTAAAATAGTAAACAAGCTGGATTATCATCCCAATACACTAGTCACAGTGTTCGAGCCATGGTGGCTCAGATGCTGTCAGACGCCGGGTTTGATAATCGACAGATCATAGCCATTACTGGCCACAGATGTGAAGTCAGCCTGTGTGCTTCCTGGCAAACTTCCAGCTACAACTGGAGAAGATGGAGCCAACTGTTATCACCGAAGCTGAAAACACACTGGAACACTGTTTTCAAAATAAAGAAAGTATTGATTGTAGCCAGAAACACACCACCACCTGCTGAGGAAATGGCATTGAACCTGCAGCAAATGGTACCTTCCCATCGATGGAGCTTGCCATCCCAGTGGTACCTACAGCGACTCAACAAGCTTCCCACAGGGTCCATTTAATCTCTCCAACTGCACCTTCCAGGGAATGATCAATTTCATCAGCAATAACACTGGCAAGTAATGTTTACATGCTATAATTCTGTCACTTAAAGAACTGTCACTGCAGGGAAAAGTGCAACTGTATTTATTTCATAGGAGTTAAACAAATCTTTTTTTTCCCCTAACAGGGCACATTCAAGCTGACAAAGGAAACATCCAGGACTAATCAATACTGACAGCAGCAACTGACTGTATTTTCCAGTGACTCCATTACCTGAAACACAATGCATTATAAACTTGAATGCTAAGAAGTGTAAGGTGATGCACCTGGGTAGGGCCAACCCCAAGGAAGAATACTGGTTAATGGAGTCCAGCTGAGCTGCTCTGCTGAGGAACGGATCTGGGAGTCATCATTAGGATGATCTCAAGCAGCAAAGTTAGTGCAATAAGGTTTACAGCAGGGCTAGCAGTGTGTTAGGATGCATTGGCAGGGGACAGACAGCAGGGACAGGGAGGTGATACTACCACTTACCAGTCAATAGTGATGCCTCATCTGGAGTACTGTGAACAATTCTGGAGGCCTCTCCAATAAATATACATTGATAGATTTGAAGTGGTCCTGAGAAGGACAACAAAAATGATACATGGCCTTCAAGAAACCACCATGAAGAGAGGCTTGGGGCTCTGAAATTGTACTCGCTAGAGACTAGGAGGGAGAGAGAGGGATATGACTGAGACCTTCAAGTTCTTTAAAGGCATCAACAAGGTGCCAGAAGTGCAGCTTTTACCAGAAACATCAGTTCTACTACAAGAGGGCACAAGTGGAAATTGAAGGGTGGAGTGTTCAAGAGAGACATCAGAAAGTATTACTTCTCAGAGAGGGTGGCTGAACCTTGGAATAGATTACCTCCTGAGGGTGGCTGCAAAGTCAGTATCAAGCTTTAAGCATGGGTGGGACAAGGATTGGGAACAAACACATGTCACTGGTAAGGGCTAGGCTGGGTGTCTAGGAGGACAGAACACGCGTGCACAATAGGTCCTGGATACCCCACTTGGCAGACTTGTGGACCACAGGCCCCTTCTGCTGTCATCATTTATGTTTCTATCTTGTGGTTAAACTGCATTTTGTTTATTTTACCCTTCCCCATACAGTTATCAGAACTATTTTATTGGGACGAAGGATATTTACTTAAATCAATTTTATCAATTGACATGCCTGACTCTATTTTCTTTCACCATTTCAGTACAGTTTCCCATTTATAAGCACAACAAGACACTCTGGAGGTGTGCAGTAGCCATTTCTATATGCAGAGCTAGGCTGAAGTCACTCAGCCTGTGGTCTCATACTCTACTATGCCCCTGACTGTGCATTAGAAATGTCTAATACGGGCACTAATGAGCAGCTAAACCAGATGCAAGCATTTTCCTTCTACTCTCCTCATTAGCGAAATAAAAGTAAATAATAAGTTTTAAAATACCTTAAAGGTACAAACTTTGGCTCTCTATCAGCCTCGGATAATAGTATGGATGAATATCTGATGCCAACCGACCAAAGTCAGCGAATTGCCAACAAAAGTACCAAGAAGACAACAGCTGGTAAGGCAGGAGAAAATGTGGGCCTGATGTCACTGTCGATGGCGGAGATTAAGGCACTTGGCTGGGAAATAAAGGGCCAGGTGATAGCAGCCTTGGAGCCATGATTAATTAAATTAGAGGAAACTGGACTCAAAGTTACAAGAAGTCCAGGAGCAGCAAATGGCACAGGCCAACCGTGAGTAGTGGAGATGGAAGATTGTATTCCTGGATGGAGGACGAGATGATGGCAGTCCCTGGGCAAGTACTGGCACTTCAAAAGAACTGGCTGAGTTTAAAGAGGCATTTGACTACCAGGAGAATTACCACGAGGCCTTAATCTGCATCTAAGAGGGCTACCGGAGGGGAAAGAAGAGGTTAGCCTGCTGCATTTTGCTCTCGGATACTGCCAGAGATACTGGGCCTAAAGTTAACAAAAGGGCGCCTAAAGAGGTGAGATGGGAGCTCATCGAGCAGTGATGCCCTGACCGCTTGCAGACCAGCCCCAAGGCAAGTAATCATGCTTCCATAATTTTGAAGATCAGGAAGAGGTGTTGAAAGTATAGAGAGAAGGGAGTTTAATATTTGAAGGGCATCGATTATTTCTATCGCAAGACTACTCTGCATGCCTCCTGAAGAGAAAGAAAATGTTCTGGGAATAATGCAACAGCGAGAGCTAAAAAATAAAACTCCTTAGTGTACCCTGCTACACTGAAATAAAGCATGAAGGGATGACTTTCTCATTTGGGATTTTGAAAAGGCAGAGCAATTTGTCAGTGGCCTGAAGCAGAAAATGTGCTGAATGTGGTAAGGAGCATTGTGGATACATAAAAGTGGAGAGGAGGGTCTGACTGCATTCATGTGCTTTTGTTTCCTTCTAAACTATTCTCTCGTCTGTCTCTCCTGGGTGCTCTCTGTTTTGTCTTCTGGACCAAGATATTAAAGTTCTAGCAGAAACACCTGCACTATTTGCATACATCTTAGTGTTACAAGCAAGGCGATCTATGTTTTCTGTTTCTTCTTATTCTTCCGGATGAACTGACAAAAATGCTGGACTATGTGCAGACTGGAGGGTTCAAAATGTGGGATGCATAATGGGCCTAACAGAAGCAGGAGTCTCGTGTCACCGGATTTTCTTGTGCCACAGAGTATGTGATAGGGAGTGGATGAACGGAGTGAGGACGAGTTGTTGGACCAAGTGGAGGAACTGTGGCCTATGTGAAACAAGGCAACAACGATCAAAAGGAGTAAAGGGAGGCTGGTGACTGAGAGAAGGGCTCATGCATGAATTTGATGGCGCAGCCTGTTGTTCTATACACTCGCTTGATGGAGGAACCACTCATGATCTGAAAGGTGGGCAGGGAAGGGCAAAACATTGCATATTTGCCTTGCATATTGAAAATAAAGTGTGAGGGACAACCATCTCATTTTGGGGTTCCAAAAGCAAAGCAATTTGCCTATGACTGGAAGCAGAAGATGAGATGAATGGGGTAACAGGAGCATTTGGACATTTAAAAATGGAGAAGAGGGACAGAATGTACTAGTATTTTTTTTGTTTTTTTTTTACTAGGCTGTTCTCTGCTTGCCTCCTGTGAGCTCTTTGTTTCATCTCTTGGATCAGGATATTAAAATCCCAGCAGGAATTACCTGCTACATGCATACTTTTGGGTGTTATAAACAGGCGATCTCTGCTTTCTGTTTCTCCTTTTTCTCCTGGGCTAAATGAAGAAAATGCTGGACTGTGCGTGGACTGGAGGGGTTCAAAATGTGGGATGCATAATGGGACCCTAAAGGAAGCAGGACTCTCTCGTGCCACGGACTTTCTGGTGCCATTAAATATGTGATAAGGAGTGGATGTATGGAATGAAGACGATCTGATAGACTGAGTGGAGAAGTTTTGAGCTATAGAGGGCAAGGCAACAACGATCAAAAGGAGTAAAGGTGAGGCTGATGGCTGGGAGAAGGGCCTGCACGGAAGTTTGAAGGGCTGCCCGTTGTCCTATGCACTTGCTTCCAATGGAGGAATCCACCATGGTTTGAAATGGGGGGCACAGGAAAGGTGAAAACATTGCATATTGCACATGTTTATATCTGGCACTGGAAACATTTGGGAACAAGGGATTAGAACATGATGGGGACAGTATGAAAGAAAGCAGGATGCAATCGAGGGGATAGAGGGACCTGCATCAAAACATGCAAGGAAAGGGTGGAAAAGGAAATGGAGAATATCTCAATCCACGAAGAATATCAGGTCTCTGGGAGAAAACTTGTTAAAGGGAGAGAGGTACGCATTGTCTAGCAGGGCACAAGATACAAGAGTGGGATGACTTTCTCTCTCTAGCTGGTGTCTGAGAGAGAAACGGGCAATGGGAGCAGCACGGAGGAGGAGTAGATGTGAGGCAAAGGGGAGGTTAAGATGGATGAAGGTAAAAGATAAAACAAATCAGCTGGGGTGGCTGGGGACACAAGCGTCAGAAAGGAGATTATCTAGGACACTGAGCTGAAGAGGCAATTAGTGTCACAAAGGGAATAAATAGAAGGGAAAGTAAGGAGAGGGAAAACGTGGGCAAAGGGTGCCATGGAGCTACGGGAGCAAAATGGAACGATTATGTAGTAGGGAAGGGAAAGAAAAGAGAGGAGGATATAAGGGGAAATAAGGGACGAGGAGAACTGGGAAGGATGGGAGAGGAAATAATCATTAATAAAGATAGTAGGAAAGAGAAAGGATGGGGGATAGGCAAAATAGATGTTATATTTTACTTGTTACTGTTACCGTTGTTATGTGTGTTGGAGCAATCATTCTGGTGTGTGTAATGACAGATGTTACATGTGAGGAGAATAAGGAGAGGTATAGTGAAACTCAAGTGGACTGATTCTATTAATGGAGGGAGCTGAAAGAAACATATGTGTATATATAAATGGATAAACACAGAATCTCAATGTAGTCTCATGGAATGTACGAGGCATTGCAAACCCAGTCAAAAGGACATCGTTATTGATGGCTCTGAAGAGGGTAGGGGCACAGGTAGCTCTGATACAGGAGACCCATCTAACAGACACTGAGCATGCCAAATGGCCCGAACTAGGTGGGAAGTGCTATGCAGCATCCTTTTCAGTGCACAAAAGGGAGTGGCCATATTGGTGCACAAGGCTCTCCTCTGGTAATCACTAAAGTAGTCAAAGATCCTAAAGAGGGAGATATATATTTATTTCAGGAGAACTTAAAAGGGAAAAGTAACGTTTGGGTGTATTTGTGCCCGTGGTATACGAGCATATTTCTACATGTCCTTGCTGGATTTGTTAACAAAGGAGCAAATCCCAGGGCTTATTGTGGGTGGTGTTTTTAATTAGACAATGGATCCAGTAGTGGATCATTCAGAAGGAAGGGGAGGAGACAAGAAATAATGAGACAGTGGGAGATGGTATGGTGGACATGGACCTCATAGATAGTTGGCGCACAGCCAACCCAGGTGCAAAAGAATATATCTTTTCTAACCCACATAAAACGTGGTCCAGGATCGACTATATTTACCTACCCAGGGATGGTACACCAGAGTGGAAGAAGTAATACACAACCCTATACACGTATCTGGCCATGCAATAGTTATCCTGAAAATAAAAGGGGAAGCAGAGAGACCTACTCAATGAAATTTCCAACGATGTGGCAAAAATAGAGTTTAAAGAACATTTGACAACCCAGTGGGGATATATGGAGAATAATTATACGGGAGGTATCTAAGACAACGTCTAGGGAGGCGGTAAGGCATATATGAGGGGAGAATCATAGAATATATGGCCAGATTGAAAAACAGAAAAGGAGACACGGATAGAGCTAGAGGAGGCTGAAGAAATTGGAAAAGAGTGGCAGGTGGTGAAAAGGGAAGCAATTAAGTTGTTAGAAACAGCGAGGGAAACCCTGAATGCCCATCTTAAAGCAGAAGGAGAAGACAGGGCTCTATTGCAAACGCCACGTATTTGAATGGGGGAATAAACTTAGCCTTTACTAACTAAACTGTTGAAAGGAGGCAGGGCTGCAACATATCATGGGGTAAAGGATAAAAGGGAACCTTCATAAAGATATGAAAGGCATAAAAGAACATTTTAGGGCCTTCTACCAGCATTTATATCAAGCAGAGCATGCAGGTAACTGTGAGGAAATGCAAAATTTTGAATAAAGCAAAATTACCGGAGGCTACACAAGTCCAGAGAGAGATGCTTAGTCAACCGATTACAAAAACAGAAATAATGAATGTGATACAGAAGCTGCAGAGTGGTAAAGTTAGCGCCCATGCGGATTCCCGGAATATTATAAAATGATGGGAGGTCAGGTAGGGGAACTGCTAGAGAAGTATTTCACCAAAATGAGGAGACGGAGATTAACCTGCCCAAACTTGTTATGATGCCACTATATGTCTAATACCTAAGGTGGAAAAGACGGAGGAATGTGCTCCTATAGACCAATTTCTTTGCTCAACTGTGACTTGAAAATCCTGGCTAAGGTTCTGGCACTGAGGTTGGAGCAAATACTCCGGAGCGTTCATCCGGACCAAACCGGTTCATTAAAAGGCGACAGTCATATCATAACATGCGCCATCTCCTCAATATTATATGGAGAGCTAATCAGGGAAAGAAGCAGTGGGAGTTATCTCCATGGATGCTGAAAAGCATTCGATAGAGTGGAATGGGAATACTTATTTGAGGTGATGTCCGGTCTGGTCTGGGTGAACCACTCGTTAGATGGGTAAGGGCTAGTACGCTGCGCCTAGAGCACAGGTCTTGATAAATGGAGAACTATCAGAAGGAATCAAATTGGAGAGGGTATGAGACAGGGCTGCCCTCTCCCCTGTTATTTGCAATGGCAATTGAACCATTGGCAATAGCTATAAGGAGTTGCACAGAGATTTTGGGAATTGAAGGGGCAAGGATCACAGCATAAGATTGCTTTTATGCAGATGACATATTAGTGTTTGTGAAAAATCCAAAACAGTTGGTGCCTCCCTGTTGGCTTTGGTAAAGGAGTTTGGGGCCTCTCAGGAATAGGATTAACTTGGGAAAGTCAGAATAATGTGTTTTCCTGAGACAGGAAAAGAAACAGAACATTGGGTATTGAAACAAGTAGGAAGTGTTTTACCTATCTTGATATCCTGGTGGGCAGGTCGCTGGGCCCCTTTATAGTTTAAATGACACGGAACTGTTGAAAGTGATAGGGGCAGATCTTAGGAGATGGGAACAACCACCGATTTCATGGATGGGCAGACTAAATACTGTCAAAATGAATGGGCTCCCAGGATATTGTATCCGTATAGATGTTGCATGTAGGGCTTATGAAAGGGACATAGGTAAGATAGGAAAAGTTATTTTGAGCTTTATTTGGAGGGTAACGCCCACGGGTTAATTTACAAAAATTAAAAAGGAAAAGGAGAGGGAGGTCTAGCCACCGGAATATACATAATTATGGACTGGCAGGGCAGCTAAGATACATAGCGGATTGGGTGCCTCAGCCCAGGAGGCCAGCTGTAGAGTTAGAGCAAGTGGGAGCATCAGGATGACTCACAGCATACCTGCACTCCAGGGGTGTAAGAGCATACCAAATTAGAGGCAATAATATCCCATTACTGGAACAGGTCTTAATAGCCTGGGGACAGATTAGAAAGCAGGGATGGACACGATAAGGGAAACCATATTATTACCTGTAGCAAACAACCCTTTTTCTTGCCGGGGCTAGAAGAAAAGGCTTTTCGAGTGGAAACAGAAGGGAATCCGGAGCTTGGGGAATCTCCTGGTACAAGGAAACCTCTGTACCTTTGAAACCATGCAGAAGGAGCTGGGGTGGAGAGGCAGCACCTGTTCCGATACCTGCAGGTAAGGACATTTATGTGTACAATTGGCAAGGGAGAGGAAAGGGACTTAAACTGAACGAGGTAGAAAGCCTAATATACCAGGCCAAGGTGGACCCCAAAGGTTTTATCAGGAAGGCGGTCAAGAGAGGAAGTCAGAGACTCCCAAATAGAACAGGAGAACAAGAATGTTGTAGGAAAGGGATCTAGAGACCTATTATGGAGGAGAGTTGGAATATAGTACTTCCAATGCATTCAAGGATTATGGCATGTAATAGATATAAGGAGGCATACTACAAGTTTCTTCATCGAATGTATTACCCGCTAGTGATAGTCCACAGCACCTCCTTCAATATGACTGGTATTTGGGAGATGTGGGAGGGAAGAGGCACATACATACATTGTTTTTGAACCTGCCCCATTCTACAACTCTTTGGGGGAGGTAGTGGGAGATGGCTGCAATACTTGAGGTGTGAGGGGGGCTAAGGGGGTCCCTCTCTCCGGGGTAAACAGAGGTAGGATGGAGAAAGGCTAACCAGCACTCAGAGGGAGGTACCTGGGGCGGGACTACAGGAATACACAGCCTAGGGATCCCCAAAGAAAGGAAACTAGCACAGCAAGAAGGGGTCATAAAGAGAAAGTATAAAAAAAAAGTTATGCCACTTTTAAGTTCCCATTATAAGTCAATGGGAAGATTTATATGGTTGTTTTGTGAACAAGGAATGGAATTCTGGCCAGCCGGTCCTGCCTGGCGGTCAAAAGAATTTGCAGCCTAGTGGTTCAAGAATCTTTGTCCCTGAGAATTCCTTGACCACGAGTTCGCCATCTTGTTTTTGCTTTTCTGACCCAAAATTCAAATATCTGCGCCTCAGGGGTCACTTCTGAAGTAAAACCTGGATGGGTTTTACTCAGGGGCCTCGTTCTATCAAGCCATGCCTTTGGTTTGATGTAAAATAGGTCTAAAATAGACTTATCAGGTTTTAAATTCTTTGATCGGCGGCTAACGATCTTTGATGCGACCTGCAAGTTCTTTGATCGCGTTAGTTTTGACCGCAATCTTGCATCGTGAGGTAAAAATAATTTTTCTTAGCTCAGGGTGGCCTAGGGACACACAAATGAGGGAGGGCTTTGTCTAGGGGCTTCTTGCCTGTTGAGGCATGGCAGTGGTTTTATTCAAATCTGCCTAAAAGTCCAGTTTCAGCATTTTTTATTCTTTGATCATGAGTGTGCAATTTATTTGATTGCGAGCCTGCAAATTCTTTGATCACGAGATTCTTTGATCACGATCCTACATCGCAAGTGAAGGACAAGATGGCCCTTTTAAAATTTTAATTTTCTCAGCCCAGGGTGGCCTAGGAACACAAACGAAGGTGGGTTTTGCTCAGGGGCTTCGTTCTATCAAGGCATGGTGGTGGTTCCATGTAATTCTGCCTAAATCTCGAGTTTCAGTATTTTTTATTCTTTGATCGTGAGCCTGCAAATTCTTTGATCGTGAGCCTGCAAATTCTTTGATCACGAATCTTTGATCGTGATCGTGCATCGCGAGTGAAGGACGAAATACCTTCTAAAAATTAAATTTTCTCCAGCTCAGGTGGCCTAGGAACACAAATGAGGGTGGGTTTGCTCAGGGGCTTGCCCATCAAGGCATGGTAGTGGTTCCATATTGCAGTGCTTAACTCCATTCAGTGTAAGCTCTGTCTTTTAGAAAACAATTAAAAAAATAAAACCCCATCTGAGGCTAAATCAGATAAACTAGTAGCATTGTAATGTAAAAAAAATGCCTCGCAACAGACTACTAGTTGAGTAACTGCTGTCGGCTTGTTACAAAACAAAATGAGCAACTCCAACTCCAGCATTTATAGTCCTGCAAAGTAAGTCCAGCAATGCACTTCAAAGTCAAATGTCTCCACTCCCATTCTCAGTCTACACCCTGCCCCTCACCCCAACTGATGGTACCGACATCCTGATGGCTAAGATCTATAGCATGTTGTTTTTTAATACACCTTGCCTCTCTCAGTTAAATTTGTGCAGGGATGCATGCAGGCTAGTTTCCTTCTGGGTTGAAAACGTAAGTTGGAAGTTGGCTTTGAGTTGACTTAGTTCTACCTGTCAGAGCACAGAAACTCACAAAGGAAAACCGACACTGGCATCCTTATGTTTTTTTCTATCTCTCATTTTAACAAACCATCAAGTCTTGGTTTAGGTTCATGCTGGATGCAGGATCATTTTTTGGTTAGTCATACTATGTGTTTACAGTGCTGATTATGAACAGAAAGCAGAGTGCAGTTAGAATGAACAAACGGAGTTGTCATCATGTCAGCAGCAGGCTTGAGCAGTAAACTGAACACTGAGGCATGGCTTCACCATTAGTAGCCATAACATGTATTAAGATCACACAAATAGATACTAAGACACAATAAATCACATGTTAGTGATTTTATTCAGCATGAAATTGCACAATTAACCATACTGGAGCCAACAGCTACTTTCCTGTCCCCTTTAAATATCTCGAAACGGTTTGGTCTTTTACTTGAAATTTGAGGGTGTTATCGGCATGTCCTGTAGATCTGAATTGCAGTGTCTCACGTGTCAGAGAAATTTTTTTGTGGAGATATTGCGTGACGTAATTTACATGTTATGGACAGTGTTTTGCATTGTGCTAGTGGCTTGAAATCAATAGGGTACTTAGTCTTAGTGTCATGGATGTAGTTTTCAGTCGTTGTGCTCTGTAAATGTTAACAGGTGCAGAATTCTGCATCTCTGATGAATGAAAATCTCAAACTTTTACATGTTATATCTTGGACACGGTTTGGTGTTTTACACTGAAATTCAGAGGGTGAACCTGGACGGAGAGAATTTGTGTTCTTCCATCCTGGGGTGGGATGGGGAGTGCCCTGCACTGAATTGAGTCATTAACATAAATGACACATCCTCACCCTCATTTCCCTCGCCTGTCCACCCTGAAAGTTGTGTTGCCCTCAAGCTGGATAGCAGAGTCGGGTTCTAGGAGTGAGCCAGGTCTCCATGACTGAGATGACATCTGGTATATGTTGGGCCATCCATACCTGGAAAGCATCAAATTTTGCTAGCAGGCTGCATATGTTAAGAGATGCAGTAGTTATTGCACCAGCCTTGCGGTCTGTTGCTGGTATTGAGGCACTAGTGCTATGTCCATGGTTTGGGTGAATGTTCCCGAGAGTAGAAAGAGTAACCAGGCAATTCTAAGAGCTTGTAGCTTTAAATGTTTCATTAGAAAGGACTTGTTGTGGAGTTGATTAGTTTCTCCTTCACTTTTGTGGTGACTATCAGCATATTCAGCTGAGCCGGCAGGATAGTGGACGTATGTTTAACTATGTCCCCTGCTTGGGATGACAGAGGGTGGTATAGTGGGATTGCCAGAGGTGGTCTCAGAGCACCTTGTAGTTGGAGCCAGAAGTTGGATTACATTCCACATTATTTTGGAGAAGGGTAAGTCAAGTGTATGATCCTGCCCATTGCTTAAGAAGGCTTTGTTTGGTTGTTTGCCTTGGACACTATCAAGGGCAGCAGTGCAGGAGTTTGGTGGGCAGACAGTAGTTGACAGAACAGATACTACCCTAGCAGAGAGGGTAAGGGGTCTGCTTAGAGAATGTTGGGCAGTAGGAGGTGTGAAGGGTTGGAAATGTATAGGATTACTGCCTTTTGAGGGAGTTAACTTGGGCGCAGACACCGTTGGCTTATTTCCACTCCTATAGGAGTATTCAGGCAGGATGAATCTTTCCTGGGGTACAAAATTGGCTCCACTGTCAGAAGGAGGATGTAGCCAATGAGGAGAAGGGGGCTTCAGAAACCATCTCTTGGATTTATTACAATAGCTAATGAAACAGTACTATCTAGAGCTGTAAAACCACAGCCAGGGAAACAGAGAGCAGGGCTTTAAGGAGAAAGTCTCTTATAGTAAAGATGCCTTTAAGAGGAGGCCAGGATTAACAAAGGGGTTGGGATTGGCCCAGTGGTGCTGAGGGTTGAGGCAGTGGATGCCATACCTCATGCCATGCCAGCGACCGGGTTTGGGAATGAGCCTGGACCGCGGGGGGTGTGCAGGTGAGAGAGGATTGAGCATCTGGAGGACTGCTCTCCTCCCTCGGGAGGGATCCAGGGTAGCCCGTGCAGCAGTGGCTCCCCAGTGGAGACCAGCAGCACTGCAGTGCACAGGGGCTTACAATCGGGAAGACACTGGTGGCTGCCTTCCAGGCGTGGTGGGAGCACCCACATCACAGGCTGACAGTATTGCACGTCCCACGTCTGGGGCATAAAACCTACATACAAAGCCCCACCAGCCCATATAGGCGACGGCCATCCCAGTGCCAAACCGCCACATGCCCAACACTGGAGCCCTGCCACTACCCTTTCAGACTCCTCGGCCTTCATCCTCCTCAGGGCTCGGAAGAATCCAACACCCTTGAAGATGACAGGGCTCACAGTGGGTGGTAGAGTGGCATAGGCAAGTGAACAGACCGAGAGGATGCAATAGCAGCCATAGACATGGTCTAACTCATTCAATTCCCCACTCATGTAAACTATCACACCGGTTCAAGTACTCTCATAGACTGGTACTAACCAACTGGCCACAAAGAATAACTAGAACCACTGTGCTAGCCAACTCTATCAGTGACCAGTCACCAGTCTTATGCTCCTGGACAAACAAGACCCTGAAACCCCCAAAAACAATAACCTCCAGAATTATAAAAGCTGGACATCTTGCCTCACTAAAATCCTACCTTTCCCAGCTAGACTGGGAGGGATCTCGCTCGTGACATGAATGCTGCTCTTGAGTACTTTATTGACAAGTTTAACTCAGCCTGCAACATCTTTGCCCATCTAAACATTAGGAAAATCAATGGAACCAGCAAATCATGGATCACACCACAGCTCCTTGAGCTCATGAGGGTCAGGGATAACATGTGGCATAGGGATAAGAGCATTGGGTCCCACTGTGACATATAGAAATACAAAGCAGTATGTAATAAGTGCACTCAAGCCATCCGCCTTTGTAAAAAGATCTCACTTTAAAAGTGAACTGGACAACTCTTGGTGCGACAGCAGCAGATTCTGGGACAATATAAAAACCCTAACAGGCACAGCAAGTAAATCACCAGCATTGCAAATAAACTTTGAGGGTGCAATTATCCAGGATCCCAAAACTATCGAGATAGCTTCACCAAGGCCTTGAGACCTTGTGGGGTCATTCCTCCAGACAATCTCTGACCTGTGCCTAGCTCTGCCATTAGTTGTACCGACATCCCTCCAACACACACAGCACCTCCTTTCTACCAGAAGGTAATCTCTACAACTGAGGCAAAAAAATACTTGGAAAAGTTATCGGGAACACTAGATCCAGTGGGGACTTGCTTGACCTAAAGATTGTGGCTCTCACCCTGGATGTGTTACTCTCCCCTCTAACCTGGATTCTAAATCTCTCACTAACCACTGGCATTTTCCCTAAATGCTGGAAAGCTCTGTGGTCACCCCAGTCTTAAAAGTGGGATAGAACCTGCTTGGCCAACTACAGGCCAATCTCAATTCTGCCCCCCAAGGCACTAGGGAGGATAGTATATGATCAGTTACGTATGTACCTTGATAAGTACAACCTTCAATGCCAGGAACAGCATGGCTTTGGAAGGTACATAGAACTTCAATGGCATTGGTTGAGTTTACCAGTCATATCCATGACGACTTGACCGAGGGCTCTTGGTGGGGCCACTTTCACCGACCTCACCAAGGCCTTCAACAAGGTCAACCACAACTTGCTTCTCACACAACTCTCTAACATTGGTATATCCTCTGTCTCTCTAGGCTGTTTCCATAGTTACCTCTCTAACAGTACCCAGCAGTCAAGATTCTTGATGTTCTATCCGATCATCAGCATATCAACACAGGGTGCCCAAGGTTCCATTTGGGCCCCTGCTGTTCAGCCTGTTTCTAAATGAACTCCCAAAGTCTGCCAGATTAAGATCCTTCTATATGCAGACGACGCTGTTCTCTACACATGTCACTCTACTCCGGAAGAGCTGGAAAAGGCATGCAAAGCGACTTTACTGCTGTGGAAAATGGTTCCTTCAGTCTAAGCTCTTTGTTAACTACACTAAGACTAAAACAATGTTGTTTGCCTCCCATCAAAACTGTCATAAGTCACATCACCTCAATATCTACAATAACAAGTTTGATACATTCGAAATGGTCACCACCTTTAAGTACCTTGGTGTCTACCTTGACTGCTCTCTCTCCTACAGCCAGCACATAGACCATGTTGCCAAGGCAGCTAGTGCCAGATTAGGTCAGCTCTACCAGCATAGGCAGTGCCTCACTGAAAGTGCCATCAAGCTTGCAGTTAACAGCTCCGTGTCTCTGTCATAGATTATGGACTAGTAGTCTATGGAGCCAGTACTGATACAGCACTTAGGTGAATCAAGATTGCCTTAAACAAAGCCTGCAGACTAGTCCTGGCTGTGGACCATTTAACTCATACTTGTGAACTGTACTCAAGTACTGGTTGGTTAAACCTGACTAGCAGAATTCAGTACCAAGTCTGTCTAGTGGCTAAAAAATCCACCCTAGGTCTTGCTCCTGCTGGAGTGAGGCAACTGCTAAGAAACTCCACTTCCTCCATACTAACTAGGAGGTTGAGTAAAACTGCCTTCATTATCGCATTCCTCAGACCTCACTAGGGCAATGGGCCTTCGAATACAGGGCCCCTGCTGGCAAATTCCCTTAACTCTGAGCTGATTGAGGAAGCAAAACTACACCCATTTAAGGAGAGCTGCTGCAGTACCTGGCCACTCTTAGTAACTGCGACTGCATCACCTGTGCCTAATCCTACTGTTATTGATAGCTTATCTGTCCTGCATAGCATCCATCTCCCCCACTTCTCCCTGCCTGGTGTGACCCCACTGAGCACTTACTCCCACGTCCCTCTTATCCCTCCCGCCTTCCTGCTTTCTCTTCATAAATGTTAATCCCCAGTTTTCACCCCTCCCTCCTGGTTTCTCCTCACCTCACCCCCACTTTAAAACCCTTTCCTTATCCCTCTCCCCCCATTACCCAGCCCTGCCATATCACCTATTTACGTAACCCTGGGTAGATTCCTATTCAATCCCACCCCTCTGACTACTCAACCCCTTAATCTGTCACCCCTTTGTCTCTGCCCCACCCTCTCCCTGCTCTCATCTATTCTGTCCTCCCCTCCTTTAGTCACCACTTCGACCCTCCATAACTCTACCTACATGCTCTAAAGCTCAGCTACCACTATAAATTGCTTGTCCACCTTAGGTATGCTTTTAGTACTGTTGCAATAAATTTTACCTCTCCTACCTGATGTATTTTAATTCTACCTGCTTGAATCTGTATCTGTATACCATAATGTATTTGCCTGCTGTATATACCCTATCTGTTTTGTAATGTCTACGTACCTTGTCTATTGCCTTACAACGGGAACCTTTGTAAATGAGCTTTAGTTCAAAGGTGTTATCAGAGATTCCAATAAATAAATAAATAAATAAATTCATTCTATATATGATGACAAGTATTTTCTGCCTGTCCCACATGAATGCTTGGTATTTGTGTTAATGTTTATGTACAGGCTTATCTCTATGTATATTTTAATGTTTATTTTAATTCTGTATTCAATATTGAATCCCTCTTCCTTAACCAGGATGCATCTGAAACGAGCTATAGTAGCTCAGTATGCCTTTTCTGGTGAAACTTACAAAATAAATAAACATAGATGTAACCTGTCCAGTCCACACAGGTCCTTGTTATCCCATGTCCCTTCCCAGCCACCAGTGCACCCATACTCTTCCTTCTCAAACCAGCCTCTAAGTCATTTGTTAAATTTGGCAATCCTTACCTTCCTTACTGTTCTAACTCTCAGGACTGGAAGCATCTCTAAGATGGCTGCCAACTTCCCTTCCACCCCTGCAGGTCTTCCTACCTCCTTAAACCTCTCTTTCACTCACCCACCTCACATCCTGCAAGGTCATTTGTACCAGGTATACTATAATGTGAGGTTTCCTTCCAATCTGTCCCACGCATTGTACTACTAGAGGTTCACCCTCTGCTGTCATCCCTGGCAAGCATTCTACCCTCTTATGGTTTGGCCCTTTGCTCCCATCTTACCTCTTTCACACCTGAATCCCCAAGATCACCATCCTGACCTCCCTCATCCTGGGCCTCTCTACTTTCTTTCCATACTGTTACCCATTCTTATCTGCCTCCTCCTTTCCCCTGTCTATCTTAAACAGCCTCCAGACCCTGCACGCCTGCTATCCCTTCCTTCCTCCTGAATCTCTCCCACCGGTACACCATCTCTCCTCCCTTCTGTTCCCCATGCCTGCCCCCAGCATTCCCTTGTGCCCCTCATCCTGCCTGTACCTGCCTGTACCCTCATTCTCCCATGCCCACTGTCACCTTCCCTGCACCACCTAGGCAAAGGTTTGGGGCTCTGAGCTACAATCCTGAGACCTGGGTTTGAATCTCAAAGCCCCACTTGCATACTGTGTGACCATGAGCAAATCATTTAACTTCCTTGAGCTCACAGGTCACACCTGAAAACAAGCTTCAGCTTAGTGTGCCTGTTCAGGTTAAACAATGCCCCTTTTCCCTTCCCTTCTTGCCTGCACTCCATCCTCTCAGCCCTTCTCCTTACTTACCCTGAGGACCCCCACTTCCTCCAACTTTTCCCCTCTTGCTGCTCCTTTCCTAAGTCCTGTAGCCCTCTGCTCCTTCCATCATTACCCTATGAATCCCCACAAACACCATCAGTGCACCTATGTCATGCTTCAGCTGCCAAACCTCCACCCTCAGCTGCCTAAAACAGCAACAGACCAGGCTTCCTCACACCTCCCAGAGAGTTCCCAGAAAAACCACCACCCCACACTCCCTGCACTCCCACTGTACCCACTTCACCCTGCCCCCCATGTCCCCTCTCTGCATCTTAACTTTTTAGCCCTTCTCAGTTACTGTATTTAGCTACGCTTCCTTGTTTATGCTTCCTTGTACAGTACCTCATTACAAATATAAGCTGACCAAAGATGAGACCAGCTGCACTCCCTTGCCTGTATTACCCTTGTGGGCTAGTCCCAGGTAAGGACTGGCTGTCTCTCTAGCACTCCCAATCTGTTACACATTACAGGATGACCCTAACTGGGGATCAGCTGAAACCCCCTACTGACACCTAAAGTGTATTTTTGCCCTCCTTTTACACTTACCTACCCTTCACTGACCAGTGTGGCCTACATCCTGAAGTTCTCCTGCAGATGCTCTGCTGACAGCCTCAGAGACACTTAAATGCCACACCTCTGCATTGTGGCCTCTCATGCTTCAGGATCACTCATGCTTGTGTAGCTATGATCTGGGTATTATATAGGAGTTATAGTCACCCTATTGACTGCCTGTAGCCTGGCAATCATGTTGCCTCACCAATCAGGGTTTGTTTGTCTCCATGTCCTCCTACCTCATCCATCCCTCTGCAGCCCTGCTTCCTCCTACCATCCCCCAAAACAGCACTTCCCTGCTCCTTCAGCCTCACTCGATCCTGAACACGGCATTCTTACATTTCTCTCTGGAGCCAGAGCACAAACCAAGCTAATAAGGAATGAGCTTACAGTTACCCTATTGGCTGGCTGTAGCCTAGCAACCATGCTGCCCATTAATCGTGACTCGCTTGCTCCAATTCATTCCACCCTTGTCCCTTCTTCGCAGACCTCCTCACATCCTCCAATCAGTTATAGAAACTCAGGGAGAAAGCATACATTGTAGCAGAACTAGTATAAAATGAAAAACCCTTGCATTTCCCTGCTCCTCTGTGCCTTCGCTCATTCCTTGCACACAGTGTTCTTCCATTCTTTTTGCACCATATGGGTTTCAAGCCAGAGGAAACCCTGTCTAGTTGTTCACTTGGCTAAGTTCCATCATAGCAGCAGTACATTTTTGTTTGCAAAAGACTTTTGACTAAACATGAGTCTTTTAGTAGGGATCCCTATTGGGCCATTCACTGCATATTAGGTTAAGTATTTGCTACATATATCACTTTGGGTTTTTGTGCTTATGTAGGCTACACAAAGAAGAGGGTGTCACCCTTCTCCAGAGCCTTAAGGGGACAACCTGTGCAGTATGTCCAATCCCTTGCTCTGAACAGCAAGAATGTAATGAGGAGATCATGTAAGCCCGGTAACCCTAAGGGGTTTCTAGACAGGTTATCTGTACTTTATTAACATATTCCCAGGTACTGTCTGTGTTAGTCATGCCCTATTGGGGGGTGATTGACATCTGGCAGGTGTAAAGGTGACTTGGGTTTTGGTACACATGAGTGACAAGGCAGACAACAAGGGAAAGGAGAGTGTCTCACCCAGAGCCTACCTTCAGGATCAAGCATGCTTACGGAGACCCTGTTTCATCTACAGCTCTTTATCTCTCCTTCTTACCTGTACGATTATGGCCTTTTGAACCCCACCAGATCTATGACCCTGACACAACATCCCCACAGTGACATCCTCAATAGCATCCGAAACCCATCGACACCTCTGACACTGACTTGTCCCCGCAATGACAGGCAACACCACAATGCTTTTAACTCGCACCCCTACTTTAGATATCTAACTCCATGTCTCACAGACAGTGGAGCTAGATATATACCACTCTCATTACTGCAAGGTCCATTGCAGTGAAATCCCCATTGCTGCCAATATAGGTGTGGTTGGGGTTTTATTGTAGGGGTTTGCTATGCCGGTGTTGCTGTAAAGAGTGCATACCAACCCCACTGACTGTTTTCATCTCACCACGCCCTCTGAAAGAAAACATACAATTTACTGGCAGATGGAGACGTGCAGTCCATCTAGGCTGCCAGAAATATCTACCCCAATCTACTGCTTTTGCAGAGAAGACCATAGATACTGTCCCATGTCCATTTGAATTCGCTGGATCGGCTTAGGTGCCATCACCTCCTATGGCAGACTGTTCCACGGGTCCATGACCATCTCTGTAAAAAAGTACTTTCTAATATTGGTTCTGAACTTTTCGCCTACTAGGCATAAATTATGCCCCTTATGAGCATGATCCTATTTTCATGGAAGAAGTTTTCAGTTTGTACTGCATTTATCCCTTTGACATACTTAAAAGTTTCTATCATGTCTCCTCTATTTCCCTATATTTCTTCTGTGCTCAAGGCAGAATAGATTCAATTGGCTGAGCATATTTTCATAAGGTTCATGGAGCAGACCATGCACCATCTTGGTGGCTCACCTCTGCATGGATTCCAGATGGTCTATGTCCTTTTAGTGAGGCTGCCAGAACTGCACTCAGTACTCCAAGTGTGGCCTCACCAAGGACCTAAGGAGGGTGATTACCTCATGCTTTTTGCTGGTTATACCCTACCTATGCATCCAAGGATGCTGCTTGCTGTTCCAGGCATCCACCACTCTTTCTGTGAAGAAATGTTTCCTTACATCCTTCCTGAATCTGCCCCTTCCAGCTTCATAGCATGTCTCCTCATTCTAGAGCACCATTTTTTTCTGTAAAATACTCCTCTTTGTTCCTTATTAACCTTGTGAGGTATTTAAAGCTCTATCATATCTCCCTCTCTCCTCTCCTCTCTTCCAGGGTGCACATGTTGAGGTCCCTTAGCCTTTCTTCTTCATAGGCAGTTTGATGCAAAACCTGTATTATTTTGTGTTGCCCTCCTCTGGACCACTGCCACTCTGTCTATATCCTTCCGGATATGTGGTTTCCAGAACTGTACACAGTACTCTAGATGGAGTCTCACCAATTACCTAATCAGGGCAACACCACTTCCCCTCTTTCTGCTAATGATAGCCCAATCAAGGCACTTCAGCATCCTACTTGCCTTCCCGACTGGCTTGTCCACTGCCTGGCCACCTACAGGTAATCCATTATGATTACCCTGAAGTCTCTTTCCTACATAGTCATTGCCAGTACCACTATTTTGTACTGTCCCAGATTTCTGTGCACCAAGTGCATTATTTTGCTTTTGGCATTAAAACCTAGCTGCCATACCCTTGACTACTCCTCTTACTTTTTCAGATCATTAAAGATGACCAGTCCCAGCACTGAACCCTGAGGTACCTCTGGTCAGCCTCTCCTTCTTCAGAGCAAGCTCTGTTAATCACTACCCTCTGCCTCTTATTCCTAACCAGTTTCTTGCCCAGTTTACCACCTTATTACCCACCTCTAAACTGCTTAGTTTTCTTCCAGTCTTCTACACTGAATGCTGTTGAAAGCCTTACTGAAGTCCAGGTAGGTCATATCCATCACTCCTCTTGGTCTAATTTCTGGGTCATCCATTGAAAGAAATCTATCAGATTTGTTTGGCATGATCCCCCTGAATCCATCCTGTCTTGGATCTTGTAACTCTTTGGATTCAAGATATTCCACTGTCCTTTCCTTTAGCAGTATTTCCAGTTATTTTCACACAACTGATGTCAGGCTAATAGGTCTGTAGTTCCCAGTTTCTTCCCTGCTACCACTTTTATTAAGTGGGACTATATCTGCCCTCCTCCGGTCTTCCAGGACCACTCCAGTCTCCAGCAATTTGTTGAAAAGGGCTGTCAGAGGCACAGCCAGTACCTCTCTGTGCACCCTGGATGCATCCCATCTGGCCTCATAGCTTTGTTCACTTTCAGCTTATGAGTGACTTCAGAACTCTCTCCTCTGGCAAGGGACTGGTGTCCACTTCCACCCTAAATACTCATGCTGGTTTTATGCAGTCCTCCCTTCCCTTTCCTTTGTGAATACTGAGCAGACGATGTTGCTCAAGATGTCTGCCTTTTCCTGGTCATCTTCTGTGTGGTTCCCTCCCTTTTCCCTTTTCAACCTTATAGTCCCTGCCGTTGCTTATCTTTTTTCGCTTACAATGCTAAAAATGTCTTGCTTCCTTTTGCCTTTCTGCCTGGGCCATTCTTCTTCAGTTTGCACCTTTGCACTCCATACTACTTTCCCTGCTCCACCTTTCCTGATACACCACCCTATCCTCCTTTCTCTGCATCCTCCTGTACCTTCTGAATGCAACCCTTTCAGCCTTTACCTTTTCAGCCACTTCTTTTGAAAACCATAATAGTCTCTTTCTCTTGCTTTTGCTCACTTGCTTGATGCAGAGATTTGCTGCCTTCACTATTGCCCTTTTAGTTTGAACCATGGTTTCACCAGCCTCTGATCCCCCATTGGGTTATTCCTGAGGCATTCATACATCTTTACAAAATCTGCCTTCTGAAGTCCAGGACCTTGCACATGCATGGTTCAATTCTGCAGCCATCCTTATATTGAACCACAGTGTATGGTATTACTGGATCTCAACTGACTAGCCACCTTGACATCTGCAATACTGTCCTTGTTAGTGAGAAGCAAGTCTAATACTTCCCATCTTGAGTGGGTTCACTGATTAGTTGCCTGAGGAATGCCCCTGCAGGGTGTCTAGGAAGCCTCTACTGTGAGCTGATGCTGCAGTTTGAGGTTCCAGTTTACATACGGCAGATTGAAGTTCCCCACCAGCAGCACCCTCATCTCAGTTATTTTGCCTGTTGATTCTAGCAGTGCCTTACCCAACTCCTCCACCTATGATGGAGGTCTGTAGACCATGCCTGTGTGAATAACGGCTCCTTTTCCTGACTCTAGAGTGACCCACAGTACCTCTGGACCCCTGAATTCCCTGCATTTGTATTGCCTTTATGCTTTCCTCACATAAAACACCCCCACACCTTTTCTACCCATCCTGTTCTTCCTGAAAGAGTATAGACTGGTATGACCACGTCCCAGTCATGGCTACAATATCCACTGAATAAGTCTCAGCCATGGGCCATACCAGCTATGGTTTTAATTTAATTCAGATCAATTTAGAATCAACAGCTACTCTGAACCCCAAATCCCAGAACCCCGGTTCATTTGTGTCATAAGGTTCCAGTCCAAAGATGCATTGGTACACACAGTGTTCATGATCTGAGGGCCACATGTTATTTAACAATGATCTGAACCTAGTCTATTACCTCTATTTCCAGTCCTTGAATTCAGTCCCTGATCTACTTATCCTCATTGCCAAGCTTCACCTCTGAGGAGTACAAAGTGTTTATGGCTACCACCGATTATGTCACTTGGTTGGTACTCTACCATGATCACAGAATTGATTCTGGAATTGGGGATGGTATTGGAAGGTAGTAAATATGGGCAGGCTAGAGTGGGCAAGAGGTCTTTATCTGCTATCATATTATATGTTTCTACATTTCTATCGTGTGAGTCTGAACTGCATGCAAAGCATGGCTGCTATACCAGATTAGGGCCTGAACTACGTCTAGTCACCTGCTGAGACTTTTTGTCTCAACCCACTTCAGGGAGGTAAGATGAAAAGGTAATAAATCAAATTATTATTATTAATTGCAGGTGGTGGGGAATTACCTGAATATCATGAAATGAAGAAATGTAACCTCTGAGTATTGAGTAAATGCCCCTACTTGAAAACTTTTCATTTGCATGTGGACATTGCAATTATTGATTTTGTGTTATGGAACCACCACCTCCTGTTACACCTTGGGAGCCATGTTAACTGTGTGCCCATCTTTAGTATCTCCTTGCCATTTAGAAACCTTGGACACGCATCCCTAGGGTAGAAAGGCCCACACATAATCCAACAACTGGGGCCAGTTTACACAAGGAAATGAAAGCCTCAGATCTCCAGATTGTGGTTGGTAAAGGCACAGCTTACTGTAGATGCATTTTTAAAATGGCAAAAGCATCTCCCAATGGCTAATGACATCTGGAATTCAAAGAGCAGGTGTTTATCAAGGGCTCTACGATGCTGAGTCAACAACTAACTTCGTCAACCCGGCATTTGCAGTACCAAGCTCCCTGTCAACTGCAATTTGCAGTCAGCGAGGAGCTCGCTAACTGAGATCTGTTTTTGCTGGAAGGCAGAAGTCCACTGCACCCCGTTATTAAGGATACCAACTCCAAGTTGGAGTAGGTTTGGGAAGAGGTGCAGGATGGGGGAAAGTGTTGCCAGGTTCGGGCAACACCTACAGTGACATGTCGTTGTTGGCAGCAACGATGTCGCTGTAGGGGTTTCACTGCGGAGATTCATACCTTTGTGATGAAGCTCTCTGAGGTTGCTAAACAATCCATCCAACTCACTGAACTGCACCATAGACATGGAGCCTAAGGCTACTTTTTAATGCAGACACCTGTTTCTCAGGCTCCACCAGCAGAAGCTCCTTTTTGTTAAGATGTATGTCTAATGAGTTAAGGCCATCCAGTCCTTAACCACCTCCAAGCAACATTCTAACACTTGCACAGAACAATTGTTGCAACCCTGACTGGGTATAAAAGAGAGGTGAATCTGGGTAGTATCAGCATTGCAAAGATACCTCACATTGTATGTCGAATGCTAATATTTAACCCCATATATCTAAAAATACATCATGAAGAGCAAGGTGAAAAGGACTAAGCTTTGAGGAACCATTAGTCTAAGAATACCAGCACTGATAGACAAGTCCCCATGGTCTCTAGAACCATGTGAGCACAGTTCTGGACACTCCATGTATTTCTCAAGTTCCTGATTCACAGTGTTAATGGTAGATGAAAGACAGAATAGGATCTTTATTGACACCATACCCCAGTTCCTCATATAAAGGAAATCATTACCTAAGCTGATCAGAGCTGCCTCTGTACTATATCACTAGTTCAGCCAGATTGAAACGGCTCAGTGGTATTGGAACTATCAGAAAATCCCTAGCAGTACTGACATCACCACTATATGGCCATCAGGCTAATGACTCATATCCTACTATGATGCTATGATACTATGATTCCACTACACGATCCACAAATGGCAGGTTGGAGATTGGCCAATAGGTTATCAGGATCTAATGAAGGCTTCTTGTGAAGGGCCTTACAACTGCCTTTTTATGGTAGTCAGATATACAGCCTCCTATGATGCATTGACAATACCAGCTATGGCTATGGCCAGGCTAGTTTCACCACACCAGCCTTCATAAGCTGAGTTGATAATGGATCTAACCTGGAAGTGATACAGAACAGCCCAGAGGTCACCTGGACAAACACATAAGCATATCCTTGTTAAACCATTATAGAACTTCTTTGTTTTGAATTGCTGCTAATTGAACAATGGGCATCTACAAATGAAATGTGATTCAATGTCTCTAAATGTGCAACCCTCCATCTGGGAAAAATAATCCACTGCAAACTTACTATTTAAACAATTTGGCTATTAAAATCTCTTCAGTAGAAAAAGATTTAGGCGTCTTAGTTAATAACAACTTGTCTTCCACATTGCACTGTACTAAGATAGCCAATCAAGCAAAAGTCACCCTCAGAAGGATCAATAAAACATTTTAAATAAAACTGAACAGGGTCTACTTCTACTCTATAGATCCCATGTCAGACCATACCTGGATTACTGTTCCCTTTTGGAACCCTTATTTAATTTCTGATATTAATAAAATCGAAAGTATCCAACATAAAGCAACAAAATTAATACCTTATCTTTCCAAACTTGATTACACCACTAGACTAGAACAAACAGGTTTACATTCATTATCCCAAAGGAGACTCAGAGGGATTTGTTATTACTATTCAATATCACAAAACACACAGAACAGATGCAAAACTGTGGACTAAAATATTCTACTAGAAAAATAGTTGCAAGATTACACAATAAACAATTGGAATTATGAAAGCAAAACAAACAAAAGAATGAACTACTTCACTATAAGAGCACCTAAAATATGGAATAGATTACCTCAGGAAATAGTTGACTCGCCTAACATTTTAACTTTCAAAAATAAATTGGACAAATGGTTAGCCAATCAGGGATGTATCAATGATCCACATACGTGGAGGACAAATCACGATGGGCAAACCGCCTTCTTTGTCCCATACTACCAAAGTACCAAAGTATCTGAGTTACTTAGAAACATAGAAACAAAATTTGTTGGCAGATAACTTATTTGCCATCAAATTCTGTTTCTATATTTCTAAGTCTAACTACAGAGTTGCTCTCCAAGCCAGCTGCAACCATTCAAGAAGGCAGTAGCAAAAAGAGAAGCAATCTAGGTAAGACTATCTCCACAAACCAGCTGTCCCAAGCCAAGGAGAGAGAAAGGTAAAAAGCATTGGAAAGATGATAACAAATTTGCAGCACTAACTACTGGCACACAAGCGGAAAAATTCAGAAGGGAAAAGTCAGATTTATGTCAGATTTGAGTCAGACTTCTCTGTGGCCTCCACAACAACAGACATTACTTCAGATGTGGAAGAAGGAGGTGGGAGTACAGGAACACATCTCTAGATGCACTAGGTGCAGAAGGTTCTCTAAACCATCTTGAGAATTAGGATTCCACTTCCCTTAAGATCACTTGGGCTCTTTAGTGTAAATAGTGTTAAGAGTCATAAAAAACACTTACCTCTTTAAGACTTCTACAAGAGGGAGATAGTGAGATTTACTGTATCCAAGACACCAGATTAAAAATGCAGATGGAATTACAACAAGCATCTCTGCTATGGACTAGTGGGACCTCCTTTTGGTCTATTGGGGATGACGTCTGTGATGGGGTGGAGATTTTATTTTGTAACTTGGCCCTCCAGGTTTCTAGACTTGTTGAGATTCAGCTTGGCAGAGCTTTGCTCTTGTACATAAACTACCACAAAGAATGATTTAGACTTATTATGGGCTATGCCCCTCAAACCAAAGCACAGACAGAGGCCCTGTTTAGGTCTATCCACCCCTACTTACACACATCCAGACTGGTGATATGGGCTGGGGATTTTAACTGTGGCCTTTCATGGTTAGATAGAGGCTTAAGAACAGGAAAACCTTGTGCGACACCCAGGCTCTGCAAAACATAATAAAAACAGCTAACCTTATTGACACATACAGAGAAACCAACAAGAGTAGAAAGACAAAGAACCTCTGTGTGCAAGCATTGTGGCAATGGTTACCCAAAGGGCATTGGCCAGGAAACCAAGTTTTAAAGAAATACAAAATAACACATACCCCCATCATGCAAAGAATCATGGGCTGCATATGCAGATCACCACAGAATATTATGCTGGTTCAACTTTAAGCAGAAATGCACAGTGCCAAAAGGCCTCTCACACAGTTTGCAAAGGGTGCTAACAGAAAACACAGACACGTGTTTCATCCTACCAGGACTCATCAGTGTGCCTCCCTGTCTGATACCCCAGTGGAATGAACCAGCTACCCTAAGATGGTCTATCTGGGTTATGTTGTGGTGAACCAAATTAAAACAAAAACAAGTTAAAGAACAAGAACCTCTGTGTGCAAGCACTGAGGCAATGGTTACCAAAGGGCATTGGCGGGAAGCCAAGTTTCAAAGAAATACAAAATAACACATGCCCCATAATACAAAGCATCATGGGCTGCAATGCAAATACCACAGCCCATGATGCTTTGCATTATGGGGGCATGTGTTATTTGTATTTTAACAAGAGTAGGGGGCATACATATTTTAGAGGGTCTTTATCTACAAGGATAGATTTTATATTTATTTCAGCTGCTTTCCAAGTTAAAAAGGTTAAATTACAGGCTTGGGAATTTTCAGACTATAGGACTATTACAGTACAGGTAGGTTGGGACTCTTCCCCAGGTGCAAAAAAGAACCTGTAGAGGTTAAATAATACAATTTTAGAGGACAAGGGTACAAAAAAGCCTGGCAGAAAGAATGGTATGCCAGAATATCAGTTATAAGCATGTATAATGACATCTCAACCTGGTGGGAGGAAACTAAACAATCTTGTGGCATCATTTTTCAAAATAGATCAAGAAATAAGGTTAACAAAAACTAACTTATCTACAGTTAGGAATCAACTTCTAAAACTAATTTTGTGTACAGAAATGAATAAGCTTGATTATAGTTCACAGATTAATGTTATAAAAAACAAATGTTCCAAGTGCAATATGATAGGGCCAAGTCCCTGGAACAGGAATCTAGATTTGGCACTAATATGAACACGCATTTGTCAATGCCTAGTGTTGTCTCGCTGGCATTGGCATTGGTAATGCAGGAGTTAGAGATGCATAATAGGAACGGCAGTGAAGTATTGAACTGACACCAACCTCACCCTGTAGAGAGTGACAGGCATTGGGGTGAGTCTTTGGGTTGTCCTTTAATGCTCATGCCATTTTATCTCACCCTACCCTGTAGACACTGACAAGTGTCCTGGTGTGCTTTGGGGTCTTTGGGCCTTTATTTACCCCATTCCATAAGGAAATACACTGAGATGGGTGCGTATAGGAGAATAGGGTGAACTTTGGGGCTGAACACCCAAGGCACACTTTGATGCCTGTCACTGACTGCAGGGTGGGGTGGGGTGGAATGGCATGAGTATTACAGCCGATGATCCCAAGTCACAACCCTGATGCCTGTCAGTCTCTACAGGGTGGGATGTTACAGTTGGAAACCCTAACACCGTAGTGTTTGTTGGTATTATCATAAATTTTCAACATTGGCTTTTGTGACCCCACCTCATGAAGAGCAGCACTATCAGTTTGTTAGCCAAAGGTGATTGCACAGCAACAGCACCATTTGGCTCCACAGGTATGAAAACACATTTTGGGCAGGATGCACAAAATGACAACTGCATTGTTCATGAGGAGGTGTAAAATGGCAATGTTGAAAATCTGGAGGAAAATATGAAAAATTGGTGAAGTCATGAGCATGCATAGAAGCTGCGCATGCACATCCATAACCCAATTATTTTGGGATTTTTAACCACATTTCAACATAGGCATTTTGGGACCTCCCCAATGAACAGTGGCACTGTGATTTTGTTAATCTGTCCCAAGTTGATTTCCCACAGCGAGCATGCCACCTGCGTCACAGGTGCAAAACACATTTCGAGCAGGATGTCAAAATGACAGCTGTACTGTTCATAAGGAGGTGTGAAAAATGGTAATGTTGAAAATCTGGAGTGAAATATAAAAAGTGTTGAAGTTATGAGTGTGCATGGAAACTGCGTAACGCGTGCTCATAGCACAGTAATTTTTGAATTTTTCATCAAATTTGAACATGGGCTTTTGGAACTCTCACTTCATGAACAGTGGCACTGTTGTTTCTGAATTGGTCCCAAAAGGTAATTCCATGCAGTGACTGTGAAATCACCTTTCAGGACTGAGTCATGAGACAACAGTGCACGTGTTCATGAGGTAGGATCCCAAAACCCCATGTTGAAAATCTGGTACCAAAATTCCCCAAACTGGCTGAGATAGCCACCTAAGTTGCAACCCCATTGCCTGCCATTATAAAGTGTACCACATTTTGTTCAGTTCCCCATCAGTTTTTGAAGAGTTCAGACGTGTTCCCACTCCACAGAAGATCACAGAGCTGGCCCTCTGGAGGTAAGTATGGTGGTAAGGGGTGCAGAGGTGGGGTGCAGAGGATGGGTGCGGGTTGGGGAGGGGTGCAGTAGGATGTTCAGAGACTATTTTTTTTCACAGGTGAAAAAGAAACCAGACTTCAAGTTGTTTTCGGGCCCACTGGGTGGACTCAAGTGTGCCACAAGTTTGGGGGACATGATGCCAATGGGGACTGGGCCCCCATCAGCAAACAAATTGAATGGGGAGACATGCCAACATGGGGATTAGGCAGCATGTGATGTCAGCTTTGTGGGGATTGTGTGGTGGGTGGCAGGAGCTGCCATATTTATTAGAATGTTTCATCAGGAAAGGTATGTAACAGAGCCTTGACATCTTACACGCCAATGAGGAAACTGCACCTCATTGGAGCGGCAGATTTCTTTCAACTCTCTGGCTGTCTCTGAAACTGCTGTCATTGCCAGCATTCTCACTAATTGGTGGCTGAGGGACGCACCTACAAAGTGTTCCTGCATTCACCAAAGCATGACACACCTCTGAATGTGCTATTGTTCAAGATGTTGCTTGTGCGGTGCACAAGACAACATAAAAAGGTAACAATAGATAAAGAATACAGCAGGTTTAAACAGTATAAACATAGGTTATAACTTTACTCAAGGACATTAGTCCTGTGCTGACAAACTACTCAACATGTCGATACACCCGGGAAAGACTGTCCAACTCCCTCCTTGCTTCCCCATCCTCTCTCTCCTGGTCTCTGGGACCAGAGATTGGGTATTCATTACCTGGCTATGAACTGTGACCCTGCACCCCCCAGATTGTTCAAGGGTCCCCATTGCCCAAGCAGGTGCACTACAACCTGCCAACAGCCACAGTACAAGCTACTGGGGTATCTCAATTATGAATCACAAACTGTCCAGTACACTTCACTCAATACCATGGTGGGTAGCCAGGGCATAGTGCAGGTGACCTGTCCCCACTTGTTGTGAAACTATTGTGTGAAATGTCATATGCCACTGCATGCCCCAACCTACCAAATATATCCTCTCCCTAGTTCACCTGTCACTGTGAGAGTACTAACCCACTGGCCTGGCTGTATCATGGCATCTCTCTCTCCCCCTTCCATGGATACCCTTCATGTCCAGAGACCCTCTTTGAGGTGTGCTCTCCTGACAGGTTCCACCACCCTGCCATCCAAGACCCAGCTTACAAGAGTCTGTACCTTGGAAGCTCAAGGTACAGACAGTTTTGACTGAAAGCACTCAGTTGGTGCTCTCAGCCCTGGGTGTAGTGAAACCCAGCCCCATAAGATGAGCTAGAAAGGTTAACCAGCAAGTAGTTCTTGTGTCTGTGCTCATGGTTATTCAAAATCTCTGTGCAGTTACAGTTTCTTGAAAATGTAGGAAGTGTGGGAACCGGGTTGGGGTGAGCTGTCACTGCTCTTTAGCTATTTAAAATGAGTTCCCTAAGTTCACTTAAGAATCCTACCTGTCAAGTAGGACCTATTCAGTTTAATAACTCACTAGTTTATGACCCTCTCAAAATGGAAAATATATTTAATGTTAATTTCTGTAAAATGTTCTGTGATGTCCAGGCAGTTAATATTGATGTTGCTTCTGTGGTAGGTAATATCACCATTTCTGTAGCTGATGTACATGCCAAATTAATTTCTTTTAAAGGGACGTTCAGTATATCGCCTGATGGTATACCAGGTCACCTCTTGTACTTATTGGCAGATAGTTTGGCACTTCCCTTAAATTACTCTTTGAAATTTGTATTAATCACAATGTTGTGCCTCTTTTATGGAAAACAGATTATGCAATCCCTATTCATAAACAGGGACCTAAAATTGCTGGGATCAGTTTGACTGCTCCGTTGTGTAAAGTCTTGGAAAGCAAAATTAAGGACATTATTTCCTCTACATTAATTTCACTAGACAACACAGTTTTAAAAGGGACATAGTTGCTTAACAAATTTCCTCTGTTTTTATGAGGATGGCAGTTTACAGCTTAATAATTGATTTTCGTACAATGCAATTTATATTGATTTCAGTAAGGCGTTTGACCTCCTACCCCATTGGGCATTATTGCAAAAACTTGCCTCCACTAATAGGGCTCCAGTTATTGTTCAATGGATATCTAGTTGGTTGACAGGCAGAACCCAACAAGTCTTGATCCATGGACAATTATCAAGATTGGGATATGTCACCAGTGGCGTACCTCAAGGCTCGGTTTTAGGGCCTATCCTCTTTCAATTGTTTATATCTGACATTACAGTTAGTTGTATTTCTAATACCATCAAATATGCAGATGATATTAAAATTGGAGTGTTATGTTCTATGCCTGAGCAGATTGCTACTATTCAAACTGACCTGGATTCCATCTCCAATTGGATTAATTGTTGGGGTATGAAACTGAATACAATAAATGTAAGGTCATTCATTTTGGGTTTGCTAATACATTCCATCCATATATTTTGGATAACAAGGTGGTGAATAACACTTGTACAAGAAAAGACCTGGGGTGTTAGTTACAGAAGATTTCCTGTCCGATTCTTAGATAAATGTCATAATATTAAAAGCAAATAGGGTCATATGGCACATTCTTAGAAATATTAAATCCAGGGATAAAAATGTTTTGTTGCCACTGTATAGAGCATATGTTCGTCCCATCTGGACTTTTCCTCCCTTTATGGTGCCCTTTAAGAAATATGACATTTTATTTCTTGAGAAAGTCCAAAGACATTACACTAAATGTATAAAAGGGTTACAACATGTCCCATATGACTCTAGATTAGTTACATTAAATTTGATGCCTCTCACAACGAGAAGGCTGAGAGGGATGTCCTTCTTATGTTTGACATTATGAAAGATCCCATGTTTACTAACTAATCTTGGATTAATGTTTAAAGATAATATATTTAATCTCAGAGGTCACCCACTTCAATTAAAACTCAAGAAATTTAATTATTGCCAAGGAAATACTTTTATACATTACAATTATAAAACCTTGGAATGCTTTACCATGGAAATTATCTCTAGTAGTACTAAGCAACAGTTTAAATTCCGCTTGGATAAGCTAATACATTCTGATTTTACTCTTAGCTACTATTAATTTGAGGAAGCATCTATGGGCCTTACGGCTCTCTAGCTCCCTTTCCAACCTTAGTATGAACCTTAGTATAAGTTATATCTCTACTCTCTCAACGTCAGTGGACTCACGAACCCAGTTAAATAGTCCAAAATAATATCCCAGATTACAAAACTAGGCCAGACCTCATATACATGCAGAAGTAAACCTCTCCACACAGAGCATCAAAGGTTGCATAAATTTTTGGTTTTACCTATGTATTCTCTTCCTGCTAGAGGCTGACAGGCCAAGAGGTGTGGCAGTCATCATCATTCCCAGATCTACTGCTTTTCAAGCCCAACAGGTCTGGTCAGACCCGAGGCTGGTTAGTTATAGTGCAAAGACTGTTACATAATACTGAAGTCACACTAGCTAACGTTTACCTCCCACCTGGTCCCAACCCTCAGAAAAGTGCAACACCAAATTCTCACCCAAACCAAAGGCTTTCTCACCAGACCTGAACTGGACACCACCAATCCTGCCCTCCCCGGAGCCAACCAGCATCTCATACACTTTTCAAACAATCTACATGGGAGATCGCTGGACTAATACCTGATACTTCTGATACCCACTTTCCCTGGACTACACTCATTTCTCAGGCGACCATAACACATGGGTAGATCACTGTTACATGTAAGTTGAACATCTAAGTAGCTTGCAGATTGTAAAATAGGGACATAGCCCACTCAGAATACACCCATTATGAGATACTGGAATCTGGGGCTCGAACATCAGGAGACCTGTTGCTGCCTCAACCCTTACTACTTAAAGACAGTGGCATTCCAGGAATTCCCTACAGGATAAATCATGGGGATCCAATCTGACAGTGCCACTCTATTCAATGGGACACTTTAAAGACAGTTCTTTGTGGGCATATAATACAGTACATTGCAGCCCAGAACAAAAACACCAGGAACACCAGTGAGTGCTGGAAGAAACACATTCCTGCAAAGGTGCATTATGAGGAGCATGATGCTGTTGCTTTTCAACTAAAGCAAGGCATATCTCATCATTTGCCTCCAACCAAACTAAACTGGCATTTACTTTTTTAAGGCAACACTATTACAAGGTGGGCAGCAGAGCTTCCTGGTTGCTTGTATAGTTGGCAAACAGCAAAAAGCTACCACCATTCCAGCCCTTCTCCAGCCATCCTTGTGGGCTAGGCAGATGAAGCTACATGATATTGCACAGGCATTATACACTTATTACCTATTGCTCCATACCCTAGAGCCTGAGGCTACACCCAGTGAGATTTCTACATTCCTCACTTCTCTCAGCTCCTGCAAGAAGGACAGCTTATGTCCCTATTTCCTTTGAGGAGTCCAAGGTGGCACCCCTGCACTGCTATCCTACCAGCCGATATCATTTTTTAATTCTGATTACTAATTCTTCATTTTTAGCCTTGGGCATTGGCTAGATAAAATGCTTCCTCTACTTACTGCACTAGAACCGACAGGATCTGTCCAGTCCTGGATAACAGCAGATAACATTAGGCGAACCCTACACACAGTATATAAAATGTAACACTCAGAAGCAGCATCTGCCTATTGAGCCTTGATATGGAGAAGACCTTTGACTGGGTCTTGGTTGTTCCTGTACTCTGTGCTGGTGCAGTTGGCATTCCTGGTTCCTTCATCTACTTGCTGCAGCACATCTACAACTAACCTGGTGCATACGTTAAGGTCAGTGGACATGACTCAGAGGACTTTCCCTCTGACAGGTCACTCATCAGGGATGCCCATTGTCACCTCTCTTGTTTTCCATATATATTGAGCCTCAGGCCCAGGTCATTAGAAAGACAACTACCTTTTGAGGATATCACTGGGAGGTGAGGAGCACTGCATAGCTTTATATATGGACAATGTTTTGTTTTACCTGAGCTTCCCAGAAACTGCACTCCCGGCAGTATATGAGATTTTCAGGTTTTTGGTCGTGTCTGGCTACAAGCTAAACACCATGAAACTGAACATCTTGTGTTCAGTTACTCTCCCTCCCAACAAATTAGGGAAGTTTTCCCTTTCATTGGAATCTGACAAACTGAAACATAGGAATATTCATCACCAGGAACTAACAGAGTGCCTATGCAAATAACTATGTGCCCTTAACAGCATGATTGATTCAGGACCTCTCAAGGTGGATGCACTGCCTCTCAGCCTGTCCCAGCCCATTGAAGCAATCTAAATAATAACTTTCCCCAGGACCCTACACTTGTTCCAGAATGTCCCAATTTCTCTATTGCTATGCATTTTAGACAATAGAGCTGGAAAATGTCCCTGCTTCATCTGGGCAGGACAGAAACCTCACATTAAAAGCATACCTTATTCCTCCCAGGGTTTCTGGTGGTCTGGCCTTGCTACACCTAAAGCTATATTTTGGGCAGCACACCTTCATTACATACTATATTGACATCTTGGCAGCACTCCACAATCTGGCTAAAATTGACAGAGAACTGCTCCCTAAGTATTTATCAAAGCATTATGCCCTACAGAGAAAACTCTGACACCATGGCCTCTCTTGATCCCTGGCACATGAGCCAGATCAGGACGTGACAATCCATTAAGGCGACTCTATTACTCCTTCCTTCCCTTTTCTTCCCAATTGTTCGCCTAGAGCACTTTCACCCAGTCTGGATCAGTCCTGCATTCTGCAGTCAACGGCACTACTCCTTGCAATATATGTACCAACTAAATGCTGGATCCACCCTCCAGTCCTTTACCAAGTAACAGACAACATATAGCCTCTGCCCTGCAGATTTCTACCAATGCTTATACCTCAGACACTATATTCTCTCATTACCATTCGAACCCGTACCCGATACCTACCCGGCTATAGTTCAGTTGTTCATTTCTTTCTACAAAACAGTGGTAACCACCCACCTGCTCCTTCCTCTACCTAGTCTTGTCTAACTCCTCTGGGAACCATTCTTTGGATATTGCCATGAAGTGGGAGGAGGAACTGACCATCCCACTACCAGCTATAACTTGAGAAAATCATGTCAACTTTCTTCAAGAGTAACAGTTCACTTCCTGAAGGAAGTACTCATGGTAGCATTTAATATGGTTCTTTCAGATCCCTGCTATTACAATACATTACCTAGCGTCAAGAGACTCCACATGTTGGTGAAACTGCGGTGAACCTCAGGCTTATCATACCCATATCATTTGGACCCCCAGCCTCTTTTCTTCAAAGACTTGGAAAGTGAGCTAGAAGAAGTCTTCCACAGAGCAGTCCCTATTATTGCAGATTTCTTTCTAGTACTCAGCTCCAGGGGTCTCTGAGACCCCATCTCCTGGTACCTCATTGGCATTTTGTTCACAGCAGCAAAAGAAACCATGACCAGATTTTGACTCACCTCAAGGGTTCCAGATGTTGCCACTTGGTGAGCTATGGTCAACCAGAAATATCACATGGAGAAATTCACGCAATCTCTGAATGATAAGGTGGAGCTGTGCTCCTCCAGCTGGACCATTTGGCTCCTGTATGTGATGAGCAAGGACAGTGATTTCTTCCCATAGCAACAGACACCTGAATACACCCTCTGGATCCCCAACTCAAACATGATCCCACCCTCCTCCAACAGGGTACACTCTATAGCCTCATATACAGTGTACTATTATGCTAGCACCTCCCACCTTGTGGGTCCCCTCAACTCCCTTCTCTGGTTAAGGGTTTCATCAAATGAGTGCCCTCCTGTACATGAAATGTCAGGTGACTGTATAGTCTAATTAAAGAATCAGTGTTCCTCACCTCATGCTGTAACTTTGAAGGAGATGACTGGCCATGTTATAGCACTGCATTATAGCTGATGTGAACTGTACCTCTGTAATGAAGACAGAACTCCACAAATGTATAGTATATACAGTATATACTGTATAGTATGTGCTTAATCTGGTTCAATTTCAATTGGTTACCATCTGTTTCCTACCCCTGGGTCTCCTGAAAAGGGCACTTCTAGTCTCAGTGGGCCCACCCGTCAACAAAATTCAATCAATAAATAAATGTATGTTTTTATTGATGAACACCCTATGCATGGACCAGTTCAATAAGACTATGTTTACAAAAGAAACAGAAATCATATGTAGCAAAGAAAGGATACATAATAAAGGATACATCTAAAGATGAGGTTTGAAGAGAGAGGGCAAGTGAGGCCTAGTGAGATAATGAGAGGTAGGGAGAAAGGGAGAGGAAGGCTGTTCCATGAAGTGGGTGCTACAAGGTGACCACTCTGCCACTGCTAGTGGACCAGTTTTGGGACAGGAAAGAGATAAGGTCCAATGCTGAAACTACAGAAGCAAGTAAAGCATTGGGATGGTATTCCATGGGCCGTGTTTCATTCCCAAATCATTGTATTATTTCTTCTCACTAAAACTTGTGTTTCAAAGTGGTTGCTACTGTACAGCTTCCATCTCTAACATTCCTACAGTGTATGTAGGGTTTATTAGTATGAGAAAGAAAAAGTGTGGAGCTGCAACATTGGCCTCATAGGGCACTGGAACAGTATTCCAGAACATGGGCTCATTTCCCAGCTAGAGCTTCAATTCTGTTTAACTATAATTTGAATATGCATATTCTGCTCTATTACTTGTTAAGGAGGCGGTGTGACCTAGCAGTTACAGCACAGATGTGAAAAACAGGGAAGCAGGAGATCAGTTTAAATTCTTACCATAACCACAGACTTGCTGTGTGACATTGAGCAAGTCACTTACCCTCCCTTGCTTACATCCTACCAGCTACAAATTAAGCAGATGCAGAACACCACTGAAAATGAAATATTGTGCAGCGTCTCCACTAGGCTATCCTAGGTAAATAAATTGTAAAACATACAAGTAAATCTTGGGACACCATGCCAAGAAAGTTGCTGGAGGGCATATCATTTAAAATGAATCAAGGGAGGGCACTAAATTACTCTTTCCAGACCTTCCACAGCCTAAAAACAATACCGGATGGGGATTTGGGGGTTGGGGGCAGATGCCCCGGACTCTATGGGCATAACAGCATTGTCTGCTTGTCTTCTTACTGCATTTCCAATACCACTAAGACTACACCATGTTATTGACCATGAAGATTACAAATCAAGGTGAAAATCCTACTAGCTGTACAAACAAACATTATGTGCCAAATTGTACATTGAATGTTTTTCAGTCACGTGATTTTCTCATATTACACTTCTCCTGACCTTTTTGGCAGGAGCAAATCTTGTCCCTGATCTTCACAGGTGGTTCTTCACAGAGAGGATAATGGAGGCATGGAATAAACTGCCAGAGGAGCTGATGGAGGCTGGAACGTTGGATGGATGTAAGAGGGCATGAGACAGACACATGGGATTGGGAAAGGAGGGAGGGAGGGTCCATAGGAGTAGGGATGAGTAGGGAGGGTGCAGGCAGACTCGATGGGCTGATGAGGTCCTTTCCTGTCATCAGAGTTCTATGATTTTATGATCTCATTTGCAGTGCACAGTATATGCTCCCATTGGGCAAGAGGATCCAGAAGTACAAGTTGAGTATATTACTGTGCTGATGACACTCAACCATGCCTTTCATTCAGCTCTGATCCACACTGCATGGTAAAAAGCTGATGCAGTGAGTGACTGAAATTCACATCTGTATGGCCTAAATCTCACTGTATATTAATCAGACAAGATGAAAGTGCTATTGACTAGTGTAGGTGCCAGACAGAGGGTGATAGCTGGACATTTGAGCACCCTGTCTGTTATGGATCAACACTTAGAACAGTGAAGGTGTAAAACCTTGTAGTCATCCTAGATTATATATTTTTACTCAACTCCCAGGTGTCTGAGGCCATAGAAGTGGCTTTCACAATCTGCAGAACATTTCAATGCTGAAGCCCTTCTTTAACAATGATGGCCTGACCACTTTGATCCATGCATCCACCACATTGACTGTTGTGGTGCCTCTTACAGTATGTGGTCTTACCAAAATGTCAGGCCCACTACCTGCAGGTGCTGCAATGCAGAGCGCCGCAGCTAGGATTTTGGCATCCAGGTGCCAGTAGGAGTTGAAGAGGCCAGAAAGGAAAAAGTTATAAGGCTGACTGATGCTGCAGAGTGGTTCTTATCAATAGTTTGTTCTCTGGAAATAGTCTGGGTTCATTAGGATACTGATAGGCTTTCAAGAGCCAAATAAAGTACTGCATTAAGTGTGATTTCTAAACAGAGGAACTGCCTAGTGAGTTACAAGTTAAAAACTAGATTTTAACATGTGAGTTTGCTTCAGTCTGCCGTGAGTTGGTGTTGGCACCTGCATGTTATGTCATTACTGGATTAATTCTACATGACGGTATATATTACTATAAATAGATATGATATGCACTGGATTGGCGTCTGTATTTCATAAATTGATAGCCACTGTTCTTAAATGTGCCTGAAGGAGTACAGGGGATGATGTAAACATATGCAGCAGGGACATGATGAAAATTTATGTGGTGTTCTATTTTTTCTTCCAAGAACAAGGCTTGAAAATAAATGATACATGTGAGTTTAACATTTCTGTAATGAAGTCCACAGGTCACTTGATGGAATAAGATGGGTTGCCATAAGAGGCAGCCCCATTGTTCAGGCCATCTGACCCTGAAAAGAGACTGGAGGAACAATGGGGGAAGGGAAGGGTGGGGTCTTGGGTAAGAAAGGGGAGGGCAAAGGGTGGGGTAGTGAGGTCAGAGGAGGGGACGTCCCATGAGGTCATGATAGTGTCAGAGGGTGGGTGGGGTTAAGGACCAATAGGAAGGAGAGAAAGGCTAGGGAGGGCAGAGCATAAGGGGTTTAAGAAGGAACTCAGAGGGCTTTGCCACTTTCTAGGTTTCTTTGGGTAAGTAATTTCAAGAACCTAGCATATCAGTTGGGAGTTCCTGGGAATAAGGTAAGAAAGAGAATCTATCATCTTAATCAAATCTTAAGAGGTCTATAGTAATTGCTGAAGCAATATATTTACATTATATGAATATATTTAGCAAGAATAAGGCAAGTAAGGAGAATTTAACATTTTAATTAAAAGCTTAAGAGGTCTACAGCAATTGCTGAAGCAGATCAGGCAGGAGAACGTGGCCATGGGGAGACAAGGAATGCAGGAAGGCAGATCGAGGGACATGGACCAGACAGGTGAAACACAGCGGTAGTAATTAAAAATATATATATATATATAATATATATAGGAGTGGAGAAAGTGAGAGTCATGCTCATAGGTAGAAGGGCAGAACAGGATGGAGGCAGCAGCCCTAAGGGCACAAAACAGCTTAAGGGATGATTGTGAGAAGGAGGATAGATTGGGCATTCCAAATGGTTTGGAACAGGACGGGCGGTAGTGAGCTGAGAGAGAGCGATGGTTAGCTCTCACAAGGGTGTAGCAGAGTTTTTATGGCACTGAAAGAATGGAAGGAGTTGCCTAGATGAACCATGCAGCTTGGGAGATGAGGAGAAGGAGAATGGAGCCACGAGGCTTAGTAAAAAGCTGGACGGTGCATAGGGAGGTGCACAAAGGGGGGAGCCCAGCCTCATGGGGTAGAAATAGTTCTCTACAGCGTGGTGGGAGGTTTGTACAGGAGGAGGATTGGGTAGCGAGCATGAGGGCAATTAAATTTTAAAACAGGACGAGTGAGTAAAGGCGGGCGCCGAGATAAGAGCCTGGTAGAGAGTCTAGCCACCACGTGGGAGCACTAAAGAAGGGAGCACAAAGGACCGGCAAGCACAAGAATGTGACCACTGGAAGTGAGGAAAGGACAGAGGCACAGTGGATGCAACACAGGAGATTCAAGAGGAGAGTTTAAGGGTGGTTGTTTAAAAAAAAATATATATATATATATATATATATATGTTTAAAATGCACAATAGCGATAAGGGAAGGGTGACAATGGAAGTCTGACAGCTCAGCCTGATGGAGCATCAGAAGCTTTATATGTTGTACACAGGCGTACACAAGCATATAGGCCTTGAAGGGTCCCTGGAGGGCACAGATAAGAAAGGGGTTGCCAAGGCTCCATACAAAAAAAAAAAAAACCCAGAAAACGAACAATTACTCTTTACAATGCTAAGAAGATTGGGTCAATTGGAACACCACCCTCCGAACACATGACTAGCTGCCTGGGTGGGGTCCGACCCCCACCATCTTGGATGGGGTGGGGAAAAAAAACAACTAAACGTAGACATACATCTATATATATGCATTAATAGCGAGGACCCTTGTCAACATGGAATAAGGGCATAGGTATTGACAAGTCGATTGAATAGGCAGGAAAATCCAGCAAACAACTACCAATGTATTTTGTTGTGAGCAGGAAAAAGAACAGAATGAACATGCATGGATCCAGTTCGATGAAAGGGACAATGAAAATGATTATGGAACTCGTGGACAGGGCCCACAAAGTCCTGGATACAGTGGAAGACACAGTAAAGGGGAAGTGCCAGCAAAAGGAGAGGGTCAGAAAGAAGGGGCAGAGTGGGGCAGGAGGAAAGGGAAGGGCGGGGACCCGGTGCCAAAACACCCTAGAACAAGTTCTCAGGGTGGTAACCGACAACCATGCAATCCCAGACCCAGTACCTGCTTCCATTCAGAGGGCCTATTTCTGAACAGAGCCCAACCCAAGGCAGGAGATTAGGCCTCACCGGGACTGGGACCCAGCATTGTTGCACCGAACCTATCCGGCTGGAGATACCACAGCCAGGCAAGGGACAGCTGAACCATGACTGGTAGTAACGGCAGGCCCCAACCAGTAGACTATGAGAGGGAGTGGAACCAGGAGACAAATCAGCAAATGGACCACCAAAGGAACTCCATGGAGAATCCGGTACAGTGTTGACATTAGAGAGTAGTATGAAGGAATATGTGGAGCAATTATTATTGGGTATGGGGAGGATGGTATTAAGAAGTTAGAAAAGGTACTGGGGATTTGGAAGAAAGGGGAAGGATGGAAAGCAGATAGATGGGGAAAAGGAAGGGATAGAGCAGAAAAAGGGGGTGGGGAGTACGGATGGGGATCATGTTCCATTAACAATGAAAGAAAATCTGGAAAGGAGAATTTGTTGATACTTTTGCCTTGGTAGACAAGAAAACTGCTGAACTATATGAAGAAAAGAGTTTCAGTAAAAGAATTAGTGGCAGCAGTAGTACTGGTCAAGAAGGGAGAAGAGCAGAAAGGGCCCACATATAAAGGGAAATCCTGGGAGGCATGGACCCTGGGTTTCACATACTACAGCTATAGCACAAGAAAAAAGCCAGAATTGGGCATTCCCTTGTTAACTACTGCTGATTATAAGAAATGTGTATAAGATGATGGGAGGCACTAATTGGTTACAGTCGATGAGAAGTTCAGGACCGGATGGCTAATTATGGGGAGGATTGTCGATGGGATTCTAGACACAATGACCTGTGGTGGAAAACCATGACAGTGGCAGGTGGGGCTGAAGCGAGTGGCAGAAGTGAGGTGTGTGATATCAAAAATGTTGTTGGGGTATAAGAGGCATACTGCTCCTTTCCACTGCAGGTTCAGACATGCCTGTTCCAAATGTGATGGGACTCACCCAGCCTCTCGATGTAGATCTTATGGAGAAGCCAACTCCGGGAGGAAAAGGACACTATTCCTTTCGGGAGGCCACAGAGGAATGCAGGGAGACAATACAGGACGAGGAAGGGATATACTGGCGGGAGAGGTTACCACCAAGGGGAAAGTAGAAAGGTCAGTTCCCGCTAGCAAAACCCCAATCAGAGGCGAAATAGTAGAACGATGGATGAAGGGTACCCGAATGGAAAGGTTGGATTGGAATTAATAGAAGGTTTTCAGAAAGGCTTTAGTTTACATTACCAAGGAGGGAGATTTGGAACATGGGCAAAAATTTAAACTCTATTAAGGGAGGGAAGAACTACTAAAAAGAAGACTGGTAGCGAAAAGAGGCGGTGGGATAGAGACCCTTTCAAGAGCCCTTTCCAACACCTGCCAGTATCTCCGTTGGGCCTAGTCCTAAAAGCAGGTAGGGGAATATCGGGTGATACACCACCTATCTTACCCTGAAAAGAATCAGTCAATGATTACATTTTAGAGGAGGATAGTAGGGTGTCCTATGGGACATTAGAGGATGCAGTGGATATCATCAGGACAAGGCGCACCCCATGGCTGGCAAAGACAGACATCAAGTCTGCATTCTGGCTATTGCCGGTCTGCAGGGAAGATTGGGAGTTGTTGGGTTTCCAGATCGAAGGGAGTATTATTTTGACAAAGCCATGCTGATGGGGTTTCAGTGGCATGATCCACCTTTGAAAAATTCAGCACATGGCTGCAGTGGGTATTCAAGGTCAGGTACAGGCATGACATTTTAGTCCATTACCTGGACGGTTTTCTGTTTATAGGAGAGGGCAAAATAGGGGTACAGGTGATGCTGGAGGACTTTCAAGAGCTATGTGGGGAGCCTGAGTGCCATTAGCAGCAGAAAAACAGAAGGCCCAGCAGGTGCTTGGAATTCCTGGGTATAGAGGTGGACGCAGAACAGGGGCTATTCTGCCTGCCAAGCCAAAAGGTAATTAAGCTAAGGAGAATGTTGTTAGAGATAGGAAAAGAAGCGGGTGCCCCTAATTACCAGCCAGCAATTAATGGGTCACTTGACTTTTGTGTGTAGGGCAATAGGGCCAGGATACGCATTTACATGACATCTGGCTAGGGCCATGGTGGGGGATCAAAGCCGTATCATTGGGTCAGTCTAGGGAGAGAGATCAAGGAAGATCTAAAAGTGTGGGAACAATTCATAAAACACACAATGGGATAGCCATTTGGCAAGAGGAATGACTATACAACACAGATCTGAAACTTTACACAGACACCTCTGGGGATATGGGGTGGGAGCCTACTTCCAGGGAAAATAGGTAGTTAAACCATGGCCACAAAAATGGATTGAGGGAGGTTTAACAAAAGATATCACTTTTTAGAGATAGTCACGATCTGGGCGGTGATGAAAATGTGGGGAGCATGGCTACAGAACCAGCGGGTCACATTCTGGTGTGACAACAGGGCATTCATTGATGTGCTAAACAACAGGGGTCAAGGTCCGTTTGGTGCTCTGCATCTTACATCAGCTAGTCCTACAGGTGCTGAAGCTCAACGTGAGTTTCAGGGCTAGGCACATTGCAGGGAAAAGAATTCTATTGCTGACAGCCTCTCCCGATTGCAGATGGAAGGTTTTGGGCACTAGCTCCCAACGCAGATCTGATGGGACAGAAGATCCCAGAGGACTATGGGATATTGGTTGGAAGGAGCAGCATATCTCTTTCGAAGCTCATGGGCGGACAACACTCTAAAAGCTATGAAAGCTCATGGAGACTTTTCAAAGTTTTCAGAGACCACCACACCATGGAGATAAGTGGGGCAATCACAGAAGAATAGGTAGGGAGATTTGTAGTGGCAAGCTTGGGAGGAAGGAGCAGCCTGCGCCACTGTGGGAGTGCATCTAGTGGAAATAGGATGGGTCTGCAGGATGAAAGGTTGGGAGAACCCTGCAAATATTCTAGTAAGAAGAATGATGATGGGGTGGCAGAGGATAAAAGGGAGAGAGGGATAGGAGAGCCAATCTCAGAACACTTGCTAGAAAGGATATTGGTAAAATTGCCGGAATTTGCTACACCCAGTACAAAGTAATGCTATTCAAATCGTTGTTTACGGTGTTACACAAAGGAGCATTCCGAGTGTCAGAAATGGTGGGACCTGCTACACCTCTCCAGGAAAGGGTTTACAATCTGAAGATATACAATGGAAAAGGAAAGGGCTCACCCTCAAGATTTCAAGCTTAAGACAGACCAGACAGGAAGGGGCTGCAGAGTAAGTCGAGCCCAATGAGAACCCAGACCTGTGCCCCTGCCAGCTTATGCGAGATTACCAAAGAATTAGGGCCAAAACAGTGGGGTCTGTTTTTATACACGAGAATGGGAAGGAGGTAAAAGGGAGTCAAGTGTCAGGGGTGTTGAAGCAGAGTGTAAAGGAACTGGGAGAGAACCAAGACAGGTTCTCATCTCATTCCTTTCGGATCGGGGCAGCATCAGAGGCAGCGGCACAGGGTAAGGGTAGAGGGACATAAAAGCCATAGGGCAATGGTCATCAGACTGCAACAAAAATACATTACAAATGCAGTACATTAACCTTATTGCATTTTTCTTTCTCCCTACAGGAAAGAATTGAAGGTATAAGGTACAGGGAATTGGGGGGGGAATAAAAAAAGGGACGACATTGACGTTTTCTGTCCTCACTGTTTCTTATGTGTGTTATAGATACTGAAAAAAGGAAGGACATATGGATGGTGGGACACTCACACATTTATTGGGTGGAAAGGGAGGCAGTGCAGAAGCAAGGTGGAAAGCAGCTGGGTTTTGACCACAGAGGAATAAGGATCCTGTGGAAAGGAATACGAGGAATGCAATGGGGCAGCTCCTTCCTTATTGCTAGAGATGAGGAAGAACAACAAGGACCCAGACCTCCTTATAATACACCTGGGTGGGAATGACTAGGACATGGCCCGTGGTTAGATATTTTAACAATATACAGAGGGATGTCAAGGTCATGAGGAAATGGTGGCCAGGAATAACAATTATGTGGTCAAAATGATACCACATAGGGTGTGGAGACAAGCCAGACAACACAAGGCCATAGAAAAGGTGAGGAGGCTGATGAACAGTAGGGTGGGGAGGTTTATGATAGAAAATGGAGGAGCTGCCATAAGGCATGAGGAAATAGAGGAGAGGATACCCGAGGCTATATCGGGCAGATGGGGTGCACTTGTCCCAGATGAAATCACATATTTATCACTGAGCTAGGTAGGGGTACAGATCAGTGGTTGAAATAGTGGTTTTACTAGGGGAAGCTTGCCATCCAATGCAAGCTGAAGGCAAGCTAGTGGAAGGTAGAAGAAAGATCTGATAAGAAAAAGGGGAGAACAGGTATCGGGGTTAGGGAGAAACAAAGGGGGAAAAACTGGAAAAAGGTGAAGGGTATGGACACCCTGGTAAGTGGACAAGAAAGAGGGAGCAGGAATTGGACCTGCCCAGAAAAGGGAAATTATAAGAACAGCTCGAGTTTACACCCAGGAAAGGAGTGGAGCAGGACCCCTCTGGTTTGGCCCTGGGAGAAAAACAAAGAAATCAAAACTTAAAATGGAAGAGGATTTGAATACAAATGTTGCCAAAAGAAAGAAGTAAAGGAACTCAATATTGTATAAGTGTATATAGTTAATCGTTATGTGTGGAATAATAAAAGGTTTTGCCGACTGAGCAGCCAAACCTACAATATTGAGTGTGTGTCTCTTTGTGGGGAATGGGATCTGGAACAAGATGGGTTGCCATAGGCAGCCCCCATTGTTCCAGACCGTCTGACCCTGAAAAGAGACTGGAGGAGCTAACAGGGGAGGGGGTCTTGGGAAAGAAAGGGAGGCAAAAGGAGGGGGTAGTGAGGTCAGAGGAGGAGGATGTCCCATGAGGTCATGATAGTGTCAGAGGTGGGTGGGAGTTAAGGACCAATAGGAAGGAGAGAAAGGCTAAGGAGGGTGGAGCATAAGGGGTTAAGAAGGGCAATGCAGAGGGCTTTGCCACTTTCTGCTAGGTTTCTTTGGTAAGTAATTTCAAGACCCACCCGCCACCCTAAGCAATGGGAAGGAGGAAGAAAAGGAAGGTGGGAGAAAAGATTGGAAGGTAAGAGAAAAGATTTGATAAGAAAAGGGGAAAAATGAGTATGGGGTTAGGGGAGAAACAAAGGGGAACAAAAACCAGAAAAGGTGAAGGGTATGGACACCCTGGTAAGTGGACAAGAAAGGAGAGCAGGAATTGGACTGCCCAGAAAAGAAGGAAATTATAAGAACAGCTTGGGTTTACACCGGGAAAGGAGTGGAGCAGGACCTCCTTGGTTTCGACACCGGGAGAAAAACAAAAGAAATCAAAACTTAAAATGGAAGAGGATTTGAATAAAATGTGGACATAAGAAAGAAGTAAAAGGAACTCAATATTGTGTAAGTGTATATAGTTATGCTTTACGTGTGGAATAATAAAGGTTTTGCTGACTGAGCAGCCAAACCTACAATAATGAGTATGTGTCTCTTTTGTGGGGAATGGGATCTGGAACAAAGGGGATTAAACCAAAACTGTCAATGTAAAAGCCAGCGTAGATGCTCCAATTCCTTTGATCATACTACACTATGTATATTTCTTAATAGCAGCTTATTATTCATGGTGTGTATCAAACTGTACTGTAGTGGTACAGACCACTAAGAAAAAGCATTTGTCAATGCGGAATGTTAGCTTGCTGGCACTGGCATTAATAGTGCAGGAGTTAGAGAGTGCACAATAGGACTGGCAGTGAAGTAATGAACTGCCGACCCCAGCCCACCATGCAGAGAGTGACAGGCACTGGGGTGTGCCTTTAGGTCATTGGCCATAACGCTCATGCCATTTCACCTCACCCTACCTGCAGAGACCGACAAGTGCCGTGATGTGCCTTGGGGTCTTCGATACCGCTCACCCCAGTCCATAAGGCAATGTACTGACATGGGCACAGAGTAGGAGAATGGGGTGAGCGTTGGACCCAAAGAGACTAAGGCACATCTTGACACCTGTCACTGGCTGCAGGGTGGGTGGGGGTGGAATGGCGTGAGCATTTCAGCTGACAATGCTAACTCCACCCCTGACGCCTGTCAGTCTGTACAGGGTGGGACATTGCAGTTGGAAACCCTAATGCCAAGGGCATTTGTTGATATTCTCACTCCAAATTTTCAACATGGGCCATTTGTGATCCACTTCATGAACAGTGGCACTATGAATTTGTTTGCCAAAAGGTGATTTTGTACAGCGACTGTGCATTTTGGCAGAGGTGCAAAAACAGTTTGGGCAGGATGTGAAAATGACAGCTGCACTGTTCATGTGGAGTGTAAAAATGGCACTGTTGAAAATCTGGAGTGAAAATATGGAAAATTGGTGACATCACACTTGTAACTACTCTAATTTGTAATATTTTCACTCCAGATTTTCAACGTTGCCATTCACATCTCTATGAACAGTATACAGTAGCTCTCATTTTTCACATCTTGCCTAATGTGTTTTTCGCATCTGTGTCACAGAATGGCGCAGTCACTGTGTGAAATCAACTTTGAGATGGATTAACAAAATCACCGTGCCACTGTTCATGAGAGGTCCCAAAACCCAATGTTGAAAATCTGGTGAAAAAATTCCAAAATTACAGCGTTATGAGCATGTTTTACACAGTTTCTACCGTTCTCATAGCTTTCCCAATTTTCCATGTTTTCACTCCTGATTTTCAGCATTATCATTTTTCACCACCACCCCATAAATAGTACAGCTGTCATTTTCAAATCCTGCTAAATATGCTTTTCCGCACCTATGGCATAAAACTGCATTACAGCTGTGCAGAATTACATTTCAACAGGGATTTCAAAGTTTTCTGTACTGGGTACATGCAGTGAGGTGATAACAAGGTTATGCTGAACATTTGGGGTGGAAATTATTTAAGATGGCACAGTTACGACTATTTGTTGCAATTTCACTGCACCTGCTTGTAACTTAATGTGTGGAATCACAGGGGACAGAGACCCTGTGTTTCTACAACTAGATACTATGTGCATTTGTGGAGGGATGGGAGTGCAGGGTCCCCACAGTAAAATAAAGATACTATTAAACGATCTCAAAAGTGAGGAAGTAATTGCAAAAACCTTCTTTAATGTATCAGTTAGGATTGAAGCAACAAATGTAGAGGAAATGAGATGTTAAGGTTGAGCCCTAACACCCCCTTATCCTAACCCTACCAGCCCACCCCACTCTTACCATCCACAGAACAGCACATCGGTGGGTGTGCCTTGGTGTCGTGAACCTAACTCTCACCCCATTCTCCTATACCTTACCATGTCAAATTTCTTAAACATGGAATGGGGTGAGAGTTAGGCATGAAGACCCCAAGGCACACCCGACATCTGTTGGTCTGTGGAGGGCAGGTGTTGGGTGGGTTGGTTGGGTTTGGACAGGATGTTAGGGGCTTAACCTAACATCTCATTTCCCCACTTTTGTCACTTCAACCCTAAGTGATGCATTAACAAGTTTTTGCAATATATATATATATATATATATATATATATATATATATATATATACTGTATGTATTTAACAGCAGTTTTCCTGGTAGTCCAGTGTCCCCTCCCATTAAATGCTCTTTTGTTGTCATGTAATGCAGCCGGAAATGCCAGTCTATTGAACAAAGTGATGCTCAGTGTCTGTTTTGTTTTTATTATGTTATGTGTTGTTTCATTTAGCAGCCATGTCTGACTCTCTGTTGCATCTCCTTTGTCCCTACTGTCCCCGCTCTCTCCAATCCACTGGCGAGGGATTGTTAGAGATTCCCAGGGTTCGTTTAAAAACTTCAGGGGCCAAATCTTTTAGTTTATGACCCTAATGCTGTGGAATTCTCTACCACAACAGTTGCAAGACTGCCCCACTGTCCAAAGTTTCAAGGAAGCCTTAAAACTTATCTTTTAGCAAAGCATATAATGAATTTTGAATATTGCTGTTTAGCTTAATTTTAAAACTGTTTTAATTATTTATTGTTTTATCATGTATTGTACAGGTGCCTTGGTTTTAGAAAGGTGCCTTATATAAATAAAGATTGAATTGAATTGAATTGAATTGAATACATGCAATGTTAAGAAAAGAAGCATTTCATAATCAGAATTAGGCACTCTAGGCAATGCATTAAAGTGGGTTAATGGCCCTTCCTGGGTGGTGGAAGCACCAGCTGAACTTGTGTTTCAACCCACGAATTGTGTTGTTAGCGAACCATAGCACACCCTTTGTCATGCCATATTATATAATCATACACTATCTACAAAACCTATTGGACTGCGTCTCTGCTATTGGTGTACACTGTACAGCCCACAGAGCTAATGAAAGCAGTGAAACTGAAAGGTTCAGATTAAACAACATCTGTAGATTCGCCTTAACTGCCCCACGTCTTACCCATCATTGTCTCCTTTACGCTGGCTTAAATTGGCTGTCACCTAAGAATATTTGAGCCTACTCCTGGGTTGCTTTATCGAGTCCCTGTCTAGACCTCCCTGCCCTGTCTATCTTGCCAACCTCCTGACTCCTGCCTCACACACCGGACCCTCAGGTCTTCCTCTGTCCCCATGCTCGCCACTAGACCTTGCATGACAAAATGGGTGAACAGGCATTTGACCATTTGCTCCCAATTTCTGGAACTCACTCCCTTATGGTGAAACGTCATCCTCCCATCGAGAATTCAAAACTCGCTGTTCACCCACCCCTAGCCTCTGGCCAATGCAAATGCTCTTAATTTGCTTTGTCCCACTGCAGGCTGTCGGGTCTGACCCTGAGTACTACACTAATGTTCTCCCATGCAATTTGTCTAGGTGGCTATGAACCTTGATGTCTTTACTGTCCTCAGCTGTCTTATGGTTACCTAATTGCTTTATTTTACATCCTTATTATGACTATACCTAAAATGTACCCTTATGTAACTGTTACTGTACTACAATGTATATCTTGTTTGCTTCTCTACACCTATATTATGTCTGTGCATTTCTGCATATTGTAACCAATGTCCCAGTTTCTCCGGTCTGCGCCTGAAAATAGGCAGGTCTGTTGCCTAGCGACTTACCCGGTTACCAAAAGCTAATAAATAATAAATAAATAAACATTAGCAATGATTCTGGGACATATCACATGACAGCAGGAAAATGGAAACATCCTCACTACAGCTGCTACATGAAGTGCAGTTAAGCTACATAAAGACGTGTATACATACTGAATTATACTCAGTACACTTACCTACAATACACTCAATCCTTTCTTCTGAGACATGTGCAGTGGTTGCTGTAATAGTGAAAACAAAAACAAGGTTGGAAAATGAGTACTGCGTTTCTAAGATACTGTTACAGTACATACACATCTGTGCCCATATAGTAAGCAATAATTGTCCTAAGTGACAGTTTTGATTGCTACCTAACATCTATAACCATATAACCATGAGTGTGCATGTAAACATTGGTGTAACTGTTAAACAATATATGGCAACTGCCAGCCTTACAAAATTAAACTACATTACAAACGCAAAGATTCTGACTACATGACTTGCTTACTTATTGTATTTTGACATAGTTCTATACAGCTGGAACTTGATTTATAAGTGGCAGGCCATTATTTATTAGTTTAAGTTTGCTTGTATATGTTCTGAAGATTAGTAAACTGTGGCATATGTTGTATTGTTTCCTTTGCAAATATATTATTTACCATTGCCACAGATACAGTTACTCAATCATTTGTCCTGTATCAGATATATATTTTCAGCCAATGTGTACACATTGTATCAGTATCAGATAACTGACATTTCAATTATTTTATGGCATTAGCCTAACACATCAATCTCTGCTACATGAAAGGCAAAATCTTACTAAAACATATTAAAACAGATGTAATAATATAAAGAATAAAAATGAACATTCATTGATGGGTCTTCAAAAACACTGAACTGGGCACTCACCAGCCAATGAATCACGATGCCACCAGTTTATTAAAGACTGATTTTTATTAGTGAGAAATGACCATTGCAGGGTCAAACACTTGACGTGTTTTGGATCCTCATGGACCCTTTATCAAAAGCTTTTGAACCCATAAAATCACAGTGTTTAAATACTCCTCCTCATATATGTCATTATGACATCACTCCAAATATTTCACAGCTATTGGTGCCATCACATTACCTGACCATACATTTCATTAATGTTTAAAACAATATATAAATATCAATAAATAATGTGTTCAAAACTCACTCATACAAATAAGTCTATATAATAGGCAATGCATGGAAGTGGGGAGGAAAGGGAAGTAAACTGGGATAATAGAAGGATCAGTGTACAATGTTTATACATATTTAAGATGCATGTCCATAATTCTGCTAACATGAATACTACCTGAAAATGCAGTGCTCAAATACCTAAGACATACAACTGCATGATAATTTATCTCTGTTCCAAATCATGGTTTCAGATTAAATCCTGTATTCAGTCCTGGGCTTACCGTGTCTTGTAATTTAACTATCCAAAATCTTTTTTTTTTAGTAACAAGATATTGAAGTTGCCACCTCTCGAGTTTCACTGACTTTATCAATAATGCTAAACTTAAAAACGTTGTTCTTTCCTAGCTGCTTCATTGATGTGAGCTGCTGTAGCTAGAGGTCATTTGCTGTACAGCTCCCATGTGTTCCCTAAATGCTGTTTGAAGGGTCTCTTCATTTTACCAATATAAAATGCTGAACACAAACACTGTGCCATATATACCATCCCCACTGTATCACATGTGGCAAGCTGTCTCACTTCAAATTCTCTATGTGTATTTACACTTATAAACATTTTCAATCTTTTACAGAATCACAATAGAGACATTTGTCCTAATGGAAATACCCTTAGCTTAATTTAGCCAGATCCTTCTAGAATCTGAAAAATGGCTCTGCACCAATTTGTCTTTTAGAGTGGGAGCTCTCCTGTTAGCCATTCTCAGAGATTTGCCGAATCTTCATGCCCAGGTCCCTCTAGTACTTTTCAATGTGTCTAAATGATGTCTCTTACTTGATCAGCTTGCTCGACAAAGTAGTAACAAAGTTAAACTGATTTCCATCTTGTCTCTGGGTCCTCTATCTTGCAACAAATCACGTGTGTTTGTATTCTCTTCTAGTGTCCTTGCTTTCAAATGTTATAATCTCTATACCCCAATCCTGTAACCTCTGTGTCAGGCATGCCACTTCTGTTGAAATCTGCTATTGGTACTACAGTTCTGGCGAGCCCTTAGGAACTGGCCTTAGGGATGTTACCCTTTACATGTGGTGGATGGCAACTAGCTGAAATCAACATACCGTTGCCATCCACAGGTTACCTATATAGAACATGTATCTATCTTGCACTCATTGTTTTGGGTCACTGTTACATCTAGCTAATTTACACTCAGAACATCACTGCTATAGAAAACCTGATGTGTTCATTTGTACTGTATAAATAATCACAAATAGATCCAGCTCCTCCTGACTCCTTTTCCACATTAATAGCACGTCATATGTATATCTACCCCAATACACAATTTGTTCTCTAAAGGCATTGGTGGCATTCAGCAAAGAACCCTCCTCACTTTCCAACTAACAGCTTAGCCACTGAGGTGGCACAAGTGGCCCCATGGCTGTTCCCTTAACCTATAGGAAACAGTTGTTAAACATAAACACATTGTATTTCAGGACATATTCTAATAACTTTAAAATGAACTCAGTGGGACTTGTGTATTATCAGTTTGTGTATTCAAAAAGCTGCAACCACGTCCAAGCCCTTCATGGGGTACATTAGTGTATAAAGCATTGATGTCTAAAGTCACAAATAGCACATCTTCTTCTACCATCAGGGTGTCACAAATTGTAAAAGATGCTTCGTGTCCTTAAGAAGGGAGTGTCTGTACAAATGGCTTTAAGTAAGAATCCACATACATGACAACGGCTCAGTTAAAGATCCCAACCCACTTACTATGGGCCTCCCAGGAGGATGTTCCATGTTTTATGAATTTTCAAGATAATGTAAAACATAGCTCTAATGGGGTTTGGTGTGATTAAAAATCCCTCATTTGTCGAAATAATGCCATCATTAAATGCCTGATTAACTGTCTCATCTATAGCATATTTGTGCTTATAAAATGGACAAGAAAGAGCCTGCATCCTGATCGGCTAACAGGTACCAGGAGCCGTGTCTTATCAGCTCATATATATGGCAACTGGTACTTATTCGTAACCAAGACACGTTGCAGCCAGAGATCCTAGCGTGGCAGTTCAGTAAAAAAAATTTGTCGGGCTGTCTCATTGACTGCTGCCCTCACAAACAGCCATTCTCCTTACTGCAAACCCCCAAGCACAAAGCTGCATTTTAGTTTAATTAATTTGTACCTCAAGGGCTGACCTCAAAAATATGAACGTGACCTGGCCACCGACCGGTGAAACGGAATGTCCTCGGATCCAAATTTTAATGCCTTTCCATTACTTCCTGCTTGCGGTATAAGCCCTACCCTGCCGAGCACCTTCTCAAACTTTTCGAGTCCCAGCTGCCACACGGTACCATGACATAAGGTTTCAAATCCAGACCCACTCGTCCACTTACCGAAATTTAGTAAATCATGGCAAACACCGGCCGTCGATATTTTTCAAGCACAGCACACAGGCACTTTGTTGCTATTGAAAGCAACAGTTCACCGGCCGTTTCTCAGCATGAATGAAAAAACTGTATGCACTCCATATGGTGGCTCATGAGGGTCACGCTCGCTGCCGAAAAAGCCTACGATAGTGACAGAATAATACTGAATGCTGTCACTCTATGTTAAAACAGCAAAAACATAGACAAAAGAGGAAGGGGAAAAAGCAAGGAAATAAAATATGTGTAGGTGCTTGTGGTGCACAGCAAAGGGGGTGACAGGCTCCTAAAGGGACATGCTCTCTGCCTAAAAAGCCTGTGTCACTTTCCTGTTATTTTAATGCTTCCTGATTCCAATCTTCCTAAAACCACAAAATACAGTATAAAGTTAAACAAAAGACAGTAATATGAAATAAAATTGTCCATCTCTACCATTTCTGGTGGGCGTAGGGAGCCTGAAACACTTATCAAAGGAACTATTTTCTCCATTTCACCTATTACAAAATGTTTTATATATATATATATATATATATATACATATACTGTATATATTTTACTTTTTCTTCTTTTTTCTTACATAAATTACTTTGCAGGGCCCATTTATAAGCGCAATACACACTCCGAGTGTGGTTTGTTGCCTAATAAACACGCCCAGTGGCATAAGGCACTTGGCGCAAGCGCTCTCATGCCTTAGTACACTCCTGGGCGTGCTCTTATCAGGCAATAAACCACACCTGATATGTGTTACTTCTCATGAGTCAGGTCCTCATGGAGCTTATCATAAAAGTTCCGTTTTGTAGCTGTCTTATAGCTTCTTCCACATAATCTTGTTTATTTTGTATATAAATGCATCCACCTTTGTCAGCCTGCTTTATAGCAATGTTTCTCTCATTTTGCAAGTTTCTCAGAGCTGCTGTCTCTGTGTTCAACATATTTTCAAATCCTGCCTTCAAGGGATTCAAAAATAACGTTTGCAGATCTCACTTCACTAAATTCCTAAACACTGTTACTGCAGGATTAGTTGGGGACAGAATGTAGAACTGGGTTTTAGAATGTGTACTGCTTGTGTCTTTTGAACATCTGTTTGTTTATTATAAAAATTATTTAAGATTTAACTTCCTGCATGCCAGGTTAAGGTCCACAATAGTTTGTGCTTCATTAATTGGACACCTAGGTGCAAACTTGAGTCCCTTTTTAACACACTGTCTCCTCAGTTTCATTTAAAATCCATTCAGGGGTCAGCTGGGAAGGAGAGGATTCAACTTCCGAGACCTGCTCCTCTCATCTCCTGGGGTGGGATTGAGGAGGCATCGCTTGGCAGCGGCCCTAGTAAAGACTTGGGCACTGCACAAGCGGTGCGATGGGGACAGAAAAGTGTAAACAGCTCCAGGACCGCCAGATGATGGCTGCCACCTCCGACACTGCCGAAGGCTCTCTAGGAAGCTGCCTCTCCACCTCAGCAGCACCCTGAGGCCTAACTAAGTGTGCTGGTGATCCCCCTGGCCAGTGCCTTTCCCCTCGGAGGAGGGGACCCATTCAGGTGAAGGGTTACGCTGGGATACTTCGGGTTGGCTGTAATGTGAGGATGAAGGAGGCGGCTCGACTAAGGACAGTAGGGGTATGTCGGGAACTGGCAGCCTGAAGGAGGGGGTCGCTGGAGAATGTAGGAGGGAAAAAAATCCATTCAGATAGATTCACGATAAAAGGTTGTGCCAAGCTAGTTTCTCTTATCTCCTCTGGCGTCTGAAATTCCAAAGCTGGTTCTGCCCTGCCATCTCCCTCTGTGCTGCCCTCTGGTGTAGTACATGCTGCCCCTCCTGCCTCTTCTTATTCTCTGTCTTCTCCTTCTCTTGTTTGTGCATTGAACTGGGGCTCCACCCCACTAATACAGGTGCACTGGGTTGTGGCTGTGGGGTTTCAGCATTGTCCTGGGTATGGTATGAAAAGGACCCTTTGCACCTGTTTCTACCTCTGAGTCACTCGGGTCTGTCCTGAAATTAAAGGACACATGCCTCGAGTATTTGAAATCTCTTGGTGGTATCTTTTTCCATGAGTAAATAGTTCCATATTCCCAATCATTTCTGTCCCTTGTAAATTTGATTTGTTTGGCCTATTTCAGTTCCTTATCAAGTTTAGCTATTGATTCCTTAAGTCTCTTGTTATGATTATCAAAGTCAATAAAGTCCTGGAACTAGAGTACCTCAGTCTCACACAGCTTAACATCATCTCTCAGTTTGTTCTCTCTCTCTCTCTCTTTACAGAATTTGATGATTAACTTAATTAGCTTCATGCTTGCTTCAGTTAAAACTGCTTCCCACTCTCTCATGAAATCACTGTTGTCTGTACCATACACTGGCTTCAACAAAATTCTTAGTCCCCTTAGTATCCTTGCAACCCGGATATAAATCTGCATGCTTGCAATATTCCAATATGTCTTTCTTAAATGAGGTGTTACCTTTTCAAGATTCCTGAAGGCCTCCAACAAGGATCTCACTTCTGGTGCCATTTGGTCATTGCATTGCTTTCAGTTAGAAATGGGTTGGCTCTCTCGACTGTTTTCATCAGTTCGTAATATAATCCAAAGTTAGTTCCATTTCTCAAACTCAATGCTGCAGCATTCAGAAAAATGGGGTAGCTTCCAGCGATGTCGTAGCTTGCATATGGTCTTCCATTACACACATCTGATATGCCTGGAGTCTCATATGTAATGTTTTTATACGGAAAAGCTGTGGTCATCTGCAACCCATGCGCCAACACTACAAAACTTGAATTAAACATACTAAAAATAGTGTGCTCAAGGAAGGTGGTGCTCTTGGTATGCAAATATGAGACATCAAAAGCACTGAACCAGGCACTCACCAGCCAATGAATCATGACTCCACCAGTTTAGTAAAGACAGATTTTATTGGTGAAATATGACCATCGTAGGTCAAACACTTGACACATTTTGTATCATCATGGATCCTTTATCAAAAGCTTTTGAACCCATAAAATCACAGTATTTAAATATCCCTCCTCATATACATCAATATGACATCACTCAAATATTTCACAAGTATTGGTGCCACCACTTCACCTAACCTACATTTTATTAATGTTTGAAACAATACATACATATCAGTAAATAATGTGTTCAAAACCCTCTCGTGCAAATAACAAATCCTATAATAGGCAATGCATGAACGTGGGGAGGGGACATAATCTGGGATAATGGAAGGATCGCGGACAGTTTTATATATTTTATTTATTTATTTATTTAGTGATTCGGAAAGACCTTTGAGCACAAGCTCTTTTACAAATTTTCCATGTCATAGACTGCAAAACAAAGTACAAAAGGAGAAAGTCAAGGTACATCACAATGAATGATATAGCTTGGATTCAGAACTTACAGAATAACTCAAAACATAGGTACAAGTTAAAATAACAAAGAAAATGCTTTATAAGGGTTGGGGATAAGCAGCCACAAAATGCCTTATCAGTAATTCAGAGAGAGAGAATAGCTGGCAGTGGGTGAAGAAAGGAGGTATGAGAGAGGTAGGAACTGGGGTGGAGGTGAAGGAGGGAAGAAGGGTGATGAGGTATAGGGAGAAATGGGGTGAAGGGAAGCTGAGCAGAGAAGGCGTGCTAGATTAAATGGTGGAGTGTGGGGGGCAAGGTCAGGCAGCTTGCATTAGTAGTGACTGTTAGGAAAACTCACAAGACTGGGAGTTTGGGGAGAAGGTGTGGTGGTGGGTGCCAAGGGCATGACTCAAACTGATTGATGAGGCAAGTCATGAGAAGGGAGAGAGGAGGGGGGACCTGAGGCCTGCCTAGTGCTGTGGTGGGCAGAGAGAGTGGGTGTGCTAGACAGGGGCAGATGCACTTAGAGAGTTATTAGGTGCTGTTTGAGGTCAGTTTCCGATTTGGCCAGACAATTGGTGGCCAAGATGTGCCCGTGGAGTTCATTCATCTGAGGGCCCGTAGGCAAATGCCGTTGCCCAAGTGAGGAGTGCGATGGAATTTAAAATACATGTTCTTAATCCTGCTAACATGAATGCTACCTAAAAATGCAGTGTTCAAATACCTAAGACATACAAATGTATGATAATTTATCTCTGTTCCAAATCACGGTTTCCAGATTAAATCCTGTATTCAGTCCTGGACTTACTGTGGCTCACAACTTAACTATCCAAAATGTTTCTCTTTTAGTAAAAGTTATTGAAGTTGCCACCTCTTGGATTTCTGCTGACTTTATCAATAATGCTAAACTTAAAACAGTGTTGTTTGTTCCTAGCTGCTTCAATGATGTGGCTGCTGTAGCGTACAAGGAATCATTTTGCTCTATTGTCTCATGTGTTCCCCCAAACACTGTTTGAAGGGTCTCTTTGTTTTACCAATAAAAAGCTGAACATAAACTCTGTGCCATATACACCACCTCCGCTCTATCACCTGTGGCAAGCTGTCTCATTTCAAATTCTCATGTGTATTTATATGTGTAAACATTTTTCAGTCTTTACAGAATCACAATACAGACATTTGCCTTGCATTGCCTATTATATGGATTTGTTATTTGTATGAGTGGGTTTTAAACACATTTGCCGAGATATTCAGACTGCTCCAGGCAGTGGCGTAAGCTGGGGCAGCACAACTGTGATACACAGGGGCCAGGTCCAGGTGATATTCAACTGTGCTCGCCATGGCACAGCACCGTTGAATATGGCATGGGCAATGCACAAACTACGCAAGAGCACAGTGGCAATGCACCAGTGCAAGCCACCGATAGGAGCACAGGGATGCACCAGCGCAAGTGCAGTTGTGCTAGGTGCATCTCCTGTGATATTCAACAGAGGCATGCAAATGAGGCCATAATATCGTAAGTGCAAATGGGGCCATTTGCAAGTCCTTATAGCCCCATCTGCATGCACTTGCACAGGGCAGGCGGCAACTTGCGCCTGGCTCCCTGCACAGCATGGCGTGTACTGTGGGGATCCCAGGGCATCCCTACCCCATAGCCATGATCACACAATATATTAATAAACTAATCCCTGGTAGTCTAGTGGCCCCTGGGTCCCCTATTCCCGATTCCCGACATAAGGCAACATGATGTCCCTGCTGGTCTAGTGGAACTCCCCCCACCTGTTGCGCAATCCTTGGAAAAATCCTGTATTGTAATGCCCTGGTGATCCAGTGGCACCTCCTACCCACCTATCTACACAGAACCCTTGCCCACCCGCTCCCCATCATCGTGGTGGCTGAATCCTGCCAGAACACTGCCCGGCCACCCGGCTGAATGACAAGTACAGTATGGGCTTGCAGGGCATACTGTACTAGACAGTCACAAATATGTGAATGGAGTCATTTTACAGATTTGGGACTGTCTAATTCTAATATTACTAAGCCCATTGGTTCACACTGGTGACCAATGGCTTACAGCCCATACTGTACCTGTCATTCGCGGTGGCCAGGTGGTGTGCAGGCAGGATGCAGCCGCCCTCGACCGAGACGGGAGGCGGAGGAGGGGTGCGTGGTTCTTCTGTGGCTGGATGGGGTGGGGGGTACCACAGGATCACCAGGGCATTATGATACAGGATTCTACTATGATAATAAAATATAATAAAATTTATTTAATTAAGCGCCTTTCAAAATCTCAGGTGCTGTACAGCATAATACAAACACAAACAAATATTCAAATACATTCAATATAAAATCAAGATAAAACAAGAAATGCCTTTTCCCATAAAAAAGGCTTTAGTTCCTGCTTAAAACTCTCACCGTCCTGCACTCCCAGAGCTGATGGGGCAGAGAATTCAGAGGTGGGTGCAGCAAATCCAAAGGCGAGCACCAGATTACTTCAAATTTACCTTGGAATCTCCAGTAACCCCTCATCAGCGGCGGTACTGTCGCAGAGGGATGTAAGGCACCAGGAGCTCTTTCAAGTAATCGAGACCCAAAACGTGTAGGGCTTTGTAGGTCAGAAGACCTACTTTAAAGGTGATCCGCCACAGTATTGGCAGCCAGTGCAGAGCACGTAGCACAGGGTAATGTGTGATCTTCTAGAAGCCCATCAACAAACATGCTGCCACATTCTGCACTAGCCGCAAATGGCAGATATCAACCCTAGAAAGCCCTAGGTAAAGGGAGTTACAGTAATCAAGGCATGATGTCACAAAGGCATGGACCAGGACCAGCAGGTCACTGGGTGGAACAAGGTGCCTAATCCTGACAATGTTCCTAAGATGGCAAAGGCCAGCTTGATGACTACAGAACACCTGAAGTCAAGGGTCAGACCAACGTCAAGCTCCACTCCCAGGTTACGCACCCATTCAGAGGTGAGGCTCCGGTCCTCCCCAGGACTAAACAGGAGGAAGCCAGTCCTCAATCCCTCTACCCTATGACCTGGGTCCACAACCAAAACCTCAGTCTTTCCGGGTTCAACCTTAAACCGCTGGAATTCATCCAATCTTGGATTTCTGCGAGGCAGTTGTTCAGTACTGAGATTGCACCAACTTGGTCAGATGCGAAGACAGGTAGAGCTGGGTATCATCAGCATAGCAGTGAAACCTCAGCTCATACCATCTTACAATGTCTCTGAGGGTAGCATATATGCTCGAATAACATGGGGACAGCACTAAGCCCTGAGGCACCCTGCACGGAGAGAGAAAGCCCTGGATAAAAACAAACCGAGACTACTCTCTGTGAGGAAAGATGAAAACCATCTGAGGACTGTACCGGACAGCCCACAGATGGAACTCAAGGCATTCAAGCAGAACCCGATGATACACAGTATCAAAGCTGATGATAGATCAAGGAGAACCAAGATAGAATGATGTCTCCGATCTCTCGCCATCAGGAGATCATTGAGCACCCAAACCAGAGCAGTCCAATACTATGCCTCTTATGAAAACTGGAGTGGAGAGGTTCATATAAACTATGGATGGTTAAATGGTTATCAATTGAGCAGCCACAACTTTCTCAGTAACCTTCCCCACAAAGGGAGGTTAGAGATAGGCCTGTAGTTTGCTAGGTTCTCCGGTCTAAAAAGCTTTTTTCAGAGGGATCACCACCCCTCCTTCAGGGAGCTGGGAACACTCCCATATCTAAAGAGCACAGGATAATCTGAGCTAAGACCGGGCTGATGATCTGCTACAACCCAAGATCAGGAAGTAGGGCTGGGGTCTAAACTACAGCACGTGGGACGCATCTCCTGGATAATCTTCATAGTATCTATGAAGTCCGGCAGGTCAAAGGCACTCCAGGAAACTCCGGGCTCTGCAACAGGGCACCGATCAACAGCAACACCCTCAGAGTGAAGTTGAGGCACTCCCTCCTGATGTCTTCAACCTTATTCGCAAAGAATTGAGCAATCTCCTCACAATCAGTTTGAGTAAAAACTCAACAGATCTGCTGACAGGTTGAGTTGCACAGTCTGTCAACAGTTCTGAAGAGTTGGGCCAGTCAATTCCGTGCAACAGAAATTTCCTTGGACAGGAATTCTGCCTTCTTATGGAAATTTCTGTTTGATAAGGTTTATAATGCTCTAGCAAAATAAGGTGGTCGGCATCAGCGGTCTTCCTCCAACGATGCTCTAACCTATGCCTCATCCTCCACAACCCTCTCAGAGCTCCATCAAACCATGGGCGCCGAGGTGATTATGAAAGAGGGTGAACACGGACAGGTGCAATCTGATTGAGGGCTGCCGATATGGTCCCATTATAGGCCACTACCAACTGCTCAGGATCAGTGCAAAATTCATCCAACAACGAGAGGTCAATAACCGCCATCAGGTCTTCAGGGGCGACATCCCGCAATGGGCAGTACCTGACCAGCTCCACAGGGCCGACCTGCCGGGGGCCTCAAAATTGAACCCAACTGAGTAGTGATCGGACCAACTGACTGATTCCACCACCAAGTCAGAGGCCTCAATCCCCAGGAGGAAGACCAGGTCAAGAGAGTGACCTCCCTTGTGTAGCTGAGGAAACAACCTGTGTAAAGCCCAGAGATGTCATCTCCTGGAGGAAATGTTGACCAAAAAGTGAAGCTTCGTTGTCAACCAAGGCACTAAAGTCACCCAGAACTATCAGTCTGGGCGACTCCAAAAACCATGTCAGCGGCAAAATCACTATTTCCTGCAGAAAGCTTCTCATCACCTGGTGGACAGTAAATGAGGGCAATCCTGCATCCTACACCAGCTGCCACAGTGCACTCAAATGACCTGGCCTCCTTAACTGGTACACCAGTTAGGCAGTCGGTCTTGAAACAGACCGCCACCCCACAATCCAATCTTGGGCGATGTATAACTGAGTACCTGGTGGGAACAGCAGCCTCTAAAAAGAGGTCACATTCTCATCCAACCAGGTCTTGGTAATGCAAGCCAGATCTGCCTGCAACAAAGTCTGAGATAAGGCCAGTCTTGTTGAGACAGATCTGGCATTGCATAACAATGCCGAGTTAGACGAGGTTAGCGAGTTGTCCCAACCACTTGTCTTCCCAAATTGGAGGTGCCTTGGGTATGGAAAGCAGAACTGAATCACCATGTTCTAGATACCATTTCACCCCAGGGCATCTTCTGAAACCTAACCACCCTATGGGAGAGCCTGCTACCGCTCCCACTGTCAGCAGCCCCAATCCACCCCGACCCCCCGAGCAATCCCCAGCACCTGGCAATGATGGTAAACATGAACAGGCGGGGGAAGAAAAGTGGCAGAGGGCACAGAGCGGAGGCGAATAGCACAGGACAGGAGGGACAAGCAGGCACATCTAGCTGCTCAGTTTATAACACAATAAATATAATAAAATCCCAAAAAGCACGACCAATCCTAAGCTTCTCTCAAACTTCCTACAACTAAAAATTATACTACTTCAAATTATAACAAACAACTATAAACCTGATTACGACAGCGGTTGTGGGAATTTCCACTAGACCACCAGGGGTATCATATTGCCATTTTTGGGAATCAGGGATTCAGGTGGGAGGGGGACCACTAGACCACCAGGGATGGTCTTGTTTCATACACAACGGGAATCAGGGACTGGGAGGCACTAAGTACCAGGGATATCATTATAAACATATACCGCACAATCATGGCTACAGGTAGGGAGTTCCACTAGACCACCAGGGTTGTGAGTGCCTAGCGGAGTTCTTGGCAGGCGGATGGCCACCCACAGCTGAGTTGCTGTGTTGCACCCTGCAATGGAGCAGCCCACCTGTGGGTGGCCGGCACTCCTCCTACTCTGCACAGGCTCAAGTTTGAGTCCCCTATCTTGATGCAAAGCACATTCCAGGCTGCATATTGGGATGCTCCACATATATAGTACACCCATGCATCTGTGCTGCATACATTATCATTATGCCCCAGCACATCAGGATTTGTGCTGTGTCAGGCAGCCTTCTAAATATCCCAAGAGGGCACAATGTGTGTACACAACTGCTGCACCAGGCACAACCTCTTTTGAATATCTGGGCCATTATTTATTAATAAGTATATATTGTTTTAAACATTAATGAAATGTATGGTTAGGTGATGTGGTGGCACCAATAGTTGTGAAATATTTAGAGTGATGTCATAATAACATATCTGTGGAGGGTATTTAAACACTGTGATTTTATGGGTTCAAAAGCTTTTGATAAAGGGTCCATGAGGATACAAATGCATCAAGCATTTGACCCTGTGATTGTCGTTCTTCACTAATAAAAATCAGTATTTACTAAACTAGTGGAGTCATGATTCATTGGCTGCTGAGTGCCTGGTTCAGTGTTTTGAAGTCTCATATTTGTTTACGAGAGCACCACCTTCCTTGTGTGCACTATTTTAGCATGTTTAATTCACTGATGGGTGCATGAGACTGCCTTAACAGAGAAGAGATTTAAGCATCCAGGTTATACTACATTAGTTCTTCTGTGGATAATGTTTGAACCTATGATTACATGGTATTGCTGTGATGTTTAATGGATGTGTTGCTGAGGAGGTTGCAGTTCAATTAAAATTATGAAGAATTAGGAAACAAAGAACATATCCACTAGCAGCATGTACTACTTGGATACAGCTTGTCATATGTGTTCACTTCTTATAATGTACAGTTTCACAATGGTATATTTACAATACAGAACTCTTTACTAGTGTTGTCTTTAAAATGGGTGCACACAATGCTGAAACCTCATTGGCTGAGGAGTTCAGAACCCAGTCCTGCTTTCCCAGCACAAGAGCACTGGATAAAGATCCAGCAGCTTCTTCACAATTAAATCAGTACTAACCTCAAATTCCTGATTGTCATCACAAACATGGGTGTCACCTTTACTCTCTAAAACCTTCAGGTAGGCACTAAAAATGAAAGTGCCTTAAATTTAAAAACATAATAATGAGCTGTTATTTGCCCTCATAATCCTCTTCTCACAGACACAACACACAGACACACACACACGCATATGCTTGTCAAAAAAATGAGGCCCGATTCTAAACTGCATGCGTGCAACTGGCGAACATATGCACGTTGCACCATCAGCACTATGCTAGTGATCCTGCACCTATTCTAAGACAGGCAGGGTCCTGGCACCTACACCCATGACTTGTGGCAGTGCAGGCTAGTGCCAAGGGAATGGTGCACTGGACATGGGTGCTGCAAGTCACGGCAGACAACCTATTACCCCCTGGAGCCCCGCCTCAGTGAAGTACCCAACACACCTGGGGGCATGGGGGCTGGCTGGATTAGCACTGGCAATTAGGGGGAGCACAAAAATTCGGACCCAGGGTTCCGATGTTTGGGGTGGGGGCATGACAGTGCAGAGGCACACATGTGTTTCTGTGGTGCTGCAGGGGCATCCATCACAGTGCCAGGATGGATGCCCTTAGACCACCTCTCCTAGCTGGTTTAACCCACTGTGCCATTGCCTCTTCTGGAATGGCCTAGTGAATTATAGCAACTACCCTTCTGGAATGAGAACAGTTGCTGCCTTAACCCACCCTTGCCCATGCCGCTGTGGGTTGCAGGTGTAGTGAGTGGCATAGCCCACCTGTGGCCTTAACTTCGCATATAGCATGGTGCAAGCCTAACTGGAACTGTGACTTGCATTATGCCTGGTGCAAATGCGATTTGTGGTGTCGGGTTTGGCATAATCACCTTGCACCAGGTGTAACACCTTCTGGAATCTGGCCCTAAAGCACTACAGTAATTACAGTTCTAATTTCTGGTGTAGTTTGCTGACCATGAACAATACCACTTTTATCCTCACCTGCCTATTAATAAAATCTATGCTGTTTAACCAGGTACAGATAAAAAAACTGGTTCCACCTGAGGCCTTCTGTATGATGACAGTGGGATTAAACACTCTTCTAGTTGAACTGAGCAAAGGTTTGAATTCTTGTATTTGACCCATGGCAAACATTCCATGTCTTGAATGTAGACAATACAGAACATGTACAAGATAGGGAAAGGGACAGAATAACATCAGGAAGAAGAAAGAAAGTTGAGGAAGTGTTTAAATGGGGGCAGATTTGAGGAAAATAGAGGGTTTAAGAAATAATTAAAATACATATTTTTCCGATGTAGGAATGTGGTAGAACTATTTTGCTGAGTGGATGAACTTTTATAAAAAAATTCATAAAATGTCTCTTTTTATTTTGGTGTATTTTTCACTCCTACCACCCCCCCCCCCCACACACCCAAACAAATCTTGAACTCATTTTATAATGGAAATAAGACACTCTACAGTGTTCATTGTGGCAGGATAACAGAACTTCTCAGGTGCCTCGGGTGCCTCACAACTCACCCAAGGTGTGACGATACCCACCACAATGCACTCCCTGTCATATATTAAATAGTATGTCTTTGTTTCTTCCCTTCAGGTTCTCAGCACAGTGAAGGTGTACTGTGTTAATATTAGAATTCGGACCATATCATGTTTTGCTACAAAGATGATTTCTTTGCTGTAATTAAAGCACCAAGTTAACAAGTGTAAGAAGTTGCTAATATATTTTTCTGTCATTAAGACCTATAATTTCCAATGTATCACATTTCACATACATGTAAACAAGTCTAACTACTTACATGTTTCTTCAAACAGTGGAGGCTTGTCTGCAGGACCACCACTGGATCCAGCTGAGAGGTCTCACGGGTGTGCCCACAGCTGCTGGTAAGTGTCTACAGCTTGCTGTGTGCTACTTTCTGAGACCTGCTCAGCAACATCCACCATGTGGTCGTGGACCTCTTCCTCTTCTGGTCAGTGTAGGCCAGAGTTTTGGAGGCCTGTTACCCCACAGTGGTGTCGGCACCTCTTCCTCTTCCATGAGGTTGGTGGTGACACCCTCTTCAGTGTCAAGGGAAGTGTCTCCAGCCACCTCCCCATGGTCTCCATGGGATAATCTCCTATGAAAGAATAGGTAATAGTGTACACTTGATATGGCTCATATCATGAAAATCCACATATACAATCATGAATTACACAAATTACACACATTCACTGCATACTGCAAGTGAGCAATGTGCTGTTTGGTTTGAGAAGTTTCTTGTTGTCAAGATACATACATTGTTGTTTCTGCATCACACGTCATATATGAAATCACACTGCTCTTGTTAACTGTAATACAGAGGCAATGGCCTACAAGGTATCAACTCTACTGCTGACAACCATAAAATGCATAGCATGTCATTTGAGATGTTATAAAAAATCTTTGCAGTTGCTATAACTGTTATGGTCAGCAGTTTGTTACAGCGAGGAGATTTACATTACTGTTTTTATGTGAAAGTTGCATATCAGTACATGATTGGTGAAACTAGGATGGTTACTCTGGGAACCATACTGCTTTATACAAGTGACAGGAGAAATTCAGAACTAGTAATAATTTTACTTTAATGTCTCATTTTCAGAACAGGAGAGCTAAGAGTCCCAAAACACATTCATCATAAGATGTTTGTATTGACACTGTAAAACTTGTCATGCCAGTACATGAATGGTGGGAAAAAGAAGACGTTATTCTGCAACATATACTGATGATTCCATTGACAATATGAAATGAGAACAGGAAGTTACACTGATAGATAACACTGATGGTCAGATAAATGCAAACAACATTCAAACTCAGCCCTAGATGTTATTGCATGAGTGTCACACGTTTCTCAGCTGGTCTATGACTAAAACATTACTAATGTGGTACATTGTCAGAAGCACAATGCAAGCACTATTAAAAATACCAGTACAGCCATTACAGATGTATTATACTGGCGCATCAAGAAGTACATTTTGTATCTGTGGTGGTGGCTTCATTGTTAACATATTGTCTCTGCTGTTCTCCTCAGCTGCAGCAGCAGCACCCGCACCTCTTCCAGTTGTTCCTGTGCCATAGTTCCAACAGATGTGCTGAGAGAGCCCATTTGTCCTAATATAGACAGAGATGCACATACTGTAGATAAATGACAGGAATCAGTGCATTCAATCTCAACATTAGAGAAAAATACATCACAGACTAAGCCATAGAAGGCATGCTTTCTGAGTCATTCATTGTCACATATGGTGTTTTCAATACATCAGCTGTTGATATTCAATACCTGTTATTAATATTGCACATGCTTATCACCTATCATGAGTACAGTTGTATAACTGAAGTATGTAGCTACATGAATAACAGGTAAAAAAAAATGTAGACTTTACATAATTCTACAACACAGAAACATAAACATGTTATGCTACACTTTCAGCCAAAGACTGCATAGTGCATACTATGTACATACAAGATTATGCACTTTAAGATTGATGGAAACTACACTCACAAATTAACATGATTCTCAGTGTCTGCTATTAAAAATGTGTATGAGCACACTATACAGTAATTGTTGAAAACAGTTTGTCTTAATGACTGTACTTTAACTGAGGGCAAAAATGTAAACATTACACCAGTACAATTGTTCACTTCCATTCATGTTTGTTCCATATATTATGTGTTCTTTTTCAAAGAACACGTGCACAGTTCTTGCTGAAATTAATTATTGGTCATCTGTACTGAAGGGTCTATTAATATCACCTGTTGATACAGTCACTTAGTTGTTTCTTTACCATAGTTATGTAGTTTTATAAGGTTACAGATTTAAAAAGTCACGTACACATATGTAAGTATGCAATAAGATACAGTGGGTTGTGCTTTACACAGTTATAGCATGTCTTGGGAGAGCGTAATGATACATGAGTCCACAGGCTGAAGTGCATCCAGTGTGCTAGTCATATGTTACAACTGTCTAACACACACACCGGAGTGGCTTATTGTGCTTAATATTTACACATCTTAGTATTACTAACACTGTAGTGATTTTTATATTTAACCCTGGTGTAGTGCTCTCCAAGCACGGGCTTCCCAACTGCCTCCTACATGCAAATGGGCGGCAAACCAGACCTTCTCGCTCTGGCTGACATGCTTCACCTTTTGAAGATTGAAAGAACATTGGTGGAGCATTTTTCACTTCTGGTAGCACTCCTTTGGTGTCTTCTGTATTTTTCTCTTGGTGAGATACTCACTCACATTTGCCACTTTGATTCCATTGCCAGGTTGGTTGCCCGAAATAGACTCTGGTGATAACCTTAATTTTAGGGCATGTACCAGCTTCTGAACCTGCCTGTCTGTCTACTTCTTTGTCATTGGTCTATGAAATTAGAATAAGAGATGAAACAATATTGTTAGAACGCTTGTATAAGATAGCAGTATATGGAATTGTTATACATAGTATGTCAATGCTCACCTTTAGCTATGGAACTGAAATCACTCCCTAATTTCTGTGTGTACTGCATTAGTGTGTAGGTTACAAACACTATACAAGTCATTTAATGTTTTCTAAACTAAGCATGCCTCTATTTGTATCAAGAGGCAGATGTACATGATCATCTTCAGATGCCCATGGATACAGCCATTGTTACACAAATGCCACAGCAGCGGTGCTCCAAGCCAATCATATCAGCACAGGAAGTTGCTCCCTTTCACCACACATTACAAAAATGCAACTAATCCAACCCCACACCCTACACTGTAGGAATAGAGTCACTGTCTCACCCTGCCACCAAACCACAGGAAACCAGAAAGTACACCACAACCATTCTATATTATAGTCAGTGCCCCCTCACACACACACACACTCATCAGTAACATAGACAGTCTCATCATCATCATTCACCAACAGTGTGTGTGCCACTACTCACTCCACCAAACTCCAGCAACAATGTCTCTGTCTCATGCTGCTACTACAATGCCAGTGTCCTCACAACTACCCAACATGGCTAGTGATAGTCATCTGTCTCAGTAATACAGCACTGTCCACTGCACAAAAACAAGTATATAGTTCTTGCCTGTGCACTACTTTAAGATAGCCAGTGCATATCCAACACCTGAGAGACACAGCCAGTGCCCTTCACTGTCCACTAGCAACACAAGCAGAGTACATGCCCATCATAGCAACACAAGTAACTAATGTGCACATCACCAAGACAGTTACTGCTTGGTGCAAAACCAACAACAAAGCCTGCGTCAACACAGACTCAGCAATGAGGCAGTGTTGTAATATATTACCCACCTACACTACCATGCCGCCCAGTGTTCTACAACCACCAGACTAATAATCTTCAGATTGGACTGAAAAGGGCTTGTTCCAATGTCCTCACCTGGTTAACAAAATAAAAACAAACAAACAGCCACTGTCCCCCCCACCATCAGTACCTTCATGAACACAGGCAGAACCAGCACAACAGCAGCAGTACAGACACTGTACCCCTTCTGTATCATATCCAACACTGGAGAAAGTCACTCTCACCAACAGCTCTACAAGATGTATAGAGACTGACATGTGTCTCAGCAGGCACAACCAATACCTAGATACACAGCAATACCATACCATCACAGTGACACATCATCTCTTACTGTAACAAACACACACAGCCAGTGTCCATGCAGTCTACAAGACAGTGAAGACATCACCAACAACCCACTACCAACACTTCTAGTGTCATCTATACCGTAACAACACAGTACATTTCCTGACATCATGTACATAGGTAATGTCACCCCACCTTAAACAATGCAGCCAGTCTACCCTCCACCAAGAATATTGTGTAGATACAGAAAGAATGACATAGAAAAGAAAATGAGACACATTGTGATGTGTACTTGTAAAATATTGTGTGTATGTGATTAATCTGTTTTTGACCAGAGTTATGTGGCTCTTAAAAGCCTTTTGTTTTCTTGTTATTGGCTTCTGATGAGCAATTTCTGGGTATTCAGATGTAGCTATTGGGTTACTTCCAGCTGTTAAACATCATAACTGTTTATATACTACCTTGGAGGTCCCAGAAAATAACATTTCAGTGTCTGAGAGATGCATGCCATCTTTTAGGAAAAGCCAATGTTTAAAATGCCTAATGTCTTTCTACATAAGGGAAGGAATTAAAGCAACAGAACAAAAGGGTAAACAGGGAGGAGAGGAAGCACTCTGGGTCAACTTGAGACAGGCAATGGCACCACAATCCGCACAGGGTTGTATACAGATCCCCATCTCAGGGGAGAAATGGACAAGAAATGATAAAATGTATCCTTTGAATGGCAGGAAAGGGTAGATATTTTGATGGGGTTCTGAATATGCCAGATGTTAACTGGAGTGCATCTGCTGCAGTCACATCCAAGAGTGGGGACATTCAGATGCTCTGCAGGGGCATGCCTTAGACAACTAGTATTGGAACCCACTCAGAGGGAGAAAGCTTGGGCCTGGTACTCTCAAAAGGAGATGGGAGAGAATCACAGATGCAGATTGGGTAGCCATCTGGGAACTAGTGACCATCAAACAGTATGGTTCACTATAAACAAAGCAGTAGAGTCAAACCATGCAAAGGCAAGGGTCCTGGACTTTAGGAGGGCTGACTTTGCCAAAATGGGTGAGTGCCTAAGGAATGCACTAGCAAATGGGCAGGAATGAGGGTGGAAGAACAATGGGGAACAATCAAAACTGCCATCACTAAGGCAACAAGCCTTTGTGTGAAGCAAATAAACAAAACAAATGATGTGAAAAAACTCTATGGTTCTCAAGGAGGTGACAGTGAAGGTTAGGGAGAAAAGATAGCATTCAGGAAGTACAAGGAATCACAGAAGGAACAGGACAAAGAACTGTATCAGTTAAAGCAGAAGGAATCAGGGAAGGCAGACAGAACAGCAAAGGCCCAAACCTAGAAAAGATAGCCAACTCAGTTAAGAAGGGGATAAAACCTTTTATAGGTACATCAGGGAGTGAATGAAGACCAAGGGATGGATAGTGAGTCTTAATAAAGGGAGGGGGTGGGCAGAGGGTGACTGTGAAAAGGCAGAGATACTAAACAAATATTTTTGCTCAGTATTCACAAATGAAGAAGGAGAAGTACCTAAACCAAACAACAAAAACACTCTGGATAGGGGTTGATACCAGCCCATTCACAGAAGAAAGAATTCTGAAAGAACTCTTAAAACTGATGGTGGACCAAGCAATGGGGCCTGTTGGTATTCATCCCAGAACTCTAAAAGAACTAAGGGTAGAACTAGTGACACCACTGACTGCTGTCTTTAACAAATCAAGGGAGAATGGGTTGGTACCTGAGGACTGGCTGAGGGCAAATGTTTTTCCACTTCACAAAAGTGGGAGCAGAGCAGAGGCAGAAAACTACAGATCTGTTAGTTTGACCTCAGTGATAAGGAAAATAATGGAATAACTTCTGAAGGAAAGAATTGTCAAGTACCTAGAGGCCAGAGGGGCACAGGACCCAAGGCAGCATGGTTTCACAGTGGGAAGGTCATGTCAGATGACTCTAATAGATTTCTTTGACTGGGTGACCAAAGTAGTAGATCAGGGAGGAGCTGTGGACATGGTCTACCTGACTTTAGCAAGGCATTTGACACTGACACAGTCTCACACAAAGATTAATACACAAGTTAGCCAGCCTGGGAGTGGGTCCCAAGATGGTAGCCTGGGTAAAATTGCCTGGAGAATAGGACACAGAGGGTAATAGTAAATGGAGTCCACTCTGAAGAAAGGGGTTACTAGTGGGGTACCGCGGGGTTCAGTTCTAGGACCGGTCCACTTCAATGTCTTTATAAGTGACATTGCAGAGGGTGGAAGGAAAAGTATGTCTCTTTGCAAATGACACAAAGATCTGCAACAGGGTTGATACACAAGGTGGGATGGAAAGGATGAGAAGGGACTTGGCAAGGCTGGAGGAATGGTTAAATGTATGGCAGCTTAGATTCAATGCTAAGAAGTGCAAGTAATGCACCTGGGAATCAAAACCCAGGGTAAGAGTACACAATGGGTAGGGGAGATACTAACAACAACAAAATGGAAAGGGACCGAGGGTAGCCATATCAGATGACTTAAAGCAATATGAGAGGGCAGTAAGGAGAGTTGGGGATACTGAGATACATAGGGAGAGGCATCACCAGTAGAAAACAGGAAGTTGTTATCCCTTTGTACTGACAGCTGGTGAGACCCCATCTGGAGCATTGCATGCAGTTCTGGAGACCCAGTCTCTGAAAGGACATAGACAGAATGGAGGCAGTCCAGAGGAGGGCAACTAAAATCGTGCAGGGTCTTCACCAGAAAACATATCAAGAGAGACTTAAGGAGCTTAATATGTATACCCTTGAGGAAAAGAGGGACAGAGGGCACATGAGAGAAACTTTCAAGTACCTCAAGGGAATCAACAAAGTTCAAGAGGTAGCATCCTTCAGAAAAAGAGTGTTCAAAAATAAGAGGCTAATTTGAAGATAGAAGGGATGGCTCAGAGGTAATGAGGAAGTATTTTTCTCAGAGAGGGTTGTGGATGCATGGAATGGCCTTCCTGAGGAGGTTGTGGAGTTACAAACAGTGGGGAATTCAAGACTGCATGGAACAGACATAAGGCAATTCTAGGGGGCAGGGGTAGGAGGAAGTAGACTGCTGGTTAACTAGGATCTGCAGCTTATCTATTAGGTAGGGAAATGGGCAGACTGGTTGGGCCAAGTGGTCCTTATCTGCTGTCAAATTCTATGTTTCTATGGTGCCAAATTGTGTGCATCCAGTGTCATTTAGAAATGTTTGATATCTGCACATTTACCTCATGCTGGGATCATTCAATGCCAGGGACAAAGTCGTAGCCATCCAGAACCTGCATTCTGCAATGTCTCAATACATAATTTTATGGTTTGCTAATGTCGCATAAAGCATAGCTAGATCAGTTTTGTTTTTCTACCAGGGTCTATTGCCCTTTGATGCTCCAAACTGTTGCCTCCTACATGGATTGGAAGAATGTCGGGACAGACTGACTGTACAACAGGTCATCAATAGTTGGTATGAGCTGCTTCCACCTCATGCCACCCTTCCAAACCAATGCACATCACTGTCTCAAGTTGTAAATCACTGCCAGATCTACTGCTAGTGCCAAACTGTGCAGCCCTACACACAATCGATATTATGACTATCCATACAGTATTCCTGTGTCTTTCTGCCATGTCTGAATCCTTGTTCAGAATCCTATTACTGCAAAAAGATTCATCAACAGTATGTGTTTATCTCTACAAATGTCTGTCCTCTCTCTGAGCTTTCTCTGAGCAAATGTTCACACCTGTGTCTTGAGCAGAGGAAATCATCAGTTGCCATTGCAGCCAACATGTTTGGGAGAAAATGCCACAACATCATTACTTGTCATGTATCTATTCCGTATGACTGGCATTCTGATTGGTGGATCACAGAACTACAGTATTACTGCCAGCTACTGCCACAGTTCCTCCCTTTTGGCTGTCATCCTAGCAGGTAAGACTATTCTTTAACAACTTACATGTACCCTCTTTCGTGGCCTGGCTCTGTTACTTACATTCTGTAGTGGGTGTTTCTGTATGCAATAAGTATGTAAACTGTAATATTCTGTGTTGCCTAACAGTTTTGCAGTTTTTTATACCCGTGGAGACTAAATTGGGAATGAGTAGCAACAAATGTACTTTGTTTCATTATTGAGGTACAGTAATGTATACAGTGGTCAATGAGAAAGTGTGATGTTAGTCTATATTCTGCAGTGTTCCATGTAATAGCTATTCTATAGTGTTCAGTTTTGTAAGCCATTCCTTGCAAATGTGCAAATGTCAGATGCCATTTACTGTTCGATCTTTTACATGTTAAGCTATGTTGTTTGTACCAAAAACATAGTTTGATCGATAAATAACAGTTTGAACTGTCAAAGATTTTCAGATCTCACATCCTGTTTGTCAGTTACTACTGTGCTCTCCATATTAACTGACCAGTGACCCTTTCAATCACATACAGTAACAGGGATTTATATAGTTTTGTGCTTGCCAAGTATAGTAATGTACCTAGTAAATCTAGCAACTGTTACTACTGTGACTACAATGCATTTCAAATGGTTAATTAACAATTACTTATTGAACGTTTATTGATTCTGTTTGAATGGTTATTACTAATCATCAGTAGAACAACAGCTATTCACTAACATTGCGATCTTGTACTTTCTTGTTACCATGATAGAGTCAAAACCTAACTTCTTAAAGGCTGACTCTCATACGTGTTCAAGTGGCAAACACATTAATTTGCTGTATATTTGGAATACTGAACCTAGGTATGTGGTCTTACAGGTATTGCAGATCTGCTACACAAACCGTAATTGATTTAAATCTCCAAGAAATCATGATTGCAGCATGTTTTCATACTTTAAATGATTGGGAATTGTTAATCGATCAATTGAACTGCACATTTCTGTAATTAAGATTTGAAATTATATTATTATTCATAGAGTTACTTACAATTATTATGGAGTCTGATCTCAGTTCTGCAGAACACTGATCAAACATTCCAATATGGTCACTGTTCTTACGAACATCCTGATGTCTGTGCTCTGACTGGCTGGATATATTTGGATTTGAACAAGGCAGATAGCCATTTATCATTCAAACTGTGTTTTGTAAATACTAGATAACCAACTGAACTGCTACTTTAACTGATTGATCAGTTATAAAATTACAACCGGAAATGCACTGCAGCAACAGCTTAGCTTGCCTACAACTTTTAGATAACAAAACATTATTATGGACTTTCAACATATTAAAACACACGCTGTACAGACATCACTGGGAAACTGTAATGTTATGTGCCAGACAGTTCATTATTTGTGTCATAAAGTTGAAGTTGCACATAAACTGTTCAAACTTCTGAAGTTCATTTCAAAATCACTTTGGACATATCGAAGTTTCAGATTTATTGTTCAAATTGTTTTATTATTTATTAATTGAACCAAAACCGTTCAATTGACAATCATCTATTCACCAGTTCAAACTGTGTCATTCTAGCCATTGTACCTTTTTAACTATTATAGCAGCTTGTGCATTTCTCCATATGATGTAGATAACATTGTATGCCACAAGATATGCACTGCTCTGCTATGCATTTTGTTTACTGGTAGTGATGTATGTATATATGTTAATAACTGTAACATGCATTTCTACATGCCTTTTCTTTTTATGCCTAAACAAAAGTCTCTCTGCTTCTTTTTCAGGTCCTCAAACAACTACTCACTGACGCCTCAAGTACACTTTTGATACATGCCATCGGCAGACAGGAAGAATCGAGCATACGGACATAACAGGAACTTTCAGAGCACTAACAGTCTTAAAACACACAAAACTGGAAACACATGTACAGATACCATAGCACAAAAAGTAAGGTCTGGCAACAAGGCAAGTAAATGCAAAGCAGTTCAGAAGCAACAAAGAAATCTAAGCAAAACATAGCCATGCCACAACCAAACTCAACAGCTGTAAGGCTGCATGTGGTAATGCTCACAAGAAATATTTGCAAAATTTGGCATCAAAAGCCAAAACTGAAAGAGTAATATCTGCAATCGTGTAATGTAATGGTAAACATATTTAAAAATAAAGTAGAATTGATAAGGTACATCTCAAGATCTCAAGGCTAGGCAGTTTGAGTACATAGCAAGGAAGTACAGTGTAACCTTGCTTATTTATTTATTATTTATTTATTGATTGATTGATATGTTTCACCAGGAGGGCACACTGAACAACAAGTTGTTCATCTCACAGTGTGACCTGGGAGGAGGCTTACATAGGGTTGTGAAGGATGATCAGTTACAGTAGTATATGTGTAGTACAAACATACAACATTGTAAGATTGTGCAACAGTTGGAACACAAAGTATCATACAATAAACAGTAGTGGAACATTGGGTAGATTACAATACATGTCTAAAATCATACAAAAGAACATATAAACTTACAAAACAGTAATAATGTGATAGAACCATTTATAGTGCATGAGTGCACCAGGAGCAAGCTCGAGGTTGTACACAAGTGTTGTTAGAGTAAAAAGGATGGGGTGAGGTTGTACAAACTGGTGGCCCAGATGTCCAGGTGAAGAAGAGTGGGGAGAGGCAAAAACTAAATATGAGGAGAAGGGGTAGCCATTTCCTGATTTCCCACTTCAGGATGTTGAGAATCCTGCCGGGAGGGGTCATGGTAGAAAGGCAAAACTGGCATAGGTACTAATGGGTTAAAGCAGGAACAGCTGAGGAATGGTAATTGTGTAGGGAAGAGGTAAGGAAGTAGTTGGAGGAGGAGTGTCATATTTCAGGGTGGAGAGAATTCCAGATTTTGGAGAAATGATGGGCAAAACCAGTCTGACCAATGAGGGTGGAGCGGCAAGGGACTGTCAAGGTGTGGGTGTCATTTGATCTGAGAGAGTGGGTGGGGAGGTGGGTGGAGAGAGAGAGGATGAGAGAAAGGAGGGAGCCCCCAAACCAGAATTTGGAGATTAGTCTAGCACAGAGAGGCTGCATCTGTGAGATAGTGGAAGGAAGGTTAGAGAGTGATAGAGTTCACAGTGGTGGGAGCAGGAAGGGAGTCAATAGCAAAGTGGCAGAAGGAGTTAAAGAGTGTCCAACTTGGTCAGGAAAGATTTTGGAGCAGCACCATAGACTACGCAGAGTAGTCAAAGATGGGGAGTATCACTTTCTGTATAATTTCATGCCTTGCAGTCAGTGGGATGCAGCCATGATTCCTGTACAGAGCACCAATCTTAGGGTGCAGTTTCTTTAGGATAGCATCGATATGCACAGAGAAGTTGAGGTGCTGGTCCAGCCAAACCCCAGATATCTAAATGAGAAGATGTCCTCCAAGATGGTCCCATCATGGGTGTGGAAGGTGGGTAGGGCGAGCCTAGTGAGTCTCTGCCTGCCATTGAGACTGTCTTCTTGGCATTTAGAAAAAGCTAGTGAGAAGCAAACCAGAGCTGAACTTGGTTGAAGTCATGCTGTGGCTGGTTTGCACAGCAGCAGAGTTTTGCCAGATCTTTACAAAATAGTATCATCAGCATACATGTGGATAGAAGAGGATGAGCAAGCTGTGGGAAGATCATTAAGGAAAATGGAGAGGAGTAGGGGACCAAGCACTGAACCCTGAGGGACACCAGTGTTGATGGGGAGTGGAGGAGATGGAATCAAGGATTCTCACCGACTGGTTCTGCCAATGAGGTAGGATTTAAACCATTTGGTGGTTGATGGAACAAGGCCAGCTGAGGGGTGAATCAAGAAGCAGGGGATGGGAAACAGTGTTGAAAGCTTTGGCTAGGTCAACAAAGATGGCAGAGGTTATCAGGTCATCTTCCATCCCTGAAAGGATGGAGTCAGTAAGCCTGAGGAGGAGATGGTTGTTGAGTAGTTCTTCCAAAACCAGACTGGAATGGAGTGAAGAAGGAGGAATCAGAGATGAAGGGTGATAGCTGAGAGAGAACTAAATGTTCTTGAAGTTTGTGAAGGTAGGAATGAGGGAAATGGGGTGATAGTTGCCAGGAGTGGATGTGTCACCACCCTTGGGAAAGGAAGGACTACAGCATGTTTCCAGGATGTGGGTACTTGGGCAGAAATAAAGGACAGGTTAAGGATTAGGGAGATAGGATAAGCAATTGTAGGAGCAGAAAGGTAGAAAAGTTTAGGATTGAGATCATCTGGTGAGGAGCCTTTAGAGGGGTTGAGGATAGGAGAACATTAAGAGCTTCATCAGAGAGAGTAGAAAAGGAAAATGGTGGAGGGTAGGCACTGGCTGAGGCAAAGGGCTGAAGTTAGTAGGTGGCAATGGGGAGAGGGAATTTAGAAGAGATGTGGCACATGAGATGTAGTAGGCATTACATTCATTGGCCACAGAGCCAGGGTCAGAAACTAATGAGTTATTTATTTTGAGAACTGGAGGAGAGGGGAGAGGAGAGAATAGGCATGAAGTACCCTCCAGAATTTAGATGGAGAGTTAATGTTAGTCAGGAATGAGGAGTTGAAATAATCAGACTTAGCCAGTCTAGTAGCTTTAGTACATGAATTGCATAGCATTCTTATTTGGCATAGTCATTTGGATGTTTAGTAGATTTGTGTTTTCTCCAGGCCGATTATGCTCCCTGAAGCAGGTCAGTAGTTCAGGGGTGATCAGGGAGGTGAATCACATGGACTCTGGTCCTTCTGAAAGGAGCAAAGGCATTCCAGGTGGCAATGACTTTATCCAGTAAGAGTCAAGCGCTGTGGGCTGAGAAATGGCAGTGAGGGGGCCCAGTCAGTGGAAGTGAGTGCAGAGCTGATTGGGCAAGGTCTAAGGATTTAAATGACCTGAGCTGTGTGGATTTTAGGAGGAGGTTTGGGCGATGAACCTTATGTACAATGAAAATGAGGTTGTGTTCACTAAGGGCATTGGGGAGGAGACCAGATTAATGATGTTTTATGGGTGGGTTCGAGTGCCCAGTCAAGCAGGGTGTGGTCATTTCATAGCTTGTTTAACTTGAGAGAGCCAATTTAGATTCACGCCACCCATTATGAAAAGTTCACCGGATTGTGAGAGGGAGGTGATATTGGCTAAGAGTTCAGTCATGACCGAGGGTTGAATGCTTGGGTGGCAATAGGTGCCAGCCACAAAGACTGGGATTTAGAAAGGAAGGGTAATGTGGGTGACAAGGGCTTCATAGGTAGCTGGGCTAAAGGTAGATAGGGTGGTAGTAAACTGCAGTGAGGATAGGATATACATGGCCACTCCCCTCCATGACCCAATCGATCTTGTCTGGAGATGGAATACCCAGGGACAGCAATGGCACTGTCAGGGGTGCTTTTTGAGCCATGTCTCGGTAATAATTAGGATGTCTGGGGTGTGTGCAATCATAAGAGTTTGTAGGAGGTCAATTTTAGTTAGCAGGCTGCAGATGTTCAGGTGGAGGAGCTTCCACCCATAAAGGAGGGTTGTAGTGAAAGTGGGTTTCGAGACATGTTAATTGGGTAAGGAGCAAGGTAGGAGAAGAAATAGGGCCTAGGTCGGGGTGGATGTTCCTGGATGAAAGAAGGAGGAGGGTAAGGATGAAATAGTGAAGTTTAGGACTTTGTAATTGGAGCAGGAAATATGTGAGGGAGAGGAAGAGGGAGGGGAGGTGGAGAGAAAGAGATAAGGAAATGAAGAAAGGCAAAGTGGCTAGGAAGAAAACAGAAAGGCTTAGAGGTAGTAGGGAAAGTGGGGTCTGTTTACAAGGGAGCTGTGGGGTGATTGACAGAATGAAGGAGGTATCTGGAAGGAAGGGAGGGAGAAGTGGCAATAGATGTAGAGGAGGAGACTGAGATAAGGGTAAGAACCAGAAAGGGTGTGAGTAGGAGGAGATGGAAACCATTCTGGATAGGTAGTAGAGGCTTTGAACAGGCTTACAGATTCAGATCACACCACTGAATGTTAGGACATTGTTAATTTGATTTTGGTATGAATGACCCAGGACTAGAAGTGTTAGGGGAGCAGTGGGAAGAGGATTGCAACCTACTCGTGTTGTTGCCCTCTAGTGGCTTTACAGTATAATTTGCAATGGAAAAGTAGACAAAAAAAAAAAGCAAAAATCAGCTGACAAAGAAATGTGTCAAAGAAATGTGAAAACTTCACAAAGCAATACTGCACATCCACAAACAATTGCAAGAGGTGACATCTCTGATAATAGATAATGTCTGCACCTTTGTGGTGGAGTTTGATTGCACAACAGTCAATGAGAGGCAAATATTTTGGGAAGAGACATACCATCCACATCACAAAACACACAGTCTGACAGTGGATGAGCATGGCTGTGTGCAATGTTCTTCCTGTTTGGAGACATGTTAATAATAATGTTACAAAGAATGTTGGCATGTTGGATGCAGAGGCTAGAATGTCCTATGTTGTTACATGGTCATGTGACTCATCCTGCAAAATAAGGCAGGAGTCACTTGACAAAATCAAGCACTTTATTAATCTGTTTACTGTTACATCAGATAAGAAGAGGCACATGTTACTGCAGGACATTGATAGCTGCCTAGTAAAGGCTATTTAAGGATTTGTTAGGCCATTCCTTGGATGCTTGACTACTGGCATGTGTCAAAGCAGTCCACCATATCTGCATGATTGCTGTTCATAATAGTAGCATGCAGATATTTCTTGATCTCATTTACCATACTAAAAACACTGTGGACAAATTTGCAAGACTACAGTGATTGCTATTAGAAGGTGATATGCATGGTGCTCTTGCATTATGAAGTCTCTAAGATCAAATATGCCATCTTCAGATATGAACCTCACAACAGAGGATGAAAAGAACATTTCTGGATCAATTGTTGTGACTGAAGAACATTTGAATAAACAGGTACTGAGATTGCAGGTTTTGAGCTGGCAAAAGAGAAACTTTTGATGTTGAGTGTACATCATGCCATCACTTATTTTACAGGTCTCAGGTAAAATCAATTGATCTGTCAAAAATAATGGATCTGGATTACATGTGGGCATGCTTCTGTACATACATTCTGATTAAAAATGACTGTGTGGCAGTGGATGTAGTGGATCTTTGCATGAACTGTAGCAAGAAAATGAAAGCAATGTACTACCTGCCCATTCAATTCTAAATAACATGGGCACTGATGAAACTCCAATGGAAATTCAGTGTTAAAATCTGTTGAACAGATTCTCAAACAAACATTGAAACTGGGTCAGACAATATTATGATTGAACACTAAGACAAAAACATATATCCCAAGGCAGAAGATGATCAAAGCCTTAAAAGGGTCAATTATACATCTACCTCTGCCCTGAAAAATGTGACTGAAATCACTAAGGAGAATAGCATTGTCATTTTGGTTAATGGTGTACTGACCAAGGTGAAGAAAATTTGGCAAGATGTTGCAAATATAGACAGAGTGAAGACTGCTCCACAATTTCTACATAGGCATAATCCTTTTGAGGACTTACTATATGTGTCGATCAGAACACTGACATTGATGCGAGTATATACTGGTCACCACAAAGCCAATGCTGCAGAAAGTCTTTATGACAACAGATATGGATATCCATGAGCAGTATTCAATTTGCCCACTGCATGGGAAAGATCCTGTGACTGACAACATTGACCTTTATCAAATGAAGTAAACAGAAGGTGAGCGTGTCAGCATATGGGAAAGGACACTGGAAGCACAATGCTTTCAGATCTATTTCCATAGAGTACTGGTGGCCATTTAGATGAATGTGAAGTATGTGTTCTAGGTGCTGAATATAGAGCATTGAGAATTCTGAATTCAGATGGAAAGTTTAGACATATAGTACATGTTCCACCTGTTGTGGGAAAATGAAATAAGCATTCTGTCTGCTGCCATAGTTCACATGCTGAGAACGACCACCACACTTGCTGGTCTTACAGCAGGAGAACTGTTACAGAGACTTCAGAACAAAAATGAGACTCTAGAAGTTAGTCTGAACTCAGTTTTGACAAGCATACCCGGCACCAAGGAATGCTGGTATCACAGACACTCTGAGGTGACATGCATGGTACATGAGTTTAGTTCGCAACATGATTTCTTACTTTAAGCTGTGTAGAGTACAGCTGGGAAGAATTGCCAGATATACTGAAGTGGGCAAACAGGGAAGTGCATGATACAGCATCCATGAAAGTCAGTGATCCGGTGTCTGTTTCTTGACATCCCACCACCATTTCATGCACTGTTACAATTAATTTTGTCAAGACTAATCCACCACTGAGTATCATTGAACACTACTTTTGGAGGTTAGAATATCAGGCATGTGGTGTACCACATGTGCACATGTTGCTGAGGATCAAAGGTGCACCATGTATCAGTGACAGCACAGAACGATATTCTGAATTTCATTATGTAGTATGTTACATGCCACTTGCCTGATAAATCAGACAGTCAACTCTAGATGAAGTTGAGCAGAAGCTCAAGCAGTGCATCTGCTGTAAGTATTGTCAGAAAAAGGTGAAGAGCTGTGCAAGGTGGTACACAAGGTGTCCATTTGGATTTCCACACAAAGTCAACAAAACAGGTAAAGTCAATTATTTGTTCTGTGGAGTTAGACACCACCTAAAAGGCATCCACAAAGAGATTCTAAGAACTGCCTTGTGAAAAGATAAGACATTCATAAAGGACTACAGTGCTGCTCTGTTACTCATGTGGCAAGCTAACATTGATGTTCAGTTTGTTGCTGTCAATTCAATCATTTCTGTATGATATGTGACATTGTACATTACAAAGAATGAACACATGTTTGCAGGAACTGGGAGGAATTACAGTCCAGCAAGAAGACATTAACACCACGGCTGTGGTTATTAGATTTGAAAACTGTATCACACCATGAACATAGTGCATATGAAGCAAGTGACTGACTGATTCACACATGTCTGTATGGCAAATCTAAAGCAATCCAATACTTGAATATAAATATGAAACAGAACAGACTCCGTGTACTTAAAATACACATGCAGACTGAAGAGCTGCTGCCAGATGGCCTGCTTTAAAAACATTCTAAGGGACAATCTTATCAACACCTACTATCCTAAAAGAGACACCCTGATGGAGAAAATGTGTCTCTGTGACATTGCATAGTGGTATGACTTCAAAGCTTGAGTAAAACATGATGCAACAACTGATATTTACAAGGTCACAGGCACTGCCAGTTGTCTTGCAAATAGATGCAAGTCATAACTGATTGGCCATTTCAAACTGTCTCTCAAAAATCCTGAGAAAACAGAGCAATGCTCTTATGCTCTTCTACTGCTCTTCAAACCATGGATAGATGAATGGCTGCTCAAGGGAAACTCTGGTACATATGAAGAGGAGTTCAATCTGTCATATAAGACAGTCAGATCTGACAAGTCCAATTCATATGTTCAGAGGTTGCAGACAGAGAAAGAACAGCTTGATAAAGCACAAGAACAGTTGGATGAAGATACTTTAATAAACTCACAAGACAATGCTGACATGGAAGCTCAGGAATATTAGGTGACCCACTTCCTGTGAATGATACAGTGATATGGATGACTGAGACTGAGACAGCTATGCAGCAAGGAACTGATGAACAGTATGATATTGCTGCAATAGAACACCAGTTAAGAGCAAAACATGTTACTATGCAGTCACTGAAGCTGTCTCACATGGAATTCAGCACAGTAAAAACAAATGCTCTTGTGATGGTCACAAACCAATTTGTATGTCTGTGAGTGGTGCAGCTGGTACAGGTAAAAGTTTCCTGATAGAAGCGATGACTGCAACAATAAGACAAATGACAGCAGGACCTTTGTCTGTTCTCGTGGACTTGCTGCATATAATATAGGAGTGACTCTTCATTGCCTGTTTACGCTACCAGTTGAACTGTCTTTTGAAATTGCAAGCATGCTACAATCCATGTTTCACAAGATAGAACTACTGATTGCAGATGAGATCAGCATGGTTTCTGATATCATGCTTGTCATCATACACTTGCAGCTGCATGAGATTCTGGGACCAGAAGATGACATTCCATTTGGAGACAAACACATTGTTGTTCTTGGTGATCTACTGCAGTTGGCACCAGTAAACAGAAAACATGTGTTTTCACCTATCACTGTCACAGTAGGCAAGAAAGCAATTGGCTGCATAGGTGGAATAAACCTCTGGGAGTTTTCATATATTGATCTTAAGCATAACATGCACCAGGGTGTTGATGTTGTGTATAGAGACTTACCTGAAGAAGTTAAAATTGGTGGGCTGTCACTTGCAATCATGGTATGCTTACTTCAAGAATCATTGGCAGTGACCATGTTCCTTAACAGATGCTGCTGAAGTTTTTCTGACTTATCCTTAGCAGGTACATGGACAGTGTACCTAATCCCTAGACTAAAACAGTATGATGATTTTAATGCACAGATGCTTCAGAAGGAAGGTCAGCCTCTTATCATACCAACATCAGTTGATTCCATTAGGAGCCTGTTGGTGGGAAGCATTTCTTATAAAGGTGGCAGCCCTTACAGAAATATAGGTGTGCTATGTACATGCAGAATGCATACCACATGCATAATTGTGCAATGTTTGCATGTGGTTTACACACACAAAGGGATGGGGGATGGCGCAGCTGCAAACTAGTGGTGCTAGCTGCACACTTGAGCAGACTTAGATAGACCGGTGGTCTGTTTCTGCTGGCACATTCTGTATGTTCGTAAACCTGGTCTAAAAAGCAAATCAGGTTAGCATGCTGCAAGCTGACATGTGCATGCAGGTAAGCTGGTGTGAACATCTTCTAAAAATTACATCAGATTTGCATGTTGCATGCTTGACATGAGTGCAGCAGTTAAGCTGGTGTGAACATCATTTAAACATCATATCAGGTTCACATGCTGCATGCTTGCCATGTGTGCAGCAGCTAAGCTGGTGCAAATCTCATCTAAAAACACATCAGTTTCTATTTCTTCTACTACTGCAAGCAATTAGAGTCATTAAATATATATTTTTTAATTCCTAAAAAATTAAGTAAACTCATTAATTCTGATCCTTTGCAAGTTATTGAATGGGTTTTGATTTTTGTCATTAAACCGCCATTAATTTGTAAAGTATTGTTTGCTTACTACATTAAATGCCTAGGATATAGCCAGTCAACATCCCCAACACCAGATATATGAAGAGGGCCCTGTGTTGTGAAGCCTATCCTTTTGTTTTGGACCAATCAAACCCTTATGCATATTTAGTGCTACAAATGTGCTCTCCATGACTGTTTCATCAAGCTACTTTCCCTTTGCCATTCTGCATTGAGCATATACACTATGGCCATGCCCAGCACTCTTTGTGCTGAGTAGGGTCTTGAAGCATGCACCACCATCACATTTTGTCACTTAAATGAGGGACATGGGCACTAAAATGAAGGACAATGAGGGACACTAACCCACATGATGATCAGGACACATCATGAAACATGGAGATACAGTACCTCAAAACACAGTGAAACCATTGCATTAGCACTTGAGAATGAATTTCTACTATTAAGCAGGGGTACCATTTATTTAGGGCAGAAGGGGCAGTCTCCCCCATGTTTGTGTCTACATTGTTCTTATGGTGTGGCAATAAAGGCTTTAAATTTGGATTTAGTCTTTGCACAACAAGTGCTCACCTGGCCTGTGTGTGCTCACACTACAGGTACTCTCCAGACTCAATTGTGCCTGTATTGTGTTGTCCACTCTCTCCACCTATTAGCAGCAGCACAATCACAAGTGATGTGCATGAGCTCCAGCCAAGAAAGAGCACGAGTCTTGCAAGTACTATCTTTCCCACCACAGAGTAGACAGACTGCACACTACAGCTTGGAGAAGTCAGTGAGCTTTGAACTCTCAACAGCAGTGTTGTGGCAGCATATTTTGTTATTCTACTCTTAGTGAGTCTCCGTCTCCTTGGGTGGCTGAAGGGCAAAGAGTGAGCTGAAGCTAACTCAAAACCTAGACTACCTACTTACTCTACTAGGCTCGTCCTTGCAAAAAAAAAAACAGCACAGACCCCCATGGCAGCAAGCTAGGCTTAGCAGCAGTGTTGACAGTGGTGTGGGTGGCCTTCATAGGCCTTGATCAGTGCAGTGCAGCAGCAGCCACAGCAGCAACCAAGCAAGAAGCAAGCAACCCAGGCTGGATGGGTTCAGTTGATGAGATGACTTGGTCATGGACCACATTGAGGACTTATCATGGTTGGTTCTAGCATCCAGCCTCTGGCAGAAGGAGAGAGAGAAGTGGACTGAAAACTGGGCTGGTGGCACACTATGCCAGGCTGCAGGTTCTGGCTACATGGCTGGGTAAGTAAAAGTAAATACTTTTTTACAGGGAGATTGGGGAAGGAGGAAGGACTGAAATATTGATGTGTTTCTCATGTTTCTTCACCTTTGGGTAGCTTCATGACCCATAGGGGATGGGTATTGAATGAAATGAAGTCAGGGAGAAAAATCAGGACAAAGTTCTGTTTTTGGGGTGGGGCAGAACATCAGCCAGGAAAAATGTGGTTAGTAACTGGGTGGGTTTAAGCCCAAATCTGATAAACTGCTCTGGAGTATATGCAGATGAATCTTATACATTCGAATTTTCCTGATTTGCATATCAATTTTCAGTCAAAACAAGTAAGTTGTACCTTTTAGAGATGTTACAGACATTCTTCAGCTGTCCCTTGCGTTCTGCAACAGTTGAGAGGTATGGTATGCACAGACTAATGGAGCCCTATAGTCAGACTCATGCCCCAGTGAAGCTGAGCTCCACATACCCATGTTCAGGGACATTATGACAAGGGCAAAGGAGGTGCAGGGCATGCACCATTGAAATGAATGGGGTATTTTTTTATTACTGTTTTATACATTATTGATGGAGAGCTAGAGATTAATGAAGGCCACCGCTCGACTAACAAGGACCTTGTTAGTAGAACAGTAGCCTTCATTATTCTCCAACTCACCATCATAATGTATAAAATAATAATAGAAAATAACTCCATTCATTTCAAGGGGTACGCCCTAGCACTCTGACCCATGGACATCATCTCTTAAAGACTCCTGCTTCTTGCTTCCTAGTATTCAAGTAAGAGACTTTTACTTATATTTATACTTGGTGGGTTGTGTAGCAGCATGACTGTACTCACTACAGTATGTGTGCATAGGGGCTGGCCATGTGGTGTGTGTGTGTGTGTGTGTGTGTGTGTGTGTGTGTGTGTGTGATTGCTACTTTTGTGTTCATACCTTAAAGTTTGTTTGTGTGAAGCATTCAAAACTATGAAGAAAAATTAGTAGGAGTACAGGCCAGACAGAAAGAAGTAAGTAAGTGGTTTGTGGGAATGTTTGTGTATTGGGGTGGGAAAACACATTTGTTTCACTGGTATGTGTGCTACAGTTCAACTGTGAAATGAGAAGAGGGAGAGAAAACTGAAAAGCATAACAGTGGCTACAAGCATGCTGCATTCATGCAGATATATTTGGACACAGTATTATTCAAGTACAAGTGAGCCATATGTGTGCAGACAGTATGACTTAGTAGTTACAGGCACTGAACTGCAAGCCAAGAGTTTTGGAGGCATTAAGACCTGGGTTTGAATCTCATCAACTCCCAGTTGTGTATGGTGTGTTCCTGAGCAAATTACTTAACTTTTATGAGTGCAGTTATCAGTGACCACTTGTTTTTTGCCCACATGCCACATGCATGCACTTTCCCATTTTAACATAAAAATCATAGTTTCCACACTTGCTTGCTGCACACATGCCATATGTATCCAGTTGGTTCCAATTTAACATTTAAATCATACTTGCAGCAAGCATATCACTTGGGTAATTTTATGCATGTACATAAAAACATTTCATATAATTATTTCTGTAAGGAAGGGTATGTGGTTGCTGACCTTACAAGTATGTCAAATACTGTTCACAGGATTTTTACTTTTCTAATTTACACCTAAAGTAACAACTGTAAATGTGAATAAAATGTACTTCATCACTAAAATAACAAGCAAACAAAAAGCAGTTCCATTGATGGCTTTTGTCTGTCATGTACGTTGTTGAAATAAATGTCAGCTCACTTAAAGGAGTTAAATACTGATGTTTCTAGAACTGCTGGCCTTGAGAAATATGCTCCTTCATAATTTGAATGTGGAATCTGGACTTGTGAATGGTGCGATGGGGAACATTATTGACTTCAATGCAATATTCAGAGGACTAGTGTTGAGAATGTCATCATAAGGTTTGACAATATTGAGGAGTCCAAAGTAATTGAAAGATGCGCTTCAAAATTTCGTCTTGTGAAGGAAATATATGTCACATATAAACAGTACCCACTGTGGATCTGTACACACTAGGCTTCTTAAAATGTTTTAAGAGCTTTAAAACATTTTAAGAAGCCAAAACACGGTTTGTGTCTGCATAACATGATTTGAAACCTTGTTTAAAACTGTGCTTAAACCCTGCAAGGGACCTACTGTAGGCTTAATAACATTTTAAACATGGTTTCAAACTTAAAACATTTTACCTGTGGTGTGGACGGGCGCTAGATCCATGCTTGGGTTACAGAATGAAGGAACGTGCTTCATCATGACCCAAAAATCATGCTGGAAAAGTGTTATTGATGAGGAAGTGTAGATTCAGGTTTACCAAGTTACAACACAGTAAACAACAGTGCAGATGTGCGACTGTGGTGAATTGCAAACCATTTTCAAAGATCGTTTCAAAAACGTTCTTCTAGCATGTACAGGGCCTGTATGTAGCATATGCAGTGTCAATTCACAGATTGCAGTGTTTGCGTGTGGATGCTGTGATGATTGATATTGGCACATCCGTTTTCAAGGATGGAATGGGCTACACAGCTCTATCATGCATCTGCACCTTAGCAGGCTTGTACATCATTAGTGTTGCTTTGCAGAAAATATCTGCTGAAAGGAAGTGTATCATTGAGTACAACAGATTGCACACTCTGTGTCAGCCTCATTTGTCGCTGTTCCCATTAGTGGACAATGCTGAAGTGTGTGACATCGTATCAAACTGAGGTAAACAAATGAAGAGGAAACAACTTCTTCTAAGATGAAGGCAGATGTGACAGCTGAGAAACACGTTGTTCTCTACATCTTCAACAGCATTGGCTGCTAAGAAGATTGTACTTTCAACATGCAGAACTACCTTTGATAAAAACACTGGAGTCAACTGCTATGCTAGCACAGCAATGCAAGCTCTCCTACATTTACAAGCTTTTGTGAGAACAGTGACTGCTTCAATGCAACACCCATTATTGATGCACTGAAGCACAACATACAATTTAGTAAAGAACAACCAAACATTGTTCAGACACTAACACTGATTCACTGTACTCTTGCTTTGTATGAATGTCAGAGTACATTCAGTGACAATGTTCAATAGGACATCTCATAATTTCTTATGGCTATGCTAAACTCAGATTCTGACAGTATCTTTGTGAGACGGCTCTTTGATATAGACTTCAAGAACATCTATACATAGCCATGCATGCAAAAATGTTGAAACAGAAAACGTTCACAACATGCTATGGATTTCTCTGTTCGTGCTTCATCATTCATCTGTGAAATTTCAACAGTTGGTCAACAGCTCACAGTCTGGTTGGCAGTGCACAAACTGGTGGTTGGAGCACAAGGACAGTAATGTTTCAACACTTCTCAAACTACCTCTTGTTATTGATGCAGCGCTTTGACTGTGAGGGAATGAATGTAATGAAACCCATACCAGAGTTTGTGGCTAACAAGTTTACTATTAGAGAGTGCACTTTGTGACTAACAGGTCATAGTCCACAATAGAGCTTCTGTACATTAGGGCCATTACACTGCTTAGCTTATACATGGAAGCAGTTGGATTGAGTGTAATGATACAGCATGCACCTTGAAGGAGAGGCTCATGAGAAACCTCAAAATGCATATGTATTGGTCCTTGAAAGCAATTTGCTGACAGGTCTAAAGAATAGACATTTCTTCCAAAACAGAACAGACATTTCTGCCGTGACTATGATTTAACAAATAATATTTATTTGTTACCATGCATCGCAGTTCATGCCCTCTTTCATTGCTTGCATAGCGCTCTGTTATAACCATATACACGTGTACTTTGATACATCGGTTTAACAGCACACACAAATGGAGTGATTTTGGTCAAGTATGCGTAACTATGCAGCACAATAAAAGGTTTTGCTGAGACTGTGGCCAGACTGATATCAATACTTGTTCAAGTTGGCTCATAAGTAGGATGCTGTGCAAGTGCATATTTGGTTAACAGAACAGGTACCTTTATATACTATTTATACACAACAACATGTCAAACAAAATAAAAATGTACATCACACCAACACACCTAACAAAGACCCTATGTACATAATGTATATGTAGGGTTTCCAGTTTTCAGTTATAGCCAATAATCATGATAACACACCACCGATATTAAAATCAGGAAATCGGTTATAACAAAAAAAAATCGCAATGGTGTTGCATGCAAGGAACATCCTGCTATGCACATGCATAAAACAGCAGCGGACTAAACCGCTCCCTCCCAGCAGTGGGAAACATTTGCAGCAATACTCATGTACTGACCAGTGCACCTTAGTACTTTCTTAGACTGGACCTCTTCCTCCAAGCAGCCGGTGACATTTGCAGCAACAGTCCAGGTACTGAGCAGTGCTATTTCCAGGGCTAAAAAGCTAAGAAAGCTGCAGTGTGTATTCCATTGGAGGACAGCAGTTGATTGACTGTGCTGCTGATTTCTTTCACTAGTGCAGGATTTTACCTCATCTCCTTTGGGTACTGTAATGAGCCTGTTTAGATCCCGATATCTAGAGTTGTAGCATGCTATTACTTTAAGGGTGTGAGAATACTGCTGTGACTTTGTAGTTCCTGCTGTTGGTTTTTTGGTTGTTCAAAGCTCAACAGCTTCTAAGGGGCTATGGCTCCATACAGGGTTTCTGTCCCAGCCAGATTAATGTCATGTTGCTCTATATTGCAACATTAATGAATCAATTGCAGTATTTACTATGGTGCAATATTTATGGTACAATATCTGTGGTGCAACAATCATGGTACACTATGCATTTTTAAATAGTGAAATATTTATTGAGTGAATAAACACTGAGTTTTAAAGATTTTGGTTGCCCATGAAATTAATTACAATGAATTAAACTGATTTTCTGAATTTTGAAAGGAGTCAAAAAGTTAGAAAATAAATACATAAAACAAAATAATAAACACCTGAAACTGGGAACCCTATGTATATGAAAACAAAACCACTGATTTTGAACTTTAAACAAATCATAGTATACTGAAAGTATGTATATACTGTGCATTGTGTATATGTTAATTTAATCACACACAAAAATGATCACAACGCACAATTTAGTACTTAACTATTCTGTATAATTATACTGCTGTATCTGTATTTTCATAGTATTTTTGATCTTTGCTGACCTCCATATGTATCCACTTAGTAATGTATGATGGTTAATATGATGTTGATGAATGTTTAACAGATAAGATGTACTTCCACATAGTTTGTTTTCATATCAACTAATGTAGTCATATATATATATATATAGAGAGAGAGAGAGAGAGAGAGAATGAATTGTACACTTACCCTGGCTAGAACTGATCCCTCCTGACATCTGTAGGGCAGTTGCTACTTTATACATGAGTTCCGTTATAAATTATACATGTACCCAGGTAGAACTGTTCTCCCCTGCCATCTGTAGGGCAGTTACTGAATTAAACATGAGTTCTGTTATAAATTATACACTTACTCGTTAGAACTGATCCGCGCATACAAACATAGAAGTTGCCATCAGATAAGGACTGCAAGGCCCATCCAGTCTGCCCATTTTTCTACCTTATGAATGTGCCATTGGCCTTTAATCTGTCAATGGCCTATCTATTCATACTTATCTGTATTGCTCCCTTATGCCTGTCCCATGCCTGTTTGAAGCCCTCAACTGTATTCATATCCACCACTTCCTGAGGTAGGCCATTCCATGCATCCACCACCTTTCTTTGAAGAAAAACTTCCTCACATTACCTCTTAATCGGCCTCCTCTAATCTCATGCTGTGTCCACTTGTCCTGCTATTTTTCTTATATTGAAACATGTTAGACTCTTTCACCTTGTTAATGCCCTTAAGATGTTTGAATGTTTTGATACCACCTGTCTCCCTCCTTTGGTCTAGGGTATACATATTGAGCTCTGTTAATCTGTTCTCATATGTTTTCTGATGCGGTCCCTGCACCATTTTGGTTGCCCTTCTCTAGACTGCCTCCATTTTGTTAATGTCCTTGTGCAGGTGCAGCCTCTAGTACTGCACACAGTACTCTAGATGGGGCCCAACCAGTGTCTTGTAAAGAGGGACTATTCACTCCCTCTTCCTGAATTGTGATACCCTGCTAATACCCTAACATCCCCCTAGCCTTACTTACGGCTTTAGTGGTCTGCTTGGATGGTTTCAGGTCATCTGTGATGAAGATGCCCAAGTCTCTTTCTTCACTTGTGATTGCCAACAACTCCCTCCCAACCTATAGGTGGCTTCAGGGTTTCTCTTCCCTATCGCATGATCTTGCACTTCTTTGTGTTAAACCCCAGTTGTGACTTTTCTGACCATTTTGCCAGTTTATCCAGATCTCTCTCATTCTGCCCACTCATCTAGATCATCTACTCTGTTGCAGATCTTGTTGTCATCTGCAAACAGACAAACCTTACCCTCCAGTCCATCTGCAATGTCACTGATGAAGGCATTGAAGAGGACTGGCCTCAGGACTGATCCATGAGGTACCCCACTTGTGACTTGCATCTGTTCTGACTGTATACCATTTACCACCACCTCTGTGTTCTGCCCTCCAACCAGTTTGCCACCCATTGACCAGCCTTTAACCCACACTGAGTCTACCCAGCTTATTAATCAATCTTTATGTGGAACAGTATTGAAAGCTTTGCTGAAGTCAAGGTAGGCAACATCCACTGCACCCCTTGGTCCACCACTCTGGTTACTCAGTCAAAGAAATCTTGAGATTAGATTGACAGGACCTTCCTACTGTAAACCCATGCTGTTTTGGATCCCATGCTCCTATGGAGTCCAGGTGTTGCACAATCCTTTCCTTAAGGAGTGCCTCCATAATCTTGCCCACTTCTGAGGTAAGACTGACTGGTCTGTAGTTCCTCTGATTCCTCCTGCTACCACTCTTGTTGGCGGGGATCACATGAGCCCTTCTCCAGTCTTCTGGGACCTCTCCTGTGCTCAGAGACTCACTAAACAGTTCTGATAATGGCTCTGCTTGTTCCACCCTTAGCTCCTTTAGTACCCTGGGATGTATGCCATCTGATCCCATTGCCTTGTCCACCTTGAGCTTAGCGAGCTCTTGTAGGACCTTTTTTGTGAAGGGACTTGTGCACACCTCCCACCCTGTGTCCATGCTGCTGAGCTGTGGGCTCTGCCCTACCTTCTCCTCAGTAAATACTTAGCAGAAGTATCTATTTAGGATAGATGCTTTTCCTTGTTCCTCTTCCACACACCCCGTATCCCTTTGATCTTAGCAATACCCCCTCTGGACATTCTTCTTTCACTAATGTATCTATGGAAAGTCTTAGCCCTTCTTTTACTGTTCATGCTAGTGTTTCCTCAGTTTGGGCCTGCCTGCCTTACTGCCTTTCCTGCTTCCCTTAGAGAAGTTTGGTATGCTCTCCCTATCTTCACACACTGCATTCCCTTATATTTCCTGCAGGCCAATCTTTGGCTCTGACCATTTCTGCTATTCCTCTTGCTATCTGTTGTCAGTCACTGAATTACATATGAGTTCTGTTTAAACAATAATGCATGACAGGGTGTGTGTTGCTGTTAGGTTTACACACACCTAATAATAACTTTGGAATGGATTAATATTTTCACCAAATCAGTGAATGTCACACCTGTTGTCCATGCCCTTTCAAAATTCCAAACCATCTCAGCATAAGGTGATGACCAAAAACAGCAACAAGCAGTATTTTTTTCAGCTTTTGCTCTCTCGCATCTCAGACTCTAGACATCTGACCAGAACAAAATTTAGCACATCAAAAGATCTACCCCCACAAGACCACACATGCAAAATTTTGTACAAATCTTTGAAACAGTTGCAAAGATATTAAAGTGCAACCTTTAATGCTCACTACTGCCATCTGTAGGGTAGTCACTGAATTACATGAGTTCCATTATAAATTATACACTTACCTTGGCTAGAATGATGCCTCCTGCCATCTGTAGGGCAGTTGATAAATTACATAAGTTCCATTATAAAATATACACTTACCTTGGCTAGAACTGATCCCTCCTGCCATCAGTAGGGCAGCTGCTAAATTACACAAGTTGCATTTAAACAATAATGCATGGCAGCAGTGCGTTGTTGTTGTTAGACTTAAAATGCATAATAATAACTTTGGAACAGATTAATATTTTCACAACACCAGTGAAAGTCACATCTGTGGCCAAGCCCTTTCTACCTTGAACATTTTAGACCAAAATGCCAAACAATCTGTGTGCAAGGCAATGAGAAAAACAGCAATTTGTTACATATTTTTGATAACTGTATCTCAGAATCTGTACATCCCACCACAACAAAACTTGGCACATCAAGAGATCTATCCCACAAAGCCACACATGCAAACTTTTGTGCAACTCTGTTAACTGGTTGCAAAGATATTAAAGTGCAAACCATTATGCTCACTACTTCCACCTGTAGGGCAGTTGCTTAACTGCACACAAGTTCCATTATAAATTATACATTTACCCAGCTAGAATGGATCCTCCTGCCATCTGTGGGGCAATCACTGAATTACACAAGTTACATCACTCAGCTTTCTCAGTGCAGTAAGCCACTGTGAGGCAATTCTTTAAATCATGAAGGAAATATGAAAGAAAATGTGTGCCGCCACTGGGATCTTTAAATCATGAAAGAAATGTGAGAAGAAAATGTGTGTCTTCCACTGACATAAGTTCCATTTAAGCAATAATGCATGACAGGGGTATATTGTTGTGAGATTTACATATGCTTAATAATAACTTTGAAACAGATTAATATTTTCAATAAACCAGCAAAAGGCACATCTGTGGGCAAAGCCCTTTCTGCCCTGAGTATTTCAGACCAAGATTGCAAACCGTGTAGGCACAAGGCAATGAAAAAAAACCAAAAAACAGCATTTTTTTTTTACATTTTTGCTATCCCATATTGGGATCTTCACATCTGACTGAAACAAAACCTGGCACATCAGGAGATCTATACAACAAGACTGCACATGGAAATTTTCATGCAAATCTGTTGATATTAAAGTTCAGATTTTAATGCTCACTACTGCCATCTGCAGGGCAGTAGATGAATTACACATGCATTCCATTATAAATTATAATGATACATAGATACATAGACAGTGTTGGCAGATAAGGGCCTATGGCCCACCTAGTCTGCCCATTTGAGCTTGTAAGTTCAGTTTGTTTTCCTAGAAGTCTATTTCCCTTACCCCTGACCTCTAGAATTCCTTTATGTCTATCCCATGCATTCTTAAATCCCGTGATTGTTTCTAGCCCCACCACTTCCTCTGGCAGGGTGTTCCACTTGTCCACCACCGTTCTGTGAAGAAATTCTTTCTCGTGTTTCCTCTGAATTGTCCTCCCTCCAACTTCATCCCATGCCTCTAGTCCTGAAACATCTTTTCGCTTAAAATAGTGTTTTCCTGCACCTGTTCCTCCCTGTAAGATACTTGTATGTCTCTATCATATCCCTCTCTCCTCCTCTCCTCCAGGGAGTACATGTTCAGTTCCTTCAACCTGTCTTCATAGGATTTGTGATGCAACCCATGCACCATCTTTGTTGCCCTCCTCTAAACCTTCTCACCCTGTCTATGTCCCTACGTAGGTATGGTTTCAGAACTGTACACTGTACTCCAGGTGGGGCCTCACTAGTGTCTTGTATAGCGGAATTATGACCTCTTTCCTGCTGGTGATGCCCTGCCTATACATCCCAGCATCCTATTTGCTTTACCTGATGCCTTGTCACACTGTTTCCCTACCTTGAGGTCATCAGAGATGACAACCCCAAGATCCCTTTCCTGTTTGGTGCATGCTATATCCTCACCCCCAACTGATATATTGTGCCAGGGTTTTTGTGCCCCATATGCATTATCTTGCACTTCTTTGCATTGAATTTCAACTGCCAAACCCTTGACCATTCTTCAAGTTTCTGCAGGTCCCCTCATTCTGTCTACACCCTCTGGTGTGTCTACTCTGTTACAGAGCTTTGTGTCATCAGCCGAACAGTAAAATTCTGCCTTCTATATCCTGTGCAATGTCACTGATGAAGATGTTGAATAGGACCGGTCCCAGCACTGATCCCTGTGGTACCCCACTGGTCACTCTTCCCTCTGTGGAGTGACAGCCATTTACCACCACCCTCTGTGTCCTGCTACCCAGCCAGTTACCTACCCACCACACTACTGTCCTGCCCACACCCATATTCCCCAGTTTGTGTAATAGTCTTCTATGTGGCACAGTGTCAAAGGCCTTGCTGAAGTCCAGATAGGCCATGTCCACTGCCCTCCCCTGATCCACCTCCCTAGTCACCCAGTCAAAAATTCAATGAGGTTGGTCTGACATGACCTCCCTGGTGAAACCATGCTGCCTTGGGTCCTGTAGTCCATTGACAACCAGATGTTCCACCAATCTCTCCTTCAGTAGTGCTTCCATGATCTTTCCCACTACCGAGGTGAGGCTGACTGGTCTGTAGTTCCCTGCTTCCTCTTTTGTTCCCACTTTTGTATAAGGGGACTACATCTGCTGTCCTCCAGTCTTTGGGTACCTCCCTGTTTCCAGTGATTGGCTGAACAGGATAGCCAGAGGTTCAGCCACCACCTCTCTTAGTTCTTTAAGGACCCTGGGGTGCACCCCATCTGGCCCCATTGCTTTGTCAACTCTTATTACTTCCAGTTCCTTCAGGACCCTTTCTCGTGTAAAGGGACTTGTGTCCATTTCTGCACCATTCTCACCCCTTGTACTCCTCTTCAGACCCATTACCCCCTCTTCCTTAGTAAAGACTGAGCAGAAATACCTGTTCAATATGTCAGCTTTACTGTTGTCATCCTCCACGCCTGCTCCCATCCTCCCCCTTCAGTCTAACTATCCCTCCCTTGTCCTTCTTTTTCACTTATGTACCTGTAAAGGTTTTGTCCCTTTAACCACTGATTTTGCAATGTGTTCTTCTGTCTGAGCTTTGGCTTCCTTACTGATTCCCTGCCTCCCTTTGTTTCTCCTGGTACTTCTCCCTATCCCCCTTCTGCCTGTGTCTTTTGTATTGCCTGAATGCAGTCTTTTTTGCTTTCACTTTCTTTGCTACCTCTTTGGAAAACCATAATAGTCTCCTCTTTCTTTTCCTCTTGCTTAGCCTGCTTAATGCATAATTCTGTTGTTCTTATATCCCCATTTTAAATACTGCCCACTGTTCCTCAATCCCTGATTCTTGTCCCATTCTTAATGCCTCTTTCAAGCATCTCCCCATTTTCCCAAAGTCTGCCCCCTAAAATCCAGGATCGTGTTTTGTGTGGTTTGGTTCTGCTCTTTCTGTGATTTCAAACCACAATGACTGGTGGTCACTGTTACCCAGGTGCTCCCCACTGTTACCCCATCACACTGTCCCTGTTTGTGAGCCTAGGGTCCAGTATTGCCTTCTGCCGAGTTGGTTCCATGACCAGTTGCTTGAGAGAAGGCACTCTGAAGGAGTCCAGGATAAATCTGCTCCTAGTTGATGCTGCTGCTGGGATGCTCCAGTCCACATCTGGTATATTGAAGTCTCCAACCAGTACTACTCACCTTGTCAGCCATCCTTTGGATGGCTAGCATCAGCTCCCTATCTGTTTCTTCCTCCTGGGCTGGTGGTCTATAGACCACACCTGTGCGGATGGCTGGCCCCATTTTCCTTTCCAGCTTAACCCACAGTATCTCTCCCCATTTTGTTCCTCCTGGATCTGTGTGGCCCTTATGTCATTTTTTCACATCAGTGCCACTCCTCCTCCTTCCTGCCTGCTCTGTCTCTTCTGAATATGTTGTAGCCAGGTATGGCCATCTCCCAAGTCATGGTTATCATTACACCAGGTTTCAGTGATGGCCACAATGTCCAGGTCTGACTGTACCATGACAGCCTCCAGATCTTCCATCTTGTTGCTAAGGCTCCGGCATTTTGCACATGGCTTTCCATGATTTGACCTCCCTAGACTGCTTCACTGTTCTACTCCAGCCCTTCCTTGGTTGTCATTTATCCCTGGTTCTCCTTACTGTCTGCCCTTCTGCTGAATTTTGGCCCTTTTCTGCTTATCCACCTTTTGGACACTAATCTCCAACTTTTGCACACTGCTTTGCAGAGATAGCCACTCCTCTGCTTCACTGGTTCCATTACTAGCTGTGGGGGTGAGCAAGTAGGTACCATCCTTGCTGGCCTGCCTCCCCCTTGCTAGTTTAAATGCTGTCAATGTAGCATTTAAACTTATCATTGAGTGCTTGGATTCCCTCCAGGATGGATGCAGGCCGTCAGGCTTGAACAAACCTCCATCCCTCCAGATGTGTCCCCAGTCATCAATGAATCCAAACCCTTCCTCACAGCACCAGTTCTTCAACCATGAGTTAAAGTTCCTGGTGCATGCACTCCTATGCTCTCCCTTGCCTCTCACAGGTAGTACTTCTGGGAAAGTGACAGAAGTAGCTACTTGCTTGAGACCCCTCCCCAGTTTCCTAAACTCTTCCTGAACTTCCTTTGGCTCCCCATTTGCCAAGTCATTAGTACCTAGGTGGATAATGACATCCAGCTCACCCTCCTGTCTTGCCTTCCCAGTGATCCCAGTATCTTCCTATCCCTCCATGCCGTGGCACCTGGTAGGCACCTCACCTCCTGTCCTCCCCTCCTGTGTTCCTAGCTGGATCCCTCTTATGATGGAGTCCCCCACCAGGATTCGCTTCCTCCTCCTCTGGGGTCCACTGCTTTCCCACTGAGGTCACCTCCTTGCCTAACCTCCACATCCTTTCCTTCCACTTCCCTGGTACCTCTATTTGGTTGTCCTCGTTTGCCAGTGTGGCATATGAGTTCTTGAGAGGAATAGGATCTGGGATGTGCCTCTGCCTGACTGCTCTAACCCTCCCTGGGCCCACTGTCATCCAAGTGCTCTCGTTCTCGGCATCCTTTGAGGCAGCTGCATTGGACTGGGTGGTTCCTGGACAGGGTGATGGTACTCCTGACCCAGTTTACTCCGCTCTGAGTCTGGCTACCTCATCCCTCAGTCCCGAGAGATGCATGCAGATAGGGCAGCACCTCAGTGTCCAGAAGGTCTGCCTGAATATGGCTGCCCCACAGCCACTACATTGCACCACTCCCACATTATACTGCAATTCCACTACTTATCTGCTACTGAAGCTCTCTTAGTTCTCTTTTTATTTATTTACAGTATTAAAAATCCTGTAACTGATCCTCAGATATATATATTTTTTAAGGAAAAGAAACCAATAAATAAATAAATGAGTCAAAACACTTGTGCGTGCTGAGGGTGGTCTTCCCCTTATGCCCTCTCTATCACACCTCTTACTATACCCCTGTGTTTAGCTCCTGTCAATCAGATTTATCAGGGCATATAATTAAGAGTTGGGGAAGGGGTGGGGGCTAAAATTGCAGCAATTAAAGACAGCACAGAATTACACCACCACTATTTTTTAAATTTTCAACAGCCCAAAACAATTATAAGTAAAGACAACACAGAAAGAAAGTATAGTGTCACTACAAGCCTACAATCTAAGTTTAAAAGAAAAATACCAGTTACCAGTTACTCTGAAGCACTGAATTGAATATGTTTCCTTCCTTCACCTTCTGGCTTCTTCTGAGAAGATGAACTTCTGTTTGCTGCTTTAACTGTGACTAAGCCCCACCTTCAGGTTATCACATAGCTGAGGTCAGAGGCCAGACAATTAACACCCTTCACCCAGCTACAGGACAGTCAGACAAGCCAAGATAAAATTTGCAGCAATTAAAGACAGCACAGAATTACACCACCACTATTTTTTAAATTTTCAACAGCCCAAAAACAATTATAAGTAAAGACAACACAGAAAGAAAGTATAGTGTCACTACAAGCCTACAATCTAAGTTTAAAAGAAAAATACCAGTTACCAGTTACTCTGAAGCACTGAATTGAATATGTTTCCTTCCTTCACCTTCTGGCTTCTTCTGTAGAAAGAAAAGTGTAGAAAAGTTATTAAAACTCTAAAATTAAAGAAACAAAATCATAAAACTGCTTTCAAAAACATTATAATTTATTACTGCAACTGCATTTGGACATAAATAGCCCTTTTTGTTAAATCAGCTAACTTTTAGTTTGGTAATAATTACAGCAGCATAACAGCTGATAGACTAATTTATAAACAACTATAGAAATTCTTAGTAAATAATAAAGCTTTCTTAAATTTTCCTACTCAGAACTACAATTTCCTATTTTAGTAGTGGTGACCGCAATATAGCACCTAAAATAAGGAGGCAGTAGAGTGCAGTGGGTTAAGAATCTGAGCTGCAGATCTGGAGACCTGGGTTTGAATCTCTCAACTACCTAAGTGCGATCCTGAGCAAGTCATTTACTTCCTTGTGCTTTGACTTAGTGTGCTACTCCTGCTTAAACAACATTCCCTTCCCCTTCAAATATGCAGATGCAAGATATTGTGGGTACAATATGAATTTGTTTTCTGTTTTCCTTCTGGGAAGTGCAGTCTCCTATTTTTGCAGTGGTATCAAAAATATAAGATCTCAGATGTTTACTTTCAAATTGAGGATTGTGCATACAGTATATGGCTGACAAGATTTCTTTACTGGAAGAAGTAGTCTCCTATTTCTGTAGTGAGCACAGAAATATCTAGCCAGTTTTCTAATTCCCTCAAATTTAAAGAAAGGTATGTAAATAAGCTCACGATTATTCATGAGCTAGGCACACTTATATTTTTGAAAACATGGGGCACATAAAGAACTGTTCTTGAAATGTGAACATGAGAAACAAAAAGAAATTGTTGTAAACAATCATTTTGAATAGATCAAGCTTCATAAGGAGGGATAGCTTATAGTTTTCACCCAATATTTTCTAGTTCCTTCAGTTAAAAAATGTGTATGCAAATAGACTCATTATTATTCAAGAACAACGAGGTGAATCTAGGCTTTCATGAATAATGATTTTACAGCTATTTTTTTCACTGACTTAGTGACTGAGCATTTTCAGAACCCAAAATTTAAAATTGTATATCTTTGGAACAGAGTAATATTTTTCACCAAATCAGCAAAAGGTACCTCTGGGGACCAAGCCCTTTCATCCCTGAAATTTCAGACCAAAATTCCAAACCATCTATGCATAAGGTGATGCCAAAAATGAACAGCAAAAAAAAAACAGCGATTTGTTACATACTTTCACTAACCATATCTCAAATTCACACATCCCACTGGAACTAAACTTGGCACATCAAGAGATCCTTCACACAAAATAGATTTGCAAAATTTTATACAACTCCATTTATCAGGTTGCAAAGAGCTGGACAAAAGGCAATGACAAAAAAAACAGCGATTTTTTACATTTGTTCACTATGCATAGCTCAGACTCTGCACATCCTCCTGAAATATAACTTGGGACTTTGAGAGATCTACCCTTTGAGACCAAGCATGCAAATGTTTGTGCAAATCCATTGAATGGTTATGAAGTTATTAAAGGTGCAAAATTTGGTGTTTACCATGAAAGCCTGCTCAACCCTTACTATAGTGGTGCTACCGTGACACTGTTGTATATTATATGGGTAGTTGCTTACCCTATAGTTAGGGTTGTACCTGGACTTCTATGTTAAATTCAAAATTTGTTACCTTAATGACTGGCACTGTGTTGCTGAAATAGCCCAAATTTTAGCATGTGTAGTCACTCTGCCAGTGTCTCAAGATGTGGAAAGTTTCATAATGGTATGTTTATATATTTTTGAAATATGGAGTGTACAAAAACACACACACACACACTTTTTTCATTGGTTAACAATTTTTGTGCTCATCTACAGCCCAGAGGAAATTTAATTTTCTCTTGAAATTTTCAGGGATGATGGGTTCTGGGTCAAGGGTATGCTTTTGGATAGTGTAGTGAAAGATATCTCACCATTTTGAATTTTAACATTTTGTGATAGCTGCAAGACAGGCAGGTCAATGAAAACAGTCTGAATTGTTAATTGTTGTGGATTTACTGTTCGTGCTCAGAAAAATACTGTTTGTGCTTCTGCCATCTTGTTTGTATTTTTCTTTTAAATATTGATTTTAAAGAAATCCTGCTTGATGAGCAATGACCAAGACCTGTATTTGGGGCTCAGTCACATATTTAGTTCCATTATTGTACTATCATTTGACAATTGTGAGGTAAGTATGTCTTTTTGGGGTGACAATCATATCGTCTGTCACTCAGCTTAGTTAGGATCAACTGATTGGAAAACAACCATTCAAAGTTCTTTACAGTTCAAACTTTACTGTTTGAACTGTAAAGACTCAAACAGTAAAGGCTGATGACAGTTTGAAGTGTCATACATCACTAGTGCCTAGTTGCACCCCTACCCATCATTTTTGTCCCTGAATAAAATAATATAAATATTCCCTGGTAGTCTAGTGGTCCCTCCCCCACCGTTCTCTGATCACCATCCCAATGCTCTAGAACTATTTCATTGGTAGTTGAGTGGTCCCTCTGCCATCTCCCATTCTCTTATCACAGTCTGGATGCTCACCTTTGATTCCCTGGTAGTCCAGTGGCCCCTGCTCCCTCCCCCCCCAGTTGCCATCCCAATGCCTTATAAATACTTCTTTGGTGGTCCAGTGGTCCCTCTGCCCTCCCTGTTCTCTGATTACCCTCATTATGCTGCCTCATGTCCTTGGTGTCTAGTAACACCCCCATCATTGTCCAGTTCCTGAAATAAAGAAAACTGCCATTTTTTCCCTGAAAAAGGTCCCTCACTGATCAGCACCCCACCTCTACCTCCCACTCATCACCCATCCAGCCCATACCCCCAGTACACTCTCACATACCCTTGCTCACCTGAACAAGTCCCAGGTTTGAGATCTAGTCTTGATTGAAGACACGTTTTGGTGCTGGAACTGGTGACTACAATATGAGATACTAAGGTAAATGCAGTTCAATGTATTTCAATGGGGGTTTCAACTTTGGAAATTGTTAATATTTTGACCACAAATTTCAAACTGAGACCTTCTTATTACCCCTCCTCATGTATGTCACAGCAGTCATTTTCAAATCCTGGTCAAAATGCGTTTTCACACAAGTGGTGTAAAACAGCAATGCAGTTCTGAGGAATTACATTTGGGGGATTCAAAATTGTCTGCATCTTGTACATGAGGTTGGGTAATAAGACAGTTATGCCAACAATTTGTTCTCTGTTATCCTATAAATGGAAGCATAGGGCCCTTCCACAGTGACATACAGATATGTATCTATGGAGGCAAATAAGGATACAATTACTCTGTCTCAAAACTATAGCTGGATGGGTGCACAGGGCCCAGAGGGCCCTGCACTCCAACAGGCAAATGAGGCTATGATTACACTTTCTCAAAAGTAAAGAAATTATTTACAAAAAAATCTATGTTAATGCATCAGTTAGAGTTGAGCATAAAGTGACAAAAGTAGGGAACTATGAATTAGAATTTCTAACCCTAACACCCTACCCCTACCTGCACAGAACCCTAACACCTACCCCCACTCTGCACAGACCAACAGGTGTCAGGGTGTACCTTGGGGTCATCAGCCTAATGCTCACCACATTCTCCTATACTGTGCCCATCTCAGCTTACAGTATTTACTTATGGAACGACCCCAAGGCACACCCCAATGCCTGTTGGTGTGTGCAGGGTGGGGTGTTAGCTGGAACCCTAACATTATAGCTGCCTACTTTTGTCAGTTTATTCTCAACCCTAACTCATGCATTACATAAGTTTTTGCAAAGAATATATATATATGTATACACCATTTATATATTACTATTTGCAAAGAAATGTTATTAATGCACCAGTTAGGGTTCATGTTAATCTACAAAAGTAGGGAAATGTGGTACTGTGGCTTCCAGCCAATCACCCCCCACCCTCAAGCCCGGCAGCAAAAGGAAAAACATTAGGGTTTGGGGTCTTTGGATTCTTTGTGAATAAGTGGTGGGGTCTTCCTTGGGGCTGTCAGTGAATGCTTACCCCTCTACCCAGCCAATAGCCTCCTGTCTGAAGCATAAGGTGCAGCTCCAAGCCAGTGCCTCATAATGAAACATTCTCAAAGGTTGAGAACTATGCATCACCAGATGTTGTCAACAGAATTGGTTGTAGCTTTCTGATAGAAAGGCCTTGTGGGCACTATGTGAAAAAAGATATCACATCTGACATTGTTTGTTCAGGAAACAGGGTGGGCATTAGGGTTAACAACCACAGGAAGACCCCACCACTGATTTGCCATGACTCTGAAGACCGAAAACCTAATGTTTTTTCCTTTTGCTGCTTATGGAGTGAGAGTAGGGAGTTAGGGTTGGAAACCCTAATGCTACATTTCCCTCCTTTTGTGGCATTAACTTGAACCCTAACAGGTGCATTAACAAAGATTTTGCAAAGAATGTCCTTTCTTTTTGAAATAGTGGCATTGTATCCTGATTCACACAGGTCCTTTGGGACCTCCATGGCTACATGAAGATGCATAGGGCTCTTTTGGCCCAGCACCAAGGGAAGACTTTGGCCACCTACAGAAGTGCTGGCCCTTGTGGGCCTTGCACTTTTGTGCAGTGATAGTATGCATAGGTCTGTCTGGTGGGTTACAGAAGCACAGGGCCCTCTGGTCCCTACACTTCCATGTGGCTGCAGATACAGATGCACTGGGCAAATAGTCCATCTGTTAGTCAATGCTAAGGGCCCTCTCCACTGACAGGTGCAGAGGTGCACAGCCCTATGCCAAGATGACAGTTGTCTTCACTATAAGGTACCCAGAGCTGTGCAGACAACCCTGCAGCTTTATTCCTTTGCTGTGGGGGTGTCACATAACAGCACCACCCTTCCACTCTCACCCCATCCAGCTGGGTCACTGAGGCTTGCCCCTGAACTCTGCTCACTGGCATGGGATAAAAAAGTGTTCCTGCTGGGGTCAAAACTGGTACTACACTCAAAGTTTCTTAACAATTACATACAGTATGTACAGTATATATATGTGTATATATATATATATATATATATATATACATTTTTAATTTTGACTGCACATTTTCAAGACAGTGATTTTATGAGCTCTTGTAAATGACATGTAACACTTATAGTGTAGTGGTCAAAATGTCATATTACACCAAGTGTCAAATCACATCTAACATACTAAAATGCCAGCAGAATAGGCCTAATGGTCTTTCGTGCCTGCTCGTTTGGTCAGCCCCACTCTGAAAGCTGACCTTGCTGCCCCTCACCTTCTGGCTTCTCCCTTCCCAGTTCCAGATATTCTCGCTGCACTGAATTTTGCTTCCACAACCCTTCCTGTACCTGTCCCACCCTCTCTTGAACTCCTCCACTGTCTCTGCCTCCACCAGCCCCAGGCGATTCCATGGCTCCACCACCCTCTCAGTAAAGTAGCACCTCTTCTTTTCTCCCTGAGATCTTCCCCTCCAGCTTCCACCCATGCCCCCTAGTTGCCCCCTCCTCCTCCTTCAAAGCACCCTGACTGCTCCTCCCATTTTACCCCTTCATGTACCTGAAGACCTCATCATGTCCCCCCGTCTTCTCTCTCCAGTGTGTACATATTTAGCTCTTCAAGCCTCTCCCATAGGTCCTGTCCCCAAGCCCCAAATCATTTTGATTGCCCTCCCTGGACCCTCTACAGGAGTTTAATCTCCCTCTTTAAGTGTGGCCTCCAAACTGCATGCAGTACTCGAGGTGCAGCCTCACCAAGCAGTTGTACAGAGGAGAATCACTCTCTACTTCTGGAGATGATCACCCAGCGATGCATCCCAGCATCCTGTTGGCCTTGGCTGCTGCCCTCCTACAAGTCTCCAAGTTGTTCATCTTGACATCCAGCACCACCCCAGCTCCCTCTCAGCCATCGAGACTTGTAGCATTCCCCAGGGGTGTACACTTGGCCTGGGTTTCTGGCCCCCACATGCAGTACCTTGCATTTCCTGTATTGAACCTCAGCTTCTACTTTCTAGACTATCTTTCCAGAGCCTCCAGGTACCCCTGTGGGCCACCTCCCCTCCTCCCCATCCACCACTGCCCCAGTTTTGAGTCATCCACAAAGAGACTCATCTCACTCCTGATACCTGTCCTTATGTCAGAGACATAGGCGTTGAAGCAGGAGGGGCCCAAGAACTGATCCCTGTGGGACCCACTAATGACCCTCCTTGGGGTCATCCAGGATTTAAAACAAGACACATCATGTTTATAAGGTGGTGTGGAAAAATGGCTATGTTGAAAGTTTGGAGTCAAAATATAGAAAATTAGCAAAGTTATGTGAACGTTTGAAATACAGCAATGTTCACTGATCACCTGGGCATTTTACCATATTTGTACACCAAATGTTCAGCATAGTTTTCTTGTTCCCCATCTCATGAACTGGTGGGTGAAAATGTTCAAGTCCTGCAGAAATGTCATTCGCACCACCAAAATGTCATGCACAAGTGTGAAAACACATTTTGGCAAGGGTTTGAAAATGGCAGCTGTCACATTCATGAGATGGTGTGAAAAAAATGGCTATGTGGAAATTTGGGGTCAAAATATTTAAAATGACCAAAGTTATGTGGGAGGGTGGAAATGTTCAATGTACACTCCTAACGTTGTCATTTTTAGATTTTGACTCAAATTTTCAAAGTACCCTTCTTATGACAAACCTCATGAACAAGGGTGGTGAAAAGTTTCAAATCCTGCCCAAACAGTGATTTCACAAAGCAAATGCAAAATCACCTTTCTGGCAAGATGTAGCATACTTTCATGACCATTGATCATGCGGTGGGGTCCCAAAAAGCTATACTGAAAATCTGAGGGTCAAACTGCAAAAATGACAAAGTCATGAATAGAAGTTCAACCCCATTGAAATACATTAATCCACACTTACCTGATGTTCTCATATTGCAGTTGCCTGTTCCAGCAGGAAGACATGTCTTTGATCACAGAGTGGACCTACACCATGGGAGATGTTCCGGTCAGTTAGTTTGTAGGGGTATGGGGTGGTGAGTGCTGAGTGAGGGGTTGGGGTAGGGGTCAGACTGGCAAGGACAATTTCCCTTTTGCAGGTAACAAAAATCAAAGAGGGACAGTTTTCTTCTTTTCAGTGGATAGTGACATTACAACACTGGGTGATGGGCAGCCAGTGTCAGGCTGTTGGCAGCACTGAGGTGGACACCCCAGTGCCACAATGCATATATTAATAATTAGGGGTGGGTGACCTGGGGAAGGGATCAGGAGAAGTGGTACTGGGGTGGGCACCCTGGTACACTAATGTAAACATTGAAGGGGTGCAACCTGAAGGGGAGAAAGAAGTGGTACTGAGGCTGGGCACCTTGGTCTGTTTAATAAAACTTCAGATAGAGAGATAGATAGACAGACAGACAGACAGACACAGGGAGGTAGGGAGTAGGGATCACTGGCCCACTGCTTCAGCTGAAGCTGGCAGCATGACTTCCAGCTATGGCTTCAGCATTCAAGAAAGTCCCACTGTTCTCATAGAGAGAATGCAGGTTAACAACTCCTCTCACTGAGCTGGGAACCGTGGATTTTGGGGTGCCCAGAAAAGTGTTTCTGACCATTATTTAAAAACAAACATCAGAATATAGCTAATCAGGTCCTGTTTAGGTAGGTTCTGTTGCTTGCTTTAAAAATACAGTTTTATGTATTTTCTAGGTCTTTTAGTTTGAGAGTAGAAAACAATTTGGTGACACTCACAGCACATGCAAAAAGTTCATGCTGTGAGAAGCAAGTGGTGAGAAACCAAAACAGTCTTGCAACACAGAATTTTGGTGTCATATCAGAATGTTATCCCCAAAACCCTGCTGGGCATGCTCAGAACAGAAAAAAAACTTTTAATCTTTATAATTCTGGAACTGTTTAATATTGTTTCATGAATCCTTCCAGAAGCACTTCCTGGGCACAGCACTCTTCTACTCTGAAATTTTCAGAGAGAAATTCCATTCCACAGAGGTTATCCTTGACAGAAAATCCAAATTTCATTGTAAGTATAGGAAAAAAATTAGATGTCTACACGAAAATAACATATGTGGATTTCAGAAACCACATGAACTGCCCTCACAAAACCTTTCACAGATTTTGACTTGCCTTATAGATAACCCATGTACAATTTCAGCTGATTTCATAAAATGCTGTCAAAAGCTATTAAGATGCAAAGTTTAGGGTTTAACACAGAAGTTAAGAATCTCTTGCTCAACCCTAACTATGGGGCACTACCACGCCCTAATAATACTTGATCTTATACTTCACTTGTTAGGCAGACAGAATATCAGAGTCCATTATGTCTGTCTCCCATATGATCGGCACATCTATCCCTGTTTAATTTATTTTTATTTATTTATTCACAACTGGATTTACAACCTTTGAGTCAAAGACTCATTTACAAAGGCACTTTGTCACAGGGAGGGTAGACAACATTTTGGTGAAATACAACAATGGAGAACATTACAGCTGAGATACAAAAAGAGCACACAATGCAGAGCAAATGGACATTCAAAGCAATTCCAGTGAAGCATACAGATTTCCATTTGAGGTGTACAGGCCTCAATTAAGCTAGTCTAACTAAACTAATATACATATAATACTATGGGACCCCTAGATATACTGGGTATGAGTACCTGGGGGTGAGGAGGGTAGTTGCTGGGAGGCGGGGGACCGGGAGACTTTGTCTGTGGATTGGGTCAGGCAGAGCTTTAGGTATGGCCCCGTCATGGGCATTTGCAGCTCTGAGCATCAGTGAGGTGTTTCAGGAGGTGATTTTGAAGGGGCCGATTTAGGGATGTTTGTAATCTGACTGGGGAGGGAATTATACCAGGAGGGGCTCTGGAGTGGAAAGATCTTTGGGCAAGGAAAGTTCTGGATCTTGGCACCTGGAAGGTGGCTTTGGTTGCATTTTGGGTGGTGACCGAGTGGTGGCCTGTTTTAGGGATGAGGTAACCCCAGTGGGGAGAGCTCAAGTAGTGTTTTTGGCCAGTATACATGTGTGTATCGCAGGCGCCTTCAAAGGTGAGTAGGTTCGAGGTGGTGTAAAGCTGGCATGTGCGCTCTGCTGGGGCACCTGTCAGGAGCCTGCAAGCCTTGTTGATTGAGGTCTGGACTTTGGAGAGGGTGGTGGGGTCAGCAGCTGCATAGATTGGGAGCCCATAATCAACCAAAGACAGGATGGAGGAGGTGATAGCCAGCCAGAGGGCATACTCAGGAGGCAGTCTTTGTGGTGGTAGAGAGTCCAATTTGGACATTCATGGCAGAGGAGAGGAAGTTAAGATGGAGTGGAAGGAAAGAGCTGAGTCGGAAGGTGATTCTCAGGTATTTGTATTGTGATACCTGTTCAAGGGGTGTATGGTGCGGGGAGGATGAGGAGGGGCATTTCTGGAGTTACTTTGGAGGTGGGCAAAATCATAGATTTCATTTTCTTGGGGTTCAGAACCAGGCGATGGTTTGAAACCATTTTCAGCTTGACTGAAGGAAAGTAGCAGGGAGCTCTGGAGGGTGAGTGGGTCGGGGTGGGAGATGACATGGACTGCATCATCGGCAATAGGAGCATTCTGCCCGAGCAGAAGTTAGGAAGGGTGTTTAGAAAGAGACTGAATAATGTGGGGTCCAGGATGGAGCCCTGAGGAACCAGAGCATACAGGTCAGGCAGTTGACAGGGTACCATTGATTTTGACCCGTTGGGATCTGGCATGGAGGTAGCTGGAGAACCAGGCCAGGGGCCAGATGAAAAACAAGTTGACAGAGGGAGTCAAGCAATAGAGGGTGACACACAGTGTCAAGGGCCTTAGATAGGTCAATGAACACTGCCCTGGTGATATCCCCAGTGTCAAGTGCAGACTGTATTTGTTGGGAGAACTCCAGTAGGGCTGAAGTGGTGCTGTGTCCAGGATGGAAGCCATGCTGTTCGGCATAGTATGTTATACTTGGATAGGTAATCCATGAGTTGGATGGATACTATCTTTTCCAGGGTTTTAGAAAGTGGGGGAGGATGGAGATTGGTCTGTAGTTGTTTGGTAATGTGCGGTCTCCATTTTTATGTATTGGGGTAATTTCAGCTGATTTCCATGCACTCTGAGAATTGGCCGGGGCATACAGACTGGTTAGAAAGGTCAGTGAGAGGGGCTAGCATGACATCAACAGTTAGGCGGAGAACCCTGGAATCAAGGGCTCACAACTGGGGTTGTGGCTGGAAAGAGCTTTAGTAGGAGAGGTTTGCATCGTGGGGATATGGTGCAGAGGAGAAATGGGGCGATTCATGGCGGGGGTTGGGGCATGGATAGGGTCAAAGCAGTGGACAGGAAGGACTGCACTTAGGTCAGAAAAGACTGAGTTGAGGCAGTCGGCAACAAGAAGGGGTCAGTGGTAATAGTGCCATTAACAAGCATCTGAGGGGAAAGCAAGATTTCCATTAAGCTCTTTGATATTATCCCAGAAAACTTGTGCAGAGCCCCAGGATGAGGCCAGTATGGTTTGGTAGTATCTGGCCTTGGCTTGCCTTATGGCCCAGGTGCATTGGTTGCAAGCGCATTATAGTTTGTCTGTTACTGTCCTCCCTGACTCGACCGCGATCCTCCATAGGTTGTCTCGCTGCTTCAGTTGCTGGATCGGGGAAAATCCAGGTGGCATTGTGTCTTTTGGTGCGAGTGCTTATGACAGGTGTGAAATGTCACAGGCCTTGCAGAAAGTACTGGCGGGTAAACTGTGGCAGTGTCTATATCAGTTACAAGGAGATCGGGGACCAGTCCAGCTGGGCTAGGTACTGCTTTAGCTTATTAAGGCCCCCAGGACGGAAGCGTCAAGGTGGTAGGTGACTTTGCATGTGGGTTTGAGTGGGGGGAGGACCAAAAGTAGAGGATAGGGCAGTGGTCGCTTAAGGAGTTGGCTAGGACACTGACAGATTTGATTTTGTGGGGCGATTGGAAAGTATTATGTCAAGGAGGGAGCTGGTTCCACTGGCCTGGTTAAATCTGGTAGGATGGGTGACTAGTTGAGTTAAGTCAAGGGCAGTGAAGGAGGTCCTTAGGTGTGCTGCAGTAAAGCCAAGCCAGTTGACATTGAGGTCACCTAGGACAAGCTGTTCAGTCTTGTGGGGCAGGGTGGAGAGATAGTAAGTGAGGGAGTGGATAGCTGGACCTTGGGACCATGGAGGTATATAAGTGGCTGTAAGCTAGTAGGTAATTATCCAATCTAGTTTTAAAATTCATAAATGTTGGTGCCTCTGCTATTTCCTTTGGAAGTTCACTACAAAGTGGGAAAATCCTCCATTTGTAGAAGTATCTCCTCAGGTTCCTTCTGGGATATGTAAGTTTAAGCTGCTGGTTATGGCTCCTTTGAAAGTTGTTTCTTTCTGCCTTAATTATTCCAAAGTTTTCCATTAGTATATTATCTCCTATCAGTTTATACATCAGTAATAAATCTCCCCTACTATGTTTCAGTTCCAGGAGTGTACAATCCGGTGTTTGTAGCCTTGATTTGTATATTTGCTCATTAATATCATAGATCATCTTGGTTATTCTCCTCTGGATTCTCTCTAACCTCATCACATACCTCTTAAGGTAAGGACTCAACAGAAGGAACAGTAGTTCAGGTATGGCCTAATCAATGATCTGAACAGGGTAACCATACCGATCTTTGTCTGGACACAAAGGCTTTTTAATACATCCCATGATGCAGTTGCTTTTCTTATAACCTCAATACATTGTGCATTAAAAGTTAAATCATTCATGATTAGTACCCCAGATCCCTCTCTGATTGTGTTGTTTTCATGATCTGCCATTTAGCCAATAAGTACCCTGAGTACTGTTTTTCCTAGGTGCATGATGATGCATTTATCCATGTTAAAAATGTTATTACTATTAGCCCAATTCTCCAAATGTAACAGATCTTGCAAGCTTCAGGTACCGTGGGTGCCCTCCACCTCTGCTGCCAATTTTGTGTCATCAGCAAATTTAATACATGTGCAGCTTGTTCCTAGGTGCATATCCACTACAAATAAGGAGAGCAAAGCAGGACCCAGTACCGAGCATAAGTATTTTTTTGCTCTCATGCACAGCCTAGACAATATAGAATTTTTCACACAACTTTCAGGGTAGAGGCAGCCTAGGCCAAGCTTTCAAAGGCTTTGAGAAAAATATAAAAATTGTCCCAGAGTTATGAGGATTTTAAGTTTTTTTCCTGAGCTGTTCTAAGAATGCTCATTAGAGTTTTGAGTTGCCCCTCTGCAGAGTGATAAAAATATCAATCGTGAGGTTTTATCATTCATGATTTATTGATTGTGAGAAGAAAATCAATTGTGTTGACCGCCATCTTGTTTAATACTACAAAACATTTAAAATATATAAAAACTATGTAATTTTAGAACACAAACACCTGAATCTAGCTAAATGGGACCAGTTTAGCTAGATTCAGGTGTTCAAAAACACTAAAATACCTTTTCTGAGCACCCAGAGTCCAGGGTGCCCAGCTTAGTGAGAAGAACCTTCACCCATATTCTCTGTAAACAAATGTAGGGCTATATAGTAGACTGATGGACCTACCAGTCTTTAGCTACTGACAATTTCTATGTTTCTATGAGAAGAGCAGGACATTCTTGACATCTGCAGCCTCAGATCGAATGCTGCTGTTGGTTTCAGAGGGCAGCAAAGAGCCAGTGGTTCAGTGAGCTGGCATTCTTTATTTTATTTTATTTTATTTTATTTTTATTTTCTCTTTATGTCTGTCTGTCTGCTGTGTGTCTATCTATCTATCTGCCTGCCTGTCTGTCTATCTATCTATCTATCTAGCTATCTGTCATTCTTTCTGTCTGTCTATCTACCCTATCTATCTTAAGTGGACGGTGTCAACACCAGCACACCACTCTACCCTCCCTCCTGGTTACCCACCCCTTCCTAATATTTTAAATAATAGCAGACTGGGGTGCCCACCCCAGTGACACTACTTGCAACTCCCTCCCTCCTCACTTGGTTACCCCACCACCCATAATACAAATGTCATCACTCATGTCAACCCCAGTGCCACCGAAGATCATCCTGACACTGGGGTGCCCAGTTCCACAGTGTTGGCTTCCTACCTGTAAATAAATAAAACTTATCATTGAAAGAAAATGGTCCCTTGCCTATCTCACCCCTCCACACCCCGCCCCAATCAGCACCACCACTCCACACCACCACATACCCTCACTTAAAAGTGTCTCATGGTGTGGATTCATTCACCAGCTGAACACATGTATTGTTGCTGGAGCCAGCAGCTGTGATACTGGGCAACAAGGTAAGTCAGTTTAATTTATTTCAATGCCTTTTGAATGTTTACTCATAACTTTGTCATTTTTCAATATTTTTTCTTCAAATTTTCAACATAACATTTTGGGATCCCAGCTCATGAACAAGGACAGTGAAATTTTTCAAATCCATTAAAAAGCTGATTTTCTGGTCACTCCAGGAAATCAGGATTTTAATTTGGATTTTAAAATTTTCACCAATCAAGTTCATGAGGTGGAGTCATAAGAGCTATGTTGAAGATTTACTAGACAAATATGGTAAATTGACCAAGTTATAATGAATATGAAATATTCAATGTTCCTCCATAACTTCACTGTTTTCCAAGATTTTTCCACCAAACTTTCAAAAATCTGATTATGTATATGGGTTGGTCATACCATTTTATGGTCATTTCTGCTTTCTCTGATGGTAGGACTAGCAACCACAGATCCCTTCTGAGGAAGCCTTTGAGTAAAATCGGTCAAGGGTTTCTTCCTGATGTTGCTTTCCTGCTGATGCCTGCCATTGTATTTGTTGCTGCCATTTAAAATTGTGAGTAATCGATGTCTTTGTAACCACTATGCATATGTTTTTTATTGTTTTAGTCTTTTGGTAACTGGATAAGGACAACTAGGCACAAATGCCTGTTTTCAGGTTCAACCTGGGTGCACTGGGTGATTAAGTGACTTGCTCAGAGTCACGCAGTATGCAAGTGGAAGTTGTGAGAATCAAACCCTGGTATGGGCTGCTGGATGTATCAAGCTCATTCACAGCTCATTACTCTAACCTCTAAACTATACTGCCAGCACTATACTAGACTAGGCTATCCTGCAGAATAAACTCTGCTACGTATTGTAGTCCTTACTGGTGCTGGCAGTTTTGTTTTCACTAAAGGTGCTGTTTCACTAGCACAGTTATTGTTGTGGAGCATTGTCTTTGTTTGATTGTTGCCTTTGGATGCACTCACAATGGGAACTATAGTGTATGTTGGTTAGTTGTGATACAGTTTATTATAAACTCACATTTGTTGGCATTTTTTGGCAGCAGCAAGGGTAAATATTCAGACATTATTCCGCTTTTCATATGTCCTCTATTTTGCATGAAACTGAATGACATTACCTTGCATTCTGATGTTGATATTTTGAACTCTAAACATGTAATTGAGAACGTATCACAGGAATGTGAACAATATTCAGAATATCAACCAATTTCTACCTTCAGCCCACTCTATTATCAGTCAGTCCTGGTCTTTGAAAGGATGTGTGAAATGGACTTTAGAAGATTAATCACTGGGAGAAATGACCATCATAATTGTAACATCATGCAATGTGAAAAAGAAGCATTACTGACTTTGGAAAGGACCATTCTGTAACTATCAAACCAGTAGATAAGGGCAGGTCCATGGTTGTTATGGATACATCTCAGTATATTGCTGAAATGTAACAGACAACTTAATAAAGTTTTACCAGAAACTATCTACTGACCATACCCCAAATTTAAACAATAAATTGATCATTTTTGGTGGATTGTAAGAATAGTGGGGTGATTCCTGAGCATGTTTTAAATACCTAATGGTAGATAATCCAATTTGGGCTACACTTTATTTACTGCCAAAAGTGCATAAAATTAGAATAATACACCTGGGCACCCTGTAATGGTTGGAACTGGCTTTTAATGGAGCCATTATCTAAATTTGTTAACGGTCATATCAAAGACCTGGTTGCTAATTTAAGGTCCTATACTAGGGACACAGACCACATTTAGGTATATTGGAAGATATGCAAGTGGAATCTGAGTGGTGGTTGGTGTACACAGACATTGAATCACTATATACTGATATATCACATGATGGTGGTCTTGGTGCCTTATGCAATGCCCTGGACACTTGCATCATGCATAGTCCAGAACTGAAATATTTTATGGTGGAATGTGTTAGATTTGTACTGACCTGCAACTCTTTTCTTTTCAGGAGGACTATTGGCTACAGTTGAAAGTTATGGCTATGGGTGGGACTTTCACACCCAATTATGCAAATCTTTATTTGGGAGCATGGGAGACAATAAATGTCTATGATCTTGAAAGCAACCCTTATTTTGATAGGATTGTTCTTTGGAGGTGATATATAGACAATATATTTATGGTGTGGAGGGGTAGCAGAGAAGAATTATATGAGTTTGTCTCATATCTTGAAGGAACAAATCCAGATTTGAAATTTATGGTACAACTGATCAGAGAGAGATTTCTTCTTTAGAGGTAGTTATTAAAAACCAGAAAGACTGTACATTTATCACTGATTTATTTCATAAGAAGACTGATCATAATACATTGTTACATTATTGTGGTTGCCACCCTGACACACCATAAACAATGTTCCAAAATCCCAGTTCCTCAGAATTCATCGTAACTGTAGCAGAGATACTGATTTTGAATTTTGTAGTGAGGAATTATTACAGCAATTTTTCGAAAGAGGATATAATGCAGGGATAGTGCAGTGTGCCCAGGGATTTGCCTCCACTCAAGATAAAATGTCACTTTTCACATCCATGAATAAAATCAGGAGAAAACAAAAGGATGGTTTTGCTCTACTACTATGTATTGTAGACAAGGTAAAGCTATTAAGGAGATCATTCAAAAGAACTGGAGTATCCTCAGATCTAACCTGATATTATAGAATTACACGTAAGATGTTTCTAGGATTGTATATGAAAGGGGCCATAATCTGAGAGACAGACTCATTCATAGTTTGCAGCCATTGGGTGTAAATATTAATGTTGACACCTCTTAGATTCCACCATTACCAGTTGGCACCTTTACTAGTGCAAATGCTAAAAGATTTTTGAAACCCATTCTTTTATTAATTGTGACACCAATTGTATGGTCTGTTTTGCAACATGCACCTACTCAGCATATTATGTGGGTAAGACAACATGCCTTTTAAAAATTGTATAGGAGAACATTTGAATAGTATTGAGAAAATGGATCACACAAATGCCCTTGCTAATCATATACAGGTGCAAGAGAATCATAAACAACATATTTTTAAGTTCTGTGGAGTTGAAAAAGTTAAACTGGGGAGTAGAGGCAACATTAACGATTCAATTCTTATGAGAGAAATACTGTGGATTATCCAGTTAGGGGGCACTGTACACACCAGGATTTAAATGACAGGATTAATTTTGGCCTGCAATGAAAATAATCATTAATAACAGGAATATTATTGTAGTTTGGATTTTAGGTGTGACTAGAGGGTATGAGTTTATGTGTACATAAGTGGGGTATTTGAGGCAATGGTATCCTTTAATATATGTCTGTAGATATATTTGGGTATGGTATTAAATCCGCATTAATTTGCCCAGCATTAAAAATACCAGCACCATTACAACTTTTCATTTGCCCAACCTGAAATTTAACTGACTAGTGAAATCCCGATGAAATGGAGCACCAGTCAGCCACACAAAATCATTAATCGAACTTGCATCTAAATTGCATCGGAGTTAGCCCTGCCACGATTTGAAGTAGATTACAGCTCCTTTGTCTTTTTGTCTCCACTCTCATCTTTTGTTGTCCTTTGTACTTTAAGTCTGTCCCTCTTTTTTTCCCCTTGGGCAATCCGCAGGCCCTTAATTGGGTGTCCGACCATGGACCGCTTCCCTGGCGGCTCCACCTTCTGAACCCATGCATCCGCTCAGTTTCAGTCACAAGTTACATGCTCCTCTCTTCAGCTTCAGCTCAAGGAGCATTTCTGAATTTAGTGCTTTTTTCTGCCCTAGCAAACCATCCTATCCTGCTTAGGACTTTGCAGAAAAAGGAAAAATATTTTAATTCTGTCTGCCACAGTTAAGCCTCTGCAATATTTGATTTCTGTAGCAGTAACTGTTAATTTAAACAAAAAGGGCTGTGTTTGCTTTGAATGTCAAAATGTGTTGTTCTAATTCAAGTTCATGCTGGTGCCACAATTCGAGATCATGCTTTACTGTTGTGTGCGGGTAAATGTTCCCATTCAAGTATTCTTTAATGTGGTTTAATGTTTAATGTTGTGCACTGATTGTAGTGCATTGCTGTAAATGACTTGTGGGATTTCAACAGTCGGTCACTTTTATGTTGAGTAAATGAAAAGTCGGACAAACAGTGCTTGTATTTTCTATGTCAGGATTAAGTGCGGATCCCATATATTTTTGTTGTTATATATTTATACTAATGATTGTCATGCAATTTTTGGTCTAGTTCTTTATTTTTAATAGATATCTTTGGTCATGTTATGTCTCCTGGGGATGGGACTAGTGATTATCACAGGATCTTTCAAGATATACTCTTCAGAAGAGTTTGAATAATTCTGGACATTTGAACTGAAACTTGATCCTAAGGTCCAGCTTTCGATAATAGAATTATTTTGAGGAGCTTTATACATCCATGTATTTAACTTGAGATGGATTAATTTTATATATATATATTTTCTTTATAAATATGTATGTTAGATATATTCAGTATTATGTAATGAATTCCATCATTAGTAGTGGTAAAGGTATCTGTTTATTAACAGGGACATTATTGTAGTTGGATATGTTTTGATATTTTAACACAGAAGTATTTTATATAAAACATTTCATCATTTATGTGGGTTGGTGGTACCATTTTTATGGTAATTTCTTTAGGATTCACTAGATTTTTGCACTAGCATTTTAAATGGTCAGATCATATGGCATGTTAATTGCTTCCATTTGGAAGTCATTAAATATTTTGTGTGTATATATATATATATATATATATATATATATATATAATGTTTTTGCACCTGTGTGGAAAACTTCACTCAATATTCTATAAATGCCCCATGTCATGTTTGTAATGGGTAGTCATAAAATGACTATCTTTAACATTTGCAGTCAAAATTCTAAAAGAAAAATTATTAAGAAGCACTGTGTGTGGTGCCAGCCTTTACCCAAGTGGGTAGAGCTTTGTGATTCCATGCTGGTGAGCTGAGTTTGGGGGCCAGCTCAGTGGAGTCAACTGGTTGGGCTGAAACTGGGCAGATGGTGCTGTCATGCTGCGCCACCTCTCAAACTGAGGTGTGAAGGTGCAGGGTTGCCCACATGGACCCAAGTACAATATTGTGAAGGAAATCTTCTCTTGAAATAGGGCCTTGCCCTCTGTAGTGGCTGCAGAGGATCCTGCAATTTGGCAGACAGATGGAGTGTTTACCCTGCATGTCTGTATCTGTAGGCACATGTATGTGCAGGCCCAGAGAGCCATGAGCTTCTACAGACTGCCAAACAGATCCTTGACATCCATTGCCACATTGAAGTGCAGTTGCAATTCCGCAGGCCGACAGACTCTTCCCAAAGGGCCCTGCACATCTGTTCAGGCAGGTCCCAAAGGTACCTACATGAATGATGAAATGGTTTCGCTATCTCAAAAAGGAAGGAATTCTTTGTAAAAAACTATGTTAATGCACCAGTTAGGGTTCAACACTACACACAGCGAAAGTGAGAAATCTGGCATTAAGATTTCTAACCCTTACTCCCCAATCCCCAAGCAGCAAAAGTTAAAATATATAAGGGCTTTGGGTCTCTGATGTCTTGGCAAATCAGTGGTGGTTCTTCCTTGAGGCTGTCATCCCTAATGCTCAGCCTTCCCCAGTCCAAAGCCTGTTGTCTGAAGCACACGTATAGTTTCAAGCCAGTGCCTCACAGTGATAAACTCTTCAACGATAGAAAGCATGTTTTGCCACATGTTGCCAACAGAATCTGTCATAATTTTCTTCACTCAAGGTCCTGGAGCCCTGTGAGAAAAAGAGATCACATCTGACCTTGTTTGCTTGGGGAGGGTGGGCATTAGGTTTGATAACCCACTACTGATTTGCTAAGACTCCAGAGACCCAGAACCCTAATGTCTTTCTTTTTGCTGCTTGAGGCTGGGGTGGGGAATTAAGATTGGAAACCCTAATACCACATTTCCTACTTTTGTTGCATTACTCTGTTACATTCTTTAGATATATAGGTAAAAAGAAGAAGAGCAAGCCAGGGACTGTAAGACTGAAAGTGAAGGAAGGAATTGTATGAAAGAGGGCTGAAAGAAAGCTGACATATTAAACAAGTAGTTCTGTTCAGTATTTATGAAGAAGAAAGAGTTAGGTGAAGGCCAATGATAATGGAAAGGGGCATTAAAGGAAGGAGTTGGACACTAGCCCTTTTACAGAGGAGAGAGTACTCAGGAACTAGCGCAACTAAAAGTGGAATAGGCAATGGGGCCAGACAGCGTTCACCCCAGGATACTGAGGGAACTTAAGGAGGAGCTGACTGTATCACTGATGAACCTGTTCAATCTATCACTGCAGCTGGGGAAGATCTGAGGGACTGGAGGAAGGCAGATGAGGTCCTACTTCACAAAAGGGGAATAGGAAGGAGGTTGGACACTACAGACCTGTAAGCCTGACATGGCTGGTGAACAAAGTTATGGAAACACTACTAAAAGAAACAATAGGGAACTACCTGAGAACAGTAGATTACAGGATCTGAGGCAGCAAAGGTTCACAAAGGGACATTATGCAAAACAAATCTGACTGAGTTCTTTAAATGGGTGGTGAAGGAAGTGGATCAGGAGGAACAGAGGATGTGGCTTACCTGGATTTCAGTAAGGTCTTTGACATCATTCCACACAGAGGACTGGTAAACAAGCTGGGAAGCCTGAGAGTGGGCCCAAAGGTAGTAAAATGGGTATGTAGTTGGTTAAGTAACAAGAGTCAAAGGGTGGTGGTCAATGGAGCTCACTTGGAAGAAGGCATGGTATCCAGCGGGTGGCATGGGGTCAGTACTGGGGCCAGTCCTCTTGACGTCTTCATTAGCAACATCAAAGAGGGCTGGAGGAAGGTATGCCTGTTCATGGATGACACAAAATCTACAACAGAGTGGACACATGGGGCATGGGTGTGTAGAAAAAATGAGGATGATATGAGAAAGCTAGAAGACTGTTCAAAGGTTTGGCAACTAGGCTTCAATGCAAAAAATTAAAATTGTGCACATGAGGCACAAAACCCAAGGGTAACTTATCAAATGGGGGAGGTGGTGACAGTCTCAAACAAAAAATAGACCTTGGGGCATCATAACCAATGACCTGACGATAGCAAAGCAGTGTGATAAAGCAGTGGGAAAGGCTAGTAGAATACTTAGGTGCATAGGGAGGAGCATCACCAGCAGAAAGAGGAGGTAGTGTTGCCCTGTATAGATTGATGGTAAGGCCCCACAAGGAGTACTGTGTCCACTACTGGAGGCCCCATCTCTGGAAGGACTTAGATCAGGTAGAGGCAGTACAGAGGAGGACAACCAAAATGGTGCATAGGCCTGCATCACAGACCCAACAAGGAAAGACTCAAGGAATTAAATATGTACTGTCTGGATGAGAGGAGTGAAAGGAAGACATGATAGAAATGTTCAAATACCTCAAAGGTATAAATAAGGTACAGGAGGGTGGCATTTTCAGAGGAAAAGAAGCCAAAGGACAATGGGACATGATATGAGGATGGCGGAGGGAGGCTCAGAGTGGGTGTGAGACAGTACTTCTTCACAGAAAGGGTGGTGGATGTTTGGAACAGCCTCCCAGCAGAGGTGGTAATACTAAAATGGTAGCAGGACTCATGCATGCATGGGATAGACACAAGAGGACCTTAGTAACAGGGCTGAGGGGTACGATCAGAGACTGAGTAGTGTCATTGAAACATAGAAACACAGAAGGTGAATGCAAATAAAGACCATGTGGCTCACCTAGACCTCCTCCAGTTAATGTCATCACTGGGTGTGACACAAGTTGTTACTTCTGCGACCCATCACCACGGCCACATGCTCGACCTGGTGTTCTCGCTGAGGCTTCAGGTAGTGAACCTCAAGACAGATCAGGTCATTTGGTCTTATCATTGCACTGTGAAGTTCTTGTTCAGGACCCCCAAGAGTCCCTCCCTTTGTGATGGTTAGCTACTGCCTTTAAGAGGATTGTCCCCAGAGGTACTGCCGATGGCAACTGACCTATCTAGGTGAGCATGTGCGGTTGGCTTGGGTGAGGCGGTAGCCATCTATAATAGGGTGATCTCTGAGGCACGTGATGCTTTTGCACCAGTCCGTGACATGACCCATATCTTCTCACTTGAGATACCCTTGGTTTGATGGGGATCTCAAGAGGATGAACATCAGGGGTCAGAAGTTGGAGCATTGCTGGTGGAAGACCTGGTCAGAGGGGACAGACTGGCCATTATCATGAGTACCAAGGCAATCAACCATAACAAGGCAGAGTTCCTGTTCAGGGACATTGCTGCAGGAAAAACAGACCATCTCAGCTTCTTTTGACTGTAGACAGAGTTCACATCCTCTCTGTCTGCAGTCGAAAAAGCTTTTTCAATCACTTTGTGTGAGGAGTTTGCACTGCTTTTTTTCTGACAGGGTCTCCTCCATCCAGGTGGGATTCCATCAGTGAGACAAGTTTGCCTCACGGTGATCAGCCTGAAATTAGCAGAGTGCTCCATCAGTCTGTGATGAGTTTAAAGCAATGGAGGTGGCTGATATCATTGAGGTGATTTTATTTATTTATTTCTTTAAATGTTTCACCAGGAAGGCACACTGAGTGACAAGTCGCTTGTCTCCCTGTGCAATTAGGGGAAGGGATACAATAGAAATGAGACATTAAACATTCAAGTTATAAGTTCAACATTAACATATAGTTGTAAAGCAGGTATTACAAACAGTGTTAAACAGTGTTGCGCTTTACTAGGTAGAAAGAGTGGACAATAATAACTGCTGAGTTAATAAGTAAACAAGTGCTTATGTGAAAGAAAAGGGGAAAGGAGAGAGGGGTTAGGTGTGGGAAGAGTCATGTCCCTGGAGACCTGTTCAGGATGCGAGGAACCCTGCAAGGGACTGGGGGACCAAAGAGAAGGGATAAGGCAGTGTCCCAGACAGACCCCTTGGGGTGGGAACCCAAGGGGCTGTAAGGCTAGATAGAAAGGGGCATAAGGCTGTAGGGATTTAAAGAGGAGGAGAGAGAAGGAGGAGGTGTGACTCAATGCTGGAGGGGAATAGGGACCTAACCAAGAGAGGACCCTTCAGGATAGTGAGGCACCCTGCAAGGGGGTTGGGTGAGGTCAGTAGATAGGGATTAAGAAAGTGATAGAAGAGGGAGGGAGGGAGGGAGAATTGAACCCTTGAGGGAAAGAGAATTTGCACCTTTGGTGGGGATGGGGCCTAATCAATAGTCCATCAGGATGCAATTGAACCCTGCTATTAGTCATGAAAAGCCAAAATAGTGGCTAGATAGAATAGGGAGATATGCTATGGGTCAGTTGGACCCCTTCCAGGATGCTGAGAACCCTACAAAGGACTGTGATGACCAGGAGAAAGGAAGATGGGGAGTGGGGACAAGACTAGGTGCAGTAGGATCCTCAGGATACTGAGAACTCTGAAAGGGGACTGCAAAACTAGGGAGAATGGTAGATGGGAGGAAGTAAAGGAGACAAGCCTAGGCCCAGTAAGACCCTTCAGGGTGTTGAGAATCCTGCAGGGACTCAAGGCTAGGGAGAAAGGTAGAATGGGGAGGGAAGGTGAGGAGACATGCCTAGGCACAGTAGAGCCTTTGGGATGCCGAGAACCCTTCAAAGGGACTACAAAGGCTAGGGGGACAGGTAGATGGGGAGGGGAAGGAGAGAAGAAATACTATATGCAGTAGGACCCCTTCAGGATGCTAAGAACCCTGCAAGAGGACTGCAAGTCAGGGAGATGGGGATGGTGGGGGAAAGAGTAGATGAGAGATGCAAGCCTCTGAGGGTAGGAGAGGGACCCATTGAGAGCATTCGGGGTCCCTCACATTCTGTAAGAGATCAAGAGAAACCAGTAAGGGGAGCAATTTGGGGTAAGGGAGGAGAGCTGAAATTTGGGGGGTCAAGTACAGGTAAAATGAAGGTGACAGTAGAGGGGTAGGATTTGTCCAGGACTTGGAGGAGGGAATTAGAGAGGACATGGCAGTAGCAGCTAGGTGCAAGGTAATTATTGAGGGCAGAGCTGATGGAGTAGGTGGAGGATGAGTGCCGGATTTAGGGGAGGAATTCCAAATTTTGGGAGGCAGGGAGTAGCCAGATTGGCCAATTTGGGTGGATCTGGGGGACTACCAGGGTGTGAGAGTCAGTTGATCTAAGGGAGTAGGAGGATGATGAGGGGTGTTATCAAGGAGGAGGTGAGGTGGAAAGGAGCTCACCCAACCTGTGCTTGAGGTGAATTTAGCATAATGGGAGAATCACCTATTTCTAAGAAATGGGAAGGATAGGGCATGATAAAGATCTCAGTGGTGGTGGGGGTGGGGCATCTGTGGTAAAGCGGCAGAAGGAATTGAAGAGGGTGTCCAGTCTGGCCAGGGAGGACTTAGGGCAGCACCATAGACTACATCACAGTAGTTGAAAATGGGCAGTATCATCTTCTGAACAAGTTCACGCCAGCCATAGGAGGAATGCAACTACAATTTCTGAACAGGGCACCAAGCTTGGGGTGCAGTTTTTCTGGATGGCGCTAATATGTCCAGAGAAGTTTAGGTGTTGGTCCAACCAAACTCCTGAGTACCTGAAGGAAGATGTGTCCTCAAGTAAAGCCCATCAAGGGTGTGGAAAGGGTGAGAGGAAGCCTAGAGTGTCTCTGCTTTGTGCCAAAGGTCATGGAGACAGTCTTCTTGGCATTGAGGAAAAGTTGATGGTTTGCAAGGTGATCTCAAAGCATAAGCACACTTATTGTGAACTGTACCGCCCCGACTCATTTCTTGATGAGATGTGTTGGGACCATCATCTGGTGTTTGCTAGATTGTCCGTGTTCGATGTCAGAAGGAATCTTCCAGATACCTTGAAAGAGGCTGTGTGAGACCACTCTTGAAAAGCCATCTCTTGACCCTGGTGTCCTGGTGAATTACAGTCCAGTCTCCAACCTGCCATTTTGAGGCAAGGTTGTCAAAATCAGTGGCACAACAGCCCAAAGAACACCTCATTTCCTTTGATATCTATGAGCTATTTCAGTCAGGTTTCAGGGACAGGCATAGCACTAAAACTGCACTAGTTAGGGTGCATAATGACCTCCTCAGGACTAGAGACAGAGGAGACAGGTCAGTTCTTGTTCTCCTTGATTTCTCATCAGCTTTTGATACTGTGGATCACATTGCACTTCTTGATTACCTTTGAGATTATTGTGGACCTGCGGTATTGTCATCAACTGGTTTGAGTCTTATCTCTCTGGCAGGAGCAGCGGTGGTGATGGGGAATTTCCTCCTTCCAGAGGCCCCTGTCACGTGGAGTACCTCAGAGCTTGATCTTGCCGATGTTATTCCGAGTACATGCTGCCTCTGGAGAGATCATTAGACATTACAGTTAGGGTTTCACTACAGTACAGATGATACCCAACTGTATTTGTCTTTGGCCCTTGAACACATGACACCATGGAAGTGATTAAAATTGCTTGGCCTAGAAAATGACTGGATGTCCTCCAGCTGGTTAAGACTGAACTCAGACAAGACGGAGGTACTGGTGATCAAGCCAGGTCATAGACATGATGAGAGTGCTTCTGGAGTGGGTACAGGATTGTTTCTGGGATCCGCCCATTGATGGCTTCCCTGGATGCAGGATCTTGGCATTGTTCTGGACAGCAGACTGACATTTGAAGCTCAGGTGGCATCTGTGGTCAAAGTGTTTTTACCACTTGATGAATATTACCAGGATTAAGCCCTAGTTCCACCCAAAGACCTGCCATCATTTTGCATACTTTGTGACTTCGAGGCTTGATTACTGTAATGATCTGTACTTCATGGTCACTGGAAGGAGCCTCCACTGGCTGCAGTTGGTGCAGAATGCAGTGGCTCAGTTGCTGACAAGCCTGGCAAGGTCCAGTCATGTAACCCTGGTCCTATGGGCTCTGCACTGGCTGCCTGTCAGGTGGAGGATTCTCTTCAAGGTGGGCTTGCTCACCTACAAGGCCCTATATGGGCTGGGCCCAGGCTATTTGGCTGATTTTCTTACACCTGCCTCCACAGTCCATTCTCTCCACTTCTCGACTCCGGCCTCCTTTATGTTCCCAGGGTCAGGCTTAAAACATCTGGTGACCGTGCCTTTAGAGTCACCTGGCCGACTTCCATGGAACACTTTGCCAGCTATTGTCATGGAGGCCCCAACAGTCGAAGTTGTTTAAATGAGAGCTAAAGGCTCATTTATTTTGCATGGCCTTTCCCGATGAAGGCAACTGACCTGCACTCATTTTAAGAAGTTATTCTATTCACACTGAGATTTAGTTATTGTTTTACACTTTTTATTGTGTGTTGTAAAGAACTTACCTATTTTAACATAAGGCACCCAGAGCCCCAGGAATTGGGCACCAGATAAATAAAATTTGCCTTGCCTTGCCTAGTCTGCCTTTTTCCCAACTGGTTGCAATACACGCAGACCCTAGTTGATCAGAGACATACCCTCTCTTCCCTATTGTCAGATATGAAATTTCAATTCTTTGAGTCATAGACTCATTTCCAAGGCTCCACGTCATAAAAACAGTACATAACAGATAGCACAGCAATACATAACATATAACACAGTAGGAATAGCAGTTACAGTTATTTACAATATTATACCACAGTTTCAGAGGGTGAACAAACTCACTCACCCTGGACACACAACATTTAACAGGTATAGCGGAGGTGGTGTGTCTATGTAGGCCTATATAGGATGTTAGCTAAGCACATAACTGACTGTAAAGGCATGTTACTAAGCATTATAAACTCTAAGCAGTCTAGCAGTTAGACTTTGTCACCAAACCTGTCAGTTTATACATTACAGCAAATGCATTACTGGGGAGGGAGTCTAATATAGTAGACCTAGCCTGTTTCTGCATGAGAATTTGACTGGCCCCTTGGTGCCAGGGTGCTGCCATTTCAGTGCCGTATGCATGTGCATGTACATGAGCAGGTAGAGAGAGGAGGTGGCTCCTGAGGGCTGCTTTGAGAGTGCCAAGTTTTGCAGACTGGTAATAGATGCAGGTAGGGAGTTGAACCAGGTAGGGGTACTGATGGGGAAGGATGTCTGGGTTAGGGATGTCCCAACCTAGGGATGATAGTGTGGATTTATCAGCACTGTGAGTGGAAACAGTTGGGGTAGCAGGGTGGAGAGAGGATGTAACTCCAGGTGGTGTTAGGTTGAGGAGGGTCTTTTGGCCATGAGGCAGGACTGGTACAGGAGCCTTTCCTCAAAGTTGAGTATCTGTGTGAGGAGTAGAGGGTGCAGATGTGCGTTGATGGGCAGTTCCAGACAGGTGCCAGCATGCTTCTATTGATAATCACTCTTATTTTGCTGATGGCTGTGGCATCTGCAGCAAAATAGACCAACAGGTCATAGTCAATTAGGGACATAACTGATGAGGTGATGGCTAGCCATAGTGCTTCAAGTGGTGAGCAGTCTTTGTAGCAGTATAGGAGGCTCATACGTAGCATTAGTCATGAATGTGAGTGTGTTGATATGTGCTTGGAAGGTGAGAGCTGGGTCAAAGGTTATACCAAGATATTTATATGATGAGACCTGTTCAAGTGAGTGGAGGGAACTGGATAGGATCGCCGATCCACAATTGGGTGTTATTTACTTTACTTTGGTGGTGGGCAAATATCATGGTCTTGTTTTTTAGGTTCAGGACCAGCCTATGTTCAATTAACCATTGCTCAGTATGACTGAACAAGTGTTGCAGTGAGGTATGAAGACTGGTGGGGCTGGCATGGAGGCACAGAGAATGGCATCATCTGCATAGAGTAGGACCTTTCCTGGGCATGAGGTGGGTAGTGCATTGAGAAACAGACTGAATAGTAGTGGTCCCAGTATGGAGCTATGCAGTACTCCAGAATGGATAGGGTGGTACTGGAGAGTGTCATGTTTTTTTCACATATTGGGTCCTAGAGGACAGGTAGCTTTTGAACCAGTCCAAAGGTCCTTGGGAGAAACCCACTTGAAGGAGGAGTCAAGTAGGAGGGGTGACTAACCATGTCAAAGGCCTTGAGAGGTCTATGAACACAGCTCCTGCCAGCTATCCTTTGTCCAGTGCAGAGTGGCTGAAATTGGAGCATCTGAGGAGGGCTGTGGTGGTGCTGTGTCCTGCATGGAAACCGTGCTGCTGTTTGCAAAAGTAGGTTGTGGGTTTCTAGGTAGTTTGTCAGCTGGTCTACCATTACCTTTTCTAGGGCTTTGGAGGAGGGAGAATGGAAATTGGCTGGTAGTTCACAGGGGATACATTACTCCTCCTTTGTGGATGGGTGTTACTACTGCATTTTCCAGTCACTGGGAAACTGTCTGAAGCAGAGAGGAGCAGTTAGCAGACTAGTGAACAGGAGGAGCAGCATGTCCAGGGCCATGGAGGAGTCTTATATCCAGGGGGGTTATTTAGGGCTGTCCCCATTAAGGGCTTTGGAAAGGTAAGCCTCAGCTTCCTGTGGGGTGATAGTCCAGAGGTAGAAAGGTGGCGTGAGAGGGTGGGAGGATCAGAGATGGTTACTGGGTTGAAGAGATTTTTGGGGAGCACCAAGCTTAGGTCTGTAAAGTTAGTGTTGAGACTATCTGCTTTTTCCTTTGGTCAGTGGTAATAGTGCTGTTTGATGTAATCCATGAGAGGGTGGGACCCGTGATTTGCCATTCAGGATTTTTATGCTATCCAAGAATTTACAGGATGACCCCCAAGAGGTGGTTAGGATGGACCTGTAGTACTCGACTTTTGCCTTGCGAGTGGCCCAGGTGCATTTGATTGCATTTGGCTCGGTAGGCCTGCATGTCTGCCTGCTTGGCTGAGTTAGAGGCTCTGTGCCATAGGTTATCTCTATTTTTGAGCTGCTGGATGAGATTAGTGTAAGTTAGGGTGCATTCTGTTGTTAAGTGTGGGTCTTTTTCTGGAAGCGAAGGTATCACAGGCCAGAGTGAAAGAGTTAGCGAAATAGTTCAGCGCCACATCAATGCTGGTGGCCTGGTGTATGGAGACCAGTCCCAGTGTACAAGATGTTGCTAAATATTGAGATGTTACCTGGGTGGAGGCATTGCTGGAAGTGGCCTTGGGTGTTTGTGTAGGCAGCCTGCCGGACCATGTAGAAAAGTACTGGGAAGTGGTCGCTGAGGGAGTTTGGTAAGACTGTGACATCCACAATTTTATGGGGTCAGTTTGACAGTATAACATACAGCAAGGTATGTGTGCCAGTAGCGGGTTCTATCTAGTCAGTTGGGTTACTACCTGGAGGAGGTCAAGGGCTGCAAAGTGTGTCTTTGGCCAAGGCAGCAGTGTTGGCGAGCCAATTTATGTTGAGGTCACCCAGTAGCATGTGTTCAGATTTGTGTGGGATGCTAGTAATGTATTTTGTGAGGAGTGTAGTGCAAGAGTTTATTTACGTGGCAGGATATAGGCCACTGTGACTATTAGTGGGGCCTTTGATGAGTCAGAGGTGATCTTTATGGACATGGCTTATGCACCATTCTCCAGAGCTGGCGGTGGAATGGTAGAATACTCTTATGTTTATCCCATGCATTCTTGAATTCCCTACTATTTTGGTCCCACCACATCATGAGGAGCCTGTTCAAGCATTCACTTCTTTTTGTGAAAAGTACTTCCTCACATTGCCCTAGGCCTACCCATCAAGCCTTATATCATGTCCTCTTATTCTTGTACACCTTCTTTCTGAAAGATTCTACCCTTCTGTACCTTGTTTATGCCCCTAGGGTACCTGAATGTCTCTGTCGTATCCCCATCTCTCCTCTCCTGAAGGAATACATATTGAGGTCTTCTAGTCTTTCCTCATATGACATCTGGTATAGTCCTTGCACCATTTCTGTTGCCCATCCCTGGACTGTTTCTATTTTGTCTATGTCCTTCCAGAGATGCAGCCTATAGAACTGAATAAAGTACTCCAGATGAGGTCTCACTAGTGATCTGTACAGTGGCATAACCACCTCCTTTTTCTGCTGGTGATACCTATCCTTGTGCATCCTAGCATCCCACTGGCTCTCCTCACAGCCATTTCGTATTGTTTGTAACCTTTAGGTCATTAGATATGATTACCCCAGGTCCCTTTCTTGATTGGTGGCTGTCAGTACCTCTCTCCCATCTTGTACTCCTCCTTTATTTCTGTGCCCAAATGCACAATTTTCCATTTCTTTGCATTGAATCTTAGCTGCCACATTCTTGACCACCCTCAAGTATGTTTAGGTCCTTTCTCATTTTTTCTATCCACCTGGAGTGTCAACCCTGTTGCAGATCTTAGTGTCATTTGCAAAGAGGCATACCTTCCCCTCAAACACATCTGCAGTGTCCTTATGAAAGATGTTAAGAGGATGGTGCAAGCACAGATCCCTGTGGCACCACTAGTCACCCCCTCCTCCTTTGATTGAACGCCATTTACCACCACCCTCTGTGTCCTGTCACTCAACCACTTTCTCACCCAGTTTACCACCTTGGGGCCCACTCCCAGACTGCCCAACTTATTTATCAACCTCCTATGTGGGACAGTGTTGAAGACCTTGCTGAATTCTAGGTAGGCCACACACTGCCCCATCCTGATCTATCTCCTTGTCATCCAGTCAAATAAGTCTATCAGATTTGTTTGACAAGACCTTCCACTGTGAATCCATGCTGCCTAGGATCCTGTGCTCTACGGATTCAATGAATATCACAGTCCTTTCCTTTAGTAGTGATTCCATTAGTTTCCCACCACTGAGGTCAGACTGACTAGCCTGTAGTTGCCAGCATCCTCCCTGTTCCACTTTTGTGAGAGGGACTACATTCACCCTCCTCCAGTCTCCTGGAACCATCCCTGTCTCTACTGATTTATGAATAGGCTGTCAGTGGTGCTACCAGCACCTAAGTTATTTAATATTCTGGGATGTATCCCATCTGGCCCCACAGCTTTGTCCCTTTCAGATTCTCGAGTTCCTTTAGGACTCTTTTCTCCATAAACAGGCTGGTGCCCCCTCTCTCTGACTGGTGCTCATATTGCCCAGTACTGGTCCTTCTCCTTCCCCTTCTTCTGTGACTATAGAACAAAATATTTGTTCAGGATTGTTGCTTATTCTAAGTCCCCCCACACCCCCTCCTTTCCTTTTAACCTCACAATCCTATGGTAGCACAGTAGGTAGGGAATTTAGGAACAGACTAGGTGGGCCAAGATTCTTTTCTGCCAACAACTTTATGTTTCTATTAAGGTGAAGCCTAATTGATGCATTAATACAGTTTTAGCAAAGACTATATATATATATATATATATATATATATTATAGAAGGCACAGTTGTACCCTATAGTTAGGGTTGAGTAGGCACTTTAATGTTAAACCTCAGATTTTTCAGTTTAATAACTTTGCTACTGTTCAACGATTTGCAGAAAATTTGGCATGTGCTGTTTCATGGGTAGATCTCTTGACATGCAAAGTTTCGTTCTGATAGTGTGCAGATTCTAAAAGCTGGATAATGCAAAACCTTTACAATTTGCCCTTTTTGCACTTTTTCTCATTGCCCTGCTCATAGATGGTGTGGCATTTAGTGTGACATTTGTATGGTAAGAATGAGCTTGGGTCAGAGAACAGGCTTGTGTGGTGAAAAAAAAAATAATACGTTCCAAAGTTATTGCATTTTTAAGGTCTTATTAGGGATGACAACCCCATGGCACACCTGATTTGCTGCCTCAAGGGTGGGGGTGGGGTGTTAGGGTTGAAAACCAAAGCGTCATATTTCCCTGCTTGTTTTTTGCTTTATCCTGAACCCTAGTTGACGTATTAATGCAGTTAGTTGCAATATATATATATATATATATATATATATATATATATATATATATATATATTAGTATATATAACATCTGTGAATATATTAAAGGACGTATATCAGTGATATTTTCTTCCTTGGACCTAGATTGAGAACATTGAAATATTCTCACACTAGGTCTCCATGAGCAAAAATATTCTCACTGTAGGTTGGGACATGAGCAGCATAGTTTTAGTTTCACTAACCACCAGCTCCCTTGCTTACCAGCTCCCCTCTTTCAATTTCATTTCAACAACATAGTGCTAAAACAATGTTCTGCATGTCTTGACACATAAAAAACTAAATAAATATCAAAAGTACTAAAATAATTTCATCCTCCACTCATCCCCAAAAACCCCAGTACACAGTGCCATTCTGTTTCTAAAACCAGGCACATATCAGTGCTTCAGTGTCAGCCATTTCTCTGACCTGCATTTTATTCACAATGATGACAGTAGCAAGGTTCTTACATCAGGCTTCTTTGCAGAATATGCCATGGCCCAACTGATACTATTATTGATACTGTATCCACCCACGTGAAATTGACCTTTGACATTACTTGTAGCTTTGCCACTCATAATTTCTTTAGGTCAAATTGCATTTTGGAGAATAATTTACTGCAGTAGCTCTTCTGTAGTATTGCACTGCATTCTGTGTGATGCCACAGTATGTGCAAAGGATCATAGGAAGTACATGTTGGCTGATTTGCATAAAAGTCTAGTGATGCTTTGCATAAGTGGGTATGTATAATTTGGTATAATATGCAAGTCCTTCTATGTAATATGCTGCATCATCCCCCTACCCCACTTGTACCATACCTGATGGCCATGCAAAATGCATGTACTGCTTTTTGTCAGTTTGGCCCCTGGAAATAGGAATACACTGCCAACTTTCCTGCTGTCTGTTAAGCATCCAAATCAGACATACATTAACACATACCACAGTGAACAGTGCAGTAGATTGCACTGTGGTATTTAAAATGTATGACTGATAAGTATGCTTAGCAAGCAGATCACTTGATGCTCTCTTTTAAGCGACTGTATATTGTAGCTTCCTATTTTTCCATATAGATCAAAGTACTGTAGCTTTAAATGGATATGAGCGAGTGAGCTTGATTTCTTGACACTTCCTATCAACTGAACAGTATTTAAGTGGAATCATCTGCACCCCTCCCCACCCCAGAAGAAGCCTCATGTGTGTAGAGCTGAACTACTGGGTTTTGCTACTGCCCTATTCTCTTGCTAATAAATGTTTCATAGCAATTGCTTTCTTGTCTGTGCTTTTGTTCTCTCATGTGACATGACTGTGTTCTTTGTTCTGTGAATTTTTGCATGCAACACTGTCTGTCTGGAAGAGTGTCACTGTGTTTTAGTATATCTGATCATTAACATACCAGGCTGTGATAGTGTCAGGGTCTGCTTATGGCATGGCAAAAGGTGCATTGTGCTTTTGCCCAAGCAATCTTCAAATTTGTTTCTCTCATACCCATGCACCACAACTTGATGGCAGCTTATTGGCTATGCCAATATATATGTATACTGTTCCTCTCGTGTGTGGGAAGGGCTGGGTGGTGCTATTTGGTGGTGCAGAAGCTCCCTGCACTTTCATTGACCAACACTGCCATACACAGGTGGATGTCACCATTTGCAGAGGGTGGATTGCCCGCAGTGACAGCAGTGCAGTATACACTATTGCATATCAGCTGTACAGATGTTAGTTGTTGCATTTAGGCTAAGCAGCCACTAACATTCTGGACCATGACAACTCTGAGGGTCAGCCCATGGCATGTTCCCTTGGCAAGTGACACTGCCATCAAAGTAATTCCTGTCATCCCATATCTTGGTGGTTGTGCCAATATGTATACCTACGTATGAATTGAAAGTTAATAGACAGATACGATAGACAGATAGACAGATAGACAGATAGATAGATAGATAGATAGATAGATAGATAGATAGATAGATAGATAGCTAGATAGATAATGTATGGTAAACATTTTTAATAAATACATATATTATACTGGCATGGTAGTGTCAGAATAGTTAGGGTTGAGTAAGGTGTTCAATGTTAAACCCAAGTTTTGCATATTAATAAACTTGGTTGGTGTTTCATGGAATATCCCAAAATTTGGCGTGCACAGTCTGGATGGCAAAGTCTCAAACTGAGCAGTATTGGGTGGGTCCTAAATTTAAATAAGTGGGTAGAGTGCTGGCTGGAGAACAGGTATCAGAGGGTGGTGGTGTATGGCATTCATTCGGGAAGGCAAAGTGATCAGTGGGTGCCACAGGGGTCTGTACTGGGCCCAGTCTTCTTCAATATCTTTATCAGTGAGATGGCAGAGGGCTAGGAGGAAGGTGTGCATCTTTGCAGATGACACAAATATCTGCAACAATGTGGACATGCGGGAGGGTAAAAAGTATGAAAAATCAAAAGAAGCTGGAGGAATGGTCATGAGTCTGGCAAATGAGGTTCAACACAAAAAGGGCAAAATCATGAACCTGGGGCACAGGAACCAGACAGAAAGTTACCAACTAGATGGGGAAGAGCTGGCAGTAACAAAACAAGAACAGTACCTAGGGGTTATAATATGTGATAACTTGAAGGTGGCTAGGCACTGTGACAAGGTGGTGGTAAAAGGTAACAGGATGTTTGGATACATAGGCTGGGGTTTCACCAGTAAGAAGAGGAGGTTGTAATACAGATCATTGGTGAGATCTTACATGGAGTACTCTGTCCAGTTTTGGAGGGCCTACCTTGGAAAGGACATAGACAGCATGGTGGCTTTCCAAGGAGAGCAACAAAATAGTGCAGGGCCTGCATCTGAGATCCTGTGAGGAAAGGCTCAGGGAACTAAACATGTACTCACTGGAAGAGAGAAGGAGATGGGAGACATGATTGAGACTTTCAAATATCTCACAAGTATAAACAAAGTACAGGAGAGAAGCATCTTTCTTCGTAAAATAAGTTTGAGGACAAGGAGTCATTCTAGGAAGTTGGATGGGAGAGGCTTAGGGAAATGTGAGTAAGGTCTTCTTCACTGAGAGGGTGGTGGATGCTTGGAACAGCCGCCCAGAGGAAATACTAGGGTCGGAGACAGTTGCAGGTTTCAAAAGCACATGAGATGGACATAGGGAATCTTAGAAAAGAGCAAGCGAGGGTAATCTGAGGCCGAGTAGGGCCTCACATGTGGTGGCAAAGGTATGCAGGGATAAAGAGCAGACTGGGTGGGTCAAGTGGTCCTTTTCCACCATCAACATTTAAGTTTCTATGTTTCTGTGTCTCAAGACATGGAATTTCTGGTCTGTGAGAGCATTTTCAGTTCACGTACCTTAGGTGTCATGAGCCAAAACCAGTTCTCATGAACCCAAATTTTTCGGTTCAGACTGGCCACCATTTTGTTTCTTATTTAAAAATGCCTAAAATGATACACCTGAACCTAGCTAAACAAGATCTGTTTAGCTAGATTCTGATGTTCACTTACAATATGATGCCAGAAATAAGTTTTCTGGACACCTGAAAATCCTGGGTGCCCAGGAAAGTGAGAGAAGCTGTTCATCTGCATTCTCTGTATGTGAACAACGTAACTTTCTTGATTTCTGCAGTCTCAGGTAGAGGGTTGCTGCTAGCTTGAATGCCAAAAGTGAGCCAGGAATATCTGTCTGTCTGTCTGTCTATCTATCTATCTATCTATCTATCTATCTATCTATCTATCTATCTATCTATCTATCTGTCTATCGGTGCAGTTGTTTTTAATCTGTGCTTTGAGATTTTTTGTGTAAATATTTTATTACTATCCCTGTCTTGTTCTATACCTATGTATCAATGTATTTGCAGTGTTAATGTAAGGCCGCACAAAACAAAATCTACTACTACTACTCTCTGTCTGTCTGTCTATCTAGCTATCTATCTATCTATCAATTTATCAGTGTAGTTTTTTTTAATCTGTGTTTTGAGATTTTTTGTGTAAATGTTTTTATTACTGTCCCTATCTTGTTCTATAACTATGTATCAATGTATTTGCAGTGTTGATGTAAGGGCACCCTGAGCCTTCAGTGAAGGAAGCCTAAACAAATAAAATCTACTATCTATCTATCTATCTATCTATCTATCTATCTATCTATCTATCTATCTATCTGTCTGTCTGTCTGTCTGTCTGTCTGTCTGTCTGTCTGTCTGTCTGTCTGTCTATCTTATTTTCTTCTCTCCCTTCCCAGTTTAGCTAGCCCTCCCTCATTCTTCCTGATATGAACAAAGTGGATCAGGTGCCTACTCCTGGTTCAACTTGCCCAACCCTGTCCCCTTGAGGACATCTTCCACCCCACCATGTACAAATGGTGACACTGTAGTGTCTACCCCTGGTTCCACTGTAGAGTGAAAGCTGACACTCAGCTGTCCAATTCCATTGTCAGATTCAGCACATTAGTAAATGTGAAATAAAGAAAAATGTCCTCGTTCTCTTTTTATATAACCTATAAGTAGGAAAATGACCCCACATGAATCTGGTCCTCCCAAACCCCACACCCACCTCCAACACCCTACTCAGCACCCACTACCCCACACCCTCTATGCACCATCTTTCACCTAAAAGTGTTCCATGGTGTAGATCCACTCTCCAATCAAAAACACGTCTTGGTGCTGGAACCGGTGACTGTGATATGAGAAGATAAGGTAAGTCTGTTTAATGTATTTCAGTGTGTTTTGAGCCTCTACTCATAACTTTGACATGCTTCAGTATTTTTACACCAAGTTTTCAACATGGCCATTTTGGGCCCACGTTCTGAACAAGGTAGATGAAAATGCTTTAATATTTCCCAAAGGTGATTTTTCCATGACCTTGTAAAATCACCTTTTGGGTGGAATATGAAAATGTTCACCTACCAGATTCATTAGTTGGTGTAATAAAGGTATGTTGGTGAAAGTTTGCTGCAAAAGTATGGTAAATGACGGGTTATGAGTGAACAGGAAATATTTCAATGCTTGCTCATAACTTTGCTAATTGTCAATATTTTTGTCCACCAAAACTTCAACATGGCTTCTTTGCAGCCCCATCTCGTGAACAAGGCAACTGAGATTTTCAATTACATACCAAACAGCAATTTTACAGTCACTCAACAAAATCACATTTTGAGCGGGATTTGAGAATTTTCACCTGCCAAGTTCATGAAGTAGATTAATTAGAAGGCTGTGTTGAAAATATGGTGTGAAAATATGATACAATGGCCAAGTTATGTAGTGTTGAAATATTTCAATGTTCACTCACAACTTTGTTAATTTTCAATCTTTCCAACCAAACATTCAACATAGCCATTTTTTCGCACCACCACATAAATGTAACAGATGTTGCTTCTCAAATCCTGGATGAGACACGTTTTCACACTTGTGGTATGAAATTATGTTTTAGTCAGTATTCTATAAATACCACATGCCGTGTTTCTAAGGGAAGTAAAAAATATCTTGAAAATTTGGAGTCAGAACTAAAAAAAAATAATTTTTCAGAGTGTGTGTAGTGTCATCCTTTACCCTAGTGGGTAGTGCTTTATGATTCTGTGCTGGTGAGTTGAGTTCAGGGCATGATCAGTGAGCCAGTTGGATGGGCTGAGGCTGGGGAGACAGCACTGTCATGTGACAACACCTCAGCCTAGGAAGGAAGGTGCAGTGTTGCCCACACAGGCCACATATTATACAGTAAAGAGAAGTCTTCTCTTGGCATAGGGTCCTGCACCACTACATCTGTGAGTGCCAGAGGGCCATGTGTTTTGACTGAGAAATGGACTGTTTGCCCTGTGCAACTGTATCTGTGGCCACATGGAAATGAAGAGTCCATGGGGCCCTGACTTCTGCAACCCACCAGCCCCATGAATTCTTGACTTCCATTGCTGCACAGAAGTGCAGAACCCACAGGATCCTGCTCTTCTGTAGGTGGGCAGGGTCCTCCTTAAGGCAGGACCCATAGGGCCTTGTGCATCTTCATCTGTTCGTGTAGGCCCTGAAGGGCCTGCATGAATGAAGGCATGATTCTGCTATCTGAAAAGAAAGGAAATTCTTTGCAATGATCTGCATTAATGCATCAGTTAAGATTAAACTTAATGCCCGCAAAAGTAGGGAAATGTGGTGTTAGGGTTTGCAACCTTACAACCCCCAGCAGCAAAAGGCAAGACCACACAATCAACTACAGACAACCATCATCAGGTAAGACAAACAACATACAAATGTTTCCTGTGCGAACAGTCCATTTCTGTGCTTGTGCAGCTACACCTATTTATGTATGTCATACAGTGTGCATGAGTATGAGTGGCTGCAGAACCACAGATCCCATGGAGGCCTGTGCTCCTTCAAACAGAAAGCCCCATGGGACCTGTGACTCTGCTGCCAGATGTACTCATGCATGCTCTATAATGTACCTCACTAGATAGCATCATCCGCTAGTGCATGGTTTTCTATATGCAGCTGTGTAACTGAAAAACAGCTAGCCCTTGGTCAGTTTCTAAATCCAGTGCAGAAACCATGATACCACATTGCAACAGTCCTTCTGGCTGTGTAATTTTGATCCCCACAGGGCCTGCCCATTTGGAGCCATAAGTTGGTATGCATATCTTTCACTTGTGGCTGAAGAGACACAGGTCCCTCAAGGGCCTGCACTTCTTTAGACAGAAGTACTGTTGCAATTTTGGTATCCTGGATACTGCAGCACTTGTTTTTCTGCCACCAGAGGTCAGTGTTTATGTCTTACACCTGTGACTGCAGAGACACAGACCCATCAATCATGTGAATGTCTTACAATGTGCATGAGTACATGAGGCTATGGAAGCAATGCCCCATAGGGCCTGAACTCTGCAGACAAAAGAACTCTTGTGATGTGGGTTTTGTGGATTTGTATGTGTAGGAGTAGGTCCATGCTTCTGCAAACAGAAGCAGTGCTGTGATTCGAGGATCATGGATTTTGTAATCGGGTAAGTAGAGAATATAGTTCTATGTGATAATGATGACCACCAAAGTGCGATCGTCATTACAGCTAAGTCAGAGCACCAAAAATCAGTTTTGGCACTCTGACTTCCAGGGGACAACAAAACAGCTCTGGGGACTTGTGTTTTATATGTTTTATGAGGGACTTTGCCTCCCATACCCCCACTAAAGGATTCTCAATTCCAGGAGGTGCATGTTGGGGAGGACAACGTAAAACAACCTTAAATGTGGGCCGGGCAGCTAAAACAAACCAGTGTCTGGACCTGAACTTAGCATCCTAACCACCGGAGCTCATGAGCCAACCTGCTACACCATGGGGTTAGCTTGGCAGACTACTGCAGTGTCACCCCTCACATCCCTCCCACCCCTCACCATGTGTGCTCACTCCCACCCCCATGTGCATGTACATGTAGTGACTTCCTGTGGCTACAGGTCAACCACCCTCCCACCCAGTCACTCTCCTTCGTCGGTAGCCCTGAGACAGATGCCAAAATTGAGTTGCCCTTCTTTGGGGTAGTTTCAATTGTGGTAGCCCACATCACGGGCTACAACAGAGGACAACTGAATGCTTATTTTCAAGCATAACCCAGAAGAGTACAAGAAATAATTAACATTAATTGAGCAAAGCAAGGTTCACAACCAAAGGAACAACAAATACATAAACCATCAACATTACAGTGTGACATAAAAGAGCAGTACATTTAAATTAGCAAAAGTAGATTAAAGTAGTGTAGTTAAATTTGCTAAGATCAAAACATTGATGGAATAGAATTTGACCACACAAATGTAGTAGAGTGTTGAGAAAACAATGGGTGGTAGTTGAGGTTAAGTGCAGGTAGGTCATAGGTATAAGCAGGTGAGCCTTCAGAGCTGTGTTGAAGGATGGTAGGGTTGAAGAGTTGGGAATGTTTGTAGGGAGGGAGTTCCAGAGCTTAGGAGCAGAGGAGAAGCCCTGGTCACCCATTTTGATCAAGCACTTAGGGGCAATCAGGGAGGTGGTGTGAGCCAATCAGAGTCAGTAGATGGGGCAGGCACTGTGCAGTAGTGTGATGGGGTGGCTGGGGTTGCCACCCTGAGAACCTTGTAAAGAAAGCATCCTAGGACACAGGATTATGTTACAGTGGGGAGACCCAGCCCATACTGGAGTATAGAGCAGTGATATGTTAGATGGGGAGGAGGCAAGGGCAAAGCGACAGATGTTGTGTAGAGTAACATCCCATTTGTGTAGCGAGGTTTTGGGGGCATTTTGAGGATGAGTTATCTGTATTGGAGGCAGGGAGGAAAATACCTTGGGACATGGCCCTGCACGCTTCCAGGGTAGGAAGTGGCAGAGACAATAAATCAGTCCTAGCTTGGAATTATGGATTTGTGATGGCATCGATATGGGAAGAAAAGTCCAGGACAGGATCTAGGGTGACACCAAGGCACTAAATTTGTTCACAGTGGAGAGAGGAGGTGAAGCAATGAATGGACAATAGAGAGGGTCTGGATGCTCTGCACACTTTAGACCCAAATAAAATAACTTGGGTTTTGGTAGCATTAAGAACCAGGTTGTTGACCACAAACTAATTTTGTATGTGGGTGAAGTCAGTATTAATTTGGGCATTCTTTTGTGAAGGGTTTTAGGTACCGTAGTACAGTGCAATATCATCACCATACATGATGATAGAGCATTTGGAGAAGACAGCATGGAGGTTGTTTATGTAGTTGGAGAATAGGCAAGGCCTTAGTAGGGATCCCTGGGGACACCATGGATGACTGGCAATAGACTGGAGGAGCTCTGACTAAATTTGACAGATTGCTACCTGTTGAGTAAGTAGTTAGAGAACCAAGAAGAGGCATGATGGAGATGCCATTATCTATTCAATTTTACATTAGGCGGTAATGATCCACTAAATTAAAAGCTTTGAATGAATTTATGAAGACTGCACCTGTTAAAGACCCTCTTCCAAGGCTGGCCCACCAGTGCAGTGGTTGGATTTCCACCTGCCACGCTGACAATCTGGGCTTGGATGCAAACCCAGGAGACAGCGGGCCAGCTGGGGAGGAGGATTAATCATCCAATGCACTGCTCTCCTCTTCTAGGGTGGAGGGTGGGATATCACTCACTGCTTGCCTGATCCTGGCGGAGGCTTGTGGTGTCGCAGTCAAGGATTATAGGTTCTGGTAAGTAGGTCAGATGTTGGTATATTACACACTTCTACATCATTGCATGCCACACCTCCCAACAATGGGAGGAAAAACCCTGTCTGAGGCATGAAGGATGTCCGCCTCCCACACCGAACCACACACAGATGGCTGAGGCACTCCACCACCAGATCTGCACTTGGCACTGTTTGGGAGTAGCAAAGGGGCTCACCAATCACCCTACCCTTGTGGTAATCCAGGAGCACTCCATTGGGGTGAGGCGGTAGGGATGGGGGACCAATCACAGAAAGCGGGAAGCTAACCAGAAAATAAAAAGGACCCTCTTTACATGGCAGTTTTAATGTCATCAGTAACCTGGATAAGGGCAATGGTGATACTGTCTTCTATGTTAATGAAGTGTAAGGAGGTTGTGCTGATGAAGGTAGTTGGTTAGTTGAAAGGCACACCTTTTTAAAGTAATTTACCTAAGATAGGTAACAGGACAATAGGGCAGCACTGGGAAATGAATTAGGGTCTCCTTTTGGGGACAGGGAATATCTTGGTGATCTTCCATTAGGAAAGAGAACCCTAGAGGTGAGTGTGAGTTTACAGATATGGGTGATGGACAAGGTAGGTGCAGAGGCAGTTAGCCAGAGAATTTGAGGTTCTATCCCATCTGTGCCTGGACTGGAGCCTAGTGATAAAGAGTTGAGTAACTTGAAGATTTCTCTTCTGAAAACTCTGAAATATATAGATACCCAAGTTGCAACAGTACTTCTGTCTGCAGAAGTGCAGGCACCTCTGAGGCCTGCACCTGTGAAGCCATAGGTACTCATGAACACTGTAAGAAACACACACACACACACTTGTGACTGCAGAAGCACAGGCTCCTGTGGGCTTGTGCTTTTGCAGCCACACATACGTATCCACAAAGGTAGCACATAAGCAGTACTGCATTTGTGTCATCTGCAAACAGTTGTATGTTGTTTGTCTTACCTGATGATGTCTGTCTGTGGTTGCTTGTGTAGTCTTGTCCTTTGCTGCTGAAACCCTAACACCACATTTCCCTACTTTTGTGGCATTAAGTTGAACCCTAACTTGTTCATTAATGTAGTTGTTTGCAATGAATTTCCTTTCTTTTGAGATTTTGGGATTGTATCTTCATTCGTGGGTCCCCTTAGGACTGTATTCAGGCACATCACTTCTGTGTAGCAACAGATATCAAGAATTTATAGGGCTGTATGGTGGGAAGCGGAAGCACAGGAACCCCTGACCTTGCACTTCCATGTGGTCACAGGTACAGATACACAGTGCAAATAGCTCAGCTGTGTGACAGTGGAATTCTCGAGTGACAACCTGAAAACACATCCTTTCCATATGCTGGGTTCCCAGGATTTTGGGGTACCCAGAAAACATATTTGAAGGTCTAATTAAAAACAAACACCAGAAACTAACTAGGAACCAGTATAGCAAAGTGGGTTAAGGCTCTGAGCTGCAGCTCTGAAAACCTGGGTTAGAATCCCACAACCACCTAGGTGCACTGTGTGATCCTGAGCAAGTCACTTAACTTCCTTTTGCACCCAGATTACATCTGGAAACAAGCTTCGGCTTAGTGTGCTATTCCTGGTTAACCAATGTTCCCTTCCCTAAATGGGTGCCATTTACCTAGGTTCAGAGCATTTTGTAATATATTATTTGTGTATTTTACATGTTTCTTGTCTAAAAACAAAAACAAGATGATGCCCATCATGACCCCAAAGATCTCAAATGACACAGAAAACATTAAGTTGTGTGACTGCTTAAATCTTTCCTTAACCGCAACATTTCCATGTTGTAGCAAGGCGTATCTAAAAACTCTATTGAGAATGCTTGGAAAAAAATGTAATCCTTATAACTCTGGAACTATTTAATATTTTTAATGAAGTTCTCTGGAACTGTTTAATATTTTTATTCACAAAACCTTTTAAAGGCAGTAACTTGGCACAAGCAGCATCTATGCTAAAAGTTTAAAAAAATCTATACAATCTGGGCATTCTCAATAGAGTTTTAGATACCATCTGATACAACATGGAAATGTTGGTGTTGCAAGCATTTAGCAGTCACACAACTTAATGTTTTCTGTGTCATTTGAGATCTTTTGGGGTCATGACAGGCATCATCTTGTTTCCTGTCCAGAGAAATTGCTGCTGCATAGAACCCACCAGCCCAGCTCTTTCAAAACGTGGACAGGCTGTGCAACCCAGCCTGTCTGCAGGTTCGTTGAGCCTTTTCACAATTACAATGTGAGGAGCTTGCTCATTTTTTGCAGATAAGGTGACTGACATCAGGGCTGAGACACTCACAGCACTCGCCATGGGAGATGCCGTGGTCCAGCCCACGGTTACAGGTACCCGCTTTCCTGGCGTTCTTCAAAGGCTGGAAATCGATGATGCTATGAGGAGTTGTCCAGGGTATGTGGGCCACAAGCTGTAGTTTAGACTCGGTCCCACTGGCCTGATTATCGGCTGTGGTGAGGTTATCAGTCCACTGTTAGCTAGGATAGTCTGGTGCTCCTTAGACTCTGGTGAATATCCCGCTCCCTGAAGGAAGCAGTGGTGACACCAGTGTTGAAAAAGGCTTCTTTGGATGCAGACTCCTAGCCAACTCGAGACCCATCTCAAACCTCCCCTTTGTGGGAAGGTTATCGAGAAAGTGGTGGCAGCCCAGTTGGACAAGCAATTATCCATCCATAACATCTACGACCCTCTTCAATCAGGTTTCGAAAGAGACATAGCACTGAGACTGCACTGGTTCAGGTGCTCAATGATCTCCTGATGGTGAGAGACCAGAAAAATGGTCCATCTTGGTCCTTCCGGGCTTGTCAGCAGCATTTGACACCGGAGACCATGGGGAGTTGCTCGAGCCTGAGATGCATCTGTGGGTTGTCAGGTGGTACACAGATGGTTTTCCTCCTTCCTCACAGGTAGAACTCAGAGGGTCATATCGGGGATATTTCTTCTGATCCTACTGCTCTGTCCTGTGGGTGCCCCAGGGCTCTGTGCTGTCCCCCATGTTGTTTTCGTGTACATACTTCCCTCAGAGACATTGTAAGATGATATGGGCTGGAGTTTCATTGTTATGCCGATGATACCCAGCTCTATCAATCCTTTGCACCTGACCAGAATAGAGCACGCTCAGTGTTTACAACTGTCTCAGCGAGATCCACGGTTGGATGAGGTCCAGCTGGTTGAAGTTGAACTCTGGGAAGATGGAGGTGATGGTTGTGGATCCTGGCCACTGGATTGAGGGGCCAGGGACCATTCAAACCTCAGGTTTATTCCTGGGGATGTGGAGCCCTGCCTCTGAATGGGTATGAGACCTGGGGTGATCCTTGATGATCAGCTGATATTGCATGTGCAAGTGTCAGCGGTTGTTAAGGTATACTTTACCATCTTTGGAACAATGCTAGGATCAAGCACACTTGTTCCATCTGGTGACCTGCCTACATTGATCCACGCCTTTGTGACCTCCCATTTGGACTACTGCAACTCCCTCTACTTTGGGCTTCCTGGGGTTGATAGCCACCGCTTTCAGCTAGTGCAGAACTCAGTGTCCGGTTGTTAATGGGGACCCACGCTTCTTCCCATATTACACCGGTACTGCGGGATCTGCACTGGCTGCCGTTCAGTGGCAGATCACCTTTAAAGTCAGATTACTGACATATAAAGCCCTGCATGGTTTGGGCCCTCATTACCTGAAAGATCTTCTGGTGCCTTACCTTCAGATCCGATCGTGCGCTCAGCCAATGAGAGGTTGCTAGAATTCAAGGGTAGTTTTAAAATCTTCAGGCGCCCGCACTTTTAGTTTTGTGTGCCGACCTCTGAATTCTCTACCCCATTGGATTAGAGAGTGCTCAATGGTGGAGGGCTTTAAAAAGGCCTAAAATCCTTTTTTGTGGACAAAGGCCTTCGGTGATGACACAGATTTTAACTAATGCTGTGTATTTTAGCTTGGATTTTAATTTGTTTTATGATGTTTTTATGATTCTTATTTTGTAATACACCTTGATTCTAGAAAGGCACAAAATAAATAAGGTGTATTATTATTATTTATTATTATTATTATATTAGGTGAGAACAAGGAAAATTTAAAAAATAATGTAAAAGCGATATATTCGGATCTCAGAAACCAAATAAGCTACTGTCATAAAATTTCACACATCTTGAAAACTTGCATACCAGGTGGCCCAGTGGCACTGAGAGTTGAGGCACTAGACACCACACCTCGTGCCACGCTGGCGACTGGGTTCGGGAATGACCTCAGGTCATCGGGTGCCGCATGGAGGGATGGATGGAGTAGGATCAAGCAGCCTAATGGCAGCTTTCTTTTCCTGGAGTGAGTTGTTGCCCCTCCTGTACCTCCATTGTCACCAGGTGGAGGTCAAGTGGCAACACAGGCGGAGGGGTGTGGAGTCTGAGGGTGCCTCGAACGTGACGCGTGAGCACCTGGGGAAGGGGACAGATGAAACGGGGAAAACACCAGATAAAAACATAATAGCAAAAAACGTGCTTACCTAACAACACGTGACAAATGTTGGATAATTTAGTTGAATACTGCCAAACCATTATGGAGCAAAGTTGAGTTTAACATTGAGCATGCCACTGAACCCTGGCTATGCTAGCACTACCGCCAATACTCAATACAGTCAGTAGCAATAACATTTTGAAATACAAATTGTGTCAGGTCTGTTTGTGCACAACAATATGCAGTAGAGACCAAAACCTCTTATAAGAACAAAACCAAGGCAACCGTCTTAGATACAGCACAATTGAGGCCACCAATGATACAGGCTTACTCTAGTGGTGAAACCTGTCATACCTTTTACAGATACCTGATGTATAGGACCTAAGATAATGGTGGAGAAGGACCAGCATGGATGGGGGTGGTGAGCAGTGCAGGTGGTGTAACCTTTAGTTCCAAGGTGGGATCCCCAGGAAAACCATAGGGGATCTCAGGGTGCCTCTAGGTTATTTTCATCATATTTAGGTCTCTAAGGAATGAATGATGGGCCTTTACTTATTATGTGAAGGAGCCACTTGTTCCAAAGGGATGAGCACATTTCTGTGCAATCATTAAGGGAGTGGGTAATCCTTTCCGTGAGATGTATTTTATTAATAGAGTGTTTCCAAGAGGTCCCATCAGGAATCTGTGGGGAGAGCAAGAGCTTAGTGACTAACTTTGAGATACTGTTAGTAATATTTTCAATAAGTAACATGGATTGGGCTCCTTGAGACCCTTTGGAAGTTGCATGAAAAAATAAAGATTAGGGATTAATGGAAGGGGCCTTCCAAATAGAGTCTCCAATTCTGACTTGAGAGATTGGAAGAAAGACTGAGAGAGGAACAGGATCACATTATGTGAGTGTGTGTGGTCTGGGTTCCCCAGAGCATCTCCATCATTACAATGGGCAGGTGAAAGCTAGTGTGCTGTAATAGCTGGAGTTCAGAAATATCTGGTTAGAGTTTCCATGAACTTCCTGCATTGGTGGGAGTTGGTCACCTTGGAGGACACTTCACATCCTCGGGTCCTGGCTTCCCTATCTAGAATTTCTGTTTCTTCCTGCTTTTTTTTCTATATCCAGACAGTCATGCCCCATGGATGTCATAAGGGTCTTGTAGAGAAAGTAAATCATGTGGAGCTGAACTCCAGACTGTAATAAGTAATAACAGCTGGTGCATATTATGGGTCAGAGCCCCTTATGGCAAAGAGAGGAGGAAATGCCAAACCTAAAGGTAGCAGTAGAACTTTAAGTATTGTGAACTGTATTGGGTTTGGATGCTGGTGAAGGAATGGACAGTAGATCAAGCGAAGAACTAGTAGAGGTATTGATGAGAGTATATCTCCATGTCGAAAACCTTGGGTCAAGCTGCAGGATGAGGAAAGTCTTCTAGCTGCAGTATTGAGCATAGGAAAGGGAGGGAGGAAGGGGTTAGGTGCAAGGCTCATTTGATTTGATAGTACACTCTCACCAAGAACTGAAGACATGTGGTGAGTCCCCTTATCGAGCCTAGGGGTAGGCCTATGGTATAGTGCCCAGATGAACTGAGGATCTGGGAAAAGCTCAACTCCATATCCAGCCATGTGGTATGGGTGCCTCTCAGATGTCTAAAGAGAATAAAGTGCATATGTGCAGCCTAGTAGTATAACTGAAGGCTGGGTAAGGCAAGACCACCAGAGTATTTAGTGGGGAATAATTTCTGTAGTTTAATGCATGCTCTCTGACTTGCCCAAATGAGTCTAGAGGGTTCCCTATTCCAGGATCACCAGATGCGATCAGATAATAGCAGGTGAACATTCTGAAAAAGGTATAGAGCCCTGGGTAAGGTAACCATTGTACCACCTCTATCTTCCTCATCAGTGTGAGTGATAATGTCCCTGCTCCCATATTCTCTGGCCATTTGTTACATGAAAGGGGATAATTATCCCTGAAAGCCGAGTCTGAAGAGTGAGCTATGCTGATGACCAAGTGCAAGTTGATAAGCTATGAGCTGGGAGGATCTAGCCTACTTCACAGAAAGGTTGGCAGAAAAAGTAAGTGCTATCTCTGTTTGTTCCAAGAAAAGCTTGCAAAGGGTTGCCTTGTAATCTGCTGTATGACCAAGATGTCTCCCTGTCAGCATGCCATTTGTAAAACACAGAGGGTATCCTCCAGGCATTGAGTATGTTCCTGTCTCTGTTTTTTTTTCAGGGATGATATTGGATGAGGTGGCCTACAGGACCACCTTTAACATATCCCAAGTAATGGAGTGGATGGACCCAACTCAGTATTGTTCTGAAGAATTTTGCCAAGCTTCTCCACTACATATATGCAGAATTCTGGATATTTCAGAAGGTAGCTATCTAGGCACCATCTAATGACCCTCTGCTCCAGTCTGGAGTCCCAATATGAGCTAACCAGAGCATGATCTGAAAGATATATGTCCTCCAGTACACATTGCATTACATGAGACTGATATTGTTTGTTTGTAAAAGTTTATTCCTAAAAGAGAGAACTTACAAAGGAATAGGATTGCCCAGTTGAGCAAAGAATGCTCATTTACAATGGGGACCCACGTTCACATCATATAAAATACAATACCGTTTCAACAAGTATAAATACGTAGAATATCCTTTTTCTTTTTTATGAAAGAAGGTCCATTTGAGATACATAAAAGAGAAAACATACATAAGCTTTAACATTCAATGTGAGCAGCATTGTTTTGGTTGTGCAAAAGTGTGAAGCAGCCAGCCCTTAATTCTATTCCAAGGAATTACTTCCTTAGATTTTAAGCAGGGTGGAAGCTATTCCAAGCTTTTGGACCTTGAGCAACTATACTGAGTTGACCTTAGTTGTTGTCATCACAGGGATATTCAAATCTAAGTTCTGGGCTGACTGTAAATCTGCCCTTGTAATCCGATTTTCAAACAGAGTATCTAAATAAAGCAGAGTCTTTTTCTTCAAATTTAGTAAGTAAATTATATTACATGTAAATGCCTACATTCCATTAGGTCTATCCAGTTCAAGGCCCAGTACATTAAACAGTGATGTGTCAACCTTGGGGAATCAGGGCAAACCTGGCAAACCTATTTAAGGCTGTGTCAAGACAACCTAATTCTGCTCTGGCCATCCCCTGTAGACCACATCTCCGTAATCAAATAGTGACACTATCATGGTGTTGACTATATGTTTTTAGCCAGTGCTGGAACACAATCTTTCAGTCTTTGCAAGGCCCCTAGCCTGATGTTTAATTTTGATTAGGCTATCTATAGGTTTACCTCATTTCATTTGTGTATCTAACCATATTCCTAAATATTTATAAAATGTACTTGCAATAATACATGATCTGAGAAGGTTGTAATTTGGAGTGTTTGGGGAATGTCAGCCTGTTTATTCCAAAAATCATAACCTGAGACTTCCTGGTATGCAGTATTAATTTGTGTGATCTAAAATAATCTTGTAAAACATCAAAATCTCTTTGGGGAATAATCTGAATTAGGAATTGATGTTCCTTCTACATACTGGACCACGTCATCTGCACACAAATAGTGCCTGTCTCCCTTAATAAGGGGGCCGGCACCATTCGTGTACAGATTAAATAGTATCAGTCCCAACACTGACCCTTGAGGGACTCCAGTCTTGATATGTTCCAACCACAATGTGTAAGATACTAGAGAAACTCTTCTACCAAGTAAATACTCTTCAAACCAGTTCAGGGTCACCTGGTCGAGGCCAGTATTCCTTAATGTGTACAACAGCATCAGGTGGTTCAGAGTATCGATTGTTTTGGACAAATCTATGAAAATGGTCCTGACCAGGAGGCCCCTATGCATTGAAGTCTGTATATCTGTGGTAACCTTTATCAGTGCTGTTGTTGTATTGAGGTCAGAGCGAAATCCAGATTGATAGGATTGTATAGTTTATTATGCTCCAAATAGTCCTTTAACTGTTTACCTATCAATTTTCACAAAGCTTTGAAATCACCAGGGAAGAGATATTGGTCTGTAGTACTGTATATCTTGTTTTGATCTAGATTTGTATATAGGGATTACATTCGCCACTTTCCAAGCTTTAGGGTATGAGCCAGTGATTACGGACAGATTAAAAATGTCAGTAAGTTCTCTTCTTTCCTCCCTTATACCTTGCTATCTCCTCTTTATTATCTGCATCTAAGTTCCCCATTAAATGTTCCTTTTGATTATTATTTTCTCAGTCTCTGCAACTGTAACCCCAAAATCTATGAAAACCTGTTAATGACATCTGCTACATAATTAGAAGTGGGTACATTTTTGCCATCTATAGAAAAGTTCCTGGGGTTCATATGTTTTCTGTCCCTTTAATTTAGCATTTACTATCCAAAAGCTTCTTGAATCATTTGTATTTTCTTCCCAAAAAGTTTATTGAAAGAACTACTTTTGTCCTTTTAATCTCTAAGGTAGTTGTTTCTTAGCTGACTATTTTTCCCAAACTTGTTTTTGTGTGTAATTTTTGCTGATCTCCATGCTTTATCTCTATGTTTCCAATGTAAACTTAGGGCCCGTATAACAAACCTGAGTGTAGCAATGACCTATTCAGGAATATAAGTAATGGACCTGAGGATAGTGAGTGTCATTACAGGCCATCAGGTGGAGGAAATGCTAAATATTCATCCATCCCACCTCTTTGACAAACCATGTGAAGAACTTATGGGAGGCTTGTTGTCCTGTTGTGTTCAGCTTAGATGAATCTCAACTGGGCTGTAGGACAATATTAACATTTTCAGGCAGCTAGACACGGGAACGCCCTACTGTATACAGCCTGAATATCTCTATCTATTGGATTATTTGTCCAGGAAATAAATTATCTAAATCAACGCAAATGTCACTGTACTTAGGACTGTTGCACTTTCTGTATAGTTATGAATTACATATGTAATCCTGTCTTATGTGTTTATGTTATTTTATTCTTATATGTTTATGGTAATACATTTAGGTATAACAGGACTGTCTCAAAAACTGGGTGGTATTACCTAAATGACATGTTTTCCTGTATAAAAATAAAGTTTTTACTACTACCACTACATCTGCCAGGAGGAGGATATCTTTAGTCAGGGAAATGATCCTATCCAGAAGTAATTTTTGTTGGTGTGTTAGCGCCTTTGGGGTAGAAATTGGGCAACATGGCTTCCTGGCCATGCAGAGTCTTCTGAATATCTATTAGGCACCCTTGGGTCAGCCCATGTCAGGTGGGTTTGAAATGTGCTGTGATGGGGAATTAGGATGGTGGCACTGCACATGTGACCTCTTCATATGATAAGGAATCTTGTCCAGAAAAGACCAACTTTAGAAATGTAGCATGTTGTAGGGGGATGATGTGACTCCAGGAGGTAAAGTAAGTCTGGTTTGCATTCGGACATGGCTTAAAATGTTTGCATGCTTGACTAGATTGGTGAGACCATTAATTTTCCATGAGAGGAGATGAATCTTATGGGAACCAACTAGGCCTGAGTCTTATATTTAGCAAAATAGTGCCCTCACCCCCACTACCACCAGCCCTTCCTCCAAATCACCACCCACAATCTGCATATTTATATGACAATATGTAGACCTTTTTCATTGGGAGGGGAAATGGGGAGCAACAACCTACCCTGAGGGGTTTGTAGCTGTGGAATGGGATAAAAAGGGAAAACTGAGAAATCAGTATTACTAACCAGCACAGTAGGAATGTGGTAAATAAAATTAAAGCCAACTGGGCTATTAACATGGATTCCAGGGTTGGGATCCAAGGAAGGATCCTGTTGATGGGCATAGACTGATGGGAGGAAATACCTCAGACTAAGACTCTCTGCCAAGATCAGCATGGAGAAGGGTAGTGGATGACATTGACACCCTGACTCGGGATGCCCATAAAGCAATAGTAGATGTCTCCTCCAGCAGTAAGTAAGTAAAACCTGAGGAGAAGTAGGAGGGTGGGGCCCTTGATCCACAACAGGGTTACTAGGTGTATGCCCTTTCAGAACACCAGAGTAGAATAGGCGTAGGGACAAAATATGCTGTAGGCATGCTGTAGCAAGTTAGTAGGTCCACGAAAGAGTGCGCCCAGGAAAGCTGTGCTGATACTGACCCCAGACTGCCAAATCCAAGCTCAGCTCAAGAAACTTCCAAGTGGGTGGCTTTTTAGTTAAAAATAAATGCTTACTCCGATAATTATAAAGGTGAGTTTTTATTCCACAAGCCCATCATCAGAACACTAAAGGGGCATCCTGATATGCCTGTGAAATAAAACTCACCTTTCTATTTATTAGAGTGAGAGCTCATTTTTTCAACTGAAGTGCCACAGATTTGGGAGTTTCTACGCTGTAGCAAGTGCAGCCCTACCCAAGTGTGATCAGTATAAGTATATGTGCTGAGTGTAGCAGCACATGTAACAGTGTGAGCACCACAGCACCGAGGATTGCCAGTCACAGAAAAGGACGCACCGTGATACCATGACAGCAGAACAGAACTCCAACTAACAATAGCTGCTCGGCATACAAAAGTCAGGCACAGCAGTATGATATGCCAAACTTGTATTAAACCAGGAAGCAGGCTAACATGTGAGGCCTTATTTCTGACAGGGCATTAGAAAGATGTCACACATTGATACCCAGTAGCCCCAGTAATCACCATCAGACTGGATCAGCAAACAGCTAGACATTTTGGGACCCTGCTAGGGCCTAGGGTCCCAGCTTAACTCACCATGCTAACAGGTTATAGCTCACTAAAAGTAACTGATGTGAGAGGGTTTCACCCACCACCTGCCCTGTCTGCATTGATTAGAATCTCAATTCAATTCCTAAAGGGCGGTAAGCCCTATGATCAGCCTAGTGGCAACCCCAAGATCCCCAAACAAACCACCAGACCCTCCCTGACACCCCCAACCCCTCCCAACCTCCTTCACTCAAATTGTATCTCTTACCTCGGCATATGGGCAGCTTATGCTACAGCTCACTATAGCCAAATCCTGAATTGTACACTGACACCTGGTGTGTTGAAATAGAGTTACTACTCCATGGTGACTTCTCATACTCACTTCTGTGTTTGAGGGATGATGGCCCACATGCAGCCATGCTGTGACCACTCTGCACATGGGCTGAGTTTAGCTTAGATCAGGAGTCGGCCTGGGGCAGTAGTTGGACAGAAGACAGCTGGCCAAATTATGCACCAGGAACAAAGGGCTCTGCAGGAGTGCTCATGTAAGGATAACATGGACAGCAGAACTAAGATACAAGGGTGACCATCAGACAGGAGCCACCAGTGAGGCCTGTGGCTCCTCTTTGATGGATGGATGTCCCATGGGTGCCTATACATTAGTAATGGTCTCATGATGTGTGATGTTTAAGTGTATTTACAAATTGTAATTCTTTTCTTAGTGAAAGAATATGTTATGTTTATTAGGGACCTCCTTGGAAATCAGAATTGCTCAATGGAGCATGCAACAACTATCCCTGTTCATAATAAATGTTATAAATAAAAATCATATGAATGAATGAATGAATGGGAACACAAGGTAAGACATTTGGTAATTTAACTCAAGCAGAGGTGTTTAGCTGGGGCTGGAAAGGGAGGGAAGAGTAGAGAGCCAGAGGGGCACAGGGCAATGGGGATCTCAAGAAGTTACCTCAAGCCTACCTGGAGATCACAGAGAATATTTTCACTGCACTGTAGTGGGACCCTTTACTGAGAATTTGATCCCTGGGTGGTGGAACAGAGATGCTGGATAATGACATTAATAGCATCTGCTGTTTGCTGCTTTGAGGAATTTGTGTGCATTTTCATAGAAATATAGGAAACTGATGGCAGAAAAGGACCCCATTGGCCCATCCAGTCTGCCCTTATCCCATCCCCATATGTACTCTAGACCGGGGTTCTCCAATGGTGAGGCCAGCCTCCTGGGAGGCCCCAACCTGTTCAGGGGAGGCTCAAGCAATCCTTGAAAAGTATTATATTTCAGTTTTGAACTTTATAGATTTTGTGTGAAGGGTTAAGGCAAACTGAAAGAGGATAACAGTAGATGAATTTATGTATTTATTCACAAGTCTGTGACCAGGGACAGCACTGTACACTGAGCCATGGCTTATTTCAGGTGTACCCAGAGAAGGGTAGTGAGAGGTAACAATGATTTGAGAGTCAAAATATTGGAGTAAGTAGGTTGTCCTGTTTGGGGGCTACAATAAGCTTAATAACATGAGAGCCAGCTATGAAAAGAGGTTTCAATTTATTCCAGGTGTACTGTGAAAAGTATACTATTTTCCTATGGGGAGGCCCAAAATATTTCAGTATTTTGGGGAGGCTCAAGATCTTTCCATAGCTTAGGGAGGCTCACTATGACAAGGTTTGAGAACTGCTGCTCTAGACCTATCTTCTTTACCCCTCCCAGAGCCCCCTCCCGGAGACTCCAGTTCTCTCTTATTTTCCGGTTTATCCCTCCTCTTCTGCTTATTCCCATGTAATTATCCCATTACCTCTTAAAATCTCCTACCATTTTGACCCTTCCAGCTCTTCTGTAAGGCTGTTCCAGGGAGCCACCACCATGTCCATGAAGTAGTACCCTCTCTACTTATCTCTGAACCTTCCTCCTTCCAACTTCAAGCTGTGCCCCTAGTTTTCAGACTTTCTTTTCTCTTAAAGATACTCCCTTCCCTCACTTTATCTCTTTGAAATATTTAATTGTCTCAATCATATCCCCTCTCCTCTTAATTTCCAGTGGATACAGATCAAGCTCCTCTATCCTCTCCTCATAGGGCCTCTCATGCATGCCATGTACCATTTTGGCTGCCATCCTCTGGACTCTCTCACCCTATCTATATCCTTATGTAGGTGAGGTCTCCAGAACTGGACCCCATATTCTAGGTGGGTCTTACCATAAACCTGTATGGGGCATTAACACCTCCCTCCCTCCTTCTATTAGACCCAGTCATGGCACTCACCACACATAAAATGAAGAAAGTCCACAAGTTCAGTTGTAATTCATATTTTTACTTGATGCAGACATTTTTACAACCCTTCTGAGTGCAAGATACAGAGATCAGATAATCCTTCCACGTTCTGCTTCAGTCATGAGCTTGTCAAAGATAATGCTCTCTGGTATGGAGTCCTTAAATAACAAGATAATCACACATTATTATGGTCATGTGCTAATTTACTTAAAGTGCTAGTGTTTAAATACATACATACATCTCATATTATACTGCATATATCTAATAAAGATAAATAACAAAGTGAAAACCTCACTCATGTATTTCATGTAATTGATACTATTTACTTGGAACAGAGTATGGTTCTCTTGTAGTTAAATATTTCATAATTACAGTTCTAATACATTATATATATTTATATATAATTGTTTTACTTTCCTCCTTCTACTTGTTATACTTCTCCTGTGCAGTCCAGCATTCTGGTTGCCCTGCCTACCACTTTGTTGCACTGGTTTGTCTCTTTTAGGTTATTTGAAATGATAATCCCAGATCCTCTATTGTTCTGTTACCATAACCTCTTCACCCCTCCATGTGCCCTATGTGCATTATTCTGCACTTTTTCACATTAAATCCAAATTGCCAACTTCTGCCCACCCTCCAGTTTTTCAGGTCTTCCTCATTGTTTCCAGCCCCCTTGCGTCTACCCTATTGCAAATCTTTATATCATCTGCAAATAGGCACACCTCCCCTCTAGTCCTTCTGCAATATCTCCAAGGTGGATGTTAAATAGGATGGTCCCAAATACTGACCCCTGTGGCACCCCACTTGTCACCCTTCCCTTCCTGGAGTGCTCCCCATTAACTACCACCCTCTTGCTTCTGTCGATGTGCCAGAGCTCCACCCATTTGGTTATTTTCAGCCCCACCCCTAAACTGCCCAACTTGTTCTTCAGCCTCCTGTAAGGGACAGTGACAAAGGCCTTGCTGAAGTCCAGATAGGCCTGTCCACCACCCTCCCTGATCAACCCCCTCGTCACCCAATTGAGAAATTCAATTAGGTTCATCTGGCATGACCTATCTCCATGAACCTGTAATGCCTGTCATCTTGGAGGCCACTGGCTGCAAGGTAGTTAACAATTCTGTCCTTGAGGATTACCTCCATAATCTTACCTACCACTGAGGTAAGGCTTGACTGGACGATAATTTCCCAACTTCTCCCTGCCTCCACTCTTGTGTACTGGCACTACATCTGTCCTTTTCCACTCTATCCCTGTTTGGTTTCCTCCTCCTCCTCACTAACATACCTGTAGAATTTTTGTCCCCCTTTTGGCTTCCCTAGCTATCCTTTCCTCTGTATCTGCCTTCACCCGCTAATCATTTGCCCTGCCACCCTCAGCTTCTCCCTGTATACATCTTTATCCTCCTTCCCTGTGTCTTTGTATGTCCTGAAAGCCTGCTTCCTTTCCCTTATTGCCTTTCCCACCTCTCTGTTGACCAGAGCAGCCTCCTTCTTCTTTGGTTTTGTTTATCTTCCTTATGCAATGATCAGTAGCTCTCAAAATTTCCCCCACATTTATTCTATGTCTCCCCATTTCTCCCTGCCCTCCATAACCTCCCTAAAGATCCCCTCATTCTGTTGAAGTCCGCACACCTGACATCCAGTACCCTTGTGGTGGTTCAGCTCACTTCTTACCTGTCATAATCCTAAACCTAACAGCCCTGTGGTGGCTTTTACCCAAAACTGTCCCCAATGAAACCTCAGCTTCACTGTCCCCATTTGTCAGTACCAAGTCTGCTTTTCATCTGCTTTAGCAGTTTCTATGAGACCTTGTAGGCTAAAGTCTGATGCTGTTGCTGTCCTTTGGGCCAGAAGGAAATAGGAATCCACTGCTTGGTTAGTTCAGTTGCACTTCCTCAGCCGATTTATATGATTTGGGACCCCTTCAAAAACACAGTCAGCCTTGCATGATAGAGGTTTGGAAGTGGACATCTTTTTCCTGCAGAGCTTTCAGAATTGGTACTTAGACTCATCCTTTCACCATTACAGCACATGAGTAGTCGTTCTCGATGAATGGATGGGTCCCTTGGTATTCAACATGTTTTTTGCCAGGCAAGGTGGAGTAGTTTTTCCCTTTCTCCTGAAGTCTCAGGAACAAGAGGACTACCAAACAGGTTCTGGCTTCAAGACTGGTAGACTTCGGTCAAAGGACCCTGTGCATCCACTCCAATCCAAGAGTCAGTCTGGGAGAAGAGGAGAACTGTTTGCAGAAGGGAACAAATGTTTAGATGTTTGCCCTTCTGCACCTTCAAGGAAGTCAGAAATTCCAAGTTGTTTCTTTATGCTCATCACTCAGTGTCCTGGGTTGATTCTGCATGTTCTGGAGGATAGAGTGTAGCCAGAGCATGGTGCATTCAGATACATTGAGGCAGCAGTCTTGCTAGAAGATCTGATCAGCCAGGCCAGAGATTCTTTGTTCTGTTTTGTTGACTTTGGTGCATAAAACTGAGGTGGTCAATTTAATTACTTTTCTAAAGCCCTACAGCTTGAAGAGCATAACATCCATCTGTTGCTGTAATGTGAGAAAGCTCAGGGCTGCAACATTTTATTAGTCTGGTGAGTGGTCTGTGACTGTTGTGAACATTCAGTATCACAGCCTCCTTGATAGTAAATGTCACCTTCCAGTGATTCCAATGATGACAGAGCCTTGCAAGACTGCTGCATAGTAGAGGTAATCCTCCTATGTAGGTACAGAAAAGTTAGTTTCTAAATTTATGTTTTAAGGAGATTTTAATGGTGATCTAGGCCTGGGAGGTTGCTATCTGCTGTGTGACATTACGAATGTCTCTGTGTTCCGTCTCTGCTGAGCCTAAGGCTATGAGTGTATGATTTATTAGTTCAGTGATATCTAGCTCAGCAACCAGAACAAGTCCCTTCTACTATCAAAATCAGAAAGAAGACTCTTCCCTGGTTTGTAATCATGAGGCATTGTTACGGTCTGACTTGGCATGTGTCCATTCATTTTCCCATGGCCAAGCAGCTGTTTTAGCTCTTACTCAGACAATTCAGTCAGCTTTATTCAGTCAGTAAGTCATAGTCAGCCAGTCAGTCAGTCAGTCAGTCTCCCTCAGTATTTATTGTCTCTATCATAGTTCCATATATCATTCAGCTGTTTCTGCTTATGGCAGTAGCCTGTTAAGATAGCAGTCTTTTGAGCATGGTTAATTTGAAACAAAGTCAAAATAGTGATAGTAAAGTGGGCTATGTGTAATAAATAGCTATGTGCTATTAATAGCAGTGTAATTCAACAATCACATTTGGTACATATTTGGCAGAGTTTGTGAGGTTCGTGGTCTGGCCAGTTCCAAGCTGGCCATCTGGTGTTGTAGTAGTCACCACCTTTGAATCAAGCAACCCGGGTTCGGACTGGCAGTAGAATACAATTTTCTTTTTAAACTATGCAGTATTATGTTTTGGATTTGATCTCCCATTCCCCCACCCTCTAGATATTGTTCTCCACCTGCCTGTAGGTGGCCCCTAAAATTCTTCCCTGCCAACACCCATCTCCCAATGTAGCCTCGCTTCTGAGTTTACCCCTCTCCCCATTATCAACCCCCGAATTTATTATATTAAATATGGGGTACAGAGGGGAAAAGGATCCGTGACACGGAATCAACAACTTTGTTTCAATACAACATGACAGTGATGGATTTATGTTGACCATAATTTGTGGCTGGCATAAATCCATCAGGAAGCTGCCTGTTTTAGCGGTGGTGGTGTCGTCCCCAAGCCCCACATGCAATTGGCTCTGCCTCCCCACCCTCCCATAACTAAAGATTATCATCTCCAGGTTGGAGTTGATTTGGGGAGGGCAAACCCCAGATAAAGCAGTGCCAGGGTCCTGCAATTATATTATGGTGGCAACAGTAACTTGCGCTGTAATGTACTTCACTATAAAAATGTCACTGTGGCATCAGCATATGGGGCAAAGCGTAACAATTAAGTTTATAGTGTCCCTGATGGTCGAACTCAGTGCTGATAACTGCTAATGAGTGGCACTGTAGTACACATTGTCATTTCACCGTTGGTGATGTGCACTTCTTGTTTTGTTGGTGCTGTTATGCTGTCGCTCTTTGACATAGAACCACTTATGGCCAAGTTTCTACCTATGATTTGGCTTTTGATACATGTTCATATTTTCAGTACCTTTAGTCATACTCAGCATGAATATCAGACTTTCCTGTTAGCAGTCATCATTCAATTGTCAAAATTCTGCCTCTATACCATCAGGCACTATGAATGCATACATGCATACTCACTTGCCTGCATCTGCACTATCAGTGCTATGGACACTTTATAATATACAATTTTACTTTCACAGGAAAAACAATAGTATGAAGCACTTGTTGCAACTCCTTGAGCTTTTTTGACTCCCTCAGATTTCATCTGCCTGTACACCTGGCATAGGATTCTGAAGCCCCCAATTCACTGTATCAAGGTCATATTGCTCCCTTAGAACCATGCAGTTCCAGTATATTCTGACTCTGGTGTTTTCTCCATTTGCCTTCCTTCAGCTGTACCATCCAACCCAAGGGTAAATCCAGATCCCTTCAGATCTAGCATGGTACAACAGTTGCTGACAGCGATGTTCCTCTGCCATGCTGCTCTTTGACTTCCATCTTCATCCACTAAGCCACTGGGATGCAGTGTCAAATGGTAGGCAACATCTGTACAGAACAGTAACATGTTAACTTGGTAACTTGGTAATTTTAGACAAAGTAGGCTATGGCCCATTTAATTGTCTCCCACCTAGTGGGTTTATTTTATAATGTAATGTTTACCCTTTAGAAGTAAATAAGCATCCTACTCATTTTTAAAAAGAGTTAAAGGTAGTAGCCTCTGCCACTTGTTTGAGGAGACTATTCCATATAGGGAGACTCTGGAAACAAAAAATGTAAATGTCTACTTGTTTTGGAAAGATTTACAAAACCTGATTATCATGAGATCTTGAATTAAAGGTTTTCTGAGTCTTAACAATGCCACATTGCTCCATTAATGTTGCATTGTCCAAGATACGATACCAAAACAATAAATCGCCTCTAATTCACCTAAGCTCTAAGGGATACAAGTTTAGCATCAGTAATCTGTCCTCATATGCCATATCTTGTAAGCCTTTTATGGATTTGGTTAAACGCCTTTGGACTCTTTTCAACTTTATGAGTATCTTTCTTTTAGATATGGGTTCCATATAGGAGAGCCATAATCAAGTATAGGGAGTACATAAGCTTTATAGAGTTTTAGTAAACACTCCTTATTCCTCGAAAGGAATCCTTTTTATTGAGTAAATGATGCCATTACATTTGCCTATCATTTTTAGATATATGCATGTTAAAGATAATTTGGGATCAATCCAAACACCTAGATCTTTTCTAACTTACTGCTTTTAGTTTCTTATTATTTAAGTAATATGAAAACCTAGGGTTGTTCTTTCCAAAATGGATCACTGAACACTTCTGCTCATTAAATTTCATATCATTTATATTGCCCCATTTTCCACTAAACTCAGGCTATTTTTAGTTCTTCAAAATCCCCAATAGTTTTTACCACCCACCTATTTTGGTATCGCAGCAAATTTAGTTAAGTGGGATTTAACCCCAACACTCATATCACTAATGTATAACCCAAACAACAATTGTCCCAACACGGAGCCCTGGGGCACCCACTAGCCACTCCACCCACCTCTGACAACACACCATTTATATGCACTCTCTGTATTCTATCTGACAACCAGTTTTCAATCCAATTTATTATAATTTTATTTATACCAAGTTTAATCATTTTATATATTAACTTATGATGGGGTATGGTATCAAAAGCCTTTCCTAAATCCAGATAAATAACATCCACAGGTTTACCTTTGTCTAGATTTGTACTAATGAAGTTATAAAGGTCAACAAGTTTGTATTACAAGAAAGTCCCTTTTAAAACCGTGCTGTGTAATATCTTCTAAATTCAGTCTTAGCATATCTTTTTCAATATTGATTTTAATCAGTCTTTCTAAAACTTTGCAGCAAACTGGCATCAAACTAATGGGCCTATAATTAGATAAACATGCTTTATCACCCTTTTATGGATAGGCACAACTATAGCTTTTTTCAATCAAGGAATATCACCAGTAATGATAGATTTATTAAATATTAATGTCAGGGCTCTGCTAAGACATCCGCCAGATTTTTCCAGACAATAGAATCAATATCATCAGATCCTGAAGAGGAAGATGATTTTATCTTGGACAATCAGATTTCACAGATTCTTGGCAAATATGGATAGGATCAGAGTTGCTTATACCTTTATTATTTATTGATTTAGCATTTGGTACATGATATATAGTAACAAAATGCTCATTGACCTATCAGCTATTTCCTTATTATTTTTATAGTATTTCCATTAATTCTTATAGAGAAATCCTTTTACTTCATTGTTTATTATTATTAATATAGCCAAAAAGCTTTGATATTTTTGTTCACAGCTAATTATTTTCAAACTTTATTTTACCTTTCCTTATTACAGATTTAAGCAGATGTTGCTGTTTTTATGTTTGATAAAGTTTATATTAGTGAGACGATTTTATATTTTTTAAAGTTTTATTTTTCTTCCTGATTTGTTTTTTATGTCTTTGTGAACCAGTGAGGTATAAATCCCTTACTATTATATGTTTTATGGTAGGAACCAATTTTGTTATAAGTAATTTTAATTTGTTTTTAAATCCTCCCATATGGAGTGTACTCCTAGTTTACCAAAGGCTTCCCCAAACTAGTCTTCCAAAATATTTTGAAATTATTCAATCAGTTTTTATAATCAAAAGTTAGGCGCATTTACTAATTTGGAATTTATCAACATGTAAAGTACATTCAACTATGTTGTGATCACTATTTCCTAAATGTGGCAAGATGTCAATATTACAGATCCTACCTATAGAGTTTGTAATAGCAAGATCCAATATATGTTGTCCCTAGTTGGGCTTCAACCAGTTGGTAATATCCTGAGTGGTTATAGTGTCAATTAATGCTTTTCAAATACAGTGTTTCCTTTTAGAGTTTCCCAAGAAATGCCTGGTGTGTTAAAGTCCCTAAAATCAAAAAATTGCCTAAACTGGCTATTTTAATTATCTCATCCAAGAGTTATTATTTAAAAGGTATTACTATTTGGGGTCTATAACAAATCCCTAAATTTATTTTTGTGGAATGGGAAAAAGTTAAACTAAACCACAATGCTTCAGGCGCATTTTCCAAATGCTTGTCTACTGTCATTTCTTGGCTAGATATTTTCTCAGTCACATAACAGCATACCACCACCCTTTTATTTTCACGATTTATATTATAGAGTTGGAAACCTTGTATATTGTTTGACCAGTTATTTTTTCATCCCACCAGGTCTCAGTTACACAAATAATATCCATCTTATGTTCTTTCAGTCAATTTTAAGTTTACTTAATTTGTTGTTATTTAGGCTTCTAGCATTAATAAGCCAACTTTTTAATTTATTTACATTAATTTTCTTTAAATCTGGGGCATGTTTAAATTGAAAACATAGTGATGCTTTATATTTGAACCCTCTTCCTCCTTGTAAATTAGTTTAAATTTGCTAAGATGATCTTATCAAATACCCTGCCCAATTTATAAGTGCCCTGGTGACTTAGGTGCAAACCATCCCAACTAAACAATGACAAATTATTTTCAAAATCTTCCCAATGTGGAACGGTTTTATAACCTTCATTTAGGTCCATTTTCTTAGCCACTCATTTATGGCTTTAATTTTACATGATGTATAGTAACTAGCCCTAGGTACTGGGAGAATTTCAGAAAACCACACTTCACAATTTAATTTTAACAGTGTTTTACTAATATTTATAAAATCTTGCTTAATCTCTTCAATACTAAGTTTCTTTAAATCATTTGTAACCTACATGTAGGATGACCAGGGATTTTGACCAGGATTTGATAAAATATCTGGGCACATCCTGTCTATGTCCTTAATTCCGCTCCCCTAAAGGAAGAACATGTAATATTATGCTTATCTGATCTGCAAACAATTTTGTCTGTATATTTAACTATTGAATCTCCCAACACAAAAATTGTCTGCTTTCTTTAATTCGATTTCAGTAACCATTGTTGAGCCCCCATTTTCCAGAGAAGAATGAGCTCTTACTGTATCATATTTATTTTACTTGAATTTTCATATGATTTTGAGCCTGATACTGGAGGTGAATTTATAATAAGTTTGTTTTCACATAACATGCCACTTGGATTTACATCATACCTTTCCCCACTAACATCGTGACCTATTTCTCCATCAGAAACAGATTTATCTAGTTTGATTAGTGTGTCGAATCTATTTGACAGGCTGATATTATGATCAATTTCTTTTCTTCTAAGTTTGGATTTGTGGCCAGTTTTAACTGTAGTCCATTCCTCAGCTTCACTGTTGGAACTATTATTAAGAGACTCATGTCTTTTTCTCTTATCGTAAGTTCCATCATTTCCGGTGATTTTAAAACATAATCATTTTATTTGCACTTAAATATTCATCTCCACTATTTGGACAGATATTTGCTTGCAACTGGCTATGATTTTCTTGACAACGTTCTATTACTGACAACCTCTTATGAAAATCATTTATATCTTCTCTCAGTACACTGTTGTTTACATTTGTCACAAATGAACAAGTGACATTTAGGTAGGTTTGTAAATAGCACATACATCAGGCATGTATTACATTTAAGACCTGTTTCCCATCTAGAGTAATTATTATATCATTTTTGAGATGATTTCTGTTGTGTCTAACTGTTTTATACCCTCTGGTGCAGTTCTAATGCGATTAAATCAGCCATGATACTTTACAGTAATTTCACGTATTTAAGTTTAAATGAACTTACAGGTTAGGAGGTTTAATTTTGTAGGCCTCACTCTTTCAGTCTTGACATGTGTGACATGTGATACGCGTGTCTTTGCGCATGTCTTCCACGTGAGCAAGCGGCATTACTCACCCTGCTTTCGTGCTGGCCTGCTCGCTGCAGGGCGATTTAAATACATGTGCTACCCGGAAGTAGCGTGTCACTGTCTGTAAATCCCTCATATTTGGAAACTGCAAATAATTTCTTCTCAGGTACTGGTAGAAGTGTGTATACCAAAATACCCCTTAGGTAGCAGAGTTAAGTAAAAAATGTATTTAACAGCTGGAGTCTTGGTCGGGGCTATTGCCACAGAGACCAGGACTCCTCTCAAGCGCAGCTAGGGCTCCAAAACCTCGCAACATTATGAGGTAACTTCTTAAAATCACCAGGTTGTTTTAACATACAATTTCAAACAACAACAACAGTTTTAAGTTTCATAAAAGTACTGTTCCTCTGCACAGAAAGTTGCTCTGTTCCTAGCCTTAACATTTTCAGGAACTAGGTCCAATTTATGAGACACATGCCCAGGACCTGGGGAACATATGCCATTCTATCCTCTTGAAGTGAATCCTTCTGAGCCCACCTTTAGCTCCTTCAACTCCCTTCCATACTTTGTTCAAGCCCCATTGACCTCACAACCTTTATCCAGCCACCATTCTTCTCCAGAATCAGAAGACCAAGTGTTTAGCTATTCAAGACTGATCTGCTTTGAGATCAAGAAAATCATTCAAACTCCAGATATCTACCAAGTAATTAACTGGTCCAAAACTGTTGAGGTACTTCAAGGTGTTCCATGTCAATTTCAATATTTCCCTAAGAAACAAGATCTAATTGACCTACTGGTCTTGCAATTATCTGCTTAGTTTATATGTTTTCTGTGTGCCTCTCCTGCTGATCCTCATGTATTCTGTTTCTAGTGTGTTTGCATTCATGCCATACTATTACAAGTCAATTCCTCTGTCTCCACACTAAACTGGAGAGCTGATGCAGTAGAAACTGAATTATCAACTCAGCTGCTGCCAAGTCCAGTGCTCCTCACCTTCCCATGCAAACTAAATCTGCAACTTATGTATACAGGAAAATCATTATGCAACAAATTCCATGAGGAAGTCTTCTGTACTTCATCAGTTATTTTCTTTTTATCTGTAGTTCTGTGGTGAAGCTTTCCAAACAGGTATGCCACAGCACAAGTGATCATATCCAAATCCACCCTTGGCCAGACAAGGCTAAGGACATTCATTTATACCACTGTCCATCTCCATTCTCATTCAACTGTTAGCTGTCCACCCAGGACAACATGTAGATTCCATTCTTCATTTGAGCCTCTATCAAGGGACTAATCTAACTTTCCATGCTATATTTTCATTATCTCTAATTTGCAAAGCTTTTCAGACTGCAGAGAAAGACACTGGCATAGTCAAGCACTTCTTCAGAATGCAGTAGAGAAAGGATTCTTACTAGGTCCATTCTGAGACTGCCTTCTTACATACCTCATTATCTCTATCAGGATCACAACTCAAGTCCAGGTTAGAAACACTTTATCATCACTGTCAGCTCCTCCAATAAACCAAGTCAAACATCACTTCCTTATATCTTCCAAGGCCTTTTCTCTCATAAGTACAAACTGACAAATCTATCAAACTCAGTGGACACCACAATTGGTTATCCAAACAAGACACTGTGAATGCTTTTAAGGTGTTACTTATCCTTTCCAAACTATGCCATCTGTATGGTATCAGATGGGGTCCTCCTGCATCTGCCAGGTGACTTTCACACTTGGACTCTCTAAACTCTCCAACAGCTGAATATTTCCCTGTCTCACTAACCTAATTCAGATCCATCACATAACACTAGTACAAGATAAATATTGGATCTGGTAACATCCTGAAGTCCTCCTTATTGTCTTGGATCTGACTGCATGGAAGCACGACTCCTGTGGACAAACCAGTCCAGCATAACTGATCTTGTAAATAGAGAGTTGTTATCACTCTAGGATGCTTGAAATATATCATGAAAATCATACCACAAGATTCTTAGATATAGTCTCCAATTATTGATTCATGGAATGAGATATATTTGTTCTACTATGATTGAGCTCCTGATTATCAGCTAGAAACATTTGCTGATGCAACACCATCATATGGATATGGTACCATCCATGGAAACTACTACTTCACCCTTCTGTGGTCTCCTGATGTCTCCACAATACCTAAATTCACTACAACATCTACCTCATTTAAAATATACCAGATAGTTGCTGCCACTTACTTGGGCATCTCTGGCCCTGAGACAGACATTAATAAAGGCTGCTTATATACTTCTTCAATAATAGCCTTTCTAAGAAACTGACCTGGACATCTATAACCATTTTTCAAGTCCATTACACACACATTCCAGAAACTGCTACTCATCTAGATGACTCCCTGTCTTGCTTTTACTTAAGCAATTTTTCAACTTGTGTGCTACAGTGGACATCTGTATGACACTACCTCCAAATCTCCCAGAGTGTTAAGTGCCATGAACCATCACTGAGTCAGCCAGTTGGTACTATGGTCATCACTACCTGAGGCTACAAAAACATAATACACTTGAGCCTGGAAAGGTATTTTGAATTCCATGCTAACTCAGCCCTTATTCCTCTTATGATCACTGTTTAACAAGGTCTTGTTTTAGTATCTTTCAGCTCCCAGAAAATAGAATGCCCCATTCCTTCCTCATGCTGCACATTGCCACCATCCAACATGTATATTACCTTTACTATTTAACTCAACCTTCATCCAGCTTTTAGAATTGATTACTCAAAATGCTTCCGATGGCATTAAAGATAAAGTCCTATACTGTAAATCGATCAAATAGACACTAAATTTATTTGAACTTGTAACTTAGGCCTTGTGGATTTTCTCACTTCTTCAGTAGTCAGACAACCAGTCCACTTCACTCTACAAGATGCCTTGACTCATACACATATTATGACTTCTGAGGCCTGAGGAATTCATCCAGTTCTTCTAATTTCAATCCAGGATATCATCTTTCTGCAAAGAGCCTAAAAGAAGGTCATCTGTCATCTATCATCTGCTTTTCAAAGAGTCCAACATATCAGCCTATGTACCAGTTACCTGTACATCATTCCTTAGCACTCAATGTATTCCCATAATGTGCTATTGCTGTTTTCAGTCAACTGAAAAATCATTTGAAGAATCCAAATGGACAACTACTGACTATAGAGTCTGGTGTAGTGATGGCTATTATTGATACATGTGCAATGTCAGAATTCTTTTAGCTCAGCCTCAACACCCTTCTTTTTCAGTACATTCAGGAGTTGCTACTTGCACCTCCAAGGACCATTTCACTACACATAATCAAGATATAGGTAAGCATATTGACTAGCTAGTTAAAGCCCAGAGGGAAGGATGAACATTTGCCTTGGACATCAGACGTTTCCTCTACCAGAAGGGTTTTCCTCTCTCATTGCAACTGTTCTACTTCTACGAGCTGGAGGATGTTCTCAGTTCAGGAACATTTGATGTTTTGGGCTGTCTCACATCCTTCAATGCAATCCCTGCTAAGCACCTCCTCAAGGGGAACATGACAGAGAAAAGTCAAACAGTATACTCAAGCACTACTCAAACCAGTCAGCTGAACATAGAATTGAAAGGTTAATGCCTCTGAGTCTGACACTGGATGACCACACCTCCATTCCTACAAATACCCAACAGCCTCTTGCCCTCCAGCACTAGATGTTTTCTCATCCACCTCACCCCTCCTTCTCTGGCACTGTTTATCTCCAGGCCCTCTCATGCCCGATCATTGCTGGGCACCTCTTCAAGGGTGGAGATGACAGAGAAAGGCCATGTAAACAGTATACACAAGCACCACTCAAAGCAGTCAGACAGACTTACAATTATACATAAAAGACATTAAAGACATAGAAAAGGCCAACTGTGACTCTTAGAACTAGCTGGTGCTTGCCTCACCATTACAGTGCAGGTTACATTTGAGAAATCACAGAGGACACATTGCAATTGATTTCTGCACAGCACAAAGGGATGTATTCCTTAACATGCAAAACTCTTGTTCTCTACCTCCTGTGCAATTGCACCCACCCTTTTGTACTCTGTATGCTGTTTTACAGCTTGCTCTTAACACACATTCCTTACTCTTCCCTACCCACTACCATAGCCCTCCCCTGTTTCTTCTACTCAAATCCACAGCTGGGAAGACTGGGGTACTGGCAGGTTAACTAACATGCCCCAGTTCACACAGCCAGTATCCTCTCCATTTCCAGGTTGCAGATACTGATCTATACACATATCCTATCTACTGTATATGGAATTTGTGATTCTAAAATTTAAAAGAGTCGATAGTAAGGCTGTGCAGAATGTACAGATTCTGTTGGTAGCAAAATTCTGATATTCTGCATGCAAAATATTTTCGCAGATCAATAATCTATAGTTTGTAGTACATACATTCCAGATTCTTTTTAACAATCTGCAGAAAATGATTCCATAGTTCCATAGCGATGCATAAATTATTTTCAGAATTCCATTGAATTTAAAATAAATTCAAAAAGTGTTTCAGTAGCAAAGGATTACAAGCTTCAGATGATGGTTTTAGTACCCCAGTTTAAGTTTTACTTGGTATGGGAGAAGTGCAATATTATGAGTTAACTATACATTAAGTCCACAAAAGATTTTTAAGTCTGAATTTTGTTAGTGTTATTGATGTTAATTGCATTATCTATGATGTCTAAATTTATCATAGTCAAGTTTAATGTAGTATTTAAAATGTACTGTACTTATATATTGATGCAGGTTTTGCAGTATGGTACCTGTAAACTTCAACAGCTTTATGGTGATGCAATTAAGGAGCAATTAAATGAAATATTTACTGTTCTGCTCTAGTGGAGTCTAACCACAAGTAGGCCATAGTGACTCCAACATGTATGAAAGTCCACCACCGCATCAGTTGCAAAGGTTACTGATGCTGTGGTAAATCTATACATATAGAGTATGAAAGTCCCCACAACATCAGAAGCCACAGACTTCCTCTCACAGCCAACTTCAGTCAGTAAAATAGAAGATATCTTCAAAGCAAGAGTTGCAAATGCCTCCAACTTGCCCTGCCTGCACTGTGCCTTCTAATGCTAGTGTTGTTAATCTCTAGTTTGGGAACCTTTCATGTCTCTCATTTGCTTAGAGCAGCCTCCTACTCTTGTCCAATTAGCCCTACAAGCTTTCTCACAGCACAGTTCTCTTGTATGTGCCCTAACACAAGCAAACTAGGCTGCACAGGTCACTCTGCTCATACAGTCAGGAACAAGCTACTTCAAACTCTATATATCCTAAATCAGTAATGCAATCAAGGCAATCAGAAGAATTATCTCAGACACAGACCATGGCAACCACTGTTCACTGTCTTTAAGTAAAACAGCTTGGAGTCAGGGCATGAAAATTACTGTAGTTACATCTATACAGTTTTAAATTACTGACAAACTATTTTCAGTAACTTTAAAAGTTTATTAATATTTGACTCCTCGTGTTTCCAAAGTAAGCCATTTTCTAAGAAATTATCTTTATAAAAGCCTAGCTTTGAAAGCTATTAAGGCTAGAAACTTTTTTTTGTTGCAAATATTGCTTATAGCCAGGACACCATGGAATAGTTACAAACTTATAGCTATATAGTTTTTAATGTCTAATACTTTAAAATATTGTTGATAATTACACATTTTTACAAAAACTTTTAATTTTGTCCAACTTTTTAGATTTCTGGTTCATTTCATTTTCACACAAAATAAATAAGTCCCCACTTATTTCCCAGTTATATTGGTAATCATAGTTCGATGCCAAAGTACTACACCTGTGCAGAACAATAACAACATTCTTTTATTTCATGTTTAGCAATTTCAAATGTTGTGCAGCTTTCACAAGCTTTCTATGCACAACTAACAAATGTGGATGACATTAAGCAACAACTTGCAGGCACAAATTGCTATAAAAGGCTACCAGTACATCGCACATCAGCTTTCTAAAATCAGAGTAAATACTTCAATGGGCCATTTGTTCAGGTCAACTCAGCACTGAAGAATGTGACTTTATTAAGGTCAAAAACAATAACTCCAGCATTGTACACCTTACCAAAGATACACACATCTTTGGAAAAGCCACTGGGGCATCGTATTGTCAGATGCCCTGAACAAGCTTAGGGATCTTGAATGGAACCCATAATTTCTTTGAGTGGTAACTTACTTCAAAGCACTCTGCATTTAATATCATACAAAGCCAACATAAACACTGCATGCTTCAACCTGCAGCACATTTGGGTGGATGAATCAATGCCATCTGACCTAATCCTGGAGGGTTGGATAATTATTCTTACACATAACTATTTCATCTTCGATGGAGTCCTTTATCACCAGTTTGAGGGCACTGCAATGGGGCAATATGGTCTTCTTGTATGCAAACATGTTCCTCATCTGCTGGGTAAGTATATTCATCCTCAGTTCCAAAATAATCCATTCCTCCAGTGATTGGTCAGATGGCATCTTTTTACAGAGTAATATGCATGTGGCATGGAACTACTGAGGAACTTAATTCATTCATCAGGTAACCAAAGAAAAATTATCTTAATTTGTCCTTCAGTTACTACTGTTATATGAAAACCATTAATTTCAAGATATAATATTTTGCATTGATGACAACATGCAAATTCAAACAACCACATTTAAGAAACCAACAGCTGTAAACACAATTTTGCACGCCAGTCGTGCTCACCAAATCACCTTGTTCAAAGCATTCCATACAGACAATTGATTCATGCTCAACATAATGGTTCAGCTGGAGTGGAATTTGATAAACAAACTAAAGATCTGGCCTGCAGATTCAAACAGAAAGGATATGCACACAAACCATCCAGCAGCCTTTTGAAAGAACAAAGCAAGTGACCGGAGCAGCACTTCTCACAGCAGGAGTCAAGTAAGGAGGACAGTATAGGACAAAAATGATTGAACTGTGTGACCCAGTACACCTCCCAGGACATGAAAGTTAGAGACATTAGGCAGGATTTTCAAATGCCTTGATTGTTGCAAGCCCCTGATATGCCAATGATATGGCACACAGGGCTTGCAGCAATCTAATAAGATTTCTATCCCATGCAGCAATTGCCACAGGTTAGACTGACTTTTCTGGTCTAATTTGTAGTATTCCTGGGTCCTGTTTTATGGAGCTTGCATCAGATATATGGTACAAGCTGCCATAAATCTTGAAAAATGTCACAACTGCACCCAAGATTGTAAAATTGGGTGCAGTTGTGATAATGGGGTTTGATGCACTTCCAGAAACAAAATGATGTAGAGCAGAGCTTGGTGCAAGCCCTACACCATGCTTTTAAAACCTAGACCATTGTTTGGAATAACTGGAATCTAATAACTCAGGACCGCACACTAGTGGAGAAAATTGGTCCACAACCTAGGGCCAGTTTCAATGGATGCAAAAATCTATTTGACCCCTTAAATTAAAGTCAATCTGTACCCAGAGTTGAATGGTGGTACATAAATCCCTGTGTTATTTCTTTATGTTGCCATAGTTGCAACTTATGCAAATAAATATTGTGTGGTAACATAATACAAATTCCAACAGTGGGAACCCTTGTTAGATTGAATTCCTTTTTAAATTGCAATCGATATACATTGTTTATGAAGCTCTGTGTCTCAGTCAGCAAATCTGTATTGGAAGAACAACATCAAAATGTAAAATTCATGTACAATAATATATAAGGGTAATTAAGGGTGGTTCAGAAAACAGTGCATTGGGACCTCACTTGACACAGGAACATACTTTAATGCTTGAAATTTTGACTGTCAAATAAGTTTCACTATTTTGCCAAGCACCAATTAGCACTTAAATAAATGTGTGTTAATAAGAATTATTAGCACTTTTTTCATTACAGTGATTGTGGCATTAATGACGTAGAACTAAATTACATTTGCATGATTCTGGTCACCTTTTTCTTTGCATTGAAATTACTTTACATGAAAATAACTAGTTTTACAGTAATTCAGAATATGCAGGAAGAAAAACCTGTGCACACTTGCAGTTACAAAAAGTGAATAGATTTATCCACAACACTACACTGTACAAAAAACAAGGTGTAAATAAGTCTAGTACCCTGATGGTTTAAGGCATGCTGCCTCTTTGTCAGGAGATGCCTTGCCCCTGATGAAAAGACAGCATGCCATGAAGAGTTGAGGTACTGCAAGTATGTGCTAATTTTGTTACTACATTGATTTTGTCTTTCTGTGCTGCACACTGTCCCTCTGTAGTGCATTGCTTTTGTCTCTCCTTACAGTAATTTAGATCCTGATTAGGTCAAATTATCTGTCCTTCAACATATCAAAGAATATCAGAGTGGCGAGCTGGCTAAACCCATGCTGCAAGCTGAAACAAGATGGAAATTTAAACCTGAAGCATTAAAATCTAATGGCTTAAATGATGTCCTTGACATGGCAACATTCTTGTAGAAAAAAACAAAACAATAAATGAGAAAATAAGTGTAGGCCTTGTTTTGGAAGTATATTTTAGTCTGATATAAGTCTTCTCTATTTTTAAACATAAGAAAACGTTCCTGTACATACAAGGCCTTAGATATCTCTGAGGACACCTGAACTGAGAAATCATTTGGAGGTTGTAGCTTCCTCCAGTGCCCCTTCTGTGAGAGGTAACTTGCACTCACGTGAGCAATAAGCAAACTTTGTATTGCCATTCTGTGTCTTGTGCTTTGGTGGGTGGTGATGGAATTCTTGTTCTGCAGTATTTACATTGATCCATATTAAGGCATTGTCTCTTGGATCTAAAGATGTCCTCAGTTATTTTTTAGCCATGTCAAATGATATCTTTAAAATTAATATTGGCTTTAAATTTATAGATTTGTACTCTAATGCACATTCTTTATGTTCTGTTTCATTTAACAGCTTGAGAGCACCCACTGCATGAAAAAGTTATTATAAGAACATCATTACTCTGCACTATTCGGATGCCCAAACACCTTAAAGATAAGGGCTATTCCAATGCTACCAAGATTACTTGAGGCTAGACTAGCTGGCAACTGAAATTATATTTTATGTAATCAAGGATCTTAAAATGTTTATATATAATGTCTGAGTTACTACTAGCATTCTGTACTATATGTTTAAATTGATCTTTGGTATGCACATCTTTTGTATTTAATGTATGTTGTAGATAGTCTGGTTTTGTGACCATCACCTCACTGTGTGTTTTCTAATTCACTACCACATCTCCAAATTAATCCTTTATTATTATATAGGACACATAGTTATTTTGTGATACTGCCTTTTGAATGTCTTATCTAATTAAATTGTAACCAATAGCTATCAAGACAGCTATTCTGATTACAAACTGAAATGCAGTATGTTTAAGTATATCATTATTTACAGGTAATTATTTGTTGAATTTTGGTAACCAGGTAGGCCCACTGAGACAATGACATTCCTTTTCATGAGCGACCCAGGACAGGACAACATGAACAACACATGAATACAATAAACAAATGAACGGATGGGTAACAATGTAAAACAAGCATACTTCAATCAATCAATCAACGTTTTATTTATAAAAGCACAATTCACAATGATCAAAGCGCTTGTACATATGTAACCAAAACTGAAAATTATAAATATCTAAAACCATTAAAAGTTAAAAATGAAGTAATCAAAATAGCCAGGCTTTTTCAATTATCAGGAAAGCAATTTTAAACAAAATGGGTTTTAAGTGCTGATTTAAAGTCTTTGTGGTCAGGTATTCTCTCACCTGACGAGGTAAAGTGTTCCACAGGGTCAGGGCCATGAATACAAATGGCGAGCCCCCAAGGTCTTTAAATGTACCCTGGGAACCTCCAGCAATGCTGGCACCCACCATAGGCATGGAGAGTTTATCTTATGTCCTTTGGAGACAAGTATCACAAGGACATCCTTAAACAGTGAAAAGGAGCTTTATTAATCCAAAAGCACTAGTTATGAGAAACATGTCAGCAGTTTAGCTCTCTGACTCAGAACCTATTTGTTACACGGAAGTTGTGAGCACTTTTATCCTGATTTTGGAGCAGTTTTATACATGTGTGTATTAATAGAGCTGCCTTTCATTATTTAAGGATGTCCTTGTAATACTTGGCTCCAAAGGATATAAGTTCATTCTGGAAGATAAACTCTCGAGGCCTATGGTGGGTGCCAGCACTGCAAGGTACTGTTTACTGTTTTAATTTTGCTAGGTGCTATCAGCTTCCTAGGTACAAGTCACACTAACTGCCCTTCTGAAGTTCCAGCAATTCCTCGTCAGAGGAGCGGACCCGAGCAGAGGGGGTGGTAGGGGCAAAGGAGATCTTGCAAATACCATGGTCGCTGTCCATGTAGGGCCTTTTAGGTCAACAAACTAATCTTAAAGGTGATCTGTCACAGAATAGGCAGCCAATGCAGACTTCAGAGCACAGATGTGACATGGTAAAATCTTGGTAAATCAGTCGACAGCCTGGCTGCTGCATTCCTTACCAGCTGCAAGTGGCAGATATCAACCCCTGGAAGCCCTAGGCCCAGGGCATTGCAGTAATCTAGATGAGAAGTCATGGACCAGTGTTGGAAGATCTTCAGGCAGGACAAGGTGTTTAATCTGGGCTACATTCCTCAGATGGTCAAGAATTTTGCACATGTAGTGTATACTACTTAAAACAGTAGTGTACAATACAGGTACAAAATGTTTGACTACAGTAATGTTGAGTGAGATACAGCATGACAATGAAACACTAACTATTCTGATTTAGGATGTGGGAAAGCTATTAGTAAAAGAATGAATGCAAAGTTAGGTATTCATGATGTCCTCAGTTCTAGTATATAATCTTCTGTTTGTTTGGTCTTGGGTCACCCAAAATGACTTTTATTCCAATATACTGTGGATCCACAAAGATGAGTACAACTCCATTTCTTTTCTGAAGATTTTTTCATGTTTTATGTTTTGCCATACACATCAACAAAATAGAAGGGTGATATTTTGTGACTCCTCACCACTTCCTTCAGGCCCACTTGTCACTATGCTATATATTCATTTTCAAGAGCTGTGATATGCATTGTACTCCTGGGAGTCTCTAGCAATGCTTAATAAGTAAGGCTTTGTGTCCAATTACAAGCAATTGAAGTGTCTGAAATGTTCACAAGTCCAACATATCAAATGTCTTTCCTTAATTGATGAGTAATGAATTGACCTACGTTTTTAAGAAGGCCCTCTGAGACCATTTGGCCCCAGTTAAAGCCTATAGTTGAGAAACATAGGTGTGGTTTCTCTCAGTTCCACATGGTCTCTCCCCAATATATATTTTGTAAGTATGCTTGATTGCCTGTATATTTTAGGGCTCTTTATATGGATTTATAATACAATAAATAGTATGTTCTACAATTTAATTGATGTTTTGTGTGTTTTCACACTTCTTTAGTTTTTGCCATATTTTGACTACCTTATGCACCAACCTAATGTCATGGTTGGTTATTCCCTAGCTCCCTTCAGCATTTCATCCAGTTCCTCCCTTGATTGGGTCTATGAGTCCATTTAGTGGCTTTGCCTCTACCATTTCTGTTAACAAACTGTTCTACGGCTCTACCAGCCTTTTCAATGAAGAAGTTTCTCACATCCTTCTTGAATTTACCCCATCACACTGATTTCCAGTTGTGTCCTCTTAATTGCATCCCTGTTTCTAGGAACCGTGACACCTGTCCATAAAAGTGGGGATAAGGCGAATCACTCAGATTATCGCCTTATCTCCATACTGCCCCCACTCTCTAAGGCACTCGGCGCATTGTGGCTGATCAACTTACCGACCACTTGGATAAATACAATATACCCTGTCCACAACAACATGGCTTCCGGAAGATCACAGCACCACCACAGCCCTTCTTGAGTTCACTGGAGTTTTGCACAAATCCCTTGACAACGGCCTTCTCACAGGGGCTGTTTTGTCGACCTCTCAAGGCCTTCGATACAGTACACCATGGACTACTAATACACCAACTACTGAATGCCGAGCTATCACCTGACTCTTCTTTCTGGTTTATAAGCTACTTAAAAACCAGTCGCAGAGAGTAAAATTGGACACTCTTTCTGACACCCAGCCTGTTCACTCGGGTGTCCTACAGGGATCCATACTGGGTCCCTCCTTTTAGCCTTTTCTTAACTCCTCCCTTACCACTGCTCTGAGCAGATCATACTATATGCCAATGATGCTGTTGTATTCTCCACTCACAAAGATCCTGCAGCTCTTCAACACAACCTTCAACTTGGTTTCAGTTCTGTAGAGACATGGTTTCTTAATCATAAACTGGTCCTCAATGACAAGAAACCAAATCTATGCTCTTCTGCAGCTCTCATAACCCACACAAGCTACACCACTTGGCTATCTCCACCACCCAGGGGAACACTCTAGATCAGGTGGGGTCCTTCAAATACTTAGGGATACAACTGACCCTAATCTCTCCTATGGACTTCATGTAGATAATGTAGCTAGAGCTGCTAATACACGGCTTGGTCTCCTCTACAAGCGCAGACCACACCTCACCTAGAAGCTTTGAAAGTTGCAGTCCTGAGCTCTGTGATCTCTGTACTAGACTATGGTCTCATCATTTATGGCTCGGCCACAACCACAACCCTTAGACACCTCTCAACTGCCTTAAATAAGGCATGTCGGCTCATCACTAGTGCTCACCATCTCACCCACACATGTGACCTGTACACACAGACCCGGCTGGCTCCAACTATCAAACTGCATAAAGTTTCTCCCTGCTCCATGGTGAAAAAATCTACCTTGATCTTGCACCTTCTGGGGTTTCAACTCTGTTACAACACTGAATTAAGAAATGGTGCCTTAGGAGATCCATGCTACAGCTACTGAAAGTCCCCACTGTCACTCTTCACAGGGACAACGCTCTTTGCTTATCAAGTGCCACTCTGGTTCAATGGCCTCAGCCCAACCATCTGCTCTGCCCCAACAATTGGTATGTTTAAAACTAGGCTCCAGGACTATCTCACTACCAACAGCTCCTGTGACTGCCCAACTTAACCTTGTTTCTCCACTTCCCTTCCTGCTGTAGTGGTCCCCCCCCTCCTCACTAGATTCTACCCTCACATTTCGGTATACCCAATGCAGCACTTTTCACCCTCTCCCCACCCTTTCTACATTCCTTCTCCCCTTTCCCTCACCCTATGACTCTGGCACTTCTTATCTGTTGTCTATTTTCTCTGACAAATGCTGCTGGCTGCCTTGTTACAATGCTATCCTTGAATTGTATTAATCTGTACTCTGTTTGCAATGTCCACATTGTTGTAATGTCTGTCTTGATGTTCCCCATAATTTGTATTTCTCTGACGTGGAACCTTTGTAAAAAGTCAAGACTAAAAAGGCGTTTGTAATCCTAGACTTGATAAATAAATAAATAAGGCTCTATAACTTAATCTATTTATAAAACAAAAACATAATATGAAATGCATATTGAAAATAGAAAATAGAATCAATATTTTGACCATAGGTCTTCAGGAATTATCTAAAAAGAAAAAGCAAAGTTGGTGTAGAGGTATGTGAAGATAAGGGATATGTAAATGTGAGAAAAGAAAATAGTGGGAGGATTTAGGGAAATTGATAATAGTCTAGGTAAGAACAGAAATTGGAAAAAGGTGATGATAGTGATGGAGAGGCACAGTAGGACTGAATGAGCTGAGGAATCCTCTGAGAGTTACTCTATTTATACCTATAAGAACTAACAAGTCTCTATCATGACCATCATGTCCATGCTTTCCTATCTGGTGTCTAGTGAGTACATGTTCAGGGCTTCTAACTTTTCCTCATATGATTTGCAATGCTGACTCTGAATGTTTTCTGTGACCCTTTTGCACCAATTCTAACATACCTACAGTATGTTCTTTCAAGAGTGTGGTTTCCAGAACCAGACACAATATTCTAGACGAGGCCTTATCAGTAATCTAAATAGGGGCAGTATCACCTCCTCCTCCTGGTATCATAATCCCTCACTATACATGCCAGTAACCTTGATGTCTTGCTATAAGCCTTTTTGTACTGGCTGACTTGCTTGAGTGACTCACTGATGATGACTCCCAAATGCGTCTCCTCTCCTGAAAAATAGCCAGCCAAACCATTCCCTTCCAGTACACCATATGCAGGTTCTTATTTTCTAAGTGCATCACCTTGCATTTCTTGGCATTCAGTCTCAACTGCCTTATCTTTGACTACCTCTCAAGCTTTTCTAGATCCTTCGAAGTTCCCTCACCCCTTCCTCACTGTTCAGTCTGCCATGAAGCTTTGCTTCATCAGCAAAAACACATCTTGCCTTGGATACTTGCCCTATATTGCATATGAACATGTTAAAAACATAGGTCTCAGGACCAACCCTGTGGCACCCACTCATGATCCCCATTATGTTCAGTATCACCCTCTGCTTCTTTCTCTGCATCCAGTTTTCCACCATCTGACTAATTCTATTTTCACTCACAAGTCCTCCAGTTTTTTTCAGCAACCTCCTGTGTGACACTGAATCAAACACTTTACTGAGGTCAAAATAGAGAAAACCTATAGCCTGCTTGCTATCTATTGTCTTAGTAGCTCAGCAAAAGATACCATCAGGTTGGTCTGACATGATCTTCCTGACACAAAATCATGTTGCTTGACATCCTGCAGACCATGGGCCTGATTCACAAAACTCCCCATAGATTGACTCAAGCTGGGGCAAACAGCAGCATGTATCAATCTCCAATGCACCAGGGACCCTGCACCCAATTCTGTATTGGGAGGAGTCCCAACACCAAACTCCACAGCTTGCAGCAACTGCTGCATGAATCAAAGTCAAGGTACATAGAAGAGGTTTGCCACAAGCTGCAGGGTGGTCAGGTGGCATTGGTGCCCATTGCTGGAGACCTGCCTGGAAGCTGCCAGGATCAGGAGAACCAGACCAGGGGATGTGGAGGTAGGGTGGGTCCTGATGGGAGGAGGGGTGGCAACAGACCCCTGATGGGGACACTGCTTGGCCACCACTGTGTCTGTGCAGACCATGTGGTTATGGCAGCAGCATGCCCTAGCATGCATGGGGACCATGCAGGACACATCCACCACAGCGGAGACACCACTGGCTGCTCTGCATGTGGCGGGTCCTGTGTGGGTATGGGATACCAAGGATGACAGCTCCAGGGGTGGCGTACAGCCCACTAGACCAGCTTTGGGCTGGTCTGACTGTAACAGACCATGTGCCCTGTAGGGGGCTTCGGATCTTGTTTAAGGGGATGCAACCAAAAATCCAAAATAGCATGCTAAATTTTAACTTACTACATACTAGAATTCACATTTCTTATAGGGGATGCTGCTAGGTTGTGGCAAATAACAAACAATCCAAAGATACTAGTACACAACCCCACACACACACACACATAGCAGAACATAACATTAAGCTTTCAACTGCCAAAATTGTCTATATTTACTTTCAAGTTCCATGTGAGGAGAGCAGGGCGTGGTTTGTTATTTTTACAGGGGCAGAAGTAACAAAAAGTCCTGATTTTAGCGTATCATGATAGTGAAGAGGCGGGTGGCTTGTGTAATGCTAACAAATCAACCAGCATCAAATAATGCCCAAAAACATTTAAGACTACAGCTGAATAACTCCTGGGAGGAACCAGCCCAGGCCAAGTCAGAAACACTTCCCCACCCACCAGTTTACTGCAGCCTGCTCTAGGCCCATCTCCTCCGAGACCAGAGTCAAAAACTGACTGAGATCTGTTTTGTATTCAGTTCTTCGTTCTTCTGCTTTGGGAGTGAGGACTTACTTGTAAAGTTGAAAATATGTAAGAACTTAACTTCCTTCTCAAGAGGACAGGACCTCCCCTCAGCTTCAATTCAAATCAGTCTTGACCTAATTTTGCCCCACCTGAACCTCCAGGTGGATAGCTCCTAGTCTGTCACCCCCTTTGCTGCTTACATAACCCTTCCAAGTCCAGCCCTTATAGTGGATCCTGAACTTCTTGAAATGTCTGCTTGAGCTAGCCCTCCACCCTTGAGGTGCAAAAGCATGTTTCAAGGAAGTGCAACATAAATGCTTATGCCACCTCAGTATACCTATAAACATGGATGGTATGGAAAACATCCCAGCATGTGCATCCTCACAGCATGAGCCCTTATTTACAAAGATTACATAAAAATGTGATTATACAATGACAAGAATGAATGCTGGCCTCTGATTGGTCAGTCTTGGGCTAAACCCATATCCCAGTACATCTGATTCATCATGGGTCTAGTCTCAACTTCTCCGTGAACCTCTTGATGATTGTTAGCATTAGTGTGGTTTTGTATCTTCTATTAAAATATTTTTCCACACCAAATAAAACATCTTTAAAATTATTTTCTTAATTCTGTAAAACAACACGCCATTGTATAATAGCAATAATGCCCTCCAGGTGTGTGTCATGATAGGATAACGTCATGCCTTATGTATTGGATGCACTCGTTCCCAACCACCTGAGGCGTGACGTTATCCCAACATGTACACGCCCTAGTTGGATTATTACTACTTACACCAGTATTAACACTTTTCTTTGTTATAACCAAGTTAATTCATTAGTCTCCCATCCCATTCCATCCCATATTATTCAGTGTCACATGCCTGAATCTGGTTAGGTAAGGTAAGCGAAGAGGATAATGCTCTCCTCAAGCAAGCAAGCACTGTATACATAAGCATGGGACTTGCTAATATCCCTCAGGTGGTGCTCTTAACAAGCATGCTGATGTACCTGGGACAGTGCAACAGAACAATGTAAATCCCTAATTGTTCAAGATGACATGGACATGGTGTGGTCACACCACAACCCCTACCACTCTCCTTCCCATGGGCTCCTAAAGAATATCCATCTCTGTCCATGCCCAGGGTTACACAACCCCATCAAGCAAACATGGACTGCCCTGGCACAAAAGTGGTTTCATCCACATAACCTAAGAGAACAGATGCCACAGGAAGTTTGCTGGAACAATGACTCCAGATACCTGTGCACAGCCTAGCAGGACCCACCCTGAAAGGTAAGTACAGTACTTGGTTGGTGTTTTTTATTAGCATCACCTATGACAGTGTGTGGAGGGCCGGTTGTAGTAGCCCAGGTTGCCGTGGATACTCCCCAACAGACTACTTCAAAATCGTCTCATCTGTCAGTTTTGAAGGGGCACAAATGAAACATGGTTGCTTCAGTTTGATGTGGTTTAATACAGTTTTTTGTCTAGCGTGTCTCTATTCTTCTACACACAGGCATGACAGACACACACACCACCAAAAAATGAACTTTTTATACCATGTTTACATTCAGGATAGAGACATGGTAAAGCAGGTCCTCCAGGCAGCACAACACAGTAAATGAAACAATGCATTTTACAATGCCCAACAAACCACCAAAGACCACAAAACAACAGACCTTCACCCTGCCCTGGGGAGGGATGGCTGAGTCCTGAATCAGGGTGCTAAATGGGGAGGAGAGACCACAGAACATCTTGTCGAACCACACAGTAAGGTGAAACTACAATTTTTATACTGTAGGATTTCATACTTTCCAACAGTTCCTAATTTTGACACAGAAACTTATCTTTAGTGCTCAGAAGCCCGTTGTATGAGGGAGGTAAGCATGGCATGGACCCAGCAGACTGGCATACATGTTGAAAAAAATATTTCTGTGCCAGTATGCCCGTCCATCCCTCCCTCCTCCATCACCAGTGGCCAGAGCCATTTTATTCAGCATGTGTACCAGTCTGCCCTGGTCAGAACAACAGCACAAAGCTGGCAGGGCAGCAGAAGGCACAGCAAGCAACAGTGAATCAAATGTCTATGCAAAAGCTGCAGCCCACTCTCCCCACCCCAGACCTGCAAGGCCACTATCTCCACCCAGACTGGCCAGCTCAGCTACTCTCTGCACCCTGATGGACTTGCACAGCCACTCTCCACACTCTGTGTCCACCCCTCCAGCACAGCCACTCTCCCCACTGCACCAGCACAGCCAGTCTCCCCACCCCACACAACCAACACCATTTCCAGCTCCATTTATCTGGTACCTCTCCAGGCATCCAGGTCTGTGCCTCCCATCACAAGCACACAAAAATAAATAAAACCACATTTATACTGCATTTTGTTTATGTTTCTTTCTTTGTCTGGAAAAGAGATGTTGAGCTACCAATCAGCACAGTTTGCTTGGTATACAATTACAACCCTGCCCCACTGACACAATGCCAGTGCCTCCATCCACCCACACAACAGTGCCCCACCACACCCACACAATGCCTGTATCCCAACCCCACCCACACAAATGACCAGTGTCCACAACAATACACACACCCACACACACACACTCACATATGACCAGCAGTGTCCCCAACACCCAACATGCACATGACCAGCAGTGTCCCAACCCCACATACACACAATCAGCAGTGTCCCCAACCACACACACACACACACAACCAGCAGTGTCACAACCCCACCCACACACGACCAGTGTTTCAACCCCCTAAAAAATCATGGCCAGTCAGTAGTCGCTATAACAATAGCGAGGTAGTAATATAATCATTTCTTTATGGTGCATGTTTTAGTCCAAGATTTTTGCTAGTCTTGTAACACTGATGGGGAAAACACAAAAGCTACCCCTTTGGTTGTGTTTGCCAGGCAGTGAAGACAGAGACAGCAAGGCCAAGGAATCTGTCTGTTTTACCCTTCATAGTGGACGATCAGAGAAATCAAAAAGTGAAAGATTACTTTTCAGCCAGGTAAAGGATAAGGGGAAATAATGTTTCAACATTTACTAATGTTCATATGCTAGCTGTGGGCACAGGTCAGTGAGATGCATCCCTTGACAGGTAAAGGATGAAGTGGAAATTATGTTTTAACATTTACTTATGTTTATATGCTAACACCCAGTCAGCAAGCACAGAATGTCCCCCTCTAACCAACATGGACAGTCCACCAGAAACCCAGTCAGCAAACATGGACAGTCCTCCCTTTACCCCCCTACAAGGACAGTCCCCAGACACCTGAACAGTCTCCCTCCCCACCAGACACCGAGGCAGCAGCATAGAATGCCCTCCTCCCAACCGACAAGGACAGTCCCACCAGACACCCAGGCAGCCAGCAAATATGGACGGTCCCCATATCCCAACAAGGACAGTCCCCACCCCGACACACAGCTAGCAAACACAGAATTTCCCCTGCCCCACCAACATGAACAATCTCCCCAAACACCTGGCTAGCAAACACGGAGCTCCCCTCCCCAACAACATTGATAGTCCGTCCTAGACACCTGATCAGCAATCAACGACATTCACACCCCAATAAGCCAACATGGAAAGATCCCCCAGACCCGACCAGCAAATAGTCCCCTCTCCACAAGACACCTGGCAGGCAAACATGGACAGTCCCCTTTTCCACCATCATGGACAGTCCCCCAGACAAATGGCCAGCCAAGTCCACCAAACAATGGCTAGTGTCACCACCCCACCATCACAGCCAGTGTTCCCACATCACCATGGCCTGTGTCTCCACCTCCCAGACCCCAGAATAGAAAAACAGACTGTCCCCCAGCCCACCAAACACTGACCGCCCTTCCAGTCCCAAACACTAACCACCCCAGCCCCAAACACTGATCGTCCCCCTGCCCCACCAAATGCAGGCCCTCCCCAGCACCAAACACTGACCATCCTCTCAGTGAGTCAGTCCCAAAACACACAGACTGCCTCCCCGACCGCAACCCCACAAAACAGACCATCCCCAGCCCCACAACACAGACCATCCAGTGAGTTTTCCCAACAAACCCCACCATAGCACAGTAACTGAGGTGTCCCACCCCACCAACATGACCAGTGTCCACACCATACCAAACAAATAGACCCCACCACCCACCCCACCAACATGGACAGCCTCAACAGTCAGCAAATCCTCCCACCCAAAGAAACACAACCTGACAGCAAACCTTCCACCCTCCCCAGACACATGGCCATGGCCAAGACAACCCCCAAAGACACATTTCTGGTATGTGAATAGTATTAATTTCCAACAACCAGCTTGCAGCACAGTTACTCACCAAATCAGTAAGGGCACAGACAGGGCAGCATGCAGCAGGGCACAGCAAGGCCAAGAAGGCAGGTCAGGTGGCGAGTCTCTCCCAACAGTCCTGTTCTCTCCCAATTAATCCCCGATGAGACAGTAACTCATTTATTCTGACACCAGATAGATGTGTCGCATTATGGGTCTGCTATAGCCTGCATGACTGCCGGCTTCTTCACTGTTCTGGGCCTGGCTGTTTACTGACCTGAATAATCCCTCTCGGTGGACCGTGGAACTGGTGGGCAATGGGCGTGGTGTGGGACTCACCAACAACATGGTAAGTCTTTTCTGGACTGCTGAACACAGGAGCTGGGTGTGCAGGCAAGCCTGGCCGTGCCTCAGACTCACTGTAATTGTACTACTCGCTCCTCCACCTGGTCTGTCCAGTGGTAGAGGCCTTGTGGCCATAGGCCTCCCTAGGCTCTCAGGGATGGGGAGGCTCAGGTGGCAGTGGGAGGCCCAGAGCACAGCTGGCTGCACTGAGAAACAGAGAGTAGGTAGTCAGAGGACTCGGGTGAGGTATGTTTAAACTGGGCTGTTCAGGACAGGAGAAGGTGGGAACACTTGACTGACTGAGACACTGGTGACACCTGACAGACAACCAACGACTGCTGCTCGACATCCTTGAATAGCTATCTCTCCTCAGCCCTATGCTATATGGATGCTGCTGCTGCTCCTTCATGGAAGGCACACAGACAACTAAATGGTGCCACTAACGGTACTGCTCCAGCGATGGCACCAACTTGCAGCACTCTCTGATTGGCTGTAACATGCAGGCTACTATGGCTGCAGGCTTTCAGCCAATTGGAAAAAGGATAATTTTTTTAGAGACATGGCGCCATGCCACCACCCCTCCCTCCCTGGAGAGGTGCAGGCAGTCTGGGCATAGTCCTGAGCCCATTCAATATTAAAAAACAAAATGATAACTGGAGAATGGTGGCTGGGCTCCTAAAAGTCCTGGTCTAATTTCTCGGGGGCAGCTTGCCCTCTGCCCCCCCACAATCTACACCTATGGAAGAGAGGGTCATCTTAGTTTCAGACTGGAATTCCAATTTGAGTAAGCTAAATCACCAGCGTCAAGGTGGGGCCCTTCGATTAGTCCCTAACTTTTCCGATGCCTCAATGACTACTAACTAACTCTTTTTATACCATGCTCCTCCAGAATTTTGAGAGGTGCACAGTATAAAAGTTAGTTAATAGCTCATTTAGATTTTAAAATGTGTTTTATTTTATATATTTATTTATTGACATCTTGGAATTACAACCCTTGAGTCAAAAACTCTTTTGCAAAGGTTCCACATCAGATTTACAAACAGACAGGTTACAAAAAATTACAGTAGATTAATACAGTACATTATACATAGGATATGAGTGTACAAATAATACAGTACATTATATATAAGTGCATCATAAATGAGGCGAGTGCATGGCAAAGAAACAACATGGTAGATTTAAAACAGACAGGATCTGAAACATTACAGAAAATTAATACAGTACATAAAACATAGGATAAGAGTAGAGATGGTAGAAGTGGCTGAAATTAAGCTCTGTGGAGTGATTTAGATGCGTGGGAGATCACGGGGGTGCTCCATAGCCAGCCAGTACTTTAATGTTATAATGGGGAGCGAGTCCATTGAAAACAATGACTTTGCATTATTTTGCCTTCCCAAACCACTTCTCCACCAATTTTAAGGAAAAGTACATTGAAATCAAAATACTTCGTTTCACTTCACCTTGTTATTGAGCTCCAAGGCGAATTTGCAGTGCTTCATGGGATTGTAGGGCACATGGACTCTAGATTGTTCTGCACAGCCTCAGTTCTGTGTAGTGTGTGTGTAGTGGAAGATGGAGACAGTTTCCTCTCAGAGCTCTGTGATTCAAATCCTCTAAAGCTGTTAAAAAGCCTTTTTGAGCCATTTTCCCTCAAAATTTAGTGCAACGATTGTAGGAAACCCTTCTGTGCTCATATCATTGAGTGTTTATTGTTTGTGTGTGGATTTTGAATGTTAATTTAAAACAGTCAGTCTGTGTACTGTGAAGTGTGCTTTGAAAGGGCTTATCTGTGGTGTAGGTAGATTAATTGGGAGAAAAGGCAGTCTTTCTGTTTTGGTTATATTTTTCTTGTATAACTGTGTTAATGTACATAGCAATATTTTCAGTAATTCTTGACATTTTTTGCTGAGTGTAGTGGTGCAACAGTGTATAATTTCCATTTGTTTAAAACATTTGGTTATATTGCTAAAGGTTTTCAATTTGCTTCCAATACTTGTAGTGTGTGTGTGTGTGTGTGTGTGTGTGTGTGTGTGTGTGCGATCCATACCATTAAATCAGAAAACTTTTATTGTGCCAGAGTAATTGCAGCAGTGTGAACCTGCTATCCACCACACCTGCATGAATGTTTTATACTGATTTTGTGGTATCTTTACTGGTAGTGGACTGTTACTGCTGTGCACCCTCCCCAAACTAGCAAATTATATTATTTTCCAGATTTCGATTTGTGACTTGTGAGCACTGATTAGGTGGTGTTGTACCTTTGCATCTGACTCTGCATCTCTTGAGTGTGCAGCACAATCTTAATCTGTCTGTGCATTTGCAGTACACCATTAATTCTGGGAGACTGCATTTTATTACCCTATCATTTCCCTTTGCCAGCACTGGGGAATTTTCTGGACACAAGACAGTAGCATTTTGGGGATGCACATTAATTCTGGTGACTGTGTGTGGCGCTGCTTGCATGATGGAGTACCATTAATTCTGGGAGACTTTGCATTTTTATTACCCTCTTATTTCATTTCACCAGCACTGGGAATTTTCTGGACACAAGACAGTAACATTCGGGGGTGCAAATTAATTCTGGTGACTGTGTGTGGCCACTGTTTGCATGACAGAGTGCACCATTAATTCTGGAACACTTTGCATTTTTGTTACCCTCTCATTTCACTTCACCAGCACTGGAGAACTTTCTGGACACAAGACAATAGTATTTTGGGGATGCACATTAATTCTGGTGGCTGTATGACCACTGTGTGCATGACTGAGTGTGCCATTAATTCTGGGAGACTTTGCATTTCTTGTAATGCTCTCATTTCACTAATCAGCACTGGGAAATTTTCTGGACACAAGACCGTAGCATTTTGGATATGCACTTAATTCTGGTGTCTGTGTGTGATGTGACCACGTCCACTGTGCGCATGACTGAGTGTGTCATTAATTCTGGGAGACTTTGTATTTCTTGTTGTGCTCTCATTTCACTTCATCAGCACTGGGAGTTTTCTGGACACAAGACAGTAGCATTTTGGGGCTGCTCATTAATTCTGGTGACTGTGTGTGGGGAACACTGGGAGGCTGCCGTGTTGTTGCCCTCTGCCTTACTTCACGATAAGGTGGAATGACAACACGAAGTAATAATTACAAGGCAAAGTGAGCCTTTCCTACTGGCCCTCCGCATAGTGGGTGACAATGTGAAGTGGCCACTTCAGGCTCCATTTGCCAGCCGAATTTAATTTTGCTGCATTCTAGGTAAGAGTATACAAGGGAATGCAATGCATTATACATAAGTGCATCATAAGTGGGGTGGAGTACACATGATAATGAAACAAACATGTTGCAGGCAGTGCTAGCTAACTGTGTAAACAGATAGGAAATTAAAAGAAAGAAAAGGAACCAGAAGGAAGTCAGCTAAGGTGAGTTGTGAGACAGTTGGGGGTAGGAGAAAAAGATGTGTAGAGAGTGTAAGATGCAGAGAAGGAGGAATAGGAAAGAGTGCAGGTAAAGGATGAGTGAAGGGCAGGAGGGAACAAAGTGGGGAGTGGGGAGGGAAAATTAGACCAAGATAAGGTGGGGAAGAGCAGGGAGATTGAGGGATGAGCCAAGAGCAGTCCCAGATTGACCAGTAAAAGCTAGGAGAAGTCATAACTATTCACAAAGAGTAGGTGCTGGCCAAGTTTAGTTTTAAAGGGGCCCAATTTAACTGTGGAGGAAACCAGAGGAGGCGGCCATTGAGCAGGACAGGGCCCTGTGGAAGAATGCTCACTGCCCTAGGGATGTCTTACAGAAAGAGACTAGGTAGGTAGGGTTTTCCTAGAATATGCCTGCTAATTGCTATATGTTTAGCCTGGACAGTTTACAGAAGGCATGGCATCTTATTTTCAGTGGGGCTCTGCATCTATGCAAAATTATGCTGCATTGCATAAAATCAGAACACACTGAAAACAGTATTTTACATCTGGAATAGCCTACCCTGAATAAATACATTATAAAAAGTTAAAATCATGACCACTGAAAACAATATATTGCATCTAATCTGGGACATCCTGAGTAAATACAGTGCAAAATGTGTAACATGAAGATCACAATGACAATGAGATGTAGCATCTCCCTAACACTATCAAGGATACAAAATATAGAATAAGAGATATTTAAAGAGCTAGTGGAGTCCAACACAGGCAGACAGGAAAATAATTCAAATTTTAAGTAGTAGTCAGTTGTAATTTTCATTTCTGATGTATTTTTTCTTCTTTACTCATCAGAAAGTATTCTATGTGATAATATTGTGCTGGATATGTGGAACAGCTCTTAGCCTGGCAGCTGACATAGCTTTTCTACTGCCCCACACTTCATCATCGGCATTGTGAGCTCACTCACTGTGACATCACTGGTGAATGATCTGGCAGTCACTCACTTTGCTGTTCCAAAGTAGCAGGGATGTCACAGTCAGTGAGGTCTCACAGTGCTGTTGATATAGTGTGAGGCAGCAGAGTAAGATATGTCAGCTACCAGACAGAGGCTGTTTCACGCCACACACCTACTAACATAAAAGGTAAACAATCTTCTAATTAAAGAAAGGGAAAAGAAAATGCACTGCAGATATAACAGGTAATGGTTGGCTGCTTTTAAAATCTAATATTAGTTTTAGGTAGTACAATAACTCTTTAAAGGAACTTCACTGTATTCACTGACATAAACAGTTTCTTTATTGTTTTGTAATATATTAGATTTCAGTATTTATTCTGATTGCTGATGGCCATGATGATGGTGGTGTGTGTGTGTGTGTGTGTGTGTGTGTGTGTGTGTGTGTGTGTGTGTGTGTGTGTGTTATAGCTCAATATATTTTTCCCCAGAAAGCATAGTAAAAATGCCTGCTGATTGCTATATAATAATGTTTTACATAAGTTCTCCAGAGTTTCCCTGGCCTACTAACTCACTCCTGCAGTGCCTTCTCTCTAGTGCCCTCCAGCCTCTTATTATCTCACCTACTCTCAGTTCCCTGCACACTCCATCCACCCCACCACCCTGCTACCTACCCTCTCCACTCCCACCTACCACATCCATTCTCTGCTCACCTTCACCCTCCCTTCCCTCCAGTTGTCCCATAACATATACTCTGCCCCAACTTCCTCCCGATTCTGTTTCCTTCTCTCCCTCCTCCTTCCCTGAACTTCAGCTGTCATCTCTCCTCCCAAAGGTACTGCCCTCTCTCTTCTACTCCCAGTTCTCCTCCTCTCTCTCCTCTCCTCTCCTCTCCTCCTCTTCCTATAACATTGTAACAATACCCAACTTACTGTACTTGACTCTGATTACTAACATAGCCTCTGTAAAATGCCTGCCTGCTGTAACTTAACAGACTCTGGCTACTGTGATCAGCCAATGACCTTGTACTTGCTGTGGTTGCTCTACTTTGTCATTCAAGCACAATTGTGTTGTTATTTACTTATGTTTTACGTTGCTTATAGCTTTTTTCTAGACACGGAACCTATTTAATGAGCTTGTACTAAAGGTACTATCCAAGATCTCAATAAATAAATAAATATAATTACTCAAATAGTAACATAACACCTGGCATATGTCTGAGACAGGTCTTATCAGACAGTGTCTTGAGAGGTTAAAAAACAGTATAAATCTTTGCACATTTGTTCCTGGGAAAAAGTGACATTTATGATGCATGAATCTTTCTTTGAAAGACAATACTTGCTCAGCTAAAGCTTGCAGCAAAAACATGTTTAAATGCTAAGTATTTAAATGTGCAAGTTGTTGCATTTTGAAGGGGTAAACAAATCTCCAGTTTAATAGACAGCCAATATTTAACAAGCTGTTTCAGTTTCTAATGGTCATCTGATAAGCAGCTTTACTGCTGTCTCAACATTCTAAACAGAAAGAAGGGAGTAATTTATTTCATTTGGGATAGTGATTTATAGATGTGGTAGGATGGTTAAAATGTCCAAAAAAGTGCTCCACGTTACTCCAGTTTTTCAGCTACAGACAGCAAGATGGCTATAGGTTCTACCCACACCATAAAATAGGGAAAGTGGTGACATGATCAAATATATCAGTAGCTGCATAGGATAAATATGGTGGATGCCAAGGTGTGCAACATAGAAACATTGAAACTGATGGCAAATTATGGCCACTGGGTCACCAAGTCTACCCATTTTTTATCTTAATTTCTGCTGCAAACCCTACTTGATCTTTGGTGCTGACTCCACCCCCCTTCCTTACCTGAATAATTACCTTGTGTCTATCCCAGGCATTTTTAACCCCACCACTGTTTTTACTCCAGCTACCTCTGCTGGAAGGCTGTTCCAGGAATCCACCATCTCTTCCTGTGAAGACTCATTTGCCTAGATCTCTCCTAAATCTACCTTCCTCCAGCTTCATAGCATGTTCCTTGTTCTAGAGTATATTTTCCTCTGAAAATACCACCTGTACCTTATTAACCTTCATGAGGTATTTAAAGTCTATTCACCTCTCCCACCTCTCCTCCTTAGTGTACATATTGCACTTCTTTAGCACCTCTCCTCATGAGGGCCTTGTTGCAGACCCTTCACCATTTTGGTAGCCCTCTTCTGGACTGCCTCCACTCTGTGTATGTCTTTCCTGAGATGTTGTCTCCAGAATCAGACACAGTACTCAAGGTGAGGTTTTATCAGTGATGTATATAGGGCAATACCATCTCCCTCTTAATACTGGGGATGCCCATACCTACACCCTAGAATCCCACTAGCCCTCCCAACTGTCTTGTCACACTGTCCAGCCACTTTAGGTCATCCAATATAATTACCCTCAGGCTTCTTTTCTGCTTGGTCATTGTCAGTGTCACTCCTCCATTTTTCTCCACCCCAGGTTTCCATGTTCCAAGTGAAGTATTTTACACTTTTTGCATTGAAACACAGCTGCCATACCCTTGACCACTCCCCAATTTGTTTTCAGATCCAGCTCATCATTCCCACCTTCCCCCTGGAGTGTCCACTCTGTTGCAAATTAGGGTTCCTGGCTGTCGGCTGTCTTCTTACTGACTCTGGCAGACTCATCATCATCCTTTTCATGGGTCCTTCATGTGAGGGCTGCAGGTGAGAGGGCAACCTGTAGTACAGTTTCTTGGAAGTAGGCCACACAGCTGATTGGTGGGTCTCGGGCAGAGTTACCTTCTTCTGATGCACCAGAGCAGATGATCAGCAGTTGGAGGAGGGAGAGTCATGCTGTTCTCCTGTTGTGACTTTCTCACTCTCCCATCTCAGTTCCATGGACTGCTGTGCTTGTTGGATGAGAGTCACTTTTCAAGCAGCAGCACCTCTGCTGCTGGTCATGCCTTCCACCCTGATTGGTGAATCTGTCTAGCAAGGGTGGAGTTACCTGCCTCCTGGATGCCAGTCCTGGATGCTTTAGTTTGCTTGATAAGCGGTTGGAGGAAGGGAGAGTCATGCTGTTCTCCTGCTGTGACTCTCTCACTCTCCCTTCTTAGTTCCATGGACAAGGGAACACATTGAATCTTACAGGGGGATTTTACAAAGGGACCTACATAAGCACTTTTGTAATTGAAAGAGTAGTGGACCAGTGAAATGAGCTGCCTAGGAAGTGGTACAATGCAGGCCAATTAGTGAGCAGCATCAAATAAGGATGGCACAGACATATGGGATTAGTTATGAAAGGATTGTCAGGGACAAAGATTGGCATTTTAGGCCAGTGCAGACTAGTAGTTGGGTAGTGTAGGCAGACTGGATGGGCATATGGGCATTTTTCTGCATTAGTATCTATGTATATGCATATGCATATGTATATGTATGTGTGTGTAGATATATATATATATATATATATATATACATATATATATATAAAATCACACATGCCCTCATAATGCAAAGCATCATGGGCTGCATCTGCATATCACCACAGAATGTTATGCTGGTTCAACTTTAAGCAGAATTGCATGGTGCTGAAAGGCCACTCACACATTGTGATTTGTATTTTCTTAAAACTTGGCTTCCCAGCCAAATGCCCTTTGGGTAACCCTTGCCTCAGTGTTTGCACAGAGGTTCTTTTGTCTTTAAATAGTTTTTTATTTTAATGGGTTCACTATAACATAACCAAGACATACTGTCTTAGGGTAGCTGGTTCATTCCACTGGGGTGTCAAACAGACTAGGCATACTGATGAGTTCTGGTACTACTTAAACACGTGTTCTATGTCATCTGTTAGCACCCTTTGCAAACTGTGCCTCAGTGTTTTGCACAGAGGTTCTTTTTGTCTTATATATATATATATATATATATGGTGTATGTATCTATAGTATGTATGTACTGTATGTATATGTATCTATGTATGTACAGTACATATATGTATGTACTGTACTTTCTTGTATCCTTGCACTTGCCACCACTAGCACCCCATTACCTCCATCCTGTGTCCGGGGAGCAACTGCTAGGTATCCAGTGTTCCTTCTCCCTACTAGGAATTCCTAGATTTTGTCACTCCCACTTTAGTTTAAATGACAATCAAATAAGCCTTTGTGTGAAGCAAATAAACTAATCAAAAGAAAAGGAAAGCCACTATGGTTCTCAAAAGAGGTGGTGGGAAGGTCAGGGAGAAAAAGGCAGCATTCAGGAAGTATAAGGAAACACAGAAGGAGCAGGACGAGAGCTGTACCAGTTAAGGCAGAAGGAAGCTGGGAAGGAAGTCAGAATAACAAAGGCCCAAACTGAGGAAAAGATAGCCAACTTGGTTAAGAAGGAGATAAAGCCTTTTATAGGTAAATCAGGGAGCTTAGAAAGGCAAAGGGAGGGACAATGAGGCTGAATAGAATGGATGGTGGTTGGGCAGAGAGGACAGTGAAAAGCAGGATACTGAATGAATACTTCTGCTCAGTATTCACAAAAGAGGAGGAGGGGAGATGCCTAATCCAATTAACAGAGCACTCTGGATAGGGGGTCGATCCCAGTCCTTTCACAGAAGAAAGGGTTCTAAAAGAACTCCTAAAACTGAAGGTGGACAAAGCAATGGGCCTGATGGAATTCACCCTAGAATTCTAAAAGAATTAAGGGAGAACTAGTGAACCACTGACTACCCTTTTAACAAATCATGGGAGGATGGTGTGGTACCTGAGGACTGGAGGAAGGTGAACGTGATTCACCTTCACAAAAGTGGGACCAAGACAGAGGCAGGAAACTACAGACCTGTCAGTTTGACCTCTGCTGGTAGGGAAAGTGATGGAATCACTTCTAAAGGAAAGAATTGTTGAGTACCTAGAGGCTAGTGGGGCACAGGACACAAGGCAGCATGGGTTCACAGTAGGAAATTCATGTCAGATGAATCTAATTGATTTCTTTGACTGTGTGACCAAAGCAGTAGACCAAGGAGGGCTGTGGACATGGCCTACCTAGACTTTAGCAAGGCATTTGACACAGTCCTACACAAAAGATTAGTAGTCAAATTAACCAGCCTGGGAGTGGGTCCCAGGGTGGTAGCCTGGATAAAACATTGGCTGAACAACAGGATACAGAAGGTAATTGTAAATGGAGTCCACTCTGAAGAAAGAGGGGTTACTAGTGGGGCACCGGAGGGTTCAGTACTGGGTCCAGTCCTTTTTAATGTCTTTATAAGTGACATTGCAGAGGGACTGGAAGGAAAGTATGCCTCTTTGCAGATGACACAAAGATCTGCAACAGGGTTGATACACAAGGACGTGTGAAAAGGATGAGAAGAGACTTGGCAAGGTTGGAGGAATGGTCAGAGTATGGCAGCTTGATTCAATGCAAAGAAGTGCAAATAATGCACCAGGGAAACAAAACCAGGGAAAGATTACACAGTGAGGGGGCGAAAGTAACAACAACAAAATGGAAAGGGACCTTGGGGTAATCATATCAGATGACCTTAAGGTTAGCAAGCAATGTGAGAAGGCAGTAGGGAGGGCTAGGGGATACTGGGATGTAGCAGGTGAGGCATCACCAGCAGAAAACAGGAAGTTGTTATCCCTCTGTACAGACAGTTGGTGAGACCCCATCTGGAGTACTGCATCCAGTTCTGGAGACCTCATCTCCGCAAGGACATAGACAGGATAGAGGCTGTCCAGAGGAGGGCAACTAAAATTGTACAGGGTCACAACAGATGCCATATGAGGAGAGACTAAAGGAGCTTAATATGTATACCTTGAGGAAAGGAGGAGAGGGGACATGATAGAAACTGTGAAGTACCTCATTGGAATCAACAAAGTCCAAGAGGGTAGCATCTTTCAGAAGCGAGATGTACAAGAACAAAGGGGACACAATTTGAAGACAGAGGGGGTGGTCAGGGCAATATGAGGAAGCATTTTTCACAGAGAGGGTGGTTGACTTATGGAACAGCCTTCCTGAGGAGGTTGTGGGGAAACTACCTTCCTGCAAGATCACCAGCTTTTTTCCATGGGGACATGTGTAATATATCCCGAGCGGCTGCTATTCAAGTCTTCCCTGAGAGAACTGTGTCATCGGAACAGTTGGGCTGCCTGTTTGATCTTTCAGCAAATGATTGTGAGTGCAGCATATGTGTGACTTAGTAACTGAAACTGTTGTGAGTTTTCATCTTGCTGCTCTGCTGAACTGAGGGAACTACCCAGGTGTGCAAGAGGCCAATTACCTGCATGATTTCTGGGCTCAGGGGTGAGCCAATAACTGAGCAGGTTTGCCTTTTGGGAGGGGGTTGCTTCTGCATTTAAACATCGCACTCATGCATAGTTGAAGTGAGTGGCGCGAGCGCCACTCAGAGTAGGTTTTTATACAGGAATTTGATTTTATAAAAGATAGGGATTTTATTTTAAATTGGTTCTTATTGGTCATTTGGTTTTATATTTTCGGCTTTGAAATGGTGGGACTGGTTGTTCTCATGTGGGCTTTCTATAAATATAAGGGAGTGATTCCTTTGGAAGATCTATTTACCTAGATAGCTTTCACCTGACTCTGATTCCAGTTCCACTTTTCAAACCCTGTATTATTAGTTTATAAATTTGTTGTTTGTGGATAGTTTATTCTGTCTAGGGTTAGAATTTGATTTTCAGGAGAGGTTTTTTTTATTCTTATGTACACTCCCAGTGGTAAGATGGTTAATGAAACTGTTAAGGGGAAAAAAAGGGAAACAAAGGTTAAATCCCAAAAATAATAAAAAGGTAACTGCTGTGTATTTACTCAGGAACTGGTTATCATGGCTTCAACCCCTAAGGCATTAGTAGAGAGCCCTCATTAACTTACCCCCATCCCTTTGGGGAGTATAGGAATGAGGAGCATAGATCAGTTTCAGGTGGAGATAATTTAGAGTCTAACGGAAGAAGCCAAAACCTGATGGTTAAGAGCTGGATAAGAATATTTCGCTAACACAAATCAAGATATTTCGTCAAATTATTGGAGAACCAATATAGTGGTAGCGAAGGGAATATAGAGGAATTTAAGGAATTCAACCAATTAACCTCTTTTGATAGTAAAATTACAAATCCGAACTGGAAGTAATCAGTAGTCCAGATATTGGTGCTAAAGCAGCGTCTCAGGGAAAATTACTGACTTTAAAAAAAAAACTTTTATTAAAGTTCCTAATAATAATTTCAGGACTCTCTGTATAATATGGGCAGTCATGATTGTACCATTTTGGGGAGAAAGTAAATTTACTGGATTACTCTAAGGTTTTAGACAAGATGAGTGGATGGGGAGATAGAATCAAGTAAGCAAAGTATGTTAGGCAAGGGCATTATATAGATAAGGATGATGGTATTTCATGTTTTCCTCTGGAATAAAGTTGTTTAGTCCATTAGAGATTTTAAGTGAGGTAGGAGCTGCAGTATGGACTCTAAAGAAATGTTGCATTCTATCTTTTAATGGTGCTCCTGATGAGCTATTTCAAAAATGGATAAAGAGGTTCAGGAGATCCATTTAGACAAAGATTTTTGGCCCAATGTCCAGATACTATATCGAAATATACTATTAAGGCCCTTGCCCACCCAGTAATGTCTAATGTCTTATTGGAGGCATATAACGGTATTAAGACAGCTCTGGAAAATCTTTCTGGCTTTTGTGTTAAGTTTGTGTACTTGAACAAATACATTTTATAAATTATCAGGGGAAAAGGAAGTCCATAAATTTGGGTATAATTTGTCATTTTCTCCCTAAATGTCCATGTGCCCTAAAAGGTAAAAAGGGCAAAAGAGGGATAGAGTTAGTAGGAAAAAGGGGGAATAAAAAGAACAGGTCTGTGGGACCTATTCAGACCCATAAATCAGGAAAACAGAAATATGAAACAAAACTAAGGATGAAAAGAGCAATAAAGTTGGGATTATAGGTACCATTATGACAGGAGAGATGCAGAGAGCTAAAAGAAAGAATGCTGATGAAAAAAATAAATCTATACTTGTGGATTGGATATCCATAAAAAGAACAGGGAAAAGGGAGGGTGATCCCACTGTGAAACAAAAACAAACTCTAAGGAGAATTTAACTAAGATAGATAAGGTTAATAAAGATCTTTCACCCAAATCCTTTCCTGGCAAAGGAGGACAGTAATCCCAATGGGAATGATTTGGAAGCATATAACTTAATATGCACAGGGAAGGAAGTAGTTTTTAAATTAGATAAGATGTATCTTAAACATTATGAATCTACAGTAACATTGACTAACATGATAGCCCATATGCTGAGAGCAGAATTGGGGCTACCAACTGTTGCAGATGCTCTTATTATGGTGACTAGGATACTCTCCGATCTCTCCAAGTCAGATTATTTTATGCTTCCCAATATGGATATGGCAAAACTAGTCTGGGCCAAGCAAGGCCTGGTAAACTCTTTGGACTACTGTTATCAACACCAGTGACTTGGTCAACAATTTGGAAAAATGTTTATAATGGGGTGAAAATAGGAAAATGTTAACATATGATACATTTAAAACTACTCTTGCAACATTGAATTGGGAGTTTGAGTCTCCCTGAAACCTCAGTGATCTCTATTTTTGGGTTAGAAATATTGAAGGGAGAAACTGTTGCTAACTTGTTTACACTTTTATGAATGATTCTATCAACTATTATTAAAACTCATATACTCCCTGAAGAATTTGTGGAGGTGAATAGAGTCTGGAATGATAAAGAGGACACCCAGATTAACTGTATTATTGGTGCTGTACAATTATTAGCATTACTTTCCGAAAATAGACATGTGTTGGATGAGGTGGGTATTTACTTGGTGGATCTGAATGAGTGGGAGACACCAGTACAGTCTAGAACCATACAACCCGTGACTAAATTTTTCAGAAATGCAAAGTAATAACACCTATTAGACCAGGAATGGGGGTCGAAAGTAACCCTGGTTATAACGTTCTTAATTGGAATATAGCAGGACTTTATAATAAGTTCGAGGACCTGCAGTGGGTTACTTTTTATTTCTCGACATGAAGTTATTATTTTCAGGAGACATGGGCTTTAACATCTCCCCACTTGAATGGATATGAAACTAGTTTTGTTCCAGCAATTAAAGGAAAAAAGCATGGGAGAAATAAAGGAGGTTTGGTTACTATGATTAAAATTAGGAGGGTTTAAGGGTAATAAAAGTTATTCCCCACTCCTGAGATCCTTATGGTAGTAGTTAATTGGGATCTTTGTATAATTTTGATTGTAAATATTTATATTCCACCAGGTTTCCACACTTATCCAACATATGATTTTGGTCTAAACTATCGGTAGAAATAGATTTAATGACACAGCTGAATTGGCTAGATGCTGTCCTTGTAGCAGGGACTTTAACGCTAGGATAGCAGAGTTTGACAATTTATCCACGCTCAAGAATTATTATATATGGCAGATTTGGAAAAAGAAATACAACTGATATAACTGTTAATGAGGCAGGAGATGTTTTGAACCTTTATTACAGATAACAATCTCCTAATTCTTAATGGGAGATTAGAAGGGGATCGATGGGAGAAAGTACTTTTTTCCCAGTTGGTAAGAGTCTAATTGATTTCATATTATGCTCTCCCTTAGTTATCATTTTTTAGGAGATTACATGTGGTTATGAGAACAGAAAGTGATCATGCAGCAATTTTGTTGGACCTTAGGATCTCTGATAGTAATATTCCTCTTCAAAGAAGCCCTTGGCAGATATTGAGATCAGTGGAAAAAGAGGTTATGATTGAATAATAAGACGATGTATAGAGTCTTGAACCTCTTATACTCTTCTTTTTGTTAATTTATATCAGCAGGTACATATTGGTTCTAAAGGTGAAAGGATTAGTGAGTTACTGAATTTAGGGCATCAACAAGTTAAGACACTGATTTATTCAGCTAATAGTGTTAAGCCTCGGTTAGTATCTTGGTTTGATAAGCATTGCAGGAGACAGAAAAGAAATCTGATGAGGGCCATTAGGCAGACGAAAAAAATCTGAGTAAGACGCTGATTATAAATTTAAACAAAATGCGAAGGGAGTATAAAGAATTTCTTCTCCAAAACAAAGAGAATTTACTGAAAACAATGGGGAGTAATGTATCGAGTCATCAAGGAGGGTGATACTAGGCTTTTTGGGGCTTTAGTGTCCAAGGGACTGCTGATCAGAATTTTAGACCTCTTATATACATTCCTAAGGAAACCTGGATATCTTATTATAGTTCATTACTTAATAGACATTTTACCAATGGTGATGATGTATAGATAACTTTAACATTGAGGGAATACACACCGTTAGTGTTTTCATTTGGAGAGGTGGAAGATGTCATTGTGAATTTATCAAATAATAAAGCACCTGGACCTGACTCTGATACGGAGAAGTTTGTAAAGGGCACTTGAATTATTAGGTAGTCTTTTTTCATTTTTTTTTAACATTTGTTTAAGAGAGATGTATTCCATCATCTTGGACAAGAAATATAATAGTTACAATCCATAAAAGGGTCAATTTCATCTGCCATCTAATTATTGACCAATTAGTCTTGTTGACATTAGCGGAAAAATCTTTGCTAAAATAATATTGCATAAATTACAAGATTGGGTAACTGCAAATTCCCCTTTATCTGGGTTTCAAGCAGGTTTTCGTTAGGATTTTTCTACGACAGATAATATTTATATTTTAGCCCATTTGATAGAAAAATATAGGTCATTTTGTAAAATGAAGCTGTATGCTATGTTTGTAGATTTTTCTGCAGCATTTGACTCTAGTTAATAGAGCCAAGTTATGGGAGATATTAATAAATAGACAAGTACCTTTAAATTTATTGGCCCCTATTTTTAGGTTATACTCACATACAACATCTGCCATTTGATATGACAATAAGGGCAATATTACTGATTATTTTAGTACAACTTCAGGAGTCAAACAGGGATGTCTTTGGCTCTTTTATTTAATTTGTATATTGACTCTCTTTTGACTTATAGAGATATAGATGCTCTTGATTCTCCTAGAATTAAGAATATCCCAGCACATTGTCTTGCTTACACAGATGATCTGATTATTCTTCCCTTATCTGTCCAAGGTTTGCAAAATAAACTAAATCAATTTTGTTCTAAATGTAAACATCTGGATTTAATAATAAATATGAAAAAACTAAGTTGTTGACCTTCGACATTCACAGGGACATCAAATTAGACAGAGGATTTATTTAAATGACGAACTTATAGAGGGGTAACCTCTTATACATATTTGGGGTGCAGTTTGTTTCGAATGGAAATTGGATAGAACATTGGAGAGGACACGTGATAGGGGTAAATTGATTGTTAAGGCCCTTTTAGGTTTTGGCAGGAAATATGCAGGTTATTTAGTTTCACCAGCATTGATGGCTGGTGAGGCTAAAATTAATCCTATTCTTACATATGGTGTGGAGGTCTGGAACAATAATGTCCCTTTATGGCTGGAAACTCCACTCTCTTATTACAAATCTTTATTGCAGGTACCACTAGCCACTTCTAATGTTATAGTTAGGGCAGAACTGGATAGAGTTCCCATTGCTACAATAATTTATATAGCCTTTATGAGCTATTGGTTAAAAATATTAATCAATAGACAAATTCTATGCCTTTATTATGTCTCAGAGAAAACCCTTTGGCACAATCAAAACTTCAGGTAACCCTGGGTTAAAAGTATTCAGTGTATTCTGGACAATATTGATATGTTTCATCTTTGGACAGATTGGGAGAAATCAATATCAATATCTTCTGTATTTAAGGAGTTTGTTAAAAGAAAATATTAAGGTTTGACTATGATAAGCAAATGGATCTCCTTAGAGTTCAACGTCAGGCTAGTTGGTTTGCTCAAAATAAGACTGATGTATTTATAGAAAGTATCTTACACTTGGGCTGACCCCTTAAGAAAGAAAAATGATTACTTGGGCAAGACTGGGAATTATCTGCTCTAAATATATTTTCTTTAACAAGACAACTTTTCCCAATTCAGGATTGGAGCTATGTAAATGTAATAAGGGTTTTCAAGAAAATCTCTATCATATTACGGTACAATGCCCTTTATATAAAACCCGCAGTTTAATTTGCTAAATGATTTTCTTATTAAATATGCACATGCAAAATATGATCTCCTATTTATACTTTTACATCCTCAGACACTGGAGGAGGCTAAGATGGTTTCAAGTTTTTTCATCAGGTGATGAAATATAAAGAAAATGTCTCTGCCTATGACAACTAATTTGTTAATGGATTTTATGTGTTTAAATCTAAATGTAGTATTTGATTTTAATTCCTTCCTGTTTTGTGTATATTATTATTTGTTTTTAGAATGTTGTAAAGGCTTGATTGCTGAACAATAAACACATTGAATACTGAATACTGAGGTTGTGGGGTCTAAAACTGTGGGAGAATTCAAGAATGCATGGGACAGACATAAGGCAATTTTGTGGGGGTAGGAAGAAATAGGCTGCTGGTTAACTAGGATCTGCAGCTTATCCTGTAAGTAGGAAATGGGCAGACTAGGTGGGCCAAGCGGTCCTTATCTGTCATCAAAGTCTATGTTTCTATGTTTCTATCTACATACATTTCCAGCTTTTGCACAAGAATGCTTGTTCCTTCCTTCTTTATATGTAGGCCATCTTCCATGAACATGCAGACAGGAGCAGAATGTTTGCTCCACAGCAGACTGTACTAGGCTAAAACAGTATTAGACAAGCATTTGTCAATGCCGAATGTTTGCTTGCTGGCATTGGCATTGGTAGTGTAGGAGTAGAGATGCATAATTGGAATGGCAGTGAAGTATTGAACTGAAGCCAACCCCACCACCACCCTGTAGAGACTGACAGGCATTGGGGGTGCCTTTGAGTCATCAGGCATAATGGCTACACCATTTCACCACACCCTACCCTGAAGATGGTGTGCCTTGGGGTCTTTGCCTTATGCTCACCCCATTCCATCAGGAAATGCAGTGAGATGGGTGTAGTATAGGAGAATGGCATGAACTTTGGGGCTGAAGAGTCCTAGGCACACCTCGATGCCTGTCACTGGCTGCAGGGTGTGGGTGGGGGTGGAATGGTATAAGCATACAGGTGACAATCCCAAGTCACACCCCTGATGCCTGTCAGTCTCTATAGGGTAGGGCGTTATGGCGGAAACCCTATCGCCCCAGGTATTCATTGGTATTTTCACTCTGATTTTTCAACATGGTTTTTGTGACCCCACCTCATGAACAGTGGCAATATCAGTTTGTTCACTGAAAGCTGATATTTCGCGACTATGTCATTTGGCACCACAGGTAAGAAACACATTTTGAACAGGATATGAAAATGACAGCTGTACTGCTCATGAGGAGGTGTAATAACTGGCAATGTTGAAAATCTGGAGTGAAAATCTAAAAAAATGGTGACGTCACAAGCGTGCATAGAAACTGCATAACACACAACGTAATGTAATTAGTTTGGGGATTGTTTACAGCAGATTGCCAACACAGGCATTTTGGGACCTCCGCTCATGAACAGCGTCACTGTGCTTTTCTTAATCTGTCCTGAACACTGATTTCCCACAACGAGCACACATTTCTGCACCAGAAGTGTGAAAACACATTTCGTCTAGGGTGTGAAAATGACAGCTGCACTGTTCATAAGGAGGTGTGGAAAATGCCAGTGTAGAAAATCTGGACTGAAAATATTACAAATTCGTGAACTTACGAGTGTATGGAAACTGTGCAATGCACACTCAAAACACAGTCATTTTATGGACTTTTAGACCAAATTTTCAACATAGCCATTTTAAGACCTCTGCCTCATGAACAGTGTCACTGTAATTTTCTTAATCTGTTCTGAACTTTGATTTGTGATACTGACCGCTCCATTGTGTGCTACATGCATGAAAACACATTTTGGGTAAGATGTGAAAATGACAGCTGTACTGGTCATAGGTGAGTGGTAAAATGGCAATGTTGAAAATCTGGAGTGAAAATATTAAACATTCATGAGATTCTGGATATGTGTAGGAACTATCGAACTCAGCTCATAAAACAGTTATTTTGGGAATTTTTCATCAAATTTTCAACATAGGGTTTTGGGACCTATCTCATGAACTGTGACACTGTTATTTTGTTGCTCAATCGAAAAGGTGGTTCTGCGCGGTGACCTTGAAATCACATTTCGGGATCGAATAACAAAAGGACTGTGACTGAGTTCATGTGGTGGGTCTCCAAGAACCTAATGTTGAAAATTTGGTGAAAAAAATTTCCCAAAATGGCTGAGATATGCACCAAAGTTGAAAAAATGTATCCCATTATACAGCTTACCAGTATTTCTTCAGTTTGCAGTCGGCTTTGAAGAGTGCAGATGTTTCCGTCCACTGAAGATCATTGCGCTGGCCCAGGAGGCAAGTATGGTGGTGGTGTGGGGAGATGGGTACACAGAGGGTGTGGATGGGGAAAGACAGTCAATGAGAGACTGTTTTTTTTTACAGGTGTCTTTTTTTCTTGTAGAAGATGACAGGGACTTTTGCCACGCTGGGGTGGGCTCCCAGCGTGACAGCTGCAAGTTTATTTTGTGGGGCCAATGGGGCCAATGGGGATTGGCACCTTCATTGGCCATATGGACATTTGTCTCACTGGTGTAGGGTCCCAGCTGGCAACTAGAAGTCGGTTTATTTTTTTGGGGGACTTAGAGGATACGGGGATTGGGCATCCCTGCTGCTATGGGATACTCCTGCCACGCTTGGGTGGGCCCCAGCGTGACAGCTGCAAGTTTATTTTTGTGGGGGCAATGGGGCTGTTGGGGATTGGCACCCCATTGGCCATATGGACATTTGTCTCACTGGCGTAGGCCCCAGCGTGGCAACTAGAAGTCGGTTTCTTTTGTGGGGGTACAGTAGAGCCAACTGGGGAATGGGCACCCTTGCTATCATATGGATTTTTGCCATGCTGGGTGGGCTCAGCATGGCACATGAAAATCTATTTTGGGGGCAGCTGAACCGACAGTGGATTGAGCACCTCCATCGGCCATACAGTGTGTGGGTGGGAGAGTGCATAAAGCACGCTGGGTGGGCTCCCAGAGTGCTACATGGATGTTTGGGGAGAAAAAAATGTCTGTGACAGTTCAGATGCAATGAATGCTGACGGTAGGCAATTTGAATACTGCTAACTGCAGTATGCTAATTGCCTACACATTCCACCACTGATTGTGGTAGTGTTTTCTTCAGAACCATATACCATCAGCATCTGAACAGCTGTCAAAGACAGCTGGACATTCACTGGCATGGTGCAGCCGTTGCCTGCAAAAGGAGCAGGGCATTGGAAGTGGGAGGCACACCTATGAAAACTCGTATTGTGGTACTATGTCTCTGTACATGCTCGCTAAACATAAAAAAACAGAAAAAGCCAGCACCAGTCGCAGTACAAAATGACAGTTTTATTAATGACAATGAGAAGTGCTGTAATGCACAAGTAGCAGCAGCAGGGGGTCAGGAAGCCAACTCACAGAACAGCCTCAACACGCTTTGCACAAGGCTTTTAAGGGAACTCAGATGTTGCCTCTATATGAACTTAAATAGTATTCCATTTAAAGGCACAGTAATATGCAAGTATGTGAAAAAGTAACAATAATACAGTACAGTTCTGGACATTTAAGAACAGTAAAACCCTGACAGACAATAACGAGGCAACTGAGTTAAGTGAGCTTTGTACCTCGTGTCTCAGTTGAAGTCCTAGTAAGGATATGGAAGAGACACAAACTGGGTAAAACGTCCAGATCACATCTATTCGAGACAGGGTTACTTGAAAAATACAGGAGACATAATAAGAAATTTTAATTCATATCTTTTTTAATTTTTTATAGAATACAAGACACAAAAAAACTATCAATTACAGAATCAGCATATTCAGTCCAACGTTACTTAATAAAGGGATATATCCAACCTTTCATTTAGTCCTGGCAGATGTAGTGCTCATAGTTGTACAATCCAAATCACTTCCCTCATTAGAGTAAGGGATTTAAAATCACCACCCCTTTCCTCAAGTTTAACCTTTCAATGCCACAATTAAACTGATGTACAGTACACTGTTATGGGGCATTGTTACAATCTTTTCTAGGGATAGCATGCAGGTGATCTCCTTTCTTATTTTAAAGGACTGAGACGTTTTTCAAGTTACAGATGGCAAGATAAATTATATTACCTGTAATGGATAATATTATTTGTGTTGGATAATACTATCTGTGTCACAACTGACGAAACACCATAGGCTCGATATCCAAATATGTAAAGCACAGTGCAAAACTTTGCTCTGCACCTTGCATTTGCCCATGTTCTTGAAGATGCTATGTTCAGTGGAATAGTGCACAGGTGCCATTTGACTGAGTATATGGCTATATGTTGGCCAAACACTAAGCCACCTAGCATTGCCTCAACAGACTCCTGAATGGATACTGCCAGAGTGCTATTTCCAGTATTCAAAAGGACCCATGCAAATTAGCCCATTGGGCATGCAAGGTGCTAAGGGGCCAGTTGCATGCCCATTATGACTCATTGCATGAGTAATGAGGCAGGTTACTGTGGAACCAGCACCCCAATTGCCCAGTCCCATCCATGTAACACATTTCCTGGTGCTAGTGGTAACCCCCCTCTCCAATACCAGACCCAGCTTCACCAATATTATCACTGGTGCTGATGGTGCCCCCCCTCCGATCAGCCACCATGCACTCTTATATCTCCTGGTGGTGGTGCCTCCTCCAGTCACCATCTCTGATGTACCAAAAACCCTCCCAGGCATCCAGTGGTCCTCTGTGGCACTAGGCACTCCCACTCACTATATCCACAGTGGTGGTGCTGCGGGTGCATATGATGACCGGCACAGCCCTCCTCACACCTCCTCAGCTGGCTGCCATATGTACAGTCAGGAGTGAGTCTCTTATTTATAGGACAGGATGATGTGCACTGTCCTATAAATAGAGGCATGCTCCTTGGCTGTCGTGTGATAGCGTCAGCTGGCCAAAAGGGGTGTAAGGAGGGCTGTGTTGTTCTATGCACCTGCACCACCACCTTTGTGGATTCAGTTAGTAGAAGGGTGCCTAGAGCAATGGAAAGGACCACTGGACATCTTGGAGGGTGTTTTTGTAAATCAGGGCTGGTGACTGGGGACAGGCACCACTACCACTAGGGATATAAGAATGTGTGATGGAGCTGGGATCAGAGGGGAAAACACCACTAGTACCAGGGATAATACTTGCCAACCCAGGGCAGGGATCAGAAGGAGGGGGTTACCACTAGCACCAGGGATAATATTGGTGAAGCCAGGGCTGGGACTGGACTGAGAAGCTGCCACAAGCACCAGGGATCCGCTTATTTTAAGGAATGGGCCAGCAATCGGGTGGGGGTACCACTAGCACCAGGGTCTATTTATATTAAAGAACAGACCCGCCATTGGCAGGGAGATGCCAGGGATCACAGCGGGTGGGTGTGATCCCCAGCAGCCAACCAGCTAGGTGGCTGCATTACCTCTGGCAGCTGCTAAGGTAGCCCAGAATTAAGGCAGGGTTTTGTTCGTGATGTTTGCGCTGCAGAAAGGACTGTGCTAAACCATTTTGCACAGTGCGAAACCATGCAATATGGGGTTACATGAATATTCATGGTCAAACTCCTCCCTTGCCAGCACACATACATTATGTTTTGTGTGGGTGCAGTGTGTGCCAATTGAGCAAGTTATTGAAGAGTTGTGTCACATGTGGATGACCTTTAGCTTCATACAACATGTCGCTGGATTTTGTCAGTCAAATTTCAAGGTATTTTACTGACTGTAAGACCCTGAAGTGGGTATTGCCTTCTAAGGTTCTCAGGAGGCTGGTAATACAATGGCAATGTCTCTGTCTTGCTTGTTTTTAATCTACATCAGGCAAGCCCTGGGTTCAACAAATATAACAACATGTCATCCACATATAACTCAGTTCAATGTTCTTTACCACACACCCCATTTGGATGCCTGTGATATCCCTATTAAGCCTAATTGCCTGAGTCAGGGACTATATTTTCTCTGTCTATATATGTCTTTCGGATGAGACATTAAACCAAGGTCCCATCCGCCTGTTCTGGTGGTTGTTCAGGTAGACTTTAAAGATCCAGTGCGCTTGTCAAAAGAATAGAGGAATTTTTATTAAGACTTCAAATATCAAATAATAATACAAACAGGTTAACTTGACCTCAAATTAATACATAAAATAAAGAAAATTATGCATAAATCAATTAACTTTTGAAGTTTACCCCCACACACACAAACACACACTATCCCAACGGATCGGAACTGTTTATTAAGACTACAGAAATCAAAGAATAATACAAACAGGTTAAGTTCACCTCAAATTAATACATAAATCAAAAGAAAAAAAATAAATTGATTAACTTTGAAACCTACCCTCTTCTCACCCTCCCTCCCCACTATCCCAAAGAGTAAGTAAAATGTGTTATTTAGCATAAAAATATAAATAAATAAATAATACAAACACATTTCAGCATATGGAAAATACAAATTTGAAACCGTATCAACATTCGGATCGAAAATACTTATCCCCTACCCCCACCCATCTAATATTGACAAGTGGGGTTATTTATAAACAAACTAGATAATGGAAAAGAAAACAAAGAAAATTTAACAAAATTACATTTCAAAATACTACCCAAAAAAAACTCTCAATCAATATTTAAGTCATACTGATAAAATCAGAACATGGAATATTCCTTCTTTCAAAATTGCATAACTCAAAACAACAGGAATGCATCCCACTCCTCCCCTCCCCATGCCAAACAGGGAAATTCATGAGGCATATACCAAATTCAGGAAAGACACCTAAAGGAAAAATCAAATGCAAACTTTATACATCATCAATCCAGTCCATATATTTCCACCATTTATGATATGTTTGTTTCGAACAGTTACATTTCTCCTTCCTCCAAACCTCAAGAAAGAGCTGTTTGTATCATCCAGAACAATTGCTCTGCCTAATTACTTTTTTATATACAGTAAGTTGGCACCTGCTATATGCGATATTTTATAAGCAATAAAATCAGGTATACTGTACCCGTTCATATTTTCTCCAAGCTATTGATAATATCACTAAAAATAAAATGTGTTTTGTAATCATGAAAATGCTGCCATTTAGAATAAGTAAGGACCAAAAAGGTGAGGATATAAGACATTAAAACAATAAGTGCTCCGTTGTTTCCTAAAACATCTGGGCAGACCTCTACTGGCATAATTCTTTTCCCTCATATACTTACAGTATACTTTAAACTATTTTTGGCATTTAATTTTTTATGGGTAATATAAATCATAGGACATCCCACATTTTCCAGCCAATCTAGAGTTTGCCAACATGTCCCCAATCCACTGAAGATCCATTGGAACTGGACCCATATAACGAAAAAAGTATAAAAAGGTGGATTGAATATAAACATAAAGTAAAGTTCTTTTCTAGTTAAGGAAAGAAATACCTGTTTTGTTTTCCCCACAGTTTATGCCTTCCAAAGCAGTATTGCATGTACTGTATGATGGCATCCCACACAATGATTTTGTTTTGGAATGGCTGAGGTCAAGTCCCAGGAATTTAACCAGGGATGAACCTGATCAACCACCCAAGGATACCAAATGTTTTCAGAGTTCTGCATAAAGGTTTCAAGTTGTAATAAAGAAGCATACAGATAAAAACTAGTAAACTGATCATGTGTAATCCCCTTGTCTGATAGGCAAGTATGCAATTCTCTTTGATTGGGTTCAGTCTGCTCCCCTAATGCACTGGAAAAGCAAATATAAATGGTGGATGCTAATTGTTTGGCTTGAGGAAAACTGTATACAAGTGCAGGAACATAGTCAACAGAAAAGTTTTTACTAAGTAAATGTGTTTGATTTTTGACACATGCCACAAGTTTCATCTCCTAACCTTAACTTGAGCCTCTTTTAGTAATAAATCTCAATAAAAAACTCATATCCCTGGGCCAAAATGAATACCCAGAATTTTTTGAAAATCCTTTTGAATTGGATATTCATAAAGACCGAGCATTCCTCAGCTAGCATCCCTATTGGAAGACATGTACATTTTAAGTTTACGCATGCATGTTGAACGTCTTTGCGATGAGTGACTTTTGAGGGATGTGACACTGTATTTCAATGTAGAGTGCTCTGCACGGGTTCAACGGTATCACACCAATCATCAGCTAGGCTGATCATGATGCTGTTTTGTTTGAAGTGGTTCGCACTTGAAAAGAAAAAGCCACACCAATCATGTGGTGTCTTTTTCCTTTCAGCTGTTTCTCTGCCCCCCACCCCACTGGTCTCTTCCCACTCCAGTCTCTTGCACCCCTGGCTGACACCTTAAGCCCTGTAGGATATAAATACATTTATAATAGTGCCACGGAGTGGCAATTCTGGAAGGTGGGAGAGGTGATTTCCTCCCCTGCCTTCTCCAGTTCCTGCTGACTCCTCTTCTCCCACTCATGTGGGTAGGCCACAGCTTAAGCTCCATGTGGGCTGGGAGTTTACAGTGCCTAAAGGCACTTTCACTTAAGTGTGATCATGCTAGCGGATCCCCTGCTGACATCAGGGTGTTTCATTCCCATGTCAGCATGTATCCCCATCTGCCATTAATGTGGTACACTGGCAGCCCACCCAGTGTGCCAAAAACCTACATATTTGATGTTTCCCCTGACACTGGCATGCCTACTCCCGGTGTCAGATGTGCTTCCCCCACACCCCTATGTTCTCAGCTGACCTCAGGGAACTCAATCCCCAGGTCAACATTGATCACCTCCTAGTACTCTGGCACACTGGGAGCCCACTCCAGTGTGTTGAAATCCATTTTATTAATAGTTCACCTGTAAAAAGAAAACAGTTTCAAGTTAACTTAACATTGGTGACTTATGGGGAGACAATCAAAATGCTAAAAAACAGATTATCATAGCTAAACGCAACCTAGAATTCAAAATTGCTCATATGAAAGTGTCGTCAAGGCATTGCATTCATATTTAAATGAAAAAGGGTTGTAATAACTCAGTTGGGCCACTAATTATTAATACACAAACAATAGCCTCGGACATAGAAACTGCACAGAATTAAACAATTATTTTTCATCTGTTTACGCACAAAATCAGATCCTCATTTACTGTAGTAACATCAAAGATAGAAACAAATAGAATTACAGAGCAACACTCTGACTGCAATAGACACTTTAAAAAACACACCAGCCCAGGTCCAGATGGTATTACCTCAAGATTCCTAATGGAAACAAAGAATACTATTCTTCTACCCCTAAAATAATTTGCAATAAATCTTTATCTGAATCAGTGGTACTCTAAGGATTGGCGCTGCTATAGTTACACCTATTTACAAAAAAGGTTCTCATTCAAAACCGAAAACTACGCTTCATTAGCTTAACATCAATACCATGTAAATGAATAGAAAATGATTAAACAAAAGCTAGAAAATGAAATGTCAACTTTAAATATTAATGACATGTATCAACATGGGTTTAAATCAGGTTTCTCATGTACCACAAACTTAATTTCTTTCTATGATTACATTAGTTACAATTTAGATTGCAGTATACCTATGGACATCATTCTGTTAGACTACAGTAAGGCATTTGACAAAGTTTCACACTCAATATTGATTAACAAACTTAGTAGCATGGGGTTTTCATCCCTACTGGTCTCATGGATAAATCAGTGGCTGGATGATTGAACTCAGAGAGTCAGGATAAATGATGCAATGTCTGACATGAGGAAGGTGACTAGTGGAGTACCTCAGGGTTCAGTGCTTGGGCCTACTCTGTTTAATCTATTTATAAGCGACATGTCTACATCTACCAACAACACAATGGTCAAATTTGCAGATGACGCTAAACTTGGGGAAAGGCTACTAAATGCAATACCGAACATGGATTGCAAGCTGATCTATCACTAGTTGAAAATGGGCACGCACTCAACGAGATGTATTTTAACATATCCAAATGCGTCAGTATTGCACTTTGGGGAAAACAATCGGGTCCAAACATATTATCTGAATAATATTATCATCAGATCTTCTAAAACAGAAAAAGATCAAGGAATACTAGTCAATGATAAATTATCTTCATCTACCCATTGTACCAAGATAGCAAATCAAACAAATGCAATACTTCATAGAATCACCAAAACATTTGTATCTAGATCAGAACAATGTCTTCTGTCCCTATATAGATCTCATATTAGCCACTCTTGGACTATGGCTCTCCTTTTGGAGCCCTTACCTAAGGTCAGATATCAATAGGATTGAACACATCCAACGTAAAGCTACTAAGCTCATCCCACATTTATCCAATCTGGATTATAGCACTAGACTTACTAAAACAGGACTTTATACCCTCGTCCCAAAGAAGACTCAGAGGTGACTTACTACAACTACTTAAAATACTTGGGAACCAGGAACAAATGCAGATATGCGGTATTAAATACCCCACCAGAAAAAACGAGCCAGACTTCATAATAAACAGTTAGAAATTATGAGTGCAAAGAGTATTAAAAGAATTAACTACTTTACCATTAGAACACCAAGAATTTGAATAAACTACCACAGGATTTGGCTGACTCGCCCAACATCTTAACATTCAAAAACAAATTAGATAAATGGATGTTTGGGTAGGGATTGGGTTAATGTTCCATGTATATGGAGGACAATCATAATGGGCAACCCGCCTTCTTTTGTCCAGAACTACCAAAGTACCAAAGGTCTTTTTTTTTTTAATCTGAAAAAAATAAACTAGTCCCTTGTCATTCCTGCCTGCCCCTCCCCCAACCTGCCCCCTCCGTCTGTGCACCCCACCTCCCCACCCCTCACCCATACTTACCTCCAGAGGTCTGGAGCAGCAGTCTTCTGTGGACCAGGAACAGGTCTGCACTCTTCAAAGATCAACCGGAACTGATGAAATGACGGTAAGCCCTATAATGACAGTCAATGGGGTTCAACTTAGTTGATAGCTTAGCCAATTTTTGAGTTTTGGTCCCATATTTTCAACATGGGGTTCTTGGGACCCCACCTCACAAACATTTTCACTGTCATTTATTTTCTCAGACCCAAAAGGTGATTTCATGGTCACTGCATGGAATCACTTTTTGAACAAATTAACAAATGACAGTGCCACTGTTCATGAGGTGGGGTCCCAAAAGTCCTTGTTGCAAATTTGGTGAAAACATTCTAAAAATGACTGCATTACCAGCATCCATTGCTCAGTTTCTAAGCACTCCTAACTTTATAAATTTTAATATTTTCACTCCAAATTTACAACATTGACATTTTTCACACCTCCTCATAAACAGTACAGCTGTAATTTTCACATGCCACCCAAAATGTTTTTTTTTTTGCATCTGTGGTACTGAATGGCACACTCTGCTGTGCAAAATCACCTTTGGGATTGAGTAACGAAATGATACTGCCATTGTTCATGAGGAGGGGTCCCCAAAAGCCCATGTTGAAAATTTAGAGCAGAAATACCAACAAACACCCAGAGAGTTAGGGTTTCCAATCACAACGCCCCACCTGTACAGATCCTGACAGGCATCGGGGTGTGACTTGGGGTCATCGGCCATAATGCTCACCGTATTCCCACCTCCACTCCCACCCTGCAGCCACTGACAGGCATCAAGAAGTGCCTTGGGTCTTCAGCCCAACATTCACTCCATTCTCCTATACTGCACCCATCTCAGCTTATTTCCTTATAAATGGGGTGAGCATAAGAGGCGAAGACCTCAAGGTACACTGCAACACCTGTCAGTGTCTGCAGGGTGGGGAGGTGGAATGGCATGAGTTTTATGGCCGATGACCTCAAAGGCACACCCCAATGCCTGTCAGTCTCTGCAGGGTGGGTGTGGGGGTTGTGTTACTTCAATACTACTGCCATTCCTATTATGTTTCCTTCTAACTCCTGCACTACCAATGTCAATACCAGCAGGCAAACATTCAGCATTGACAAATGCTTGTTTTCTAATGAAGTGAACCAGTGCTGGAAGAACATAAGAAATTTGTGTTGAGAGTGATGCCTTAAATGCAAGGCAGAGGAATATACACTGAAACATATGGGAGGCATGGTATAACAGCAATCCCAACAGTGAACTTTGGCATTGACAAATTCTTGTTTGAAATTAATGTCTGACCCTGTAGTATTAGCAAAGGAAGTTAAAATAGCTTCCACCTTTATACCAGATGCACTGTCGGCCAAAACTAGGCACACATCATCTGCATAAGAGACAATTTTTATTTCCCTGTCTTTACTGTGAACAGAAATGGCCATGACAGACTCCTTGTGTTGTAGTATGTAAGAGGGATTAAGAATTAAAATATACAAAGACGGGCTGAGGGGGCAGTCTTGCTTAACCCCTGTGGTAATGGCACATTCCTTGCCAACCCACCCATTAATATATGGTTGTACTACAGCATCCTGGTAACATAATTTAATCCAGCATGTAAATTTATCAGGAAAGCCATCGCTCTCATGCAATAAGCATGATTAACCTTATCAAAGGCTTTCATTTTGATTGAGGCTCACTAAATACCCACTAATTTCTGCATTATTGTCTTTCTCCATAATTTCCCTGAGTAAAATGAGGCCATCCAAGATTTTATGACCAGTGACTGCACAAAACTGGATGGGTGAATAATACTATCCAGCACTGAAGCCAACCTATTACCTAATCATTTGGTAACTACTTTAAGTCTGTATTAAGCAGGGTTATTGGTCTCCAATTGGCAAGCAGCCCCTTTTCCCTGATTTATATAAGAAAATAATCAGTCCTTTATAATGCTTTTTGAAAGTTTATTTACCAATAAAAAATGGTTAAATACTGAACCAATTCTGCAGATAGCTCTGAAAAATTATGTGATATAATTCATTTGGAAGATCATCAGGTCCTGGTGTTGTTCCATGCCTCAACTTGAAATCACAGCTTTAAGTTCCAAGACAGTGATCGGGGTAGTTAGAGAAGCCATATAATAGTCTGGAATTTGGGGTCAGTCACAAGAGTGTAACCACTTTGCTGTCTCTCCTTTGAGAGCAGAGTGTCCTGAAATGTCAGAAACATACTTTTCCATTTCTGAAAGAATCCCTGGTTTGTATCTACTTCAGTCCCTTCTGCCATTTGTAAATAAGCTGATTTAGCCATTGTTTTGAGCAAGTGTCAAAGGGTTAATGTGTCCTGTTTGCCTTGTTGGCCAAATCTCTGTTCAGTTTCTAATGGTTTAATTCGATTATACTGAATGCATATCATTTCTTCCTTTACATCCCTAATCTGGTCTGAGTATGAAATAGCACTATTATGTTGTAATTGTTGCAGAACATAGAGTAGGGTATGAAGCTCAAAATATCTTTCCTTTTTGATTTTACCATTAAGTTTCCCCATAGTTTCCATGTAATCCTAATATAGGTTTTACTGTCCTCCCACCACTCATCCAGGGAGTCATAAAAGAAGACAGATCTCCTAGCTTCAAAGATATACACTGAACCCCTTGGTAAATCTCAGGATTGTCCAATAAACTAAGGTTTAGTCTCCAGTAACCTGTACCCTTTGAAGCGCCTGCATAATCAGAGAAGGTCACGCTGAGCAACCCATGATCCGGTTGCAACAGGACTACACTCTTTGCTCTGATAGGTAAGGAAGGAAACATGAACCAATAATTAATTTGGTGGACATGTTCTCCTTGAAATAAGTGTGTGGGCTGTAGTTGTATTCAGTACAAAACATACACTAAACCTGTCTGTGCCAGAAGCTGATTTAAATAAGTGTCATAGTATATTTTTGATGTTTTAAGCCCCATATCAGCAAGGAAGCAACTGCTGTTAAAATCACTTGAATAAAACATTTTTGATGTGACTAAATAAAGAGAATTGATTTTAACAATTTGGTGCAGCCTGTCTTGGATCGTGGTGCATAAATATTGATTAAACAAAATCAAATCCCTGTAACTACACATCTGACAGAGGAGTCCCTCCCTGGGACAATTTCCACCATGTGGGTAACTGCAATATGCTGGTCCATAAAACAAATACCCAACTCACTACACATATGTTCACCCCCAGACCAATAGCTTGAACCCCAGACCCATGCATTACTAGCATTTGTTATGTCAGATAATAAAGTCAATTTGGCATCTTGCAAAAATATCACATCAAAGGAATAGTCAGTAAGCAATGCAAAGGTGGCAAGCCTTTTTTTTTCTGACAGAATGCTGTTCATACTCGAGTGAAGCAATCATCACTTCATAATGCTTCATTTGTACCAGGCAGGGTTGCTACAAAACTTTCATGGCACTTCTTCTGGTACAAGCCCTGGTCCCATCCTTCCTGTCCTCGGTTTGGCTTTCACCTTACTCTGTTCTTCTGTGTCAGTAAAGGTATCCACCTGGAGGAGGCCCAAGAGACATCGTCAGAAATGAATTCAAATCTGCATCAAATTTTTATTTATTTATTTGAAAGGTTTCGAACATACGTAAATAAAATTTGCCGCAGATAAAGGCCTAGAGGTTTATCAAGTCTGCTCGAATGTGCAGCTAGCACCCCTTATCCTGCAGCTGCTCCTCGCCTAACCCTTCCCTTCATTAACCCTCCCTTGTCCTGTCCCATCCCCTTTGAAGCAGTCCACTGTTCTACTGCATACCACTTCTGCAGGTAAGCATTCACCCAACCACCACCACCTCTGTAAAAAGTGTCTCCTCATCTCTCTCCTGAACCTTCCTCCCTCCAGTCTCATATCATGGCCCCGGTGTCTCTCCCTCCCTTACTTTGAACAGCCCCTCTGTACCCATCTTGTTTATTCCTTTCATGTATTTAAAGGTTTCAATCATGTCACCCTGTCCCTCCTCTCCTCCAGTGAGTACATGTTCAACTCCTTCAACCTCCTCTCATATGATAAGTCCCCAGCCCCTTGATCATCTTTGTCGTCCTGCACTGCACCCTCCAGTAACTTAATGTCCCTCTTCAGAAATGGCCAATACTGCACGCAGTACTCCAGGTGTGGTCTAACTAATGACCTATGCAGTGGCAGAATCACCTCCTCCTCCCGAGGATATACCCCTTGCAATACAACCCAGCATTTGTTGGCCTTTGCAGCTGCCTTCCCACATTGTGCCGAGTTGTTCATTGACCCTGTAATGAGCACACCCAGATCCTTCTCCTCCTCTGTCTGGGCTAGCTGCACCCCCAGCTGGTAACTCCTCCTTGGGTTCTTCATCCCAAAATGCAGCACCTTGCACTTTTGGCATTAAAGCCCAGTTGCCAGGTGTCTGACCAGGTTTCAAGCTTTGCCAGATCATCCTGCAACCCTGCCATCCCCTAGGCCATCCACCACCGTGCCTACCTTGGTATCATCAGCAAACAGACTGATCTTGCTCTTGATGTCCCATGATATGTCTGCAATGAATATCACAAACAACACTGGTCCCAACACCGAGCCCTGTGGCACACCACTCATCACTGCCCTTGGGTGTGAGAGCTCCACCACCCACCACCCTCTGTTGCCTTCCCTGAAGCCAGTTTCCACCCATCTCACCAGCTTTGCACCTGCCCTGTGCCTACTAACTTCTTCCAGCCTTCCATCCAGCACCAAGTCAGATGCCCACTGAAGTCCAGATACAGGACATCCACTGCATGGCCCCTGTCCAGTTGCCTAGTTACCCAGTCATAGAACTCGACCAGGTTGGTTTGGCAGGATCTGCCATGTATGAAGCTATGCTGTCTGCTGTCCTGTAGTCCTTTGGCCTCTGGGAGGCCCAGCCTCTCCTTCAGGATAGTTTCCATTAGCTTACCCAAGATGGATGTGAAGCTCACTGGTCTGTAGTTTTTCGGTTCATCCTTGGGGCCACTCTTGTGGAGGAGCACCACATGAGCCATCCTCCAGTCCTGAGGTACACACCCCAAATGTAGTGAGGATTAAACAGGTCTGCCAAGGTGCTGCAAGGACTCTCAGCTCCTTTCAGTACCCTGGGGTGGATGCCATCTGGGCCTGGCGCCTTGTCCACCCTCAGTGCCTTCAAACCCTCTTGAACTCTGCCTCCATGATTTCTCATCTGTCACCACTTCCCCTGCTTCTGCCATTTCTCCCACCTTAGAGTCACCCTCTCTTCTCTTTAGTAAATACTGAGCAGAAGTACTCATTTAGTGAGATTCTGTCTTATCGCACCCTGCTTCCACCCAACCCTCCTTCCTAATCCTTACTATGGTCCTTACAGCTCCTTTTCTCCCTGATGTACTTAAAGAAGTCCTTCTCCCCTTCTTAATGCCTTGTGCCAGCCTGAGTTCCGTAGATGCTTTGGCTCCCTTACTGCCTTGTCACCTCCTTCGATTCTGTCAAGTACTCCTCCTGTCCTCCCCTCCCTGTTTTATTGTACTTCCTAAAGGCAGCTCTTTTCCTCCTTACCTTTCCATGACCTCCTTGCTCAACCAGATCGGTTTCTAGCCCTAGCCTTCTTGCTGTGGGCTTTGCAGCAGGTTTTGGTTGCCTCCACTATCCCCAGCTTTATGAGCTCCCACCTCTGGTTAGTGTCCATCCATACTAGATTGAATTCTGGCCAGATACCTCTTACCACTTCCCCATCCTCCCAAAGTCGGCCCTCCTGAAGTCCAGCACTCTGTGCCAGAATCCACCTTCCTTGCCCATATCCAATGTGAGCCATACTGAGTGGTGGTCACTCCCTGACAGCAGTTCCTCCACTGTAAGTTCTCTCACAAAGTCCCCATTTGCCAGCACAAGGTCAAGGGTATTCCCTAACCTGGTTGGTTCACTGACCATTTGCAGCAGGAAGCTGTCCTGGAAGGCATCCAACAGTACCTGCTCCCTTCTGTTCCTGGTTGTTGGGTGCTCCAGTCCACTCCTGGCATGTTGAAGTCCCCCACAATCACCACACTACCCTTCTTGCAGGTTCTCCTGATCTGTCCCACTAGTTCCCTGTCTAACTCCTCCATCTGAGATGGTGGCCTGTACACCACTCCCATTCTAAGAATCCTATTCTTGGAATCATGGATTTGCATCCAAAGTGACTCTTACTACCCTCCTCCCTTCCTCCGTTACACACTTCAGTCCTTTCTTCACATATAGTGCCACCCCCCTTTCCCAATCACCTTGTCCCTACGAAATAACCTGTACCCTGATACAGACAGATCCCAGTCATTGTATTGGGTGGCCCATGTTCTGTGATGGCTGCAATGTCCACCTCTCCTCTGCCATGAGAACCTGTAACTCTGCAGTTTTCCTCCCAAGTCTCCTAGCATTAGGGTAACCACCTTTCACCTCCCCCATCCTGCCCTCCTTTCCTAGCATCACCAATAGTACTTGCCATTTGTCTTTTGTCACTGTTATGGGGGTAAGCTCATATGGTTTCCAAAACCTGTGGTCTCTACATATCTCTTCCCCAGCTGCCACCCTGACTCCTAGTTTAAATTCCCAACTTCCTCTATGTACTCCTCCATCCTCTGTTTCAACACTTTCTTTCCCTCCTCACTCAAGTGTAGTCTGTCCTTGGCATAGAGACTACTGTCCTCCCAGGTCCCTCCCACCCCCAACAGCCCATACCCTTTAGCACAAAACCAGGTTCTTAGCCATCCGTTAAATTCATCTATTCTCGGCTTTCTTGTTGTGCTTGCCTTTGGCACGGATGTATCTCTTAAAGTCACTGATCTTCCTGCCCCTCACATCATTGTACTAGTTCTCAGACCTCCTCTGGACTATATCTACTGTCTTGTCAGCCAGGTCGTTTGTCCCAAGATGTTTAATTAAATGAGGTTTGTCCCTACCCTTCTAGCATAATTCAGAACAGATTGTCCCACCCTTTCCGCCGTCATTCCTGGCATGGCCTCCACCCAAATCGACTATGCCTCTCCCCTTGCTACCCACCTGACTCCTCTTAGTATTGGTTCCCCAGCACTAAGATTCCACACCTCTTACTCCCTGCTTGCTTCCATTCATCTCCTCTCTCATTTCCAGCTCCTCTTCTTCCTCCTGCACATTATTTCTCCCTTTACCCCTGTTGCAATTCTCCCAGCAGAACTTCCCCACTCCAGTTTGGTCCAGGCATTTATCAATTACTCCTCTAATTTCATCATTTCCCTCCTCCACTTTCTTCCTCTCTAGCAGTGCACAACTATTTTATGAAGACCCTTCACAAATGCGCTCTCTCTCTCTTCATAGTAACCTGTTCTCTCCCTTTCACTCCATGACATTTGCCACTTCTTCGCCTCCCCTCACAAGTCCCTATCTCCTCCTTCCATTTGTCTTTTGTCTCCTGACCTGGTTTCCCCAGCAATTGTTCTTCCTGGCCTGGGCCCCTTTGTCTCTGCTTCCTTCTTCTGACCCTCTTCTCACCACTGTTGGCTTAAATCTCCTCCCTAATCTCCCTTCTTCCTCACTCCAGTATTGGGCTAAACCGACCCCAATCTGCCTTGCCTGTCTTAGTTCCTCCTGCAGACCCTCAATCTCCTTTCCAAGTTTTCTATGTGGTTTGCACTAAACATCCTCCACTCCAAAGCAATTTTTAGAAGATTGGTGCACATGAGTTGTTGCAGCCTACCACCTACCCATTGCTGTAGTTGCCCACCAGTGACCCCCCACCCTTCCAGATGCAGGATACCAACACTCCACAGTCCCCTCTCCCCTCTATCAGTGCAAAACATTTTCTTTATTTCCCTTACCCCTTTGTTGCACATGTTTAGATATATTGAGCAACTGCTTTTATATTCGTGATCCTTCCTATCCACACTCAGAAAGAGACTTTAAGTAGCCATTGCACAACCTTCTTCAAACTCCTACTCCACCTTTCCCCAATGCAATATCAATGTGAAGAAATAATAAAGCTCCTAGATTTGCATTTACTCCTTCCACTGAAAAAGCAGTCACCTCTTCACTTGCTGCTGTTTCTTTCCTGGATGTCTGCTTCTGCTATGACATGTGCATATCCTTTGCCCGATTGAGAAGTGATGTCAGAGCCCTGGTATACAGGAAATAATGGACCAGGGTGGGTGAGGTGAGGGTTTGGGGGTGGGACCAGCCCATGTCTTCCAGAAACAATCAGGTAGCCGAGGCCTCACCAGGAAGACAATGTGCTGTAAACATCTTGTTTCCAGCAGCGTCTGGGGAGCAGTTACTTATGGGAGAATAAGCAAAACATAATAAAATAAGATACATACAGTGCAAAATTCAAATACATAACAAGTGAGGTACTAATGCAATACATTGCAATTTTAGGCAACAGAGGTATCGTGTTGAAGAAGGTGTTTATATAGCAAAGTAAAAAGCCAGAGACAGTGGGTGAGACATAACAGGGTAAATAGAACAATATGCAGGTATAGCATATAAAGTAGCAATCGTGGAAAAGGTAACCTGTACTCTATAGGCCAGGCGGAGAACTAAAGTATCAGGCAGAGCACATGAACTGCTAGTGCAATTTGATCTGGAGCGGTAACTAAGTGCTAAGAAGGATTTACAAGAATGGGAGTTGAAACACAAGTAGTGTCAGTGGTGGGGAAGGGAGAAGGAAGGAAGGGAAGGGAAGGGAAGGAAGGGAAGGGAAGGAGGAGGGGTGGAGGCAAGCCAGGAACTAATTCCCTTCAGGATGCTGGGAACCCTGCAAGGGGGCAGGACCTGGGAGAAAAGGAGATGAGAGAAAGTAGGGAGGGCGGGAGGTGGAGGGGACAGGGGGGAGACCAGAACTAAATCCCTTCAGGATGCTGGTGAGAAGAGAGCTAGAAGGCAGGAGGTAGGCCAAGGACTATTCTCCTTCAGAATGCTGAGGACCCTGCAAGGGCACAGGCCCTGTCAGAAAGGGAGAAAAGGAGAGTGAGAGGGGGAGTGGTGGGAGGAAGAGGATTAGTGGGGGAGGAGGTGGGGGATAGGTGTAAGACAAGAACTGTTCCCTCCGGGATGTTGAGAACCCTGCAAGGGACTGGACCTGGCAGAAAGGAGAAGGAGATGAGGAAGGGTGGAAGGGAATGGGGAAGAGTACTGGGTGTAGGAAGTGTGGAATATAGTGCAAGCTAAGGACTATACCCTAACAGGATGTGGAGAGCCCCTCCTTCAAAACCAAAAGGGTTGCTAAGCTGTATGGGGTCAGTTAGTGGTGCTGCCACTGACTTTCCGCTTTTGCCTTCCCTTCCTTTCTTTTGTAAAGTTTGAAATTCTAGTGCCCTTACTCCAGGGAGGAGGGAGAGCCATAACCATCTCTGTGGTTTTCAATGAGGATCCAAAACTGGTGCAGCAGTTTGTTCTTGCTGTGATGTTTCAGTAAGGTCAATGTCTGGAGTTTCAGTGGGTCAGTGTCTGCAGATGCACCCTGCCATCAGGTGCTTCTGGTATCTTGTGACTGTTGGTTGAAGGCAGCCTAGGGATCCGAAACCTGAAACTGCCTTTGATTTGTTGATGTAATAGTCTTGGACCCTATAATCAGCATTATACATATTATGAGAGGTCCAAGGACAATCTGTGAATGAATGACCATCTTGACACATAGGTTGCACTTTTGGGCATTATTACAGTGAAACCCCATGTGGCCCATCTCACCACTCTGTGTGCATTTGAGAGCCTCACAGTTTGGACTGATATGCTGAGCTGAGATGCATTTGATACATCTGTGGGGTTGACCAGGGTAAAAAATAAAACCCTTAACCCTTCCAATATTCAAACAATTTGGCAGATGCTGTAAGTCATTCCCATCATAGTGCAATTAACGTTGATACACCAGCCACCATTCCAGAACCCTCTTTGTCTAGAATTAGCTCAAGAGTACCTTGCACTGAACATTCTTCTCTAACCAATAGAGAATGCTTGTTAATTTATGCCCTCATTTCTAAAAGGATGGTCAAAACTCTGAATGACCGTTTAATGCAGAGATAACCTGAAAAGCTGTCCAGATGGCATTAAGAACCGTATATTTCCCCAAATCTTTCAATAAGTCAGGTGTCTGAAAGTTGACATCAAAAGTAAATTCTCCGGGCATGTATAGAGATATACATCTGTCGGTGAAGCCAAAGATTGTTTAATTAAACATTTGCTTACAAAAATTATCTGGGGTGTCTCCATACCTCCTAAATACCTGCAATGAACTGCATTTCATCTCTTTGCCAGTTCTACTGGTTTTCTGAATAAACTGGCATATGTGGGAGCTTTACCAGTGTCATTAGACTCTGTGCGGGCTAAGTCCATGCTAGCCTTTCCTGAGCATTCTGTGGTGGGTTTGAATGTTCCCCAGCCTTACCAGACTGAGCATCAAAAAATATTCTGGACCAGACTCAAGTGGAGAGTATGAAATTGTACCTGCTGAAACCACTGGTGGCAGCTTTCTGGGGTCCAGCTTCTGAAGTAGAGGATGAGTTTCCATTGTTGCCATCCTCATGTGTTTTCTTTGCTGTAGAAGAAATAGGTATATTCAGGTCCAGCACCCAAGTGCCCATTGGGAGGTCACGTGATGCAACAAGCCAGGTAACAACTCCTCTGTTCTTCTTCCACTCCCCATATCAAAATCAAGGTCTTTTTGGTTATTCTGCCAGCTTTTTTATTTTGAGTGTCTTACACAGCAACTGTACTCCTCAGAACTGTGGTGTTAAAATCTGCAGGAATATTGGATTCAGAGATGCAGAGTGACCTCCATGCCATACACCACCTACTACCCCAGACAAGAGCAGTAAGTGCTTCAAAGGCTGGCACTTCGGCTGGGAAAGCTTCTACTTATATCCCAGGTCCAGTCCCTTTGTCGAAGGGAGTGTTTTTGGCTGAATTTTGCCCCTCAAATCAGAGTTCAAGGAAATCACCCAAGAGACGAAAGCTCACAGACTTCAGTGGAGGATTTTAGCAAAATGTGAAAGATAGCAACATCCACTTGGTTTCAGTGGAACATTAGCAGGACTAGTTGAATCCTGAATTGGTGGATCTGCACCGAAAGCATACAAAGCTGGAAGCCAAGTTGGAATATCTGGATGGTCGGAGCCATTGGAACAACTTAGTGATCCTGGCTCTCCTGCAAAAGTGGAAGGCTCTGACCTCTCCTGTTCACCCAGAAGCTGTCTGAATGTTGGCTGGCACCTCTGTTTATGGTGCCTCCTACATTATAGAGCAGGCCCACCACTTGCAACAACCAGCACAACCACAAGGCTTGCCTCCTGACTATTCATTTTGCACGTTCTGAATTTCTTGGAGTGGCAACATGTACTTTTAAAAATCTATGATGTCCAAGAAGTTTCCTGAGAGGGGTCCTGTTTAAGAATTTGTCAGGATCTTCCCAGCTCAGTGCAGCAGAGAAGGGTTGAATTTCACCCAGTCATCAATAAGATTATAGCCACTGGCCTAAAATTCAAGATGATTTATCTGGCTACATTGCATGTCCAGATTCAGGACTCCTTGAAAGCTTTTTCCTTTGTGGGCCAGGCGTGGTGGACCTGCACTCTCTACTGCCTGAGCTCTTTAGGACTATTGATGGGTGTCTATGGAGATCCCTGTAATAACTGCTCTGTTGGCTTGGGATCTTGTCTACATTAAGGGTGGCTTGCTCAGCTCGATACTTTTCTTGAACTTATTTTAGCTGTTTGAAACTCTTTTTCCTATCAGTGAGCAATTTCAAACCTTTTTTTTCTGAACTTCGGGCTTTGTTCAACCTTAGTATCAATTTTGGCCGACGCTTGGAGGCTGCTTGTAATTACTGACACTTTTGCTATGAACTATGAGATTTGTTCGAGTTTGGATGCATTTCTTCAAGATCTCCAGCTCTGACTTGGATTTTCTAATAGGCTTCCTGGTATGTTGCCTGGATGCTAACACAGTCTGGACTGAAGTGGAGGACTGTACTTGGGGTGCTCTGTATCTCCAAGAGGTGGTAACCGTATGAGCTGTAATTTCAGTAATGAGATCACTGTAACTCAGACACTATTATGTCATGTTAGGTTACTCTTATTCTCTGAGTAATTATTGTTTCGTGGAAATAGCCCCATTTTTACCAGTTAAGTATGATTTATAGTTAATCAACAGAATGTCAAGGGTGGTTTAAAAATTTTGAGAGGGGCTATACCTGGAGTATTGTTCTAGGTAGTTTAATAATGCTTTATTTGATTTTTAGAGTTATAGTTTGATGTAGGTTTTAGCAACGTGTTTCAGATTTGGATCTGTTATGGGGGTGGGGAAGTTAGGGGAGACAGCTTTGGCTCAGCATGGGCTGGTTAATTTTGTGTTTTATTTTGGGGGCAGAGGTGGGTTGGGGACTAGATTATATGACCTTTGAAGGGCATCCTTCCTGGGCACTGTTTCTATTTCTTGTGAGAGCCCTTATCCCATAGTTGGAAAGTTTTGGTCTCATTCTCCTCCTCCACTTGGTTTGAATCTGGTTTGGAGGGTTCTGTTTTGGAGATTTATGGTTCTTTGGGCTGTGTGGGGTGGGGAGGGTTCAGCAGAGCATGGGTTTTAGGGTGTAGGTATTTAGTTTACATGACATGTCTGACCAATATAGTATGACATTATTCATTTTCCAAAGACTAATTTTTACCTTGCTACTTGAATGTGAAGGGCTCCCTCAAAACCAAGAGATAAAATACTTATGCACATACAGCACTATCGTTGTGATGTTATTTTTCTTCAAAAGACTCATCTTCTTGAAGCTGAAGGTTTATTATTCATGTGGCAACATATTGGACAGGTGTTTTCTGTGGGTAATAGTACGAATATCAGAGGGGTGGCGGTTCTTTTTTCTAAGAGGGTCCCCTTTGTGTGTAAGTAATGTTTGGCTGACTCCCAAGGAAGGTATCTTTTTTCTTCGTGGTACCTTGGACTGTACTGACTTGTTATTGGGTTGTGTTTATGGCCCCAATGCTGACACACCCTCTTTTTCACAGACCTGGTCTCGTTGCTTAGTCTTTTTCTTCCCTCCCATGATTCTGGGTGGAGACTGAAATCTTTCCTTTTCCCCTGACCTTGACAGAACTGGGAGAACTCATGTGGGTTTGTGTCCTACACAGTTCTCCCTGAGGGAAATGATGGATTCTCTGGGGTTTTGTGATACATGGAGGGTCTTACAACCTCAACAGCGGGAGTACACCTTTTGCTCCAATGTGCGTTGATCCTCGTCACGGATAGACTATCACCTTATCTGCCATTCTCTGATGGGAGGGTTGTTGGACAGTGGGATGTCCCTGCAGTTTTTCAGACCATTCAATGGTTTGGAGTAAAGTTACCTTAACACCCAGTCACATGAGGGAGACACTATGGAAACTTAACAACCTGCTCCTGAAGGATGGCCGCATTGTTGCACATATTAAAGAACAAGTCACTAACTTTATTTCCAACAATGAGGCTCCATGGGAAAACTGGATATTGAGTGGTGTGCTTTGAGATATTCTGTGCCTGAGGAGTTAATTCGTCTGGCCTTGACTAGGAAAAATGGTGGGAACAGTCACGGCTGTCCTGTTTTCATGTATTAGGTCCCTGGAGAAACATATCTCCCATACCTCTCCTGCCTCTATTTGGCAATAGTTGACAGTTTTATGGGATAGATAAAGAGGACCTTTTACACAAATGGGCAGAATCGCCATTTTAGAAACATAAGCTAAATATGACAATCAGGGGACAGAGCGTGTCACCTACTAGCCTTCCACCTTAGGAAGGTTGAAGCTTCCAGGTTGATCCAGGCAATAGGTTCCCTAGCGATGGTACTATAAAGACGGACCCCAAAGACATTGCAGCTGAATTTGAATATTTCTATCAGGATTTGTATGGTCCTAGGCTCAATCCACCTACTTTGCAGCAGGTTACATAGAAACATAGATTTTGATGGAAGATAAGGACCGCTTGGCCCATCTAGTCTGCCCATTTCCCTACCTAGAGGATAAGCTGCAGATCCTATTTCACCAACAGGCTATTTCTTCCTACCTCCACAAAAATTGCCTTATATCTGTCCCATGCATTCTTGAATTCTCCCACAGTTTTAGACCTCACAACCCCTCAGGAAGGCTGTCCATGCATTCACCACTCTCTGTGAAAAAATACTTCCTCACATTGCCCTCGGGTTCCCCCTCTATCTTCAAATTGTGTCCCTTGTTCTTGCACATCTCTTTTTCTGAAAGATGCTGCCCTCTTGGACTTTGTTGATTCCACTGAGGTACTTAAATGTTTCTATCATGTCCCCTGTCCCTCCTTTCCTCACGGTATACATATTAAGTTCCTTTAGTCTCTCCTCATATGGCTTCTCTTGCAGACCCTGCACCATTTTAGTAGCCCTCCTCTGAACTGCCTTCATCCTGTCTATGTCCTTGTGGAGATGGGGTCTCAAGAACTAGGCGCAGTACTCGGATGGTGTCTCACAAACCATCTGTACAGGGGATAACAACGTCCCATTTTCTGCTGATGATGCCTCTCCCTATACATCCTAGTATCTCCCTTGCCCTCCCTACTGCCTTTTCACATTGCTTGCCAACCTTAAGTTCATCTGATATGACTACCCCCAGGTCCCTTTCCATTTTGTTGCTGTTATTACTTCCCACCCTTTGTGTAATCTTCCCTGGGTTTTTGTTTCCCAGGTGCATTATTTTGCACTTCTTTGCATTGAATCAAAGCTGCCATACTTCTGACCATTCCTTCAACCTTGCCAAGTCCTTCTCATCATTTCCACACCTCCTTGTGTATCAACCCTGTTGCAGATCTTTGTGTCATCTGCAAAGAAGCATACTTTTCCTTCCAGTCCCTCTGCAATGTCACTTATATTGACATTAAAAAGGACTGGACCCAGTACTGAACTCCTGGGTACCCACTAGTAACCCCTCTTTCTTCAGAGTGGACTCCATTTACAGTTACTTTCTGTGTCCTGTTGTCCAGCTACTGTTTTACCCAGGCTACTACCCTGGGACCTACTCCCAGGCTGGTTAATTTGACTATTAGTCTTTTCAGTGGGACTGTGTCAGATGCCTTGTTAAAGTCTAGGTAGACCATGTCCACAGCCCCTCCCTGGTCTACTACTGTGGTCACCCAGTCGAAGAAATTAATTTGATTAGTCTGACATGACCTTCCTGCTGTGAACCCATGCTGCCTTGGGTCCTGTGCCCTCTGGTCTCTAGGTACTCAACAATTATCTCCTTCAAAGTGATTCCATCACTTCCCACCACAGAGGTCAAATTGACAGGTCTATAGTTTTCTGCCTCTGTCTTGGTCCCACTTTGTGAAGGGAATCACATCTGCCTTCCTCCAGTTCAGGTACCACACCATCCTCCCATGATTTGTTAAAAGGGTAGTCAGTGGTGTCACTAGTTCTCTGCTTAATTCTTTTAGAATTCTGGGGTGAATTCCATCTGGCCCCATTGCTTTGTCCATCTTAAGTTTTAGGAGTTTTTCAGAACCCTTTATACTGTGAAAGGACTGGGATCGACCCACTATCCAGAGTGCTTCTGTTAATTGGATTAGGCACGTCCCCACCTCCTCTTTTGTGAATACTGAACAGAAGTATTCATTCTGTATCCCTGCTTTTTCACTGTCCCTCTCTGCCCACCCACCATCCATTCTATTCAGCCTCACTATCCCTCCCTTTGTCTTTCTGTGCTCCCTGATATACCTATAAAGGTTTTATCCCTTCTTAACTGAGTTGGCTATCTTTTCCTCAGTTTGGGCCTTTGCTATTCTGACTACCCTCCCTGCTTCCTTCTGCCTTAACTGATACAGTTCTTTGTCCTGTTCCTTCTGTGTTTCCTTATACTTCCTAAATGCTATCTTTTCTCCCTAACCTTCACCACCACCTCTTTTGAGAACCATAGTGGCTTTTCTTTCATTTGATTTGTTTATTTGCTTCACACAAAGGCTTGTTGCCTCTGTGATGGCAGTTTTGATATTTCCCCATTGTTGCTCCACCTCCTTCTAGCCTGTTTGCTAGTGCTTTTCTAAGACACTCTTCCGTCTTGCCAAAGTCAGCCCTCCTGAAGTCCAGAACCCTCACTTTTGTGGCTTGACTCTGTAGCTGAGTTTATCATGAACCACAATGTTTGGTGGCCACTTGTTCCAAAATGACTACCCACTTCTAGATCTGAGATCCTCTCACTGTCCCCATTTGAGAGTATGAAGTCTAAGATTGCTCCCTCATGAGTATGTTCCAAACTAGCTGTCTGAGGCATGCCACCTGAAAGGCATCAAGAATGGCCCTGCTTTTGGATGTGGCTGCAGCAAAGGTGCTTCAGTTAACATCTGGCATATTAAGGTCCCCATCAACAGTATCTCTCTCTTTCTCTGCCATCCTAAGAATGCCTTCTATCATATCCTTGTCCATTCCCTCCCCTGACATGGAGGTCTGTATACAACCCCTGTGTGGATTGTGGTGCCATTTCCAGTCTCTAAGGTGACCCACAGTGCCTCCTCTCCTCCTGTTTACTCTTTTGTTCAGTTGCTTTAATCCCTTCCCTTACATGAGAGCTACTCCGCCCCTCTCTCCCTCCCTGTCTCTCCTGTAGGTTGTGTACTCTGGTATGTTAACATCCCAGTAATGGTTCTCTGTGTACCATGTTTCTGTGACTGCTACAATATCCAGGCATCCCTCTTCCATCAAGGCCACCAGTTCAGGGCTTGTTGCCCAGACTATGGGCATTGATACTCATTACCCTCCATTTCTTGATGGCCTTATCCCTTTTTCCCCATCCCTGTCCTTATTGCGTTTGTCACGTTCTCCATTTACCCTGCACTTCTCCTATCGACATCTCTATATTGGTGCATACCTCACTTAGTACCCTGATTTTTTGGGCTGCTAGAATTTCCCTGCTCTTTTCCAGTGCCTCCCCTTAGCTAGTTTAAATGCTTTCACAATGAAGCATTTAAACCTATCACCTAGGATCCTGGCTTCCTCGTGCTGGACAGATGCAGACCATCACGCCAGTATAGGCCTGCATCCCTCCAGGTGGACCCCCAGTCCCCAATGAAGCCAAATCCCTGAGCTCTGCACCAGTTTTCAACCACTGATTGAATCCCATGGTGTGGTGCACCTAGCCTCACCTGTGCCATAGACAGAGAGCACCTCCAGAAGGTTACCTTGTGTGCTATTCATCTAAGGCCCTCCCCATCTCCCAAATCCTTCTTGCACTGCTCTGATCCTTTCTTAGCCAGGTTATTTGTCCCTCATGGACAATGACATCCAGTTCCCTCCCTGTGCAGCTGTTCCTGCGAACCTGCGGATTCGCTCCTGTCCTCAAGCCATGGCACCAGGCGGGCATTTTACCTCCCTCTCCCTTCCTTGCCAGTTCTACCTTCCTAACAATGAGTCCCCACCAGGAGTTGTTCTTCCCCTGTGGGTCCCATGCCACCCTCCTGTGGGTCTCCTTTGTGGAGGTTCCCAGCATCCTATTTGGTCTCCACTGTGTGCCTCCATAGAGGAACCACACTTTTCCAGAATGTCATAAAAATTGTGGAGAGGTACAACTGGAGGTATGCACCTCTGTTCCACCACCCTCACCATCCCTGAGCCCACTGTGGTCCAACCACTCCACTTTCTTGGCAACCTCTGAGGCAACGGCAGTGATCCTGGTGGTCCCTGGGTGGGACAGGAGGTCTCACAAATCCTGACCATCACAGCCTGCATATGAGCAACATCCTCCCTCAGCCCAGAGAGGTGCCTGCAGATGGGACAACACCGCATCCTCCAGAATATCTCCCGGAAGACTGCTGCTCCACAGCCACTGCGCTGCACCTCTCCATCATGTCTTATTTCTGTCCCCTGATTGTTGTTTGGAATACTTACACTTTCCTCTGTTTATTTCTTTTTCCCTTTTTCACACCCTACATTTGTACGCCTCTGTGCCCTTTTAGCTCCTGATCTTCCTGTTCTGAGACAAAGAAGTTCTATATTTCTCAGTAGTCTCCTTACTTGTTCAGAGTCAGACCTCCAGCAGCTGGGGGATGGAGAGCTACTCTTGCCCTTTTGGATGGCGAGTCTTTGGTGGCTCTGTGATCATTCACTTCCTGCTCCCAAACAGGAAGTTCCTGTTGTCAGACACATCCTGTGCCTATAAAAGTAGAACTGCCTTTGGGGGTGGAGGGGAGGAAGGAGGGCAATATAGTTCCAGTAGAAGTTTATTTATACTAGCAGCTCCTTTCTCCTGGTGCTCATCTTGTTCTCTGGCAGTGTTTAAATCTGGTTTTAACCTGGCTCCTTCTAGCTAAGCCACTCCCCTACTTTGCAAATCTTTCTACACTTAGTTAATTTCACAGATAATTCCCTTCAGCCCCCTGTGACAAGCACCTGAATAACTACACAGATAACAGAGATAACAGATACACTGATAAAAATTCACTTCAACTAACTCTGACAAACACACTTTTTTTTTTACCTAAATTGAAGGTCCCAGTACAAGAGTTCTAGTTCTTAGTCCCAGTAGAGAAGTTTGTTTATACCAGCAGCTCTTTCCTCCTGGTGCTCTGCTCATTCTTGTTAATGATTACCTTGTCACTACCCTCTTCCTGTTTTTCGGATGCCCAACAGAATTTTCTGATATCTCCCATAACAGAGTATGAAATATTTCTGGCTATTCAGACACTTGCCTCTGACAAGTCACTTGGTCTGGATGGGTTTTCTCCTAATATTTATAACATTTTGCCAAAGAACTGGTGCCTTGTCTACATCGTCTTTACAAACACATGCTGTCATCCGGTCTGAACAGATTTCTTCCTACTCGAGGCAGTAACAGTGCTGCTTCAAACCCAATAAAGATTTTGAAAAGGTTTTAATTATAGGCCTATTTCTCTTCTTAATTATGATTTAAAAATACTTGCCAAATTACCGTGACTCAAATTGGGCAAGTCTGGTCTGGTCTTATAGGGCCAGAACAAATTGGTTTTATGTCTCTTGTTTGTCATCTGACCATCTGCATAAATCGGCTCATATCTTCTGCATCCCAAGACTCTCCAATCCTGATGGCCTTGGTGTCCCTGGATGTGGAGAAGGCCTTTGATAGAGTCAACTGGCAGTTTTATTTGTGACTCTTGCTAGATTTGGATTTCTCTCTCAGTTTATTTCCTGGATTCAATCGTTTTATTCCTTCCCTACCACCCTAATTTGTTGCAATGACATTTTTTCCGTCTTTTCCCCATGCATTTGACATGAGACAGGGATGTTCATTATCCCACTTTTGTTTTGCAGCCCCTGTTGGTTCAGTTGAAACTGCATCCAGACCTTTCAGGGGTACGTATTGGGTCTATGGACCTTAAGTTATCTGCTTATGCAGATGATATTTTGTTACATTTATCTTACACAAAATCAGCCATTCCAATGCCCTGCATATTATTCAAGAATATTGTCCTTCTCTACCACCCAAATTTGTTGCAATGGCATTTTTCCCCTTCCTTTCCCTTGTGTCGGTAGGGAGGACACAATCTGTGAGAATTGTGGAGTCCAGCTCCACTCTCGCCAATACCCCAGGGCTCAGTGTTAGGCCTCCTTCTTTCTAAGTCTTCCTAAATGACTTACCGTCAGCCTGCACCTCTTCATCTATACACATGTATGCTGACAACACTGTCTTGGACACCTCTGGCCACTCTCCTCTGATGTGGAAAACAGACTTCAGATCAACTTTAATAAGATCCAGCACTGGCTCACCTCCCATCAACTCTTTCTAAATGCCAAGAAAACAGTTTCCATGACCTTCGCACTAGGCAGAGACTTGCTAGGCTCCCTTTCTGCCAACCTTCCACACCCTGGATGGGACTATAGAGGACACCTCCTCCTTTAAATACCTTGTGATGTGGCTGGACCAACACCTCAACTTCTCAGGACACATTGATGTCATCCTGAAGAAACTGCGCCCAAAGCTCGGCACCATATAGGAACTGTAACAGCATTCCTCTTACGGCCAGGCATGAGATTGTCCAAAATATGATTCTCCCTATTTTTGACTACTTTGATGTGGTCTATAGTGCTGCTCCCAAATCCACCATATCCAGATTGGATCCCTTTTCAGTTCTTTCTGCCGCTTGCCCTGAACTCCCTTTCGCACTCACCACTGTGTTCTCTACCATGCCCTGTCGTTCCATCTGTTGCTAACAGGTGCTTGTCCCACTGTGCCAAACTTATCTCTAAATACTGGCTTAGCTCACTTCCCTCATATTTATCCTCCTCCCTCTCCACACCTCCCCCACCCACCCACTCCTTAAGATCCACTGAGTATTGCACTTTTGCAATCCTCGCTGTTCTACTCTTGCTGGCCAGTCTGCTATCACTCATCATTTCCCAAAATTCTGGAATGCCCTTCTGCAGCAAATCTGACATGCCTCATCTTCACACCCTCTCCTCTGCCCTTTATAATTTCTTATCCTCTAATTGAACCTGTTATTTCTCTTAACATATCCCGATGTCCCTTTAGTACTGGTCCCCACCTGCACTTATGCATTAGGACTTGCACTTTATATGTACAATTATTTGTCACAGCTCCATTTTGTTGTGTATTGCTTCCTGTTATTCTTTCCATTGTTGTATCTTGTATTTTGTGCATTGTTTACACCCATTACTGGGACTGAATGTCATGTATATATTTTGCTCTATGTATTCTCCCAGTCCCCCTCCCCAGGTCGCACTGTGAGATGAGCAACTTGTTGTTCAGTGTGCCTTCCTGGTGTAACATTTCAATAAATAAATAAATTAGTGTGGTCTCTTGTTTAATTACAAGCTTAACTTGGACAAAACTACAATCCTGCTCCTATATTCTCGAGTGTTTAAGGAAGATATTATCTCATTTGGTATGATTTGGTCTCCCCATTCCCTTAAGTTCTTAGAAATCTCTCTTTCTAGAAATGAGTCCAAAATGATACAGCTAACTTTACTGGCTTACTGACTGTCATCAAACAGGACCTTCAACGTTGGAGGACCTTGCCTCTATCATTGTGGGGTCGAATAAATATCATTACAATGAATGTCTTGTCCCTTCTTTTATCCACTCAATATGTTAAACCTCTGGAGACCAATTTCCTGATTTAAGAGAATTCACTCCATTGTGTCAGACTTTGTGTGGCTGGGCAAACCCCACAATACTCCTATTATAAATTGGCTTCCCATAAGTCTTGTGGTGGGCTTAGGCTCCTGTATTTTGGTTTGTATTATTGGGTAGCCATGGCAGCAAATATTTACATTTGTTGTCACTGATTCCTGATGTAGAATCAGGCTCTTACTTTTCTATATGGTTATCCTGATAGAAACTCATCCATGGGGTAGGCCTATCTCCTCAGACTTTGCTATATGTGGCCCCTAAGGATCTGCCTGCTTCTTTATGTCACACAGTCATTGGGGTATTGGTGAGAGTTCATGCAAAACTGTGTTCAGTCTTGAAATACAATCACAAAGGGATCTCTCACAGCTATTCTCAGGAACACCCACTTTAAGATTGGGGTAAGGTAATCTCAGAGGCATGATTCCCTCCTTTAGTGGGCCTGAAGGCCAGTTCTTTTTCAGGGATGGGATGTGTATTTCCTTTATGGAAATTCTGTGTCAGCTAAGGTTGCTTACAGAAATTTTCAAGGTGTACCAGCTTTGCCACTCTATATTTCCTGGTTGGGTACAGGGTCCCTCTGATTCATGAGGATGAGTTCCTGCAGTCCTTAGTCTCTTTAGCTTCTCATCAGCATTCTGTGTCTGGTCTCCACACAGCTTTATACACCAGGGTCTTCCCCAAGCTAGATGGATCATCCATATTAGAACTCATGTTCCACAATTTTCCTTTGACTGGAGTAAGACATGGCATGATATGCACAAATACATCACACAGGATCATTTTCACCTTACCCAGTTTAACATTCTTAACAATTTATATTATACTCTGGTCAAATTGTCTAAGATGCATAGGACTGGAGCCCCTATCTGTTCCCAGTGTGGGGCCTCGAGGGAGCTCTATCACATCTTTTGGAATGTCCAAGGTGGTCACCTGTGGTCAGCCATACAGATGAGTGTGGATCCTTTACTGGGTCTATATGAGTATTTCTCCTGGGTTTGTCTGGTTGTAGACTACTCTGGTGTCACTGTTGAACAGCATAGATATATTGCCTTGATTGCCCTGATGGTTAAGAAGCTAGTCCTCCACCATTGGAGGAGATGATACTTTATCTTATTCTGAGTGGTTGCTGGATCTCTGTTTTAACCTCAGAGTTGAAAAGACGATCTCCAGCCTTCATGATAACCTATGGATTATGAACCAACATCCAACAGAAGCACCTCCACCGCAGAGGGTAGTTGGTCCGGAGGTTGGCAGGTGGTTAGAGGCAAATCGGTGCTCCATCACTCAGTGCTCTTCAACATATATCACCTCCACAAACCATATAAAAACTACAGACAGGTATCTGCCTCTATCTCCAAAATCAAACAAAGAAGCAGAGGACGCTGCAGAGCAGGACACTGCAGCACAGGAGCTAGCACAACAAAACTCACCCAAACCAGGAAACAAAACAAAAAAAAAGAATCAAAACTTCTGATCATAGGAAACTCTATGATTCCGGGAGTTGATACAAATCTCCAGCCAGGGGTACTAGTCAGATGTCTCCCAGGTTCATCAGTGTGGAGAGACACTGACCACATCACTAACATTGTTCAGGAAGCAGGAGAAAACATTGATGTCCTGGTACACATAGGGACTAATGATCTCGCCAGTCTGTCAGTTGTGGAGACCAAGGAACACTGACCAGGCTGGGTGACAAACTATCATCCATTTCATCCGGCATCTCCTTGTCTGAGATCCTGCCAGTCTGGGAGAGGGAACAGATGGGTGGAAGGTCAGAGAAGGGGAGATAGGGAGCTAACATGTGGCTCTGGGGCTGGTGCCAGGAAAAAGGACACAAATTTGTAGGAACTGGCAACAGTTTTGGGAGCAAAAGTTCTTTAAATTTGATGGACTGCATCTGACTAAAGAGGGAGTCAGTGCATTGGGGCAGAAGTTTGATGTCTTTGCAGAATATTTAAACTAGCAAATGGGGAGAGGGTGGCACTCGTTACATCGAATGGGCAGAACACCCTCCCTCAGCTAGTGGTCAAACAGGAGTTCAGCATGTTTGTAGTTCATTTGCATCACCAGGCAAAGAAAAGGTCTGGCTCTCCCCATCGATGCACAGGGGAAATGCTGGACCTCACCCAACAACTAACACACCAAATCTGACTAATGGAAAATCATGATCATGCTGGGTCAGCCAGTAAATTATTGCTCTAGTTTTGTTGTTTTGTTGCTTTGTAGCACTCACTTTCAATGTTTAACGCTCTCATTCTAACATGTCTGTTTTCTTTTATACATACTAGTCTTTGCTTTAATCCTGGTTCATCCATTTGCTCGTTTTGCTTGTCTGTTTTGCTCATTGCAGTGAGGGCATTGAAGATCGCGGTCGGTTTTGCTGTCTGATCTGAGTGCTTACCTTTGTGTGGACTTTGTGGGTCACCTTGCATCTACTTGTTTTTTCCTCGCTTGATATGTGGCTGCTGCATTAGCCACACTTGTTGGGATCGCTCACTCTGCCTGGTTGCTGGTGACTGTCTCAGACGGTGATTCCTTGTGGAGCTTGGAGGACTGCCATGTTGGGGGCATTTGCATGTTACCTGGGAAGTCTGCCTAAGATGGACCTTGAAGCCAGTGTTCGTCAGTGGCCTGGCTATTGAGTAGTAAAGGAGGTTGTGACTGAACCTGGGAGCCTCAGCTTGTTTTGAAGTTTGTTCATCGTGGACTATTAACTCTACCGATTCCACAAGCAGGAGTTTTTGTGCTTTATTACTGATCATAACAGTTGCAGAGAGTAACAGCTGAATCTGTTGTTGAAGATCTCCTTGAGTGGGTGTTAGGGGTTGGCTGGGGGTTTCCTCTGTGGACCTGGAGTTCCCTGGACCTCCATTGAAGGATTGGGGTTGGGGTGAGGACATAGATTTCTCATGGTCAGTGGACGGTGGGTCTGTCTGTGTTTTCTGGGGTCTCTGGGCTGTAGGGATTCTCCTGCTTTCTCCCACCCTGAAGACGTCTGGATTCTCATAATGTTCCACCTATTACTGCACTATGTCAGCTTATTTCTTGTTCTCCTGCTTGGAACACAGTCCTTGGCTAGTATATTCCTGCCTTTGGATCTGTAGTCCTTGGTTCAGCATGCTGTTTGAGGATCTTCATTTTATGATTTAGGATTATTACTGATTTTATTTTTGAGTGGTTGTGAGAGAACCTCTCAGTTATTATTTTAATTTTTGATTTTTATGTGTTTATTTTTGGATGTTTCACCATTTTCAACTAAGACAGTGAGGGAACTCTGATAATTCTGAGACAATTTTGAGATATTTTTGCAGCAGAAGGAGGTGAGAGCCTCTGTTCTCTGGTTGAAGCTGCAATAAACAATATTGTCTGGTGGTAGTGAGAGTACCACAGACACTGGATAGTGAGGGTGGGGTAGAACTCATTCCATTGGGGTTTGCTGGTGTAATTTAATTTTATGATAGTTTAATTATTATTTTGTTTAGATATTTACTTTCTTAAATTAGTTTGTGATTGATATAGAGGAACATGTTAAACTCATATTAGCATGTGCTGGGGCCAAGTTTCTGTGGGCAGGCGCTATTCCCCTCTAGGCTGAGGGGACTGCACCTCTTCCATTGTTCTCCATTGCAACTCGAGGTTTATAGACATTGTCACGCCTTGGGGATTGCATGGAGGAGGTGGGTGGGGTACTTGGCCTGGGGAGTGGAGTGAATGGATTGGGTGGTGAAATAAAGGAGATGCCCTGGGGTGAAATGGGTCCAGGATAAAGGTTTGTGATGCCTGGTTCCCATACCCAAGGGCTCCACTGATAGTGGGCAAGAGCATCCCTCCAAGGCCTCTCATCCAACCTGGGCAGTGTTATGCAACACTAGGTCTATAAAGAACAAGATAGCAATTATTGCTGATCTTGTTGAGTTATCTGACCTGGCTTGCATCACGAGACCTGGCTGGATGAAAATGCTGGCCCTATATTGGAATCAGCTATTCCAGCCGGGTACTCAGTGATACACCACCCTAGGCTGGATCAAGAGGGGGTCGCTATTTGTTTTAAATCGGAATATGGCCTTGTGGAAGTTCCAGTGGTGACCCCCAGATCCTTTGAATGTATCATGGAGCAGGTGTAGCTGCAGAATTCTGCTCATTTACAGTCCACCTGGTGACGAGAATGATTTTCTGCAGGAAGCTGCAGACTTCATTATCTATTTGGTGTTGGAGCCTTCCACGTGGCTGGTCCTGGGGACTTCAATGCTTGGGTCAATGATGATCTCTCACATTTTGGCCAAAACTTCATCCAGCTAATGTCTTTGTTGGGCTTTACACAGGTTGTTACCACTGCTACCCATATTCGGGTCACTCTCTGGATCTGTGTTCACCCTGGGGATGGAGATCACAGAGCTGGTGGTGGAAACCAGTTTAGTGTTCTGACCATCACTCCATAGGGTTCAATTTCATGATCCCCCATGAGACCACCCCTTTGGAAATGCTCCGTATCGCCCTTTTAGGGGTTACCCCAGAGGGTCCGATGGTGGTACTGGACCTATTTAGCTGGTTTGTGGAGTGCATGGAACCAGATGCCATAGTGGAGCACTATAATAGTGTGGCTCTGGATTCCATTGCACCTGTCCATGTTTGCCCCCTTCACCCTCCATCCCCATGGTTTGATGGGACTTTGAGGGAGTCGAGGAGAGGGATAAGGTTGGAATGCTGCTGGAGAAAGTTTGGCCTGGAGGTGATAGACTTAGACTGATGGCCCATTATGCAGACTATCAATCAGAAATCTCCCATAAGAAGGCAGAGTTCCTGTCCAGGGAGATAACTGCATCAAGAAATCGACTGGCTCAGATCTTTCGAACCATGGACAGACTGTGCAATCCTGCCTGCGGGTTGGAGAGCCTTTTCACAAATAGAGTGTGTTGAGTTTGCTCAGTTTTTGATGATAAGGTGTCCTCAATCAGGTCAGAGATCCACAGCACACATTCAAATGAGCATGGCGGTGATCGATCACGAGGTCACAGGCCCTCGTTTATCTGGACAGACTTCGACCAGCTAGCAATCATGGACATCATGAAGATTGTCCAGGGCTTCATGACTGACTTGTTGTAGTTTGATCCTGGTCCCACAAGCCTCCCATGGGGTGTATGGATGTGGGTCCAAATCAGCCCTTGCTGAGATTGTCCAGTGCTCTTGGAACAAGGGGTGTTTCTGGAGTCTCTGAAAGAGGCTATTGTAAAGCCCCTTTGAAGAAACCTTCCTTGACCCTGACTGTCTCACTAACTACAGACTAATCTCTAACCTACCCTTTTGGGTAAGGTTATTGAGAAAGTAGTCACATTGCAGCTTGAGGATTTTCTTACAGCCCATGAAGTCTATGATCCTCTCAGTCTGGTTTCAGGAATAGGCATAATACCGAGATGGTGCTGGTTTGGGTATTGAATGATCACCTAATAGCAAGGGATCAGAGGAGTCATTCGATCTTGGTCCTCCTTGATCTCTCTTCATCTTTCAACACTGTGTACCATGGGATGTTGCTAGATCACCTGCGGTTACTATGCAGACTGTCAGAAACAGTCCTCAGATGGTTCCATTCTTTCCTTAAGGGCAGAACTCAGATGGTAGTTTCAGTAATTTTCCTCTCCTCCCTTTGTTCTGCCCTGTGGGGTGCCGCAGGGCTCTGTGCTTTCCCCATGTTGTTCATGGTGTATATGCTGCTGTTAGGAGACATTATAAGGATTATGGGCTGAGTTTTCACTGCTATGCAGATGATACTCAGCTCTATATGTCCTTTTACCTGAACAGAATGACGCACTATCTGTCTTTAACAGCTGCCTCACTGAGATTCAGGACTGGATGAGTGCTAACTGGTTAAGACCAAACCAGACAAGACTGAGGTGCTGGTAGTGGACCCAGGTCACCGAGTAGAGAAGTTGACTCCTGGGCTTCCTCTGTCCTTGTGCTAGGGTAGCCAGTTGAGACCTTCTGAACAGGTGTGGAATCTGGGTGTAATTCTTGACAGTGAGTTGACACTGAAGGCACAGGTATCAGCCATTGTCAGGTCTTCCTTTTATCATCTGAGGAATATAGCCTAGATAAAATACCTAGTTCTGCATGATGACCTCCGGTACTGGTTCACAACTTTGTCTCTTCGCTTCTTGATTACTATAATGCTGTATATCTAGGGTTGCCGAGGGTGGACCTCTGCCACCTGCAGCTGGTGCAGAACACAGCAGCCAGGTTGTTGACTGGATTGGGATGATCATGCCACATCACTGCTGTGCTGCACGAGCTGCACTGGCTGCTGGTGAGATGGAAAATCACCTTCAGGTCACGTTGCTGACCTATAAGACCCTACATGGTCAGGGGCGGACTACTTGCAAGATCTCCTTGACCTTACCGCCTCTCCACTCACTCTGATCTGTCAACGAGGATTGCTAGAGACTCCCAGGGTCCGTCTTCAGTCATCTGGGGTCAGAGCTTTTGCTTTTATGGCCCGACCCTGTGGAATTCTCTACCTAGTCAGATTCGAGAGTGCCTGTCCACAGAGTCCTTTAAGGCACGTTAAAAACTTATTTGTTTGAACAAGCTTTTATTGGATTGATTATTCTGTTTTATTGTTTTAGTGTTTATATTTATGCTTTTATTGATGGTTGTTTTACTATGTATGTGTTTGATTATCAAAAGTGCAATATAAATAAATTTGCTTTGCTTTGCTTATGTACATAAATGTTCACAGTCTTGGAAACAAGATCCCAGACCTGCAGGCACAATGACAGAGGCTAAACTGGACATAGTAGCCATTAGTGAGACATGGTTTACCAGTTACCACACTTGGGAGACTTCAGTACCTGTCTATGCACTGGTCAGAAAAGATCGAGCTAAAGGGAGGAGGTGGAGTGGCTGTTTATGTCAATGAAAATATCAAAGCTACAGAAATTCAGAATACACATAAGGAGCCAGAAGAACTGTGGGTCACCCTGAAACAGGAAATGGGACAGCTATATGAACTAGGGTTGTGTACAGGCCCAGATCAGGGGCAGACATAGACACAATACTGTTAGAAGATATACAAAACATGATAGCAAAAAGAGGAGGTTTTGATTATGGGAGACTTCAACATGCCAGATACAGATTGGTCAATACCAGCAGGAACATCTGCTAGAACTAGACACATGGTGGATTCCTGAGGGAGGGCCTCAAACAACTGGTACAACAACCCACAAAAGACAGGGCTATCCTAGATATAGTACTGACTAACAGGAAAGGATCACAGATCTCCAGGTAGAAGGTTACCTGGGTGCCAGTGACCATCACATCGTATGGTTCAATTTGGCCACTAGAACAAACTCATCCTATTCCAGGCAAAAATATGTGACTTCAGAGGAGCTGATTTGATAGGATGGCCAACAGAGTTAAGCTAACCCTGGCAAAAGATATACAGGTGTGAGGGGTACAGGCAAAGTGGACAAGCATTAAAGATGCAATACTTGAAGCAACATCTCATTGTGTTAGTGAGAAAAGGAAGTGCAAAGAAGAAGGAAACCACTTTGGTTCTCAAACACTAGTAGCAGAAAAGGCCAGAGCCAAAAGGCTGGCCTTCAGAAAATATAAGGGAACGCAGCAGGATGAAGATAGGGAGGATACCAAACTTCCCTAGGGGAAGTACAGGAAGGCAGTAAGGCAGGAAAAGGCCCAAACCAAGGGAACACTAGCACAAACAGTAAAAGGTGACAAGACTTTCTATAGATACATTAGTGAAAGGTGAAAGTCCAGAGGGGTATTGCTAAGATCAAAGGGATAAGGGGCATGTGAGGAGGCAGACCATGTAAAAGCATCTATCCTAAATAGATACTTCTGCTCAGTATTTACTGAAGAGAAGGTAGGGCAGGGCCCACAGCTCTGCACCATGGACACAGGTGAGAGGGAGGTGTGTACTAGTCCCTTCACAAAAGAAAGAATCCTACAAGAGCTTGATAAGCTCAGGGTGGACAAGGCAATGGCACCTGATGGCATACATCCCAGGGTACCAAAGGAGCTAAGGTGGAACTAGCAGTATTTTATCAGAGCTGTTTAGTGAGTCTCTGAGCACAGGAGAGGTCCCAGAAGGCTGGAGAAGGGCTCATGTGATCCCGGTCCACAAGAGTGGTAGCAGGGAGGATGCAGGTAACTACAGACCAGTCAATCTTACCTCAGTAGTGGGCAAGATTATGGAGATACTCCTTAAGGAAAGGATAGTGCAACACCTGGAATCCATAGGGCACAGGATCCAAGACAGCATGGGTTTACAAAGGAAGGTCCTGTCAAACTAATCTCATAGATTTCTTTGACTGGGTAACCAGAGTGGTGGACCAGGGGAGCAGTTGATGTTGCCTACCTTGACTTCAGCAAGCTCATACTGTTCTACATAGAAGATTGATTAATAAGCTGGGTAGGCTCAGGGTGAGTCAGACATTGGTCAACTGGGTGGCAAACTGGTTGATAGGCAAAAACAGAGAGTGATGGTAAATGGTATACAGTCAGAAGAGATGTAAGCCACAAGTGGAGTACCTTAGGGATCAGTTCTGGGGCCAGTCCTCTTCAATATCTTCATCAGTGACATTACAGATGGACTGAAGGGTAAGGTTTGTCTGTTTACAGATGACACCAAGATCTGCAACAGAGTAGATGATCCAGATGGGGTGGGCAGAATGAGAAGAGATCTGGATAAACTAGCAAATGGTCAGAAGAGTAGCAACTGGGGTTTAACGCAAAGAAGTGCAAGATCATGCACATAGGGAAGAGAAACCTGAAGCCACCTCTAGGCTGAGGGAAGTTGCTGGCAGTCACAAGAGAAGAATGACCTGAAATCATCCAAGCAGACCTCTAAAGCATTAGGTAAGGCTAGAGGGATGTTGGGTGTAGTAGGGGTTTCACAAGTCATAAGAGGAGGTAATAATCCTCTTTACAAGACACTGGTTAGGCTCTATCTGGAGTACTGCGTGCAGTACTGGAGGCCACACCTTCACAAGGACATTAACCAAATTGAGACATTCCTGAGAAGGGCAACCAAAATCGTGCAGGACTGCATCAGAGAACATATGAGGACAGATTAACTGAACTCAGTATGTATACCCTAGAGCAAAGGAAGGAGAGAGGTGATATGATTGAAACATTCAAACACCTTAAGGGCAATAACAAGGTGAAAGAGTCTAACATGCTTCAATATAAGAAAATAGCAGGACAAGAGGACACAGCATGAGATTAGAAGGAGGCCAATTAAGGGTAATGTGAGGAAGTTCTTTTTCAAAGAAAGGGCGGTGGATTCATGGAATGGCCTACCTCAGGAAGTGGTGGATATGAATACAGTGCCAGGGTTCAAACAGGCATTCAATAGGCAAAGGAGCAATACAGATGAGTATGAATAGATAGGCCATTGATAGAGCAAGCCTATGGCACATTCATAAGCAAAGAAAAGAAATGGGCAGACTGATGGGCCTTGCAGTCTTTATGTGCATCAACTTCTATGTTTTTATGTTTCTATGATATGAGACGGGTAAACTGCATACACTATATACTAAGTAACCTGGGATCAGGTCCCCTCAGCACCTTCTAGCCATTATTTACTTTTTTCTTTATTCAATCCCATAACACCTGTTGAGATTACATAGGTATTGTGTGTTACAACTCTGCTGAGGGAGGGAGGGTGTTTGGTTGATGGAGAGGGGGACTGGGGAGTGTTAATGTTTTGCTGATGTTTTATTTACACCTTGTTTGTGTTCTTGTATTGCTGTTGTTACTATTTAAACTTCAATAAAGCTTATTCAATTAAAAAGAAACACGTGCCCATTGAGGTTTGTATCTAGCCAGCCCCAAGAAATGCACATTCTGGTGACCATCTTCCTGGATCTTCCAACTGTGGCTGAATAGGATTGGCCATGTAGAGCTGGGGTTCGATCTGGGTCCCTGGGACCCACACCAAAGACAAAAACTTTTCTGGATGACTCGTCTTTCTGTCCTGGTGAGAAATCCAGGAGTCTTTTATGTTTTTTTCCTCGTTCTGATGTGTTTTAGCCGCATCCAGGTTTTTTTATGTTTAGTAACTGCGTTTGAACAATACTTTTTTCCTTGCAAAGTTTTTCCAACTTTGGAATGTCTATTACCATCAGCTGGATGTCCACTCTAGCATTCTCATGTACTTCTGGTATGAATAGTGGTATTTCCTGGTGTTCTGTCCAAATTTCCCATTCACTAAAAATACCACCAACACCTTAATCTGGTTCAGTTTCAGCTGGTTACAATCGATATACATTCTGGGAAGCATCTGAAAAAGGGACTTCTAGTCTCAGTGGTCCTACAGAGTCAACAAAATTCAACAAATAAATATATAACTCATCACAAGTAGGGGTTGGGACATTGGGCAGGCATGACACATTCCTCTTTTGGGAGAAAAAGTAGATGAGTGGTGCCCTTTTATCTTAATATATGATTGTGTGTTATGATGTACTTTGAAAGAAGCATGAGGAATAGACTCCAGATCCCTGGCCCCACCCAACATAGAATGCAGGAAGGGTCAGGAGACACAGATGAAGGCCTAATACAAAAACACTGGGACTATTGAGAAGTTTATATCCAGCACTCAAAGCACCCTGATGAAGTGCTGATTTTATAGCCATAAAACATTCGTGCATCTTTTAAAGACTACTGCATCTATAGAAATAAATGTTTGTTTGTGATATGAACTCATTGGTGAGTTGTAGTTGGAAATAGTGGTGTTTGTATAAACAGTTTGACTACCCTAATGGTATTTAATGGATAGTCCCTCTGTCTGACTGTGGATCTGAGATCCTATCTGACCCTACTCAGATTTTGGATTTAAAGTCAGATAATTTGTTCCAAGGTCTGATAGTTGGATCTGAGATCAGATGCCTGCATCAGATCCTTCTGATCCCAGATTATCACATCAGATAGTTGGTATCTAACTGGATCCTAAGTGATAAATTTCAGTAACAAGACATCACCAACGGTACAGTACAAACACTGTTCTCAATTATTTTCTTTTGCATTTCTTTTTTTATATATATATTTTCCCCATTGGTCCAGGCACTGTCAACTGACTTGACCACAGCGCCACAAGCTCCGAGGACCTCCCCACAGAGCCGTGGCTTACCTCCCAGGTGGTGGTGGGTGGGAGCAGGTAGCCTGGGCCCTTAGACCCCCTCTGTTCCATACCTCAGGATCTCATCGTGGTCCACTTCTCTAGCTGCTAAGCCAGTGGTGAGGGTCCATCTACTGACCTTATCTTGGTGCCACGTCGACCAAGTACTTTTGATGTACTCTCCCCAAGAGACATGATGTGCTGATGCCAAGGAGAAATCCAGCGTCCATCACACTCCACCCCTCCCATGTGTGGCACGGGCATGCCAGACCTCCAGCAACCACTTGAGGCCAGTCAAGCACTGAGCCATGACTCCTGGAGGAGACAAGCGGTCCTGGAATGCTCAAGCCTCTTCTCCTCCCCAGCTGGCTCTCTGACAACCTGAGCCCATTCCTGAACTCAGGTCACCGCATTGCAAGCTGTAGTGCTACTACTGCACTGGCAGGCTGCCTTCTTTGCATTTTAATGAGCTGTGTATGTTTTGCTTGATCTAGCAAAACGCATTATAAAACTGTTGCTTGAGAGTAGCAGATCAGTTTTACATTGCACTGTGACAGAACTGCAGATGTATTTGAGATGAGTTGCATAAGTATTTAATAAAAAATAGCTTCTGAGCTGGTTAAGTGTTATACAACCATGCAATGTGAGTTGCCAATGCATTACAAACCTTAATAAAACAATACTAAGCCAACTCCTTTTTTATGACAGTTTAATGTGACCTGTGCCATACCCGATGCCATCTGGTATCCCAAAAACAGTGATATCAATGATATCCAATTCCATTGATACGATTTGAGCAACATTAGTTGACTGTTCTGTTTGCTGTTGTCAGATTTTCCCTTGTTTAGCTAGACTCCTAACACTCTTTATTACCATTTATAGTCAAGAGTTTACCTCAGATATCTGCTTGTGTACCAGTATCCTAGATTTTCAAACAAGCTTTTTGAGTACATAGTCACTGTGGTACTAACTCCAGCATTCATTATCTAACACTACCATGACTCTCAATATATAGAAAATAATGCTTCAGGTGTGTTATGAGGATTTTTCACATATCTGAGGTGTGTGATAATCCATAAACCTTGAAAAATCTCATAACACAAACCTGGCACAGGGTTTATTTTTCATAATGACCGGTGCAAGGTTTTGTGATATAATGCTATTTTAGCTGCAGACCTCTGAACGTAGTGCTACCTAAACTGCATGATCCAAATATTTTGGTGCTTTCTCTCACTAATTATACAATGGTGTGTGAAAATCCTGTAACCTCATTGGTCAAAACATGTCACATGACTGTGGGTAAATCCTGCACAGAACTGGTTGCTCACACCAGGAACCCCAAAGGCCGGTAATTCTTCACACCACAGACCCACTGTCTTCAAGAAATACTGATAATGCTACTCATAGACTTGCTTGTTAAACCCAGTTGCTATATTTGCAGTTTAAGACTAATGACAGCGTGAGGCCAAAAATGCCATAATAACGCGTATAATGTCATACTGGGTTATTACAGCATTCAAAAAGTAATCTAAAGTGGTTGATATGGGCTCATCAGTTATTATGTATCAACAATTACATTTTATAATACTTACATGCTGGTTATGGGATTCAGATCTATGCCTTTGACATTATAGACACAGACCTGTACACTAAGCCAACATGAGGTAGCTTAATTTGTGTCCTTCTAAGATAAGGTCTAACACCTCAGCCTCCACAGAATGTTGAGTAAGAGTTTAAATACAGCAAGTAAGATTGCTGCCCTGATTCCTCCCTTTGGTCTTTTGCTATCTAACCATCTGACATGAGTGGTATGCTACAAATCTTTGCTGAAGTAGATGTAAATTTTTAGGTGTAGTGGTTAGGTCATCCTTTTAAGGAGCAGGCAGCTACTGGGGTTTGAATTAATATCAGAGCAACAAATGCAATTTAGTTCAAGTTTTGTCTGGAAAACAAACTGAGAGAAATGCTTTATTTTACAGTTACTGTATATTCAGGAGATAACAGAAAAACATAAAGGATTTTTTTCATCAGGTCTTTATGGGGATTTAATTGAGGAGATAGTGCCTGTTTGCTGATGGCAGCTGTGGAGGAGTGATTCAGCTTAAACAATTAGGTTTGACTGTATTTTTCAATAGGTATGTTATTGTTTCCAAGATAAAACTTTTGGGCCAGATATTCAAAACTTTGCCCGGGCTAATTAGCACTGCCCAGTGGGCAAACTTAGCATGGGCACAAAAACCTGCTATATTCAAAAGGAATAGCTCGGGCAAACAGCTTCTGAATATAGCATGCATATGAAGCTGGGCAACTGGTTGGGAGTGCAGGGCAAACTTAGCCCTGGAATAACACAGCACTGAATATAGCAAACAGGAAGTGGAACCACAACAGCAACACAGTGCAGTGACATGAAGGTAGGTATATGTGAACTATGTGGCCAATGTGTGTACCAGCAAAGGTATGGACCAGTACAGCTGCAGGCAACAGCGTAATGAAAGTACAGTGTGCAAAACTGTATAATATTCATCGAACTATTAATGCAGTGCTAACACATTTGCATGGGTTTAGCGCAGAGCTGCTGCCGTCTGCAAAGCAAACTTTTGCCATATCAAAAGTAACATGCAAATGAGCCTACTTAGTAGTCTCTGGGCAAACATCCAGATTAGCATCTCATTATGCCCTGATTAGCATGCAGTTAGCCCAGTGTTACTGCAGGGTCCCACAGCTCCACCTGCAGGTCAGTCTGGAAGTATAGGGGCTTGCTGGGTCTGCCTGCAAGCTCCACCTGAAGGTCAGTCTAGCAGTGCATGATGATAGCTTCAGGCTACCTGTATACAGTTCAGCATGGCATATTGTGCCCAGGGACAACACAGCATAGGCAGAGGTGGTGGGGATGCTGCATGCAACTGTCACACTGTAGGTCATGCTACAGTGCACAGCAGACACTACAGTAGCAAAGGGGCCGTGGTGTGAGGGACACAGCAATGCCTATAGTGTGTAGGGCAGTGATGACCACTGCACTGTACACAGTGACAGTCCCAACTTGCAGGTGTTTACTGACAGTGGGCATTACTGTTACACTGTTGTTTGACCCACAGATGCTGCACCTCTGGCATGGGATGCTCATAGTGACGTATACATGGCCAGCTGTGTGCGCTGTGGCATTTGTACAGCTGTGTGGTATGTGGCTGGGGGCACGATGATCAGACAGACACACTGTTGTTGGAATATTCCCAATACTGGCCCCATGTGCACTGCGTGGATGTGTCCCAGCTTTGTAGCCACACCTGGTCTGTGGCTCAGCCTGACCACCAGTACACCCTCCCTCAACATCCTCCATGCCCACAGTGCTGCATGTGTGTGCTGGCATCTGTTGGTGTCCACAGAATAGTGGTCTGCAGGTGTGTGCTGTATGGCCACACTGCCATGGTGTCCACTGATAGCCGGGTCACCACTTACTGCTTGACATGGCTGGGACTGGTAGCAGATGATGGGATCATTGTGGTGACATCAGTGAGCAGCATGTTTCCTCCATGTCTGGATTTGTCTATGTGTCATGTTTATTTGTTAGGGTTGTGCAAAACCATGCAAAAGCCATGCAAAACACCAGCATAAAGCCAAAATGTCACTAAAGCTGATTGCCCAGGTTAGAACTACCTTTTCCTGGGCAGTAATTTTGCACCATGCTAAGTGTCATGCTAAGTCACGTAAAACCACTTTTCGTGGTACTAGTCACTGAATATGCTGTAGCATTGGGCTTGTATTCATGTACACCTCCCAGTTTGCCCTTGCATACATTATGATTTTTGCCCATCTCTAATGCAGTTTGCATCTGGCTATTTGACCTTTGCATATGGCAAACCCACACTAATCCTACACTAAACCTGAGCAGTTTGCACCCAGTGAAAGTTTTGAATATCTGACCTTTATTTGTTGAGTTGTCCTGTGCAGTTTCCTCTTTGTCCTTTTTGTGCTAGTTAGAAGATTTACAAGGAGACCATAAGACAGTAGAGCTACGGACCCTGGAGAGATGCAAATTTGTGGATGTCTATTATTAGGTTTACTAGGTGAGATGAACATAAAGGGCACATTTGCCCATTGAGAATGTCCCCACACATGTAGGAAAGTTAAACCATCAGTTGTTTGAGTAAAAGAGAGCATCAAGTTTATTTCTGAAAGTACTGATGTTGTTATGTCTACAACTTTTGTGTTGTAGTCTATTCCAAGCCTTAATTGTTTGTATAGTAAAGACATTATCTCCTATTAGTATTAGTTTTTGAACCTCAAGTTTTTGTTACGGGATCTAAGATTAGCTCTTGTATTGCTGAATGCTATTTCACAATCTGCCATAAGTTCTGGGGACTGTAAAATTAAAAGGAATAATAGGTCACCCTCTGTCTTCTTGATTATAATGAATGTAATCATGTTTTATTTAGTTTATCATGATATGGTATACCCTTAAACTTGTATTATTCTGGTAACTGACCTCTGAACTCCCTCTATCAGTCCTATATCTTGAACAGTTGATAGGGACCACCTTGAGACCCATAGTCAAAACAGGGCAGACATAACTCTTATAGGTTGATATAATCAACTGCTCAGTTTTATGTAAAGGATTTCCTTATTCTATTCGCAAGATTTTTGCCTTTCTGAAACTGTTAAACAGTGATCTCTAGGTGACAATTTATAATTAATAATTACGCCCAGATCTTGTTCATTTACCAAACTTCTAAGGATATTTTGATTCAAGATTTAAGAATAGTTTAGATTATTGTTATCAAAGTGGATGATTGTACAATTGTCAATGTTTAGGGACATACCATTATTAGTAGCCCAGTTTTCAATTTTAGCAAGATCATTTTACTATTGAAAGATATTACCTAAGGTGTCAACCAGCTGCCTAATATAGTGTCATGTAATTTGATTATGCAATTATGAATATCGCTATTCACATCCCTCACATAAATATTAAATAGTACTGGTCCTAACACAGAACCTGGGGACATCACTTCCTACTACCACTTCATCGGAAGTTGCATCATTAAGCATACACTGAGTTCGGTTAGTAAGCCAAGAGTTGGTCCATTTAACAATTATTGTATTAAGACCAAGTTCAAGGAGTTTTGTAATCAGTTTATTATATGGGACCTTATCAAATGCTTTGGAGAAATCAAACAAAATCACATCAGAAGGCACACTTTGGTCCAGTTTTTACCAATTTGATTATAGTAGAAATCAAATTAGTAGAGCACAATCTCTTTTAAGCTATGTTGACTTGAGTCCATAAAGCAGACAATTCAAGGGAAGCCTCAAGTCAGTTTTAATGATCTGTGCTATTGTCTTGCAACAATGGAATATAAGGCTTATCAGTCTATAATTTCAATAATCCCCTGTTTCCTTTTTAAATATCGAGACAACTATGACTTCTCTCCAGTCTTGGGGCAGGGCACCATATTTTAAAGATAGATTGAAAATAGCTGATAGGGGTAGGCAAGGGAAGAAGCCACATGTTTAAGTATCTAGGCATTAATGTTGTCAGGGCCTATGCACCAGAAACTGAGGTAACTGAGAGCCAAGCAACTAGAGCCACACATAAAGAGGATGTAGAAGAAAGACAGGCTGGAGGATTTGGGATGAACTAAACTGATTAGGCACTGACATTTGGGGAATACAGAAACACAGCACATCAGGTTAGAAAGCCACTGGAACTGACCAGTGGAGTTTGAAGTGGCAAGCCCCACTGTGAGAAGGCAGCATGAGGTAGAAATTTCAGAAACCCAAGTGTGGATTCTGGTTTTATTAGTTCTGTTTCAGTTCACCATTTTCTTTCCTGATGTGATCCTTTGCTGTTTTGGATGCTTTAAAAGAACTTAAAAAAACTTAAAGAACTATTCCAATAGTTTTGAAGGAAGGCAGGCTGGCAAGGAAAAGTCAGGTTCAGTGTTTACTCCTTATCCATCTTGTTTTATGCCTCAGTTCTTGAATTTTTAATTCTCAGCTTAGTGTATTAGCCTAGAATCACTCCTTAAGTACTGAAAAGGGTGCTAAGTTGTTTTGTTGACCTCGATAATAAGGGTTGATCTGGGTACTATAATAGCGCCCTTCTTAGTAAGAGCTACTTTCATAGACGTACATAAGCTTTTTTAATGTAGCATATGCCTATTTTTCTGATTTTTACTGATGAAACTTATCATTTTATATTGACTTTATATTTTCACGCTATAGGGTCATGTGCCTCTATCTGGTTTTTCCCCATCTAGGGATAAATATACCATCTTCTGCTTGTGTCAAGTTTGCATCTGGCACTGCTACTGATTGGTCTATTTGAGCAGCAAGGTGCATCTTCATCATTATTGTGACTCTATATTTTAAACACATACCCTGTATGTATCTGTGGTGGCCGATTTGGCCCTTATGTATTAATTATAGTTACTTTTGTATCTTTTTTGTTACAGTGTAATGTATTTTCTATTTTCGGGGCCTGCTTACAAAGCTACTAGGTCCTCTTGGCAAGTGAATTTAGATGAGGGTAATTTAAACTCAACTGAAGTAAGTATTTTTTTTGTTTGACATTTTTATTATCTTGATAACTTTAGGCATTACTCTGGAGCATTTTTAGGGTCTAGAAAGGAGCTCTTAATAGAAGTGTCAAATATTTTACTGTTTTATCAATTCTTTAAAACCTGATTGCTTCTTAAGTCATAGCTAATATGAACTGTTTCCAGTTATAACTGCAGTGTTGGAAATGCATACCACATTGTGATTTTAAATAAGACTGTAACTACTGTCTCAGTTGCTTGTGATATTACCTAAGTACTTAATTGCACCTGCCCCAGAAAGGGAGTTATTTTGCTGGAAGCTGTATGTCCCAAATAAATAGGAATCAAGATTAACTTAGTGCAAGAATTCAAACAGTATTCAGAACTGAACTGTGCCAGCTCCATGGCATCAAGTGATAGGGATCACTGAGCATGCTGGTGACCCAGTTCAAGCCCACATCTGGGATGACAGGGCGGAGATCAATGGGTAGCTTAGGAGCATCTGTTGAACACTCTCATCCCTGGGAGGGAGGAAGAAAGCCTACACTATTTTACAAGTGGCTCCTGGTGGCCTGTAATGGCAGTGTACTTTGCAGAATGGGTGACAATGAGCTGCAAGAGCATCTCCCACACCACCACCTGCAAGTGGTCACAATATGGGAGGTGGGTGAGTTATGGGAGAAAACCAGAAAATAGCCCACTCAGTTGACTGGATGATGATTGCCAAGTCCCCTCATGCCATTCTGCCTGGTGAGTGCCTCTAACACAAATTCCTCACAGTGTGCCCTATGTAGCAGACTCTCAAAATCTCCTTCCATGGGTCCCAGGAGGGGAGCTCCTGTCAAAGGGATACATCAGGCTGCCAGAGCATGACACATGGAGAACAGTATTGATGGCTGAGAGAGAGATGACTTGGTGGGTGAAGGGGTCCCAAGGTAAGGCCTAAAAGGAGGCCAGGGGGGCATGGGGAGCATAAAGAAATAAAGCAAAAGGAACTGTTGAGAACTGTGAGACTATAGTGTCTGGGTTGTTTTATTTTTGTGCTGTCTTGATGTGTAACCTTTTAAAGTGTTGATGCACATGTTTAAGTATACTTAATCTTTTTTATATAGATAGGATCTGTGTTTCCTTTTAGTGTCTATCAGAATGGAAATAAAACTAGGAAAAATACTGTTCTAGGTGTTAATTCACTAAAAACAAAAAAAGTTCTGAAAATAGAAAAGGAAAAAGATATTGGATATGAGGAGAAACAATTTCCAGTTATATGTTAGGCCAGGAAATATATTGATTTGGTTGGGAGAAGGAGATTATTTGATCAGGTACCCCTGTCCCGTAGCCTCATCAACAATTAAAATGACAGCCCCTGTACCCTGGGCTGACAAATCTGTAAATCCTTTGGCAGGAAATAAAAATATTGAAAGTTTGCTCTGGGAAAAGCTGGGGCAACATACCCTAATGTTAAAATAACTAAGGCTACTAAATCTACACAATCTTCTTAAACACCCCCACAAAAAAATAGGAAAAAGGATAACTGTTGAAAACTGTTATCCCAGTAGACAACAAGCTAGAATTATTTGCTGCCTTGTAAGAACCTATCATGAAAAATGGTGAAAAAGCTCATGTTACTGAAATTGAGACTAAAAACATTAGACCAAATAAAAATTTCCTGGAGGACTATGAAGCACCCTTCACACTTCATACAATTAGTGTTACCTTAGAACACACACACACACACACACACACACACACACACACACACACACACACACATAGTAACCACTTGACATCTACATTTGTGAAATGAGTCAAATCCATAACTAAAATGCAGAGTGAAGGAGAGTGTTCCAGATTTTAATCTAAGAGATGAAGTAAATATGACACATATTATTCTTTTACCGATGGTTTAAAGGATATTAATAGAGAATTAGTCATAAACAATTATTTGATTATGAAAATATCCTTTTGCTTAGGACAGTGCTCTTAGGGATGAGGTAAACAATCCTGAATTCAGAAGAATAATTCAGATAAACACAATTTGCCAGTGGAGAATGGCAAGAGTATTAAATTCAGGAAAACAAAATAATACTGAAACCACAGAAACAATAGGGAACAAGGATGTAGAAGAGATAAAAATTTTAACAAAGAATATTTAACAAACAGGAGGTAACCAAGCAAATAAATAGAGTGAAGAAAACACAAAGCTGAGACTAGCAGAAGAGAAGATGTCAAGGCAAATGACAGGATCTTCTCCAGAAATATTAGAGGAAAAAGGCAAACACAAAAGAGCATGAAAAGGATAAATAAAGATAGAGACAGTGGAGAGGAGAATAAGAGGAAAGCAAATATATTGACTGAATACTTTGATTCACTTGTTTAGCGGGCAACTAGTATGGAGTATGTAAGATATTTGACTACTTGGCTTATTATGGAGCATGCTTGTGCAACATGGTGGTGTCCGTGCCATTAAATGGATAAGGTTGCTGAAGAGCTGTTGGTAACTGTACTATAGTGTATGGTGGAGCGTCGTTTCTTCACGAAATCCATCGTTGTCAAAACCTTGTAGTCACACTAGTGACGTTCACAGTGCAGCAGAATGATTTTTTCTACTGCACTGTGAACATCACACACTGTGTCCTCGAGCAGCATTTGACAGTTAGGCTCACTCCATAGACAAGACACATAGCGAAAGCAGCAATGTCAGCGACAGTACTAATGTTTAGCATTAAAACGTTCAAAATACAAAGTTCTTAAACAGTTAAAATGTCACGTGTGAACACGTTCAAAATGTAAGTTCTTTTTCCTTCTAGTAACCCAGTAAAAATGTTTTGAAGCAGAAACATGCTGTAGTGATTTTTCCCCAAAAAATGGCGTTCCACCATACACTATAAAGAAAGTGCATGGGGAACAGTTGACAACAGGGCATCTTTCACCTCGTTGGCACTCTGCGCTCTTGAGGGTAATCTGTAGTCATAGTGCCAACTTCGGTGAAAGAATAGCCCTGTTGTCAACTATTCCATCTCCTGCTATTCTATGTACTGGGGTTGAATAGATGCCTAAGTGTCCTTTCATAGTCTCTGTTCAAGGAACTACCACCCTTTCAGGGTATCAGTCACATTAATCCACTTGATGAGGGTTCCATCTCAAGGGTGCTAAAGGATGGCAAGTCATTTACCTAAAGTTACCTAAGGCAGGAAGCCCAAAACTATAGGTGTGAATGGAATTGTCAAAACAGTGACTCCACTAACTAATGATGATTGACAAGAAGAGCTTGATATTACTTTAAAAAATCTGTACAATATTCCAATAATTGGAAGATGTTATCTTGGAATGTAGATGGTTAGCCAACACATTTTCAGATAAGACTGATGTGGACTATATATGCACCTATGAAATCAATAAGGTTGCAAGAGACTTGGTGGGTGAGTGATGTTCGAAATTTCTGTGCTATGATATATATTATGACAAAGCTAAAGAGCTACACAATTGGACATGGTCCTGATGGGCCTTAAGATCTTATGATTTTGCAATTGGAATTTAATTTTGACAATATTTTGGTAAATAAAATTATATATGTAACCCCTGTTACACAGGGTTACAAGAATCCCAGTTAGACCTAGTGGCAGGTAGGGAAGGCAGCTTGTGAAATTCCAGTTAAATGGATCTTCACTATCTCACTCTGTTCTCAGTCTCAGCTGAGACTGAGGATGACATCATTTTAGAACTGTCACAGCTGCATGAGCCACTTTGGAATGTTGCAGCTAGGAAGTTAGGATAGAATGTTGTAGATTTTAAGTCAGTCAGTAGTAGTCAGTAGTAGAGTGTTGAAGAGGAGGAGGTGTTGCGCAGCTGCAGGCCCTCACAGCCCTTAGCTCTGACAAAGAGCTATATTTTAGTTTGAGGTGTGTGTTCTCACCTGAAGAGGAGTACAATAAGAGTCAAGTGAAGTGGTAGAGACTGCATTACAAGAAATTAGGGTCCCATCCCTGCGGGATGGGGGAATGATTTTGCCTACTTCCAGGGCAATCCCCTGGCCCAGCTAGAGGAAGAAGCTGCCTAAATCTAGGTTTGTGCTGAGGCACCAGAAGTGTTGTTGAGATTTCTTTGAAGAGAAAATGCCTGTGGGCACCTGCAACCAAAGGGGTGAGTTTGCTCTGCTAAAGGGCTAATGTGTTTTCACCTGAGACAAGATAAAGTTAAGTGACTGTTACTGTGAGGTCAGGAAAAGATAGACAAGTACAGTTTTGAAAGTTGTGGGAATTGGACTGCTAAACTCTGTGGAGGTCTAGAGAAATGGACACAGCCACTCATTAAGTATGTTTCAAATTTAGCACATGTGGGATGGAAGAAACTGTAGTTTAAATGTGACATACATTTAAAGAGAATCTACACAGTAAAGTGTTTTCAAGAATGAGATGTTAAAGTCCAGAGGAATAGCCGGGTATGAGTTATGGGAGCAAGAGGTGGAGACCCCCATCTGGCACAACCAGAGTCACCTCTACAGGTTCGCTTTGGGACACCTGTTGCTTTCTCTCAGGTACTTGGCCAGTGCCTGAGGAAAGTACCCAGATGTGGGATTATTGAAGAGATTCCCTGATAGAGCCACAAGTGCTCAGAGGTGGTTTAGGAAGCCACCAACAAATATCCATGCTATATGGAAAGTAGTCAAGGGCTGGCATGATGGCGAGCCATGGAAGGGAAGGTAGTCCAAGGGCTGGCAAGGAGCTGAACCAGGGAAACCCAGAGCAGAGTACAAGTTCAGGCTGTGTGCCCAGTGTGTTTCAAAGCCTGAGGGCTAAAGTGAATGAGGATGTGTCTGATCTCCATAAATCTGCATTACCAGGAGTGTAGCCCTTGGGGTCCAGCTATACTTTGTTATTCTGTTGGTTGTGAATAAAGGCCACATTTTAGAATACCAATCCTGGTTTGAACATTACAGTTCTAGCTTCCTGTGTCCAGAATTACTTGGGTGCTGACTAGAAGCCAAACCTAGCCAAAATACCAAGCAACAGTTTTCTCCCAAACCCAGGTCCCAAGTAGGGGTTACATATGAGCAACCAGACAGCACTAATACCACAAAATACCATCAACCCAACCCCATCGGTTACATATATAAAGGGATAATATTATAATGGTTAACTCATATTCCACCTAGAACTTAAGAAATAATGTTGTTGAAATATGGGATAGAATTTAAAATATATTGAACAATATAATTGAGGCTAACCAGGAGTCTGACATTTTGTAGTAGGAACTTAAATGCTAGGTATCATAAAGATTTGAAAATAATTTGATGGAATCATCAGAGAATAATGCAGTTTATAGAATGAGTATTATAAATAATCACCTTATAGATGGAAGACGACACAAGATAAAAAATGAGGCAGGAAAACTGTTAATGAATGTAATGAAAATGTGGATTTTATATTGCTAAAAGATAGGACCAAACATGATCAAAGTGGCACTTATAAATATTACTCCTCTAATGGTGCCTCAATGATTGATCTATTATTGTCTAATTTTAATGCATTGTATAAAATATTGGACTTGAAGTATTTTAATAGCCATATTCATCACATTCGCCTTTAAACGTTATGCTGTTTTATGCAATTGGAACTTCAGAAATAATCTTAAGTACTGTATGAACCTATCACTGAAGTTATTAATTTGAAAAGAATAAGGTGGATAAATTAAAATATACTGTGTGCAGTTCAGGAAGGTTTACAATTCTCCAGTTCATCAGGCCTAAAGAGAGACAATTATGAATGTGGGTAATGCAGGCGAGGCAACATTGGCCTACCCCTGGATGTTTCAGAAGGCTTATAGATTATTTATCATCTTTGATATATATATTTTTTATTTTAGTCTTTGGTAACTGGGTAAGGCCCACTAGGCACAAATGCCTGTTTTCAGGGCAACCTGGGAGCACTGGGAAAGTTAAGTGACCTGCTCCAGACTCGTACAGTATGCAAGCAGAGGTTGTGAGAATCAAACCCAGGTCTGCTGGATAAACCAAGGTCATTTACAGCTCATTACTCTACGCTCTAGGCTATACTGCCAGCCCCAAAGAATCCAACTCAAAGTAAATGAACAAATTTGGTTTAATGCAGTTAGTGGGAGGAAAAAAGGAAGTTAAACAAATGAACTGGAGACATAAAGAACAACTCTAAATAAAATGTGCACTCCTTAAATGAAGAGAGAAAATTTATAATATTATTCTTAGAAAAGATAAATCTAAATATCAAAAAACTTTATGGATGAAGACCTAAAAATACAGCTGGACAAAATAACATTAAGAGTTTTGAACATTGATAACAAAGGCTACTATTCATGTTCACAATCATTGGAAATGTATAAACAGACAGATGAATGGAACATCATTTTCATGGGTTTATTATGATGCTCAGGAAACCTCTTGTTATGACATCACAGTTTAGTTAAGACAGTATTTGGAAATCAATTACAACAAATTCTGATTTATTTTCTAATAAAATAAATCTTTATTGCTGAAACATACCAAATAAGGTATGTTTTTTGGTTTCATAAGGTTTAATAAGATGCCTGGACTGTCTAAATTGTTCAAAGAAAGATTGGGTGACTCCATTATTTGATTATTGTTTCATTATATGACACAGCACTCTTCTTCCCCACCCTCCCCACCCCTTCATGGGCAGGTAATATTATTTGTCTAATACATAAAAAGGGCATTTAAATGACTCTCAGGTGTACTATACTATTATTTTGATTGATACAACTCCCAAAAGTTTTTATGTATAGAACTGGGTAAATTTCAGAAATGGGTATATGAAAGCAGCATTGTTGATGAGTTGCAACATAGCTTTAGAAAATCATGGTCCACAATTCAACATGATATGGTACTTTTAATTTGGGATTTAAGTATATTAAAATAGAAAAGGTAATATTTTGCATTGTTTTATAGACCTGAAAATAGCCTTTAATAAATGTTCGCATTGATAACTTTTACTGGATATCATAATAAGATTACATAAAAGAACATGGTCAAAAATACAGTATCATTCAAATGGGCATTTAACTAATGTAATCAAGATGAACCTAGGAGTTCATCAAGGATGTACCATAGCTCCTTTGTTGTTTAACTTGTATTTGAATGATATTATTAAACAGCTTTATGATTCTTATTTTCATTCTCTGAAAGTATTTAATAAAATTGTTCCTTTGTTAGCCTACGTGAACAACGTGGTGCTACTTTACACCTCTCTTTTAGGACTACAAAGGAGCTGGTTAAATTTTCAAATTTTGTGAAAAAGTTTTAGTGATAACTCAAAATAAGACAACTCTTAGTCTTTGGCAGTGCATTTAAAGATAAATATAAATTATATAACAATATTAAAAAATTACAAACAGTACTTGGTTATTTAAGACTTAGATTTGCAAATAACCTGAAATGAAATCACTCTTTGACTAGCTTAAGTCAACATTTACAAAGTCTACTAAAGGAATCAAATACTTTATGAGGAATTATGGAGGGCAATCAGTTCATGGGTCATTAATGGATATTAATGCAAACATTAAAACAGCTATTACTTATGCAGGAGACATTTGGTGCATGTCTTTATGTAGCCCTTTGGAAATTATTCTGAGTCAATTATACAGGTATAAATGTTGAATGTCCTTTCATATGTTCCAGTTCATATTCTCAGAGCTGAAATAGGTCAACATTCAGTTGAAACAATGGTAACTAAACAGCTGACTATATTTGAAATTGATATTCAAGTCATATCAAGTGACAGGTTGTTAAAGGTCTTTATGGAAGAACAAATAGAATATTCTCATAATGGTTTCATTTTCCTGTACTTGAAAATTAATAAAATCTGCTTCCTCTTGGAACAAGTTCTTTTCTAACTGATGTGTTTAGGATAAAAGAAAGAATTTGAAGAACAAATTACACATAGGTGTAGAGCAGCAGCAATAAAGAACACATATGGAGGAAATACTAGAGTTCAAAATTCATAATTTTACAAACATAATAAAGCATCATTGAGTAGGCAGTATATATCAGTAGTTACAGGTAGAAGAGCTAGAATCAATCCACTAGATTTAGACAGTAATTTTTTAAGTGATTTTCTATCCTACAAACACCATAGAATGGAAGTTTTGCCTCCATATTGCAGGTGTGGGTTAAGTGATGCAGATGATCTAGTCCACATAGTTCTCCTTTGTCCTTTTTATAAAAATAAAGGAACTTATGGCTGAGCAATATTTTGAGTGAAATATATGGGTGATCCATGGGTCTCAAAGACTCACTATTTGTTCTCATATAAACCAAGAAACTTGAAACAGGTAATTGTCTTTTGTTATCTCGAACCTAGGTTGTTTACTTTATGGATTAATTGAATATAGCATATACCATTTTCATAAGGACAGTAAAATAATTATAGAAGTGCAACTCTGACAATGTATTTGTACCCAAAGGTTGCAATCTGCTTCAAATAATAATGTCATTATTCTGGTAAAAAATCTGGAAAAGTGTAATTATTTATTGATGTAATAAATCCAAATACAGACAATTTTATGTTTTAGTAATGTAATAACACTATTGAAATGGACATGTATTGTGAGTTATTAATTGGTGTTGGCATGTCAAGATATTTTGTTTATATGTACTTAAATTTTGACTTGAATTGTCATAAAGCCTTGAATGCTAAATTACTAAATAAAGGTACTGAAACTGATACTGATTTCCACTAATGAGAGGGCAAGTGTACAAAGTTACAATAGATGGCCAGTGAAGAGAAAGTAGTCACCTTCCAAGTTCCAATCTTGCCAGTGTTACACGAGGTCCCTGCACCCTAATTGATACCCTCAGAAGTGTACCGTAGACAGCTAATGTTTAGGCATAGGTTATACTAATACATAGGGCTAAGGGCATCTACCGATAAGAGTAGATGGCAGGATATGAATGCATATTGTTGTAACCCACCTTGCTTGCTAATGCACACATATTATGCCATGTATTTTCTGTCTATTTCCTACTTGTCAGATGCTAAGACACCTGTTCTTGAAGTAATTGTAATATGTAAGGCAATATTGCCATCCTTGGTGATGTGCACCACTACACCTTATTATGTAAGACTCTGTATAAGAACTTCTTTGTTCTAAAACTGATGACTTTACAGAAATATATAATGTTATCTTGGACCGTGGAGCCACCTCTAATTTAGCCAATAGGGCTCATCTCTGTAACTAGAAATGTTTCTATCTTTTAGTAACCATAGTAATTATCATAGGTATATAATGTTATGCACAGGCTCTACACCTCGGAGACCTGAGAGATCCCAAGAGACACAGAGAAACCTTGAGGTGTAGGGAACGCTTAGCACTGGCTCCCGGTTCATATTGGTAAGAACTGCTTAGGGCAACTGTGATTTATCCTTTGTAGTAATAAACTTGTTTATTACTCGAATGCAACCTGTTTGTTATTATTTGCATTCCCTAATATTGCCAAGAACCTGAAAGTGAGGTTTAGACCTCTTACAAATTGGCGACCGTGTGCAGGCGATATTTGGTGTTTGCAAGTTTCACTTGTTGCTGTACATTTCCTTTCCCCACCCAGGGACTGTGAGGTGTACACTCCCGTAACACCTCTCCCATTTTTTTTTTACCAGTTTGTAGATACTTGCAAAGTCTGGCTGACTTTTTGGGTGTAGTCGATGCCGTCTTGACCCTCCATAGCAGATTTGAATTGCAAGCCTACAACTTATACATAGTAGCCCAGCTGTGTTTAAAGTACTGTGTTGTGGATCGACACGCTAACACGCCGGTCTTTTTCACAGTTTGAATTTTCATTCCTCCCACACATGGCCACAGTATCAGATATCTATGCAGAACTGAGACTCGATGTCTCTAACTTCCTTACCTCCCATGGAGGATGGCTGACTTCACGCAGGACGCAAGTCAATCCAAAAACCCTGTATTGGAGATTTCAACCCAGTATGCAGAGACGTGACAATCAACCAACAAGCGTTGCGCTAAAGGGTTGATGGTCGCTGCTCTCACGCTGCTTTGAAGCCTCTGAAGCAAGGTTTCATACCCTTGATTTGCAAATTGCATCTCTTAAGCAAGAGATGGGTTTACAGGAAACTGAATGTGTTCGAATACAGCAATCTCTGTGTAATGAAAAGGATTCACTTTTGCATCATTCCGCACAGGCTGGTGAACAAGAAATGTGTGCTCTGAAACAGGAGTGTGAAAGTTTGAGACAGGATAAGAGTCAAGTTGTGCAGATGAATGACTTGTTGAGTGCTGCGAATGCTCAGTTGAGTGATGAGATGGGTGAGCTTCAGGACAAGATCAACCAGGTACATAATGATTTAGAAATAGCCTATAGAGACAATCGCGAATTGAGTGCCTCGTACCGTGTTTTGCAAAAGCAGAAGCAGGATCAGGTTGATATGGATGTTGCAAGTGTGAATCATGATGAATGTAAAGCTAAGATGGATAAACTGAGCCATCAGCGAGAGGTTTTGGCTGGTCACATTAAGGCAATGGGAGCGTGGCCCTGCTCTTCACTCGTCATCAGAAGGGGAGCTATCTGATGATGACGTCTCTCATACAATGCCCAGTCATGCCCCTACTATGGCCCAGATTTCACCAGCCATCCACAGTATGGCGGGTCCCGCCTACTCCTAAGGTCACATGTCAACGACGCCATGACGCTCATCATGGAACGCCATCATGGCGGCGCCTATGATAGTGGGGGAGCAGGCCCAAGCCTGGTACCGACGGCACCTCCAGTAGCCATTATTAGTGTGGAAGACAGGCAAGAGATTGAAACCATGATTAATAGAGCAATAGGTAATGTTCCTCTGCCTGAAAGAAGTATGAAAGCCATTAAAAGTCAGATCCGACAAATTTTCCAAGAAGCTGGCACTCAGGAAGGTGTTGTTCGTACTGCAGCTGAAGCTGCAGCTTGCACAGCATTGACAGCGCGTAGATGCACTATCTCTGCCTGATTGACCACCGACTAATCCCCTACAAATGGCCTACTCTGTTCAGCAAATTGCTGACAGTATCGGTCGGATGAGCAGGTCCGACAATCTCAGTTGCCATTTGGAAAAGGTGCACTCAAATGAGAGATGCTTAGCCTCGTTGCGGAATATCAGGTACAAATACTACGCCAGACCATCGATCCTGGCATGGGCCAAACTCCCTGAAGCAGTTCGCCAGGATGGAAATGCTACCTTTGATGAAGTCGCAGCTGAGGTCATCTCCACTCATAGCCCAGGTGTGGTAGGAGTAATGCTGGCATACTCCGTGAAGCAAAATGCGAAAGAAAGCCCAGCAACCTACCACCAGAGACTCTGGATGGCCTACCGAGCAGGGAAGCAACTGGCACAAGAAGCTGCGGATGTAGATCTTATTGAATATAAGACCTTGTTCCTCAGGAACATGATCCCAGCTGTAAGAGAAGGTAGAGCCAACCACATACCCAAATACCGGATAGGTTTGCCGATATTCTACGGAAAACTGAGAGGGTGTATCAACTGTACATCCGTGATTTGGGTTCCGGTTCCAAGAAGGTTGCTGCCATGGAACCCACCTCCGGGACCGCAACACACTATACTGTGAAGGCCAGGCCCAGCAACAGCAGCCCAAACATCCAACGGCCCCTCCAGCTAGCAACCAGCAAAATCCCCACAGGGTCAACAACAACAACAACAGTGGGGTGGAACCGGAATTGGCCCAAATACAGAAGGCACACAAGGGTAGAGAAAACCATTACAAAGATCGGGTCCCTCATACAAGGAGATAGCTAGAAAACCGAAAATTTGAGAGCTCCTGGGGCAAGTGCACCAGAGCGGACGCCTGTTCCCACACAGACCCCTTGCAGTAACAACCAGTGACCCATGCCACTACTGGTCATGGAGACACCGAAGTACGAGCTCTCAGGTCCACAAGCCTGAACCCAGAAGCTCCTCCCTATATTGCATCAGTGCAACACTGTGAAGTCATCCATGCAAATCAGGCCCAAACTCTGCATGCTTCCAGCAATACGGATTCCAGTAAATACAGGCCCCAGTCCCGCGGTCATAAACAAGCTGGTCTTGGATACAAACAGAAGGCCCTGCACTGAGGCCGAGGTCGGGGCCGCTAACTAATTTGTCTTATTAGATACAGGTGCAACTGTATCTGTATTACATGACGTAACACCGACACGTCTCCTTGGTCTACCGGACAGAAGACCAGTATGTCAGGAGTTGATGGTACTAGGCTGCCTGCATACCGCTCTCTACCCTTATCGGTAGAGCTAGGCCATTTGAAGGCCTACATGCTTTCCAGCTAATGGTACTGCATGATCATCCTAGTATCATAGGGATTGATTTCTTGCACCACATGGCTGTGTGGTGGATCTAGCTAACATGCTGTTAATACAGATCCAGGGTCAATACCATATTGTCTTAATTTCTGACTCACATGCTGTGGTGACAATATCTATCAACAACAAAGAGTATGATGTCATAGATTTGTTCAAGAACCATGAACTCTTTCCAAAACTCCTACCTATTCTGCAATGACATTGGAAGCGTTTGCAGTTAACAAGCATGATTGTGGCAGAATGCATACTGTTATCGAGGTGCCAGGCCCGGCACATGAAAGACAAAAGGCAATACTCTTTCCCACTGAAGCCTTACCTATCTCCGAGAAATGAACAAGTCACTCCTTAAACAAGGAGTAATCAGAACCTGTGTTTCCACTGCCAACTTTCCCATTTGGCCCATGAAAAAACCCACAGGTGCCTGGAGACTTACTATTGACTACAGGAAACTGAATCAGGTCATCCCAGTTGCTCCACAACTGTAGGCGTCTGCACCAGATGTGCTTGGACTTTTAACACCAGATCAGAAATGGTTCAGTGCCTGGACATCTCCAATGGTTTTGGTCATTACCGTTGGCCCTCAAGAGTCAATACAAGTTTGTCTTCACATTCGAAAGACGACAGTACACGTGGACTTGCTTGCCACAGGATTCCATAATAGTCCATCCCTCTTCCATCTCCACATGATGGATGCCCTACAGAGTTCTCAGCCCCCAATGTCTCTTACAGTATGTAGATGACCTGTTGTGGCCGGCCACACAGGAACAACATCTGGATCTCTTGGACGAACTACTGACTCTCATTCAGAGAGCAGGTCTGAAATGCAACCCAGCAAAAGCACAATTGTGTCAGAAAGAAGTACTCTTTCTGGGTTTGAAAATAACTGACCAAGGCCAGAGCCCTACTTGGAAAAAGATTCAGGGATTACAAGACTTGCCATTACCCACCAGTGTGGCAACTCTTAGATGGTTTCTAGGTATGGTAAACTACTTGAGAGATTTCATTTGTGATTTTGCTCAGAAAGCCGCTCCTCTGTATGATCGACTCAAAAAGTATGTTCAATGGAATTGGGGCCCTGTTCATACCCAGGCTGTGACGTCACTGAAGCAGGCTCTGGCCTCTGCCCCAGCACTGGTAAGCCCCAATCCAGCACCATTCCATCTGGGTGTGCCACCTCTGACATCAGCTATGTCAGCAGTGCTGCCCTGAAGGTGCATAGCACCTTGAGACCCATATGCATATGCATCTCAGCTCTTGACCCCAGTGGAATAGAATCGGCCTTGTGAAAGGAACCTTCAGCCACCTATCTGCTGTCAAGCACTTCCTGTATATTATTGGGTACTCACCACTGATTCTCAACACTAATCACATGCCAACTACCTTTCTGCTCTCAGATAGAGTGAAGGATGGGTCAGCCTCCAACACAAGGCTGACACATTGGTCACTTCTCCTTCAGGACAGAGATATCCAGGTCCACCAGACCAAGTTCCATCTCTGCTAGCTCATGGTCTCCTTTTTCAGGGGAACCTCATGACTGTACACTGCAGTCCCTGACCTCCCAGATCGGGTCCATTCCTCCCGCCACACCAGAGATACTGGAAAGTGCCTCTTTGTGCCGTGTTTTCACTGATGGTTCAGCATTGTACTATCAGGAGAACAGATTGCAGGGATAGGTATTCTGGTGGTGTATCCCTATGGGAACACTGTCAGGATATCTAAACGCTGTAGTGTAGCTTCATCACAGTATGCAGAGATGGCAGCGGTGGCCTCGCGCATGAGTTTATCAACATGGAACTCAGGACACCATCATTTTTACAGATTCTAATTGGGTTTGTTGCTCCTTACAGAATTTCTCCCTTTCTGGCAAAAGAACTCCTGCCTCTCCTCTGATGGCAGTCCAGTGAAATACAAAGAATTGCTAATCTACATACATGCATTGGCACAGAAACACCCACACAAACTTTATGTGCACAAGGTTAAAGCTCACTCTCTACATGATCCCTATCACACATTTAATGACACAGCAGATACCCTTGCTAAGGAAGGGCCGAGGGGGACGTCTGGATGATGGATCATCCAGAAAGCCAGCAGCTGTACATGTTGCAGCTCTAAGAAGAAATCTGAGTCTTTTTCTCCTCGGACCTCTCAGCAGCCCAGCATTTGGACACTGAACTCAGAGAAGTGTTCAGATTCCTTGACAAAGGTACTGAAGAAAGGCTCCACACATAACCCATATCGCAGTGCATGAAGGTAAGTTACACTTATCCCCTGATGATAAACTCATTCGGTTCCAACCAGAGGATACTACCACCAAATTGTGGGTAGTCCCCAGACATTTGAGGTCTGAATTTTTGCACCAAGTACACGATACTCCTACTGGTGGACAGCAGGGAGCAGAGAATACCCTCAATGTCTCAAGACCACTGCCTGGTGGCCTGGTATTACCAAAGATGTTAAACAATACATTGACAATTGCCTTGTTTGTGCACAAAACAATCCCATACCTACAAAATGAAATGCCAAACTTTTACAAGAAGACACACTGGCCCTTGGCATGCCATCCAAATTGATTTCATTGGCCCTTTGACCAATACCAGTAGAAACAACAAGTATGCCCTTGTGGTAACCGACTTATTCTCTAAGTGGGTTGAGGCTTTCCCACTAAGACATGTGCCACAAAGACAACTGCCAAAATCCTGGTAGAACAGATTTTCTCCAGGTGGGCCTGCCTCTCAAGGTGGACTCCGACAAAGGAACCAGTTTTACAGGTGAGTTGATGAAAGAAGTCTCTTGAACTCCTTGGGGTTCAGCAAAAGTTCCACATACCCTATCACCCTCAATCCTCAGGTCAAGTAGAAAGAGCCAACAGGTGGATTAAGCAAATGCTTTCCAAATTCATTGAGGACAATCCCAAGACCTGGGATTCCCTATTGCTTTACTCCTTATGGCAATTGGGGTACACACCCTCAGCCACTACCCAGCTCACACCTTTGAGGTGATGACTGGAAGACAAATGAGATTACCTGAACACTTGCTGTTTGACCTACACACCCCCACTGCAGACCGTGTGTCTGTGGATCAGTATGTGAAAAGCTCAGAAAAGACCTCATATACACACACACTTGTATGCTGCAAACTGCATGGGCAAAGCCCAGCAACAGTCCAAAATACAATTTGACAAACACGCACAAGAGTGGATTGGCAGGTTGGAGATCAGGCAATGGTACTTCGATTTAACATCCCACCCACTCCTTCTCCAATAAGTGGGAAGGCCCTTACCCCATTGTCAATAAGCTCAGTCCGCAGTCTATCAAGTTAGACTCTCCACAACAATAAATTGACTGACAAATGGTTCATGCAAACCAGCTGAAACTGTACAAAGGAACTTAAACTTACTTTTCCTAACCCCACTGGGTGGAATTGTACTAATGTACTAATCTTTGATCTTCCTTTTCAGATACTCTGACAAGATGGCTATCTTGTTCCTATCTCTCCTCCTTGCAGGAGTGATCCCTGCACCCAAGGCATGGTACTGGACCTCCTTCAACAACTGGATCCTCCAGCACCCCTACAGAGGAGTTTCCATCAAAATACCAGATACTATGATTACTGTCCAGGAAGGTTCCGATGCTTACCTCACTGCCTCGGTCATTGCTCCTGACAAATCTACCCTTCAAATTGAGTGGCAAACCACATCACAAGGACAGATTCTCCTGTGGCCAAACTCTCCAAGGAACTTTTCAGGGTTGGCCCAATGCTAAATTATCCCCAAATGGTTCACTGTCCTTGTTACAAACTGCATTAAGACACTCTGGTTTGTACAACATTACTGCTCTGATTGATCCCTCCTATTGTAACTCTCTCTCCAAAGATTCTGCCCACAGATTCTGTGCTGTACACCACATGGCCTCTGCAGCCATGTATCTCTCTTTTACCTCCACTGAAAAACAGCTTTTGGAATGTCCAAAACATAACCCTGGTCCCGTAGTGGTCTCACAGCTACTGCCCTCCCAGGTTCCTTGATTAATAATTTACAGTTCATGCACATACCTGTTTTGTTTAATCTTACTTACTGGAATATGAAAGAATTTGGTATGTGTCACAATACCAATACATCTGCATTCTATAGTACATTATTGCTTGATAGTTTAGCTGCATTTCAGATTCGTACTAAGGATCCCTTTACTGGGGTTTATTCTACTGAACATAGAGGTAATTTTAGGAGGAAAACCCTCCTGGTACTCTTAATCATAAGCGTGCTAAGCGTGGAAGTTGACAGTTCTGATGTTACAGGTGCTACAGGTACTGTCACTGGTCTTTTGATACTGCTATGTCCATTTGGAACAAAGCAGACATTGCTGCTATAAGAGTCATTCTGCTAAGTTCTCCACTGGTTTGGTTAATAATGTACCACCATTATTGCATGGTGTGGATGGCCTTAGTCAGGAAGAAAGATACACTGTATACAACATGCGACATTGCAAAAGCCTTCAGCTGATTCAAAAGACAAGATTAATGCACTCATACAACAGAATAATAGAGAAGCTGAAAGACAATACATTGGTAGGAAATACATTGTTCTGCATATGGTTCATACATCCTCACTACCATCAACAACCTCTTCCGTGATTTAGAAACTGGAAGAATCCCTGACATAATACATGACAGGCGCATCTCTAAATGGTATTGTCCTAAATGTAAACTTTCAACTTGTGTTTCTTATGTATGCAACAGACTTTGTCTATTCCTCTCTCCACAGCGAGAAATTTTGGGTTTGTGACCAGACACCCAAACACTGGTTCTCGTTTTCTACCAAGAAATGTTCCATAACAGATACCATGTTTGTCTCCTTTACTGTATCCTTACCATGTTTTGATCCCACTACAGCTTTATTCGACAAGCTTGCACTGGCACACTCTATTGGGCATTTGGATGACAACATCTACAGAGAGCAGCCTGGATCTACCACCTCTACTGGTCTACCACTCCTTCCTGGATGCCTGGGTGGCACCGCACACAGACTGCTGTGCGAAAAAGCAATACATCTACTTGTGCCGATGTGATGTGTTTGATGCTCACGCCTGTTTGTGGCTACTCTCCAGACAGCATTGATTGGACTTTCACTATGGATGAAGACATCACTGAGAATGGCACCAACTCTTTTGAATCGACGCCGTCACCAGATCAGCTATACCAGTCCTATCATGAGGAAGCTCATCGCCTGTCAACATGGATTTGAAGATGACCTACACATGCCCTGTCCAGTTGCAAAAATGGAGACTACCTATTGTACATTCACAGTATAACTCTGATGGAGAGTACTGTATAGTGACTAATGTTAAGTCTTATACATATGGTTCTGTTACTTGTCCAATTGATTACCCCAACTTTTGTTTTGTTCCCCATCAGAAAACTGTTATTGGACATACCGTCATAACCCCGTCCCCTTATGGATGCAGACATTATTGATGGTAAACCAGATTATTTACTCTCACTCTCAGAATACCTACCATACTTTAATATACACATAGATCCACTTACACTTACACTGAAATCCCTTTTAGACAGAAAGGACACACACCTCATCCACATCAGCAATAATATAACCAAGGCCAATGAAGCTGTTCTTGACCTGATCAATGATGGAGATATGAATAATGCATTGACTAACACCTGGTTGGAGATCACTTTTAAAGGTTTTGTCATAATACAAGCATTTTGATATTCACTTTGAATATTATGCTTTGCCTGACGTACACTGCACCAACACCGTGAGCAGCTTGAGTTCCTTTACAAGGCTCGTGCATCGGGCTTGTAAACAGCCACTGCTCCTGTCCATTCCCTGGATTTACCTGTGTTGCCCTTTGAGGCAACAAGGGAGGTGTTACACGAGGTCCCTGCACCCTAATTGATACCCTCAGGGTACATTGTAGACAGCTAATGTTTAGGCATGGTTATACTAATACACAGGGCTAAGGGCATCTACCGTATAAGAGTAGATGTCAGGATATGAATACATATTGTTGTAACCCACTTTGCTTGCTAATGCACACATATTATACCATGTATTTTCTGTCTATTTCTTACTTGTCAGATGCCAAGACACCTGTCCTTGAAGTAATTGTAATATGTAAGGCAATATTGCCATCCTTTGGTGGTGTGCACCACTACACCTTGTTATGTAAGACTCTGTATAAGAACTTCTTTGTTCTAAAACTGATGACTTTACAGAAATATATAATGTTATCTTGGACCGTGGAGCCACCTCTAATTTAGCCAATAGAGCTCATCTCTGTAACTAGAAATGTTTCTATCTTTTAGTAACCATAGTAATTATCATAGGTATATAATGTTATGCACAGGCTCTACACTCGGAGACCAGAGATCCCAAGAGACTACAGAGAAACCTCGAGGTGTAGGGAATGCTTAGCACTGGCTCCCAGTTTGTATTGGTAAGAACTGCTTAGAGCAACTGTGATTTATCCTTTTGTAGTAATAAACTTGTTTATTACTAGATACAACCTGTTTGTGATTATTTGCATTCCCAATATTGCCAAGAACCTGAAAGTGAGTTTAGACCTCTTACACCAGAGAAACCAAAACTGAAATAAACACTAAATAAACTACTTTTATTTTTACCATCAGCATGGAGGGAAGGATAAAACACCCTTTCAGGAGGAAACATGTGGAGATTCAAGACTTCAAGTCATTAGTCCTCCAAACAGATGCAGTACTATTAACCCAAGCATGAAGTCTGACCTGTGATGCACTACAGTGACTAAGGAGGATATGAACTTCTCCTTTGACCTGAAGGACTTCCACTCACAAAGAAGCCAAAGACTAGCCTCTGGGAGGATAGAGTTCCTAAGATGAGAATGTTGGAGTTCATAATATTACAAGGACAAGGAGAACACTGAAGCAGCAGTTTCAGGGCTTGCAACCTAAACCATTCCTCTATCAAGGCACATGGCTATACAAAGTCAATCCCTTGAGGGTGGCCAGTTAGTTCAGCAAACACAAAGCGTGGGTAGTGCTGATACTGTGGGTGTACATCTACCTAGGACTACAGAATGATAACACAGAGCACAAATGATCTCCACTCAGTGGAGGCAAGTCAACACAACATATTAGAAGTTGCACAGAAAAAAGAAAACAGAACAGTCTTACTATAAGAGGCCATATTCTTTCAAGATTCCTTGTGCAAAACAACTGCTTGCTGTAGATGCAGATGCTTTTCATTTTGTTGTTTTGACTGCCATGAAAGTTTGCCAAGTGAGCTTAATGCTTTAGTCCATATGGACACTGCACAGGAAGTGCATTCACTCAACATGCCTTGTTTGGAATTTCATTCTGAAGCAGCCTTGTTGCCTTCCTCCCTAGTCAAAGCCTGAAGTACCTCAACTGTGGTGAGCCACACTGTTATAAGAAATAAAGCTTTTCTGGTGAGACTGTTCCATTTGTTTTCTGTGCTACTTTTAATATGTGGTTCTGACCTGCCTCGACTGAGTGGAGATTGTTTGTTCACTGTGATCAGTTTGTTGCAATATGAAGCCATAGAGGCAGAAAGCATACTGTTCAGTGCAGTACAAAGCTATATAGAGCAAAAGGGTACTGGGCTTATAAAGGGAAAAGACTGAGCATATGCCCATTGGTGATGAGGGAGCATATGCCCATATAACGTGAGTTTGTTCCCATTGTTGTTTGCCTGGCAATAGTAGGTAGAGTAGGAATGGGTGGCAGTAAGGGTAAAGTGAGGACAAGAATGGAAAGGATGGTGGGATTATAGAGCAATGGAATGCAGGATCACAATCACCTGGGGCAAGCCCAGCCATAGTGGCACAGTGGCAGAGGTAAAAGTTTAAACCGAAGTATGAGCCTTCAGGGTGAAGATAATGTGGATGCCCAAGCCAAAAGTGTAGCAAGATGGTCCCAATAAGAGCAGAAGGTGAAGTGTGATCAAAGCCATAGTCATCGAGAACCACAGTTGGGACAAGCCTGGAGCAGGAGGAGATCCAGTTGCATCTTGCACTTCCATGTGCAGAATCAGTGAGTGAAGCATAAAAAGCTGATAGGAGATAAGAGAAGCAGCCACTGGAGGAGCCATGCAGAACGTGGCAGGCAGAAAGCACCAGGGCACAAGTCCCAAAAGGCACAAATTAAAGGCCTGAAAGATGCAGAAATGCAGCAAAGAACATGGGAGAAGGAGGCCCAACAGAGGCAGCAGATGAAAGTAGATGATGAAGGCAGCCAGGTGGAACCACAGAAGAGTCAGTGGGCATGGGGAACAGCACACCCCTGGCGACAACAGAAAGGAGCAGCACCAAGGTAAGAACCCTCAAGGCACTGGAGAAGTGCCAGGAGACAGAGACCAAACAGCAAGGCTGCTGAAGAGGGCAATCCTGAATGTACAGCAGGAAAGAAGCATAGAGGAGCTGCAAGCAGGGATGGATAAAACTGCATTGAAGAAAGGTAGGAGGAGATGGGGTGGAGAAGGCAGGCATCTGAGCAGCTGCAAGGAGAAGAAATCTGGCATCAAAGAACACAGCTGTGCACTAAACAGCGTTTCTATGAGCAATCTTATGGTGCCTCAGCATGTCTGCAGTACTGTTCAATATTTGAGCTTGGCTACCCACACCCAAGACAGTGTTTCAAATAAAAAACTCACAGTGAAGCAGAAAAATTGCTGCTTTAAAATGCTTTTACTTATATTTCAGTAATACCAGTTTGTTGTTTGTTGCTGTTTGTTGATTGTTGAATTTTATTGACCGGTAATCCCACTGTGCCTAGAAGTCCCTTTTTCAGGGGCAACCAGGAGGAGGGATACAGATGGTAAGCAACTGAAATTGAACCAGATTAAGCTGTTGGTGGTATTTTTTAGTGAATAGAAATTTGGCCAGGACACCGGGGAAATTCCCTACTCTTACCAGTAGGGGACTGCTGGCTAGTGCATTAGTTACTTTGTGCTGAGCAAGTGGAGAGATGGATGTACCTGAAGCAGCAGAGCAGGCTGCTATTATAAGGTCTGATGCTATGGACTCTGAGGTTTTTCGATGCTTGAAGTGTGGACGTGGATTTGTTGAATTTCACTTCTGCCTCTGGGATAAGGTCTGAGACCAGCGATCTACCACCAAATTGGGAGGTTATTATTTCAACTGAAAAGCTTCAGGATGACACTTTCAAAGATTCAGCTACTCTGCAGCAACAGCCTCGTGAAGAAGATCGCTTTCAATTGAGGCAACGTGAACTGAAAGCTGCAATTGCAGCAGTAGATCAGCACTCCTTGTCTGAGCAGAACAAACCGCAAACTGTGCAAAGGCTGACTCAGATGCTGACGTGGCAGCTGTCCAACAACTCTTCTGCAGAAGATTGCAGCTGTTACGGACGGTGCAATTACCTGACCAGGGCGCTTCTGCAGGCTCCTACTTCTTTTTAGCAGGTACAAGGCAAGCGCCCTTGTTTGTCTTTAAGGGAAATATGTTCAATGACTCTGCTGGAACTTCATCAGGACTGCAATTTCAGGTACAGTGTTACCTGACCCAGGACAAAGCCCCAATGTTCATACATCAAAATGACAAGAACTAGCAGCTGATGAGAGCCAGTGGTCAGTAGATCAAGCTTTGCAGGCTGCGGTTGGGAGAAATCTGACAAAGGCTCTTGGGTTTGGGTCCTTCTAACATTTCTGTTTCTCCCAGCAAAAATCTACCTCTGCTAGAAAGGACTGTCTTCCCTTAGAGACTAACAGACCTAAAGACTGGGGATCTGAAATGGACATTGCCTCTCCTTTACATGTGCGGAAGGCTTAGAACTTCACAGAATCCTGTGCTGCCTATTTTGCATGGTGGTGAAACTAGACTTTGTGGGCCTGATTCCTGTTATTCAGAACTTCTACCTTCTGAGGAACAAACTGAAAATATTTCACAAGGACAGTCTAAATCTACTAAATCCTTTGCTTCCTTATATATAGCTCCAGTTTTCCCTGCATACATAATGCAATTAGGTTGATTTACAAGGGGTTTAGAAGTTTTTCCTGACCGTAAACATGTAGCCAGGAACCTGCTTATGGGTTCCATGTACTTTACCCTTGCTGAAATTTACACTTTAATACATGTTTCAGGAGAACCTCTGTTTGACGTTAGCTTTAAACAAGGTAGTGGTCTGCAGAAGTTCTGGTCTCAATACCAACTTTTAAAATCCTCTGTTTTATGGGTCCCTTTTGAGGTAGTTCCCCTAACTAAACCTGCACATCATATGATCACAGTGTTATTTAGAAACGAGGGGTGAGTGTCACAGACCTAGTATATTGGTAATCCAGAACCCATTTTTGATGATGATCATATCTGGAACGGAGGGTGGAAAATAAAAGTTGTTCTGAACACTTCTGATACTGAACTGATTCATTTACCCAGTAGCTTTTTCCTGGGGAAAGACAGAGGTTTTATTATATGCAGGTCAGCCCAAGGCTTGTTATTGGTGTGGAGCCATGGGTCACTTAAGCAGTATATGTGATCAACTAAAATGTACTACTTGTAACGTGAGTTAGGTCATAGTGCAGCAATATGTAGAAATGATGAGGTTTGTAATTTATGTGAGGAAAAAGGTCACACTTATCATTCTTGTCCCTCAGCTGCTTACAATCAGGGAGAGCAAGCTGACTGGGATGAGCAGAGAGTGTTCATAGCCCTAGTTATCAACGCGGCTCCAGGCTCAGCTGCTCAGCCTCTAGGCCCCAAGATAGGCCTCCTGATAAATCTGTATCCTTACTCCTGCTCCTGAATGTCCTGCTGCTACACAACTGTCTGCTATGCCTCCACCAGGAAATTTAGTTACAAACATTGTCTATGTGGTTCCCAGAAAGAGGCTAATGGATCTGCAGTGGTAGAAACTACTGCTATTGAGGCTGTGTCAACTCACCTAGAGCATACTAAAGATGCTGCACAACAATCCCCACATATTCAGGTTAAACCCTCCAGATGTCGGCAAAACTGGGTGCAAACCAGCTGCTAAATGCCTAAAACTTCTGAAATCCCTATTAAAAACAGACTTGCCTCTTTGCCTATAGGAGTGATTTCTGGAAATGAATCTGACGGGTCTTCTATTATTTCCTCAGTACTGGATCAGGGTTCTGAATTGGAAGAACCTTCCCATACACAGTGCCCCTCCTCTGGAAAAAGAACAGGAAAACTAAGCATGTTAGGACCACAAGAGCCTCTTCTAAAAAGCCCCATGAATAGAATCATGCTCAGGGTTTTATCACTTACCCCTTTATAAAAGTAATGCCTTCTTTATCTGTTTATTTTATTAATGTTAACAGCAGTAAGAGTTTACAGAAAAACAAGCTGTATTTTCCCATTTAAGATCTTTTTCAACTGGTATTTTTTTCCTACAAGATACTAGGTTACACACCATATCTGAATTAAAACAGACCATCAAGCTTTGGCATTCAGGTCCTTCTTTCTGGTCATTGGGAGATGAAACTTGCTCTGGGGTAGCCATCTTATTTAAAAATGTAGAAGTTCATGTTATTAAACTAATTGATTTGATTCCAGGTCGGGCCTTAATGCTGGATGTCAAGCTATATAATGTACTGTTTCAGTTCATTAATATTTACGCTGGTCAGACAAAGGCGGTAAAGATTGAGCTGTTCAGGCTATCCAGCCCTATCTATGCTCTGCACATCACGTTATTCTGGGGTGACTTCAACTGTGGGTTGAAAGTAAGGGACAGAGGTAGGAATATTGTTACTAAAAAGTGTTTTGTGACATGACCTTTCTTTCCACTACGATACATAATGCAAATTTGAGGGATGCTTACTTTGAGACAGTTGGGAAAGCTGACCCTCCTTTATAGAAGCACCTCAGCCACAAGAATTGACTTTTTTTGTTTCTTCCTTTACAAATTTCTAAAGCAAAACTTTAATAGGAGAATTCTCAGATCATAAATTATTATATTTAATGTTGGATGGATCACATACATTTCCGAATGAGGCAGGTTATTGTAAATGAAATGCTTTACTTTTGGCCAAGGAAAATATTTGTCAAAATCTGGTATATTTTATTCAAGCCAGGAAATCCAGATTTGATATGTACATGGACCCTAGCATTTGGTGGAGGACACCGTCCGGATTTGACTTTGTTTTTAAATCATATGGAAAGGTAGTCCGGGATAAGGAATACGGGACTTATCTTAACTACAGTTCACAACTTCAAAACTTATCTTTAGCATCTACAGTGAAACATGATTTTACGGTGCAAATTCAAAATATTAATCAGCAAATGGTTGAATACCATTTACTACAAGAACAACATTTGCAATACCAGCAGTCATATAGTACTCAGGGTAAAAGGGTTACATTTGCCCTTATGAAGGACATGCGACTAGGAACTTAAACAGAACAATGGATAGTTTATTTGATAAGGATGTAAGGTTACTGTATGTACTGATTCTGGACAATTCTTAATATAGTAACACAATATACAACTCAATCCTTTACCCCAAGTTCACACTGAAACATTGGAGCATAAGCTTGACTCAGTTTCTACAGTTACATAGATACATAGATATATAGACAGTGTCAGCAGATAAGGGCCTATGGCCCATCCAGTCTGCCCATTTGAGCTTGTAAGTTCAGTTTATGTTTTCCTAGAAGTCTGTTGCCCTCACCCTGACCTCCAGAATTCCTTTATGTCTATCCCATGCATTCTTAAATCCCGTGATTGTTTCAGCCCCCACCACTTCCTCTGGCAGGGTGTTCCACTTGTCCACCACCTGTTCTGTAAGAAATTCTTCCTCATGTTTCCTCTGAATCATCCTCCTCCAACTTCATCCCATGCCCTCTAGTCCTGGAACATCTTTTTCTTAAAAATAGTGTATTCCTGCTCCCTGTTCCTCCCTGTAAGATACTTGTATGTCTCTATCATATCCCTCTCTCCTCTCCTCCAGGGAGTACATGTTCATTTCCTTCAACCTGTCTTCATAGGAATTGTGATGCAATCCATGCACCATCTTTGTTGCCCTCCTCTGAACCATCTCTTCCCTGTCTATGTCCTTATGTAGGTATGGTCTCAAGAACTGTACACTGTACTCCAGGTGGGGCCTCACTAGTGTCTTGTATAGCGGAATTTATGACCTCCCTTTTCCTGCTGGTGATGCCCCTGCCTATACATCCCAGCATCCTATTTTCTTACCTGCTGCCTTGTCACACTGTTTCCCTACCTTGAGGTCATCAGAGATGATAACCCCAAGATCCCTTTCCTGCTTGGTGCATGCTATATCCTCACCCCCCAACTGATATATTGTGCCTTGGTTTTGTGCCCCATATGCTTTATCTTGCACTTCCTTGCATTGAATTTCAACTGCCAAAGCCCTGACCATTCTTCAAGTTTCTGCAGGTCCTTCTCATTCTGTCTACACCCTCTGGTGTGTCTACTCTGTTACAGAGCTTTGTGCCATCAGCAAACAGTGAAATTCTGACTTCTAGGTCCTGTGCAATGTCACTGATGAAGATGTTGAATAGGACCAGTCCCAGCACTGATCCCTGTGGTACCCCACTGGTCACTCTTCCTCTGTGGAGTGACAGCCATTTACCACCACTCTCTGTGTCCTGCCACCCAGCCAGTTACCCTACCCACCACACTACTGTCCTGCCCACACCCATATTCCCCAGTTTGTGTAATAGTCTTCTATGTGGCACAGTGTCAAAGGCCTTGCTAAGTCCAGATAGGCCATGTCCCTGCCCTTCCCTGATCCACCTCCCTAGTCACTCAGTCAAAAATTCAATGAGGTTGGTCTGACATGACCTCCCCTGGTGAAACCATGCTGCCTTGGGTCCTGTAGTCCACTGACAACCAGATGTTCCACCAATCTCTCCTTCAGTAGTGCTTCCATGATCTTCCCACTACCGAGGTGAGGCTGACTGGTCTGTAGTTCCCTGCTTCCTCTTTGTTCTCACTTTTGTATAAGGGACTACATCTGCTGTTCTCCAGTCTTTGGGTACCTCCCTTGTTTCCAGTGATCGGCTAAACAGGATAGCCAGAGGTTCAGCCACCACCTCTTTAGTTATTTAAGGACCCTGGGTGCACCCCATCTGGCACCCTGCTTTATCAACTCTTATTATTCCAGTTCCTTCAGGACCCTTTCTCTGTAAAGGGACTTGTGTCCATTTCTGCACCATTCTCACCCTTGTACTCCCTTCAGACCCATTACCCCTCTTCCTTAGTAAAGACTGAGCAGAAATACCTGTTCAATATGTCAGCTTTACTGTTGTCATCCTCCACGCTGCTCCCATCCTCCCCTTCAGTCTAACTATCCTCCCTTTGTCCTTCTTTTTCACTTATGTACCTGTAAAAGGTTTTGTCCCCTTTTAACCACTGATTTTGCAATGTGTTCTTCTGTCTGAGCTTTGGCTTCCCTTACTGACTTCCTGCCTCCCTTTGTTTCTCCTGGTACTTCTCCCTATCCCTTCTGCCTGTGTCTTTTGTATTGCCTGAATGCAGTCTTTTGGCTTTCACTTTCTTTGCTACCTCTTTGGAAAACCATAATGGTCTCCTCTTTCTTTTCCTCTTGCTAACCTGCTTAATGCATAATTCTGTTGTTCTTATAATCCCCATTTTAAATACTGCCCACTGTTCCTCAACCCTGATTCCTGTCCCATTGTCCCAGTTAAGCCCACTGAACAATTATTAACACATTTAATTGCTGATATTATGCCACAAGAGGTAGAGAGAGTAATTATGGCATTAGGGAATAACAAAGCACCAGGTGGAGATGGACTAACTGGAGAATTGTATACGCTTATAGGACCATATTTTGACAGAACTAGCTGCAGCCTTTATGGCAATCCTTCATCTGGATCCCCTTCTGTGTGACAGGGGGATTCTGATACATATTTTAAACAAAAGAACATAGGCGATATATAGATCACTGAGGCCCATTTCTCTGCTAAATACATACTTTAAAATGTTATCTAAAATTCTAAACAACTGCTTGTTATTGGTAGCAACACATATTCTATCCCCAGCATAGGCATGTGCCATACCAGGTAGAAATATCATGGAACATCTAATTTTGTTAAGGGAAATTTTGAGCATAGTTTCAGGCATAGAGCAGATGGCTTAGTACTGTCACTAGATCAAGACAAGCCTTTGACTCAGTTAGTCACACCTTCCTATTGGAAGTTTAAAAAAATATGGTTTGCCACCACAATTTATTAGTTGGGTTCAATGCTTATATAAAACAGCTACAGTTACTCCTTTGGTTAGAGGTTGGAAAGGACCTATGCTGACAGTAAGGAGAGGGGTGTGCCAGGAGTGTCCACTTAGCCCATTGTTATATGCTTCTTGCATTGGTCCTTACTACAGCTCCTCAACAGTTCAGTACTTTTAAGGTCTATTATAGTTGCTTCAGCACCCCTACATTATATAGCTTTAGCTTATGCATACAACCTCTGCATTTTAGTGGCAGACAAGGTTTTTATTCATGAAGCTTTAGATATATGTACAACCTATAATTCAAACTCTGGTACCAGTTTGAATTTAGACAAGTGTATAGGCACACAGCTTGGCTCAGTTGTTCCTCCTGTTCTGGAAGTGGCTGGTGTTAATTTCTCAGCTACTCAATTGAAAATTCTGGGGGTTATTTATGGCTGGGGGATATGCCTTTTAAATTGGGAACCTTGCTTGCTTCATGGTAAAGCTTTAGTGGCTAAATGGAATAAGTGGAAATTAAGCAAGCGGAAAAGGGTACATCTACTTAAAACATTCCTTATCCCAGTATTTCTTTATATAAGTTATGTCCTTCCTCCACCTTGTCAACTAGTAACTGTAATTTATAGTCTCTTTTTCCAAGCTGTATGGAGCAGTAGGTTAACTCCGTTAAAAGGAATATTGTGTACCTACCAACAAAACAGGAAGGTTGGGGATGGTAAATCTGATTTTATTTTTTATAGCATTTTAAATATGCAAACTTTAGACCTTTATTCATTTTATTTGATAAAACATGGGTGCCTGTGTTTGAACAGAATTGTGATCTGTGGATTAGACAATGGTATAGAGGTGAGTTGGGTGTTTTGCATAGGTCTTTAAATATACCACCTTATATTAGGGAAACGTTTGTTTATTTCAAATGTGGGAAACTTACCAGCCATCTTTTGATCTCAAAACAAAGGAAAGAGTTATATAACTGAGTGAGGCTGACTCAATTTACAGAACAGGAAAGTTTTCAAGATGTCCCCTTCCATATATAGAGACAGTATTAGGTTTGTTAAATACTCCCAGGATTCTGGATAAATTTAAAGATTTTCATTGTCTGAGCTGTCATGATAGGATTAATGTTAAAGCTAATCAAAACACAAACAACTGATTGAGTGTTTATGTGTTAGACCTGGATGTATTCAACAACTAGAAACAGCTGAACACCTTTTTTGTCCAGCGTCTATATTAAATCCTTTTGGTCTTCATTGACAACTGTCTGGAATGCTCCATGGTTTCAGTTTATTAATATGGATGCTCTAATGTGGGGTAAATATATAGAGGTGGGACATTATTGGCATACTGAAACTTTACACAAGATATTATTAGTAGTTAAATGGTATATTTGGAATAGTAGATGTTTATTCTCATTACAGCAGAAACTTTTATCTCATGAAGAGCTTCTTGTAAAATGACAAGAGAATTAAAATTCAATATAATGAGGACTCTAGGCTCCTACATTCCAGAACTTTGTATGCAGTTTGGAAAAATATGCAGTGGATAACAGATTCTGATGTACCTGTAACTTAAAAATGGTGTGTGTTAGGTATCATGATTTACATTAAAATTGAAGTAGGGTTTGGATGAAAATGCTTTCATAATAATGTATTATATTGTGTTTTCTAGGAATGCTTCTACCTTGTTGTTCCATGTATATTATGTGTTTGAGTGATGATTATTTCCGCTTTTGTTTATAAGTACTCATCTTTTGCTGTAATGCTGTTCTTTTGTGCTCCCTTGATTTTTGTATTGTGTTTTTGTATGATTTCTTTTCAATAAACTCCCTACTCTTTTCAATAAGTGCCATGGGATCTTTAACATCCACCTGAACTACCACCAATCCAGGCAGATAGGTCCTCAGTTTAATGTCTCATTTGAAAACGGCACCTCAGAAGTGCAGCACCCTCTTATGCTGCACTACAGTGTCAGTATTGGGATATTAACCAAGTGCCAGATGTGGGAACCAAACCCACAGCCCTCTGATCTCCCAGCCTCAGAGGTGAGTATGCTACCTACTGAGTCACTGACACTATAATGCCATGCTGCCCTGGCTTCTGACATTTTGCTCAGGTGAATGTTTTCAATGATGTATCCATGAAAAGCATCTCTACATAAAACTTTGGAGGCAGGGCAGCATGGCACTGGTGTTACTGAACTGTGAGCAAACGGCATTTTATAACAACAATTATCCTTCTTCATGGTGAGTCCTTTACTTGAAATATTATCGTTGGTCAGTGTAGTCAAGCTTGAATATTGAATAGACATCTAAAGAACATGCAGAGCATTTGCTATTTTACAGCACTCACTGGGGGCATTGGTGTACCACCCACTATCGCATCAAACTACAAACTCACCTTAAATTTATATGTTTACACTGGAAGCTACTGGGCTAATACAGATGAGGATGACATTTGAGGATACAGCTACTCACAGATTATAAGTGTATATATCTGTAGTGAAAGCACTAAAAGGTCCACAGAGCCAGATGGAATGCAACACATGGTGCAGAAGGAAGCAAGTCAATCCCTTGCAGCACATTTGACCTATTTCACCAATCAGTAGTACAGGGCATAGTATGGACTACAGGGTGGTAAATATAGCCCTGCTGTACGAGAGTGGGGATAGGAGGAATCAGGGAAATTATAGGCCAGTGAGTCTGACATCTTTAGTAAGCATGCTGCTGAGGAACTTATAAAGAAATGGATAGTGGAATTCCTTGAAGAAAAAGGACTTATAGATAAGAAGTAAAATGGAAGTCTGAGAGACAGGCTTGTCAAACAAGTTTGATTATTTTTTCCCAGTTTGGTGACACAGATGGCTGATAAAGGCCAGGTAGTTGATATCCTGTATTAAGGCCCCTGCACCATCCACCAATCTCCAAATAAGCAGGACAGACACAGAACTAGACACCCAAAAGTTGCTTATTTTATTCCAAAAGTGCCAGAAACCCATACCTCTCAACAAGGATGCCAGCAGGAGTACGGAGCACATACGCCTCAACTGTTTTTCTTAACACATCATCAGGGACTGCCTTAGATTATGTGTAACCACTATTTAAGTGAGACTGTTGAAGAGCCAAGCACACAATGTAATACATAATTGAAGATTAACAATTTGTTTAAAAAGAAGAAAAATAAAATTATAATAATATTGCCAAAATCAGGAGAAAATTAATTGAAACACACCAAGACAAATGATCACCTAAATAAAAAGACATTTCTTATAGGATAGTAAATATATGTAACCCCAGGCTGTATGCCATTTGTATCTGACAGCAATACCAGGTGGGCTGGGTTCGGGAGGAATAGGCCACTCAGCACAAAGGCTAGGTTTGGCTACTCTGCACAGAGGCACCCAAGTAACACCAAACACAGGAAGCAATAACTGTAATGTCCAATACCAGAAGTGGATTCTAAAGTGTGGCTTTATTCACATCCAAACAGAATAAATAAAGCAAGATGGACTTCACAGGCTACACTCCTGGTAATGCAGATTAAAAGAGACCAGAACACATCCTCATCACTTTAGCCTCAGGTTCTACAACACACTGGGCACACAGCCCAGACTTGTACACTGCTTTGGGTTACACAGACCGAACTTGTACACTGCTTTGGGTTACACCCTGGCTTGGCTCCCTTGCCAGCCACATGGACACCTTCCATTCTTCATGGAAACATTTTCTGGTGCTCCTAAACCACGTAAGAGCACCTCAGCTCCATCAGGGAATCTTCCTATTTATTCCCAGGTCTAGGTACTTTCCTCAGGCACTGGCCAAGTACCTGAGAGAAAGCAACAGGTGTCTCAGAGCAAATGTAGGGAGTGAATTTGTTTACTACTGATGGGGGTCTCCACCTCCTTCCCACAATTCATACCCAGCCATTTCTCTGGACTGTAAACACCTCATTCTTTAGCACTTTGCTGTGTAGATTCTTGCTAAATGTATTTCACATTCAGTCTACTTGTCTTGCTTCCCATTTGTGCTGGACTTGAACACACTTAAAAATAAGTGACATTGTCCATTACTCTAGACTGACGCCAATGGTAAGTGAAACAGATGCTGGAACATCAAGCGGAAAGGGCAATGGTAACAGTAATGTAAGTGCACAGGCTGGTTTTCCTAAAACCTGCATAAAGAAAGACAGTGAGTACAAAGAATGTATGCATAATGATGGGTATCGGAGCAGAAAATGAAGACTTGGAATACTAAATAGGTTATATCTCAGGAACCTGACGATGTAGAAAAATGTAAAAGTCATATGATTTATGACTGTCCTGGCTAGTTTTGTATTTAGCTCCCATTGGGGGCTAAGCATTTTTCAATGAAAAGTCCATATCTAGCACCGTTTCCGAGATACGGGCCCTGAAAGGCGGCGAACGCCATAATGTTATCCTTTGGGAAAAAAGAGAAGTTCGAGCACCATAACTTTGCCTCCCTGTAATATTCTTTCACCAAACCACTGAAAGGCACATCTGTGGGCTGTTGGCTGTCTTCCTCCAAATTTCAGGAAAAAGACCAAACCGTTATTTTGCAACTGGGTGCCAAAGGATTCCTGTAATGCTGCGCCGTGAATGTTATCCCATGGGAAAAAATGTAATCTTTGGAGTGCTGTAACTTTGCCGATGTGTAATATTTTTCAAAACAACACTGAAAGGCACACCTGTGATATGTCGGCTGTGTTCTCTCCAAATTTCAGCCCAAAACTCCCAACCGTTCTTTGCAGTGCAGTGCCAAAGAATTGCTGTCATTTTCCACAGACTAGAAAACTGTTGTCGCAATTTGCGAAAAGTCATAAAAATTTGCAACACTTTCATGAGCATGAAAGTACTTTGTGAAAGTACTTTTCCAGAAATTTGAAAAACATATTTCTGGGGTGTTTTACCCAAAATAAAGACATTGCTAGCATCCTCAGGGTCCGACTAGGTGAATACAAAATAATTAGGTTGCTAGAGGTCCCAAATTTAAATGCCAAGCATTTTTCTGATCACTAACTGAAAACAAAATGGCGGATTTGCAAAGTAACAGGGCCATTTGCAGAAAGTAAAATGCATTTGCAACACTGTTGAACTTTTTGTCAACTTTTCTCATTGACTTACAATGGAAATTGTTTTTGAATAACTTTTGAACTGTTTAATATTTTTCACCAAATCTTTGAAAGGCACATCAGGAACCCTGGCCACGTTCCCTGAAGATTTCGGCAGGTAGTGCAAACCATGCGACCTGTAGGCGTGGACTGTAGAATTTCCAGAAAAAGCGTGAACCACGCGCGAGATCATGCTTAATAACCCACAGCCATATAACCGACTGGTACAAAACTTGGCATATCCTAAGGCCTATGGTTCTTGATTGAGTATTCAAAATTTCAGGCAAATCCGTCAAACTGTTACAAAGTTATTAAGGTGCAAAATTTGGGGTTTAACATAGAAATGGCTCCTCAACCTAACTATGGTAGCTCTACAGTGCTACCATAATATATATATATATATATATATGAAGCAATGGAACATAACAACACCCTAATGCTATATACACAGTAACTGATAACATAAATGACACATCCAAAATTCAAGTAGGGACTGTATCTTATAATGATTATGGTAATAATAATAATAATGATATTTGTCTGTTCTAGTGATTACCCTGTGCATCCAGCCATAGGGAGGCTACACTGTCTTTCAGTTGACATCCTTTATCCCGACATTAGAAAGTCTTTGATTTGGTGCCAAATTGGAGACTAGTGAAGAAGGTAGGACCTAAACGCTAGAGGATGGGTTAACTAGAAGGATTGAGACTTGGTTAGCAGATAGGACAAAAGGAAGTGGTTCTGAAAGGAACATTTTTTGATGTCAAAGAAAGGTAGTTGTGTGTATTTTAATGATCTGTCCTAGGGTTGCTACATACAGTAAGCAATATAGGTGTGGATATAGGATGGGGTTACAGTGCAAAGTGAGTCTGTTTGCACATGATACAAACCTACAGGACAGTGAATACTAATGAGAGAATTAGCAGCATGAGGAGCAATGTGAGAAGCTGGAGAATTGTTCTTGTGTTTGACAACTGAAATTCAAGGTCAAAGAAATGTAAATTATACAATGGCAAGGATAATCCCTGAATCTGATTGGCTGCCATGCCCTAAAACCAGTGATCTTATCTGATGATCCAGGGCAGGAAGAGACATGATAGCATAGCCAGTATATAAGTCATTCTCTGGTGTAATCCTCACAAGTAAGTAAATAGCTTTACTCTCATTCATGACAGTCAGCTCTGTGTTTAACGTTCACTTCCTGATGGTTTCCTATTAGTTTTGTGCTTGCAGTTCAGTGTCCCCACTTGATTTGTTCAAATTTGTTTACTGTCTCTATTAAAACACAAAAATTAAGCCAACACACTGATTGGCTTAATTGCACACGTCAGTACTATGATTGCTGGTAGCACATGTGCAGTTCAAAATAGCACTTACTCAAATGAGCAGAAATGGATGCACTGTTCAGTTAACAAAAGCAACCATGCTATTAAAAGTAGCAGAACATGCAGCTGCTCTCCATTTTACTGGAGGTGAGTGGGCTGTAATAAGTACAGCTAGGAGACAGACACCCTGACAAAAACAGAGCCTTTCAAAGGGCAGAGCACATACCTTGAGAGAGGCAAGAAGCACCGAGAGATCAAGCAACATGAGGGAAAAGCACCACCCAGTGTGGAAATCAGAAATTGTGGACTATTTTTGAAAACATACACCTACTCATCAGAAATGTAATTAAAAATTAACACTTTTAGCAAACAAGCCTCAATATATCGCGACAAGGCACTTAAGTGTGTGTTATTGTGTATATCACATCTGGTGCTGAATACATTGACCTGCAGTCTCATGCTTCAACCACCTGAGGTATGGCATTACACAATAACACTCACCCTGTCATGCCTGCTGTATAAGCAATGCACATTGCAACATAAATTCATATACAAATTACTGTATCATGGAGAAAAAGTGGAGGTGCAAAGGAGGAAAGGAACCTGAGGCGATACCTAACAATAGTATACAAACATCTTCACAATGCAGTAGAGCATATGGAAGGGCAAATTCTGTAGACTACTTGATGCATCAGCAAGGTTTCACCAGTAGCAGAAGGAGGAAAGAGGGAGCTGAGTGAAGCATATATCAACCAGTGTAGGAGCCAGTGTGTTAACAGAAGAGCCAACCTCGATTAAAGAATATGAAAAATAGTTTATCCACACACTAATATGTGGTAGAAAAACCACATACCAACAAATCAAAATGCAAAAAGTGATTTAGTTCATATCCAATTCATACATGAATGACTGCCAAATGTTGCTTCCATATATCACAGTAAAGGAGTACAACTAACAGCAGTTCAAACAGTTAGCTAAATACAGGTAAGAAGTCAGATTAAGCATAAAAACCTGAACTGAAAAAAGCTAAATGAGCTTCAAGATAGTGGAAAATCAACATGCAGTGTTACATGCTGTACCTGGCATACAGACACCCAGCCTTCACTCTCTCCAGAGCTTAGTCAGGGAGTTTGGCCCGTCAGGATGCAATTCAATACTGCAGCATTCTGCAACAGAGATACTGCAGGAAGAAATGCACTTTCAATGACAGTGAATTAATTTCATTATATTGTAACCTGAAACACTGTGTTGCATCCTGGTGGGCTCCACTATAGAGGCAGACTAGAGTTAGAATGCTATCAAGATTATTCAGTGCTAGCCGGCCTGGTGGCGCTGAAGGTTGAGGTGCTGGATGCCACACCTCATGCCATGCTGGTGACCTGGGTCGGGAATGGACTCGGCCATTGGGGATTGGTAGAGGGAAGGAAGGATTGAGCATCCAGAGAACTGCCTCCCTTCCCGGGAGGGATCCGGGGCCTAGCACCACCCTTGGTGGCTCCCAGTGGAAATCAGGGGCAGTGCCAGGGACATGCGGTGCAGTGAGATATGGCAGCAGACATCAGCACATCAGTGCCCAGACACCATTCCATGCTCCAGGGGCAACCATCATGGAGAAACCCTCAGTGGACCAGGAGGTGAAAAGGGCTCCAGGGACCAAACCCACATCCCCAGTGCTGGACCATCTCCCTCAATCCCCTTGGCTCTCATCCAAGACTGACCTCTAATTGCAGAATGGCTGCAAGGTAGGTCAGTGGGCACTCTCCTGGGAGTAATCCAGGGTCTGTAAGGTCCTGGGTGAGGGTCCCGGGAGGGAGGTCTCAGGCGGAAGTAGATACTGGGTCGAGTGGGCACTTGGAGAGATGCCCTGGCCAATTGAGTGAATAAAATAGAATTGGAAAAATAAAAGAGATGATTCAAGGCAACATGGAATGACTTTCAATGAACTGCTAGATGAGCTGAACATGCATGCTCTGAAGGATAGGAGAAAATGAGTGGACATGATTAAGGATGGACTACAACATTGTGACAAATGAACACTGGTTCAACCCAGGGTAAGAAAATAGAGGAATGATAGTAAACCTCCCTCAACACCCAGTTTACCTACTAATAACTCTTATACTGTTCTAGATCTCCCCATCCTATTCATACTGCTTCTCCCTCCACTCATCAATTCTCACCTCCATGAATTCTCTTCTCACTCCAGCAATTGCCCAGGACCCTGGCCTAGGCTTTATTTTTTCTGCTTCCCATTGCAATCCCTTTTGTCTCTTCTCAAGCCAAAAATCAGTATCCCTACTCCCTCTTACTTCCTCCATTCAGCTCTACCAGCTGTACTTAACAGTGCCCTACTTACCTTACTATTGTGGTCTCCATCTGAACCTTTTTTGCTGAACCCACTTGTCCTTCGGTCACACTACAGTTTTGTTGCCATTTCCATTTTATTGTATAATTTGTTCTTCTTGTTATTCTTATTGTTAACTTGTACTGCTTTGATTATCATAACCGATTTGTTGTAATTTATGGTTGTACTCCCCGATGAATCTGGCAACAAGTTATTTCAGCTCAATATGTCCTTCTTGGTAAATCTTTTGAAACATACATACATACAGACAGACAGACATATATACAGTACATAAATAATGTTGAAAACATCAGGTGTTGAGCAGCACATCTCCACCCCACCCTCCCACCCCCATTAGCCCTGAATCAGATTTACAACCAATGGCCCTAGTTACAGCAGGAAAACACATCATAGTCATAAAGCACTCAATAATCTGATCTACAGGATCAATCATATGGGACTATAATAAAGAAAGATAATGGTAAGCTGTTTCATGGGGCCAAAATACAGGGAGGGGAACATTTAAGCAACTTAGAGATAACCTTCGTAGAGGTACATGATGGTACCTACAGTACAACATCAGAAAAAGCTACATGAATATAACAAAAAGCAAAACAATTTATTCTGACAGAAATTAAAGCAGAGAGGATGTAAAATCACCATCTCGAAATCTTACCAAAACCCCACACATGAATGTATAAGCAGAAGTCAACACAATAATGAAAGGCGAACTAAAGTTGGCTGCTCATTACAACAGGTATACAAGAGGACTAACAAAGTGCTAGGGCTAGGGTGCATAGGAGAGAAATTACTAGCTGAAGGAAGCCAGAGATGATATTACCCCATATTAGTCACTGGTGAGAGACGACATCTGGAACACGTGTGTCCAGTTCTGGGGTCCGCACTCAGGCAATGACAGAGATAGATTAAAAGTGCAATGAAGAGGCATGAAGGGAGTCATGTCCAACAGGACAAGGAATATAACTGCAAAATATCAACAGGTACAGTATTCAAAAACAATCAACATATTCACTGGAGGACAGAAGGAATGGAGGAAATGATAAAAGTTCAAGTTTATGAAATGATCCAGTAGTGCAGCCAGCAGTGAGCATGTGCTTAAGCTGGCAGGGAAAAGGTCCAAGAAGGAGTATTACTTCATGGACAGGATGGCTGATGTAAGCAACACACTTCCTAATACAGTTGTAGAGGCAAGGACAGCAGCTGGTTTTGAGAGGAGGTGGAAAGTAAATACAGAAGTTGTCAGACAGGAAGTGGAGGGAGGAGATGGGAGAGTAGGAGTAGAATGAACATCAAAATGCCTCTGAGTGTGGAATTTATGGACAGCCTGAATGGACTTCTCAGGTCATTCTCTGTTCATTACTTTTCTATGTTTCTATGTACAATTCCCAAATAAGTAGCATTGGCTTTGGAAAAATGTGACATCCCTGAACCACTGAAACATGTTCTGGGAGAAATGGGACTTGTTTGCATGAGATGTACACATAATAACAGGAAGGAGATGAAATTCAAGAGACCAAATTAAAGACATTACAGTACAAAGCTTCAGCTGGCAGATCAGGGGACAAGTGGGGGGCACACGTCATACCATCAAATATGATAAACCTTTGCTGTGCCGTGGACTGCTATATCAGTCCAGAATTCCTGTATGTTCTAATTCTGTCAGTAGCCTAAGGGTTAATTAGGGATGTTTGGAATTGGTTGAATCCAATCTGATTTTAGGACTTAGGATTTTAGAACTTCTGAATCCTAATTTGCCTTAGTTTCAAATCCTAAAAGACCTAATCCAGAACAACCTAAAAATCAGATTTAGTATTCTGATGCAAATCCTAATTCCTATGTAAAATAGGTTTTAGGATTCAGTTTAGGATTTAGGATTTTTGGGCTGACATCAAAAATCCTAAACCAAAACTTGATTGGAATCCAACAATCCAGTTCTGTTTGTAGGATTCTGAGTAACCCTACAATTACTGTCACATTGAATGTACTGTAGGACTGAGCAGCTCAGATTGGTGAAATCTGAGTCATTATCAAACACCTTGCTGTGCACCCAATGTGAGCCTGAAGTGAGCTGGCTATGAAAGGCATGGTTTGACTCTGAATTATTTCCTCCAATATTGGTGGGGGGGAGGGGGTATTGCAAAAGCTTATTTGTCTTTTATTGTAGTTCCCCGAGAAAACCCGGTGGGTTGGAAATTGTGCTGACACAATACATGAGAAGCACAGCACTCAAGATATTTTTCTGCTCTGTCATTGTTTCACACCACTGATTCGTCACTCTGCAACTGACAGTGAGAGAGGAAAGAACTGCGGTTGCTGCTACTCTTCATTCAGCAGGCTGGCTAAGACTGTGAAGTGCAACAAAGCAAAGACTACCCAAACTAAAAAAATACCTTGCCAAAAGAAAAATATCTAACTTAAGCAAGATTTAAACTTGAAAGAAAGCCTTTTGTGTAACTGTGGAACTGAAAAGAAAAGTTAAGGGGATGACACAACCAAAGATTACTTAAGGTAAAAAAATTACAGAAAGAAAGAAAGAAAAATGCTTAGCTTTATAAAATATTCTAAGAAAGAAAAGAAAAGTGATTTTCATCTGCATCGGGTGAGGGCAGAAAACAAAAGGAAAGGGGATGTAGCAAAATATGTACCCTAAACAAAACTAGAAGGGAAAGGTAGCATAGTGTGGCCAGGACTGTGAGGAGCTGCTGTTACTGTAACAGCCCACCGCTCCAGACATTTCCTGACATTGGGTGGGGGATCAGATCAGCTCCAACATCTAAGTAGTAGCTGTAAGTTCTGTGCCAGGCAAAGATACTGTGAACGTTTATTGACAAAAACAAGTGAGGGTCACCTGGTCTAGGCCAGCCTATATTAAAGGGAAGGTCTCATGAACCATTTTGTCTTTAAAACTGTGCAGGCTTTAGGCTTGAACAGTGAATGCCTGTAGTCATACTCCTCAATTTCATCTCAATATAATGTTTAGTAAGTAAAATAGTCAAGAAAATCAGTCAGGTTCTTCTGACATGACCTTCCCTAGTGAATCAATTCTGCTTTGGGTCTTGTTACATCCTGGATTCAAGGCACTCCACAATCCTTTCCTTGAAAAATAAGTCAATTAACTTCTTCACCACTTATTTCAGACTGAATGGCCTATAGTTGCCAGCCTCTTCTCTGCTACTGCTTTTATGAAGTGGGACTACATCTGCCCTCCTCCAGTCCTCTGGAATCACTCCTGTTTCCAGTGAGTTGATGAATAAGTAATGAAGAGGTGAAGCCAGTACCTCCTTGAACTCTCTCAACACAATTGGGTGTACCTGATCTAGCCCCATAGCTTTGTCCACTTTCAAATTTGCAAGTCATTTCAGAAGGCTCTCCTCTGTAAATGGGCTTGTGTCTAAAGCCCTTCCCCAGTGTTCCTGTTGCTTTAAGTGGTCCATCTCTATTCATTGCATAGGAAGGCACCTATGAACTTATGAATGGACTACTCTGTATGTCTCTGATATATTGAATCCACTTTAACTCATTGTATGTAAAGCGCTAACTTTATATGTTCTGATATATTGTATCCTCTTTAACTCATTGTATGTAAAGCACTTATAAATTGTTATCCTGTTAAGTTTCTGCATGTCTTAACTCTCCCAGGTCGTGCCTGAAAATAGTCATTTGTGGCTAGTGCACTTACCAGGTTAACAAAAGCTAAATAAATAAATAAAATAAATCCCTTTCCTTTCCACTGTGAAACCTGAGAAAAGTATCTCTTCAGGATATCTGCTTTTCCTGATCTTTCTCTGCAGAGCCCCCCCAAACCATATTAACCTCACAATCCCTCCCTTAGCTTCCTTTTTTAATAATGTACCTAGGAAGGCCTTGTCTTTTTTTTTTATTTAGTTGTTTTACCAGGTATAGCACACTAAGCTGGAAGCTTTTACAGGAGTGACCTAGGAGCACAAGGAGGTTAAGTGACTTGCTCAGGGCCACACAGTATGCAAGTGGAAGCTGTGGGATTCAAACCCAGGTCTGGTCTGCTGGATATCACCAGATTTGCAGCTCAGAGCCTTCTTTGGCTGTCCTTTCCTCAGTTTGTACATTTGCACTCCTCACTGTTTTGCCCAGTTCCTCTGCTTGTCCTGGCATATCTTCTTATCCTCTTCTCTCTGTACCTCCTCATACCTCCTGAATGTTACTCTTTAGCCTTAACATTTTAAGATATTTTCCTTCAGAACCATAGAGGTATAGGCTTCCCTGTTCCTTATCAATTCCTCCTTCTGTGTTGGAGGTCTGTAGATCACCCAGTGTAAGCAGATGCTATGGCTCTTGTCTACAGGGTGACCCACAGTACCTCAAGTATTTCTTCCTCCTAATTTCCTTGCATTTCTATTGCTTTGATACCCTCCCTTACATACAGCACCACCCTCCTCCTTCCTCGCCATACTATCTGTCCTGAACTGGGTATAACCTGGTATGGCCATGTACTAATCATGTTTGCCTGTGCACCATGACTAAGTAATAGTCTACAATATCCAGGTTTGCCTCACACAATGGCCTGTAGGGCTGGAATTTTCTTTCTGAGACTCCTTGCATTGGCACACATGGTTTGCTACACCTGCTCCCAGTCTGCCAGAAAACTCCTCCCTTCACTTTTGCCTTGCTTGCTTTTTCTCCACTCTTTCTGTAACTCTTGTTCCCATCCCCCTTGTTTTCGACTACACTGTTGTTTTTCTCATCCTGCATACTGGTGGATTCTCCTCCATTCAGGTCCACCCTTCTTACTGCTTCAGTCGGGGAGGGCAGTATATACCTCCCCTGTTATAGCTGTGGCCAGAGCCTATAGCCATCTTACTGTCTGTAGCTGGAAAAATGGAGGACGTGAAACACTTTTTGGATATTTCAATGTATTCTTCCACATCTATAAATCGCTATGCCAAATGAAATAAAATACTCCTTTCTTTCTGTTTAGAATGTTGGAGACAGGATTAAAGCTGCTTATCAGATGACCATTAGGAAACTGACACAGCTTAAATATTAGTTACCTATTAAACTAGAGATGTGTTTACCTTCAAAATACAACAACTTGCATTTTAAATACTTAGCATTTAAACATGTTCTTGCTACAAGCTTCAGCTGGGCAAGTATTGTCTTTCAAGAAAGATTCATACCTCATAAATGTCACCTTTTCCCAGTAGCAAATGTACAAAGATTTACACTGTTTTTAACCTCTCAAGACACTGATAAGAACTGTCTCAGCACATGCCAGGTCTTGTGTGAACTATCCAAGCTACAGTAATTACAGTATATAGTAATCAGCAGACATTTTTACTATGCTTTATGGGGAAAAATATATTGGAGCTACAGCAAACACACACACACACACACACACACACACACCATCCTCATGGCCACAACATTCAAAATAAATACCTGCAATCTAACATATTACAAAACAATAAAGAACGTTGTGTTTGTCAGTGAACACAGTGAAGTTCCTTTGAACAGCTACTGTACTGCCTAAAACTAATATTAGATTTTAAAAGCAGCCAACCATTACCTATTATATCTAAAGTACTTTTCTTTTTCCTTTGTTTAATTAGAAGATTGTTTACCTGATGTAAAGTAGTGTGACAGCCCACCTCTCCCTCTTAGCTGAAACAGCTTTTAGAGAGGTGTCTGTCCTGGGTTTTCACTGCCACCAGCTGAACTTTCCTTCCAGCACCTCTTTCAACTGTACAAACTTGAATAATCAAGCGTGCAATTGCACAAGTTAAAGTCTGGTAGTATGTCTCTCGGTTGGGCGGATGCTACACAGAGTTTACCTCAGCCAGTGGAAACCAAATATTTCCTTAGAAAAATGACATCACAGTCACAACTGTTGAGCAAATAAATAGCTTTACTTAACAGGAAGTGCACTGAGCATTTACAGGATATATATTTACAACACAAGAAAATAACACTCATACAGGAAAAGTAAACAAATGTTTTTAAATAACAGATGGCAAAGAAGAAGGCTATTACTAAATATACTATCATTAAACCTACTCTTCCTGTCCTTACAAGAGACACTGGACCCTGTTCTAACTGCCAGCTCCCACGGACATAGCTACAAGGTAGGCTCCAAACTTATGTTTCCCTCCCAGCTTCCAAAGCACAAGAGAGCCTTCCCTGCCTTTCAGAAGTTATATACTTTGTGGAGAACAGGTCATTCCTATTCTCCTTTAAATGCACCAACCAACTAACATGTATGTATTTAATTGTCCCAATCAGAGTGAACACCTTTCAGTGACAATTATATTCCCTTTTCACCTTAAGTTTATATTTGAATGATCCAATCCATTCAAACTGCCCTGTGTCCGTGTCTACAGGTCTGTGTGAGTCTGGAGATGTCCACTCGTGATTTATGACCCAGCTCTTCTCTAGCAACTAGGAATTTCACAAGCAGGATGCTGCTGGACAGAGGATTCCAGCCTGACTGTATTTTTCCAAACAGCTAAAAAAGTAAGGCATCTACAGAATCCAAGCCATTAACTCTTTCCTGCCCATTTCTGTCACATCCCCCAGATAATGAAGGCGTGTCCCTTGGGCCACCCTAAGTGACACAGTTGTTCATGCAATTATTGGGAAGTGCCCAAAAGTATCCAGCCATTTCATTAGCCCTGTCTAGATAGCCCATCCGCATTTGCATTTTGTTTGCCACTGGCATGCTGGATGGTCATGTTGTATGCCTGCAGTACCAAACTCCAACGTAGTAGTTTACAATATTGATCACTTGATCTATGAAGCCAAATCAGGACACCTACAGAATCCAAGCCATTAACTCTTTTCTGCCCATTTCTGTCACAGCAGGTATGATGTGGAACAGCTTTAGCCTGGCAGCTGACATATATTACTTTAATGCCTCCACTATATCTACAGCATTATGATCTCAATGACTGTGACATCACTGCTACTTGGGAACAGCAGTGAGTGACTGCCAAGTCATTCGCCTGTGATGTCACAGTCAGTGAGATCACAATGCCGATGATGTAGTGTGGGGCCAGTAAAAGCTATGTCAGCTGCCAGGCTAAGACCTGTTTCACATGTTCAGCACAATATTATCACCTAGAATACTTTCTGATAAGTAAAAGGAAAAGAAAAATACTTCAGAAATGAAAATTACAACTAACTACTACTTAAAATTTGTATTATTTTCCTGTCTGCCAATTTTGGCTCCACTAGCTCTTTAAATATTTCTTATCCTATATTTTGTAACCTGGATAGTGTTGGGAAATGCTACATCTCATTGTCATTGTGATCTTCATTTTGCACATTTTGCACGGTATTTACTCAGGATGTCCCAGATTAGATGCAATATCTTGTTTTCAGTAGGGTCACAATTTTACCTTTTTTATAATGTACTTATTCAGGGTAGCCTATCCCAGATATAAAATATTGTTTTCAGTGTCTCCTGATTTTACCCAGTGCAGCATAATATTGCGTAGATGCAGAGCCCCACTGAAAATAAGTTGTCGTGGCTTCTGTGAACTATCCAGGCTAAACACATAGCAATCAGCAGGCATGTTCTAGGAAAACATATTGTAAAATGTGTAAAAGGAAGACCACTTTGAAACTGCCTCTCAGCAGAACTGCATTGTACAAATTCATTAGAAATAATGGGTAAAAGCATCAAAAAACTCTCCAGAGCCATATCGACTCTGACCAGACTTTGTTCCATTTGCCACCCCTCAAGTAATTTAAATGTTCATCAAAGTAAAACTCAGACCATCCACTGAGGACAGTGGGCTCCCTGCTCCCCAATGGATGAAGGTCATCTTCTCTTTATAGGCCCATATCCTTCCAGGTTGATCTCAGTCCCCAATGCAGCTAAACCCTTGATCTCTATGAGATTCTTTCAACAATGAGTTAAAGTTACTGGTGTGGAGTACCCTATCCTCACCCCGGTCATGGACAGGCAGCACTACAGTGAACACCATTGTGTGTGATACCTGCCTAAGACCCTCCCCCACTTCCTTGAGTTCTTGCACAATCTCAGCCCTGTTCCAAAACTAGGTCATTAGTTCCCAGGTAGACAGTGACATCCAAATACCTCTCCTGCCATGCTGCCATAGTGATCCATAGGATCTGCTGCCCATCCCTCTGAGCAGTAATGCCAGGTAGGCACCTTACCTTCCACTGCCCCCTTCCTGTTGTTGACTATACCCTCAGCAGTCAAAACTTCCACTAGAACTTGATTCTCCTCTGCTGCCTCCCATGTGGGGCCTCCACCATGGAGGACCCTCACATCCTCCCTTGTCGCTCAATGGGTCCCTCTTCCCAACAGTCCTGTCTTGTCAGAATGGCAAAGGAATCTTGTAGTGGCACAGGCTGAGGAATTTTCTGCTTACCCACCACCCCCACCTTGCTGGAGCCCACCACAGTCCAGCAGGCCTTCTTTCTCCTAGGCAACTTTGGGGCAATGGTGGTAGACTTAGTGGCACCTGGTGGAGAAAAGGTCCTCTGGATTCTAGCCAGCTCAGCCCAGAGACCAACTGCCTCCTGCCTCAACCCAGAGAGGTGCATGCAGAGTGGGGTAGCACCTCAGTCTCCAGAAGGTCTACTGGAAAACTTCATCTCCACAACCATTCCACTGCACCACTCCCATAATTGCTTTCTCTTTCTTGCTTTAATATTACCAACTGTGCCTTTTCCATTGCCCCTTCCTGTTGTTTTGGTCCTTTTCTTTTTTTTTTTTAAATTCAAAGTTTATTAGTTTTCACAATTACATATGAGAGCAGCTCCATACATTACATATGACATTCCACTTGCAAAATGTTAGGTACAACTGTTGAAGAAGCTTCTCCCCCACCCCACCTCCCTCCCTCCCTTCCCAGCACAGCTCAGATTAATCAAGAATTCTCCGAATGTCCTAAGCAGTTACTTGGAGGGTAATTTAAATAATACAGCATGTACAAAGGTTCCCAAATCCGTTTGTATTTAGTCAGCCTATTATTTAAACTAGCCACTTTTTTCCATTCTAAGATTGGCTAAGATCTCCTTAAGGCACTCTGAGAAAGAAATGTCCGTATTATCTTTCCATTGGTGAAGGATAACCTTTTTGACCGATAATGAAATTAAGGCCATGTGGTACCTCCTAGATACCACTGGTATGGAAGTGTAATCTCCCAACAGGCACACCTTGGGTTTGAAAAAGTCAGAGAGGCCCAGGAGGAGTCCATCCTATAACGGATGTCGTTCCAGAGGTAGTGACCTTCAGGCATGACCAGAATATATGGTACAGTGTACCCTCCTCCTGTACACATCTGGAACAGAGGCCGAGTCTATGAGGCCAAACCTATGGAGCCTCTGAGGAGTGTAGTATATATTATGCAAGATATGAAATTGTGTCAATTTCAATCTATCCTCATAATATATCTTTGAACATTTCTCCAAAGAGCTGCCCCATCTATTTCTAGACTGAGAAAGTACACTGCCCAGTATGTCTTTGGTATAAATTCTTCAGGATATTTACAGTCATATAAGCTTTTGGAAATCTGGACACAGAGTGTCTATGTCCTATTAATACTATGCACATCCTGGAACCTTTTCCTATCTGAAGAAAGTGTGGAGCGGCCCAAACTCTTTTACTAGTAAGTATTTTAACTGGTAAACTTTGAAGATAGATTTAATAGGTATCCGAACCTGCTCAAAATAGTGGTAACTGGGAGCCACGAGCCATCCTGCACCACTAACTGGGCAAGGGTAGCTTTACCCAGTTGTGGGAGCCAGTTTCTGTTGATTGGCTTGTTATCTAATTTTATGTTAGGACTACCGCAAACCGGTTAGGCCAAATCCATCGCCTGCCTATATTCCATGCTGGAACATATCTGTGCAAGCATCTTCACTGAAATTGCCAGTGGGGTGAGTTTCTATTTCGGAGGAAGGTCACTCGGTCTTATATGCAGCAATGATAGCAGCGTCTGACCCCCTCCTTAATATCGATAACTCTACCCACAACCATATCGGGAGGCTCTCTGCTGAGGCAATTTCCCCTCGTTCTCCAACCATCTTAAGTATTTGACCATATGACTCGCCCAGTAATAAAAACCAGGGATGGGTGGAAAAGGCCTCCTCTATCCTTCGGGGTGGCTAACTTGTGGTATGCGATTCTGGGTTGCCTTTCGGCCCAAATAAAGTTAGTTATTATTGCATTAGTTTACGGAACCATGTACTGGGAATCCATATGTTAAGCAAATGTAACGGGTAAAAATTCTGGGAAAAGATTCATCTTGATGAGATTACTCATCCCCAGAGTGTAATGGATAGCTTGGACCATCTCTTCAAGTCCACTTCCAAGGTTTTATTAAATCATCCAGATTTAGCTTTAAAGACGAGGCGAATCTCTAACCACTTGGATGCCCAGATATTTTAAGGAGTTCGAGGCCCAGGACATGCCACTCTGATTGACTAGTGACTTATCTACCCTGTGATTGAGTGGAAAAACAGAGATTTGTCGATATTTAATTTGTAATTAGAAAGCATAGCAAAATCTTGGATCACTCCCAGCAGCGCGGTATCGAGTTACTCGGATCTGTCAACTGCAATAGTAGATCATCAGCATCGCCGATATTTTGATCTCGTGCCTTGAATAACCACCCTTGTGTTAGTGAGCTTTGCTTGATTCGGTGAATCAGGGGCTCTAAGTATAAAATAAAGAGCAATGGCGAGAGGGGCAACCCTGTCTGGTGCCAGAGTGGAGTAAGAACTTTTCAGAAATTGCTCCATTCACCATCACTCTAGCTGATGATGCGCTAAAGAATTCTGATCCAGTTTTGAAAAGGTGGGAAACTTACAGGCATTCAGAGTCCTAAGTAAAGTTCCAGTCCACCCTGTAGAATGCCTTCTCCGCATCCAGTGAGACTAAGACCGCGGATAAGGGCATCCCTGGATGCGGAGAGGACATCGACAGGGTCCTAAGGTAGTCATTGATGACCCGACCCTTATGAACCTGACTTGTTCTGGCCCAATCAGATCAGGGATTACTAAAACTAAGCAGTCTGCCAAAATCTTGGCTAGAATTTTAATATCTTGGTTCATTAAGGATATAGGCGGTAACTTGCTGGTGATTCTGGTTTTCTCAGGTTTCAGAATTAACACAATTAAAGCCTCCCACAGAGTCGGGTCCATTTGTGCGCGGATAAGATGTACTGAAGAGATATTAACATGGGGAGCAAAAGGTTTAAAAATTTTTGTAGAAATTTGCGAAAACCCATCTGGACAGGAGATCTGTCAGAGGGCAAAGCCTTTCGACTCTGGTGATCTCCTCCATGGTTATAGGGGAGACCAATCGGCCCTGTTGGGAGTCCATCAAGAGGATAGTCCAGAGCCTCCAGATAATTATCCATACTACTATCCGAAGCTGAATCTCTGGGACTATATAAATTAGCGTAATACCTTTGAAACTCCAAGACTATCTCCTCGGTTGTCGTTAGGGCGTATTACTTGTTGGGAGTGAATTGCCAAAGCGTGTCTATTCGCTTCTATTTGCTTGATCCTCAGTGCCAGTAGCCTCCCAGCTTTTCTCCCGTGTCTGAATATGCGCTCTGGCCCTGAGGATTGCAAATTCTGCTTTATCTCTCAGTAATTCAAATAGCCTTCCTTGAGTTTGACCAGTTCCTGTTTTCAAGCTCGGTTAAGGGTGGACCTACTCTTGAATCTTTATGTTGTATTTCCATAATAACCCCTTCAATTTTCTCTCTTTTTCTTTTTCTGGGAAGTAGCTAGGCTAATTAAGATGTCTCGTGAATGCCTTGAAAGCTCCCCAGCATATCAGGTCTCCCAACTGAGCGGAATTGGTTTCTATGAAATGATGGATATGTTCACTGATTGCTTGGACCGTACTATCCTCCTTTAACATGTAATTATTTATCTTCCACCTGAGGGACTTCTTAGGAGAAACTAGGGGCATTAGGTGGCATACGACCAGGCGTGATCAGATGGGGACCTGGTTGTGAAGGGCTTCAACCACTCTGGGAAGGAGGTTGTGTGAGAGAATATATAGTCAATGCGAGATGAAGTATTGTGTACAGGAGATATGAATGAATTCCTTTTCCATAGGATGGAGCACTCTCCAGATGTCACAAGGCGTACAACTCTAAGAATTCTGACAGGGCTCTTTGGGCTGGTGAGCAAGCTCTGCTCGTAAAAGCAGAGCGGTCCATTGAGGAGTCCATCACCATATTCATATCTCCTCCCACAACCATCGGCAATGAGGAATATGGCTGTAATACATCAACTAGCTTCACAAAAAGTCGGGAGTCAAAGTTAGGCCGTAGACAGTCCCAAAATGAGTTCGGAGCAAAAATACCCATGAATAAAGAGAAATGCCCTCTGGATCATTAATTACTTGTTTCATTGTAAAGGGAACCTTCCTGTTAATCACTATTAGGACTCCGCACTGTTGGTGGTCCCTCAGCTGAAAACACTTGCCCAATCTGCAGTCATCTCATACAGTTAGCCTCCGAATCTAGCAGATGAGACTCCTGTATAACCCCTATATCTATTGATAACAAGTCTAAATGCTTGAGAACTTTATACTGCTTGACACGCTGTCTTAAACCCTTAACATTCCAAGTGGCGATTCTTATGATGTTAGCCCTGTTCACTAGCTATGAAATGAAACCATAATAAAACCAGGGCACCGGATAATGTAATCATACTACTATCCCTATTGAGCTGTGCTGAGGACCCCCGATACCATCCCTTATCCCCCTTGGATACCCCAAAAGAACATGAGTAAGTACCAATATACCAACCCTCCCGACCTGCAAATTGATAACAAACATACCTAATCCTCCCGCCCTCAAACCCTCAAAAAAACATGTCCCTAAATCCTTGATTGACCTTGCTACTGTATACTCCCCAACCCTCCTGTCACAATTCGTGGCCGCAGCGGAGTCCGCTGTGGTCTGCAGCCATAGCCCTCCCACCATCCCAGACTCCTTAAATACATAACTCTTTAGGGGCATTACCTTGTGATGGGTGTTTATGTCCAGGCTTCATGTCCTGAGGTTATGCACTTGACCTCTTAGAAGCCCCATACTAAACCCCTCGTGCAGGCCTCACCTGGGGCACCTCGCATGTTCACACATCGCCTGGGTGGAAATCCACCCACACCACCATCCACAACCCAGGCTCGGTGAATGTGAGCATGCAGTAGCCATCAGTTCCCTCTGGGGCTCCGTAATAGGCCTTAGCCTGAACCACATCTGAATTTCTAAAGCCGTACAGTTCCATCAAAGCGACCCCCCTCCAAAGATTCAAACAGAATTTGTCTGGAGAGCTATTTGTGTCCATCAGTCTTTTGTAAATGAAACTGAAACAATAAGATTGTAACCCTAGAAACAAAAACCAAGAAAACTTTTCTCTTTCTTGTCCCTGTTTTAAAAGTCCCATTGAAGCCTGCCTCCTCCAAAACATTCACCATCCTCGTTGGGTCATTCTCCAGTAGTCTTCCCCTCCGCCACCTCACTTAGGCCTGAACAGATCGGGAAACTCCTTCTGCAAAGCCTTGTGGCCAAGTCTGCATCCTCAAAGGATACCCAGGCCCCGACACCATCACCTGAAAATGGGCCAGGTATCCCAGATGGAATTTACACCTGCAGGATGAGCTTTGTGACAACAGGTGAAAAAGGGACCTTCTTTGCCATACAGAAGCTGGCAAGTCCTGGGTGACTCATATAGCCCTTCCCAAAGGATCTTCTCTAATTCTTTTATTTTGGAAAGTAAATGCTGCTTTTCCTGATAATTTAGTAGCTTAGCTATCAAGGGTCTGGGCTGCTGGCCTGGGGCTGGTATCGCGCAGCATCTGATGAGCCCTCTCTAGAGTGTATGACGGTCCATAGGGAGAGAGGCGGCAAGTTTTTCAAACAGCCTTTGCATAAATAGGTTGGATTCTGACCCTCTTCCTTTCGGGTATTCCTAAAATGACCACATTGTTCCATCGGGATCGCCTCCAGATCCTCTACTTTCTGCTCGAAGCTTTTTAATATGCTGGCGATCGCTGATGCGGTTTCTTCAGTTCGGCTCAGCTCTTTCTCAACAGATGATACTCAGACTTCGACATCCGTGACCTTGAGATTCAGATCATCCAGAGCCCCTGCCAAATGTTTAATCTCTGAATCTACCATTTTCATATCTTCTCTTGGGGCAATAATTCTCTTGAGCAAATCCAAGGTAAGAGGTGCTGTCTCAGGCTCCAGCGCTTTCAGGGCTGTAATATTTGGCATCTTACCACCTCCTGATGACTGGGCTTGGGTCTCTTCCCAGATTTCTTGGGGAGACAGGTGGAGTATGTCGGAACAGCAGCGGGTTTCATTTCGTCTCCATACCTGTGATATAACTTCGTTCCCCAAACTCACTACCAGTCGACTTCTTCGCAGTGTAGTAAAGCTCCTTTAAAGCAGATTATACTTTGAAACGAGTTTAGGATAGCGGAACTCTGACTCGGTCCTACTGCTCAGGCTGCAGCATCATGTGATCTTCAGAAATTGTTTTGGTCCTTTTCTGCATACACCTTCTACTGATGATTACTTTATCACCCCTACCCTAGATAGGGTGTTTTTGCTTACCTTTTTCCTTGCATCCACCTTTCTTGTTTTGTACTCACCTCTTGTACCCTCTGCCTGCCTCTACTTCCCTTCCCTTTAGGCCTTTGTTTGAAAGTTTATATCTCTGCCCAAGATAAGGTGTTTCCTCTTTTCCGAGCAACAGGTACTTACTGCTTGTATGGACCATTTCTTCCTTGAAGTTTCCTCATTACACCTGCTCCAGTACTTTCTACACAGGCAACGTCAAGTTAACAGGTACTGTACCTTACCTTACTGGGTGACAGAATTCTCTGTGTGCCTGCTGTTGCCTGCAGATGCTTGCCAATGCCTAAAATGAAATTTCCCTCACCTGTTCCACTACTGCTCTGATCCCCTAATGCTGTGGGATACGAGCATGATGGATTACACTGAGCTAGCTCAATTTATATTCCCAGCCACTTCCTGGATGAGCTGAATTGCCACTTGGTCAAGCAGTCCCTCAGTCATGCTTCCATTAAACAAACACTGGCCAGAGCCAATAGTGCTGCAGACAAGGAATTTGGGGTAAAAATATTGAAAATTACCAAATATAAAAGCCTGCATTAACAAAATGTAACGTAGGCTCATAAATTTGTTGTTTTGTAATATTTTACACCAAATTTTCAACATAACCTTTTATGACCCTGCTTCATGAAGAAGGCCAGAGAAAATGTTCAGCTCCTGGCCTAAAGGTGATTTCATGCAGGGACTATGAAATCAACTTTTGGTATGCAAACACACATTTTGGTCAGGAGTTGCAAAATGACAGCTGTCACATTCATGAGGTGTTGTAAAGATATGGCTATGTTGTGAATTTGGTGGAAAATTTTGAAAATTACTAAAGTTATGAACTAGATTCTAAAAATCAACATAGGCTCAATAACTTTGTTGTTGTTTTAATATGTTATATGAAATTTTTAACATAGCCTTCTTATGAACCTGCCTCATGAACAAGGGCAGAGAAAATGTTCAACTCCTGCCTGAAAGGTGATTTTGTGCAGGGACACAAATCACCTTTCAGGACAAACTACCTAATGAAAGTGCAGTTGTTAATGAGGTGGGGTCCAAAAGAAGGCATGTTGAAAATTTGGGACAAAAATACACAAACTGGCCAAGATATGGCATTAAGTTAAAACCCCATTGAAACAGACAGAATTGCACACCTGTTTCCTCAGGTCATGATCCGACTTTGAAGAGTGAAGATGTGTCTGTGGTCCAGAGAGGATTACGGCATTGGACCCCAATGGGTAAGTAAGAGCTTGGGAAGTGGGGGGTCTGAGTGGGAGGGTTGGGTGGGGATCACTAATGCCAGCAAAAGACATCAATGGATGGTTTTCTTTTCAGGTGTAAGAAGAAAACAAAAAGCGGACCAAGTTCTTGATCATGACACTGGGAGTTGAGCATCCCAGTGTCACTCTTTATTACAGGGTGGAATTGGGTGCTGAGAGGGAGGGTTGGGGGCATATAACAAAAACACTGAGGAGTCGTGAGCATGACACTGGTGAATTAGGCACCCCAATGTCACTCTTATGTTTCTGGGGGTTGGTGGGTGCTGAGTCTGAGGTAGGGTAGGGGGATATCTATAATTTAAAAAAACAGCAGTCACAGTGGAACATGGCACACTTTTCTGTCCAAAGGTGGCCACCACCCTCTACTGCTCATGCATGACTACTAGGCGCAAGCACAGTAGAGTGTGGCAGCCATCTTGTACACTGCAGAGTGTGTTATGTTCTACCGTGACTGCCGACTGTAAAAATAGTGCAGTGCCACTGGTAATGAAAACAGCTAGCAGAGTACTTCACAGATGCAGAGGCGACTGTGTGGCAACTCTAACCTGTTGTTTGGTATGAAGGAATGTGGCTTATTCCTTTTCTGATAGCAAGAGGTCTGCAGGGGCTACACCACTGCAGCCCTAAAATAGCTCAGCTCTTCTTCCTTCCCTTAACTGTGGTGCCTCTGCAAACCTGCTGTAAGTCAAAAGTACCATAAGTACAAAAAAAAACAGAGTTTGTTTTAATAAGGCCACAGTTTTATTGACTCCTGCTGGTGTCTACCTCCATGCCCACTGTGCATTACAATCCAACTTGCCAATGATATTTAAATCTCTCCAGCTGCTTACTGGATGAATTGGCTTGGCAGCTTTGGTCATGTGGTTCCTATGACCTGGTTCCAGTGAAAAATGGCATGGCTGTGCTTTATCCTCCTGCCCTTCATTCTAGTACCTCCATAAATCTACTGTAAGGCAAAAGTAATTAAAAAGAGTTATTCAATTAAATGCACAGCTTTCCTGATCCTGCTAGAGCCAACCTCCTGCCCACTGCTCATTAAAATCCTACTTGCCAAGGATATTTAAAACCCCAGTCACTTCCTGGATGAGCCAGATGGGCCAACTTTTTCATGTGGTCCCTCTATCCTGGCTCCAGTGAAAAAAGGCACAGCTCTCCTTGATCTTCCCTCACCTTAGCGCTTGTGCCTTGGTAAACCTTCTGTAAGGTGAAAGTAAACTAAAACAAACTCTAGCCAGAGCTGATAGGGCTGTGATGAGCTGCCAAGTGACCAAAGTTACACGTGTGTATAGAAATTATTGAATGCCTGGGTGTAACTTGGCCATTATTTGGAGTGTTGCACCAAATTTTCAACATAGCCTTTTAGGACCCTTCTTCATGAAGAATGCCAGTGTCATTTGTTCACTTGTCAGCTGATTTCACAGAGTGACTGCTCCATTCTGTGCCACAGGTGTGAAAACACATTTCAGGCAGGATGTGAAAAATGACAGCTGTACTGTTAAAAGGAGGTGTGCAAAATGGCAATGCTGAAAATCTGGAGTAAAAATATTTAAAAATTGGCAAAGCCAGGAGCATGTGTTGAAACTGCACAATGCACGCTTGTAATGCAGTCATGTTTTAGAATATTTACACCAAATTTGCAACATGGGCATTTTGGGACTACCTCATGAACAGTGGCACTGTCATTTCATTAATCAGTCTGAAGGTGATTCTGAGCAGTGACCGAGAAATCACCTTTGGGACCAATAACAAAATCACAGTGACACTGTTCATGAGGTGGGGTCCCAAAACCCCATGTTGAAAAATTGGTCCAAAACTCAAAAAATGACTGATTTATCAACTTCAGTTGAAAATCTATTTAATGCCATTATAGCACGCTTACCTTTGATTCTTCAGTTTGCGGTTCGACTTTGATGTGTGCAGACATGTCCTGGTGCAGAGAAGATGATAGCGCTGACCTCTGGAGGTAAGTATGGGATAAGGGGAGTGCGGGGAGGTGGGTACTCAGTGGGAGGGTGGGGATGTGGGAGGGGATTGGGGCAATGATGAGGGACTGTTTTCTTTTTACAGGTTAAAAAACACACGGGTGAAGGTTTCTTTAGTTACAGGAAATTAAAAGAAAACATACATTTCACAGTGTGCTACATGAATTAAGTGGGGTGGGTACATGATGCCGACACAGGGATTAGGACCCCAATGTCAGAAGGGAAAAGGAAAACACAAACATTTGGGCACACTGGGTGGGCTCTCAGTGTGCCACATGAGTTGAGGGACCACTTATACTACATAGGAGCCAGAGTACATAATGCTGACAGGGAGATTGGGCACCCCGATGTCAGAAGGGCAACATATATAAATACAGTTGGGAACACTGGGTGGTCTCCCAGTGTGCCACATGAGTTGGGGGCTACATAATTGAATGGCATTTTGTGCCATCCACAACATGGTGGCAACAACGGAATGACTCATGCACAGCGAGTCGTGCATGGGTAGTTCTTAACCCAGAATGTGGAAGTAACAGCTGAAATAGTGCAGCTGTTATTCTGTAACAACCAATCATGGCAGAGTGTTTCAAGCTTTGTTGGACTTTCAGAGGGATACTTCCGAAAGTCCAATGGAAGGTTCCATGATCGCCATTTTAGAGCTACAATTGATCCCAAAATGGCTGTAGGCTCTGCCCACAGCCCTAAAAAGCAGAGTTTATTCAGTTAACTGCACAGCTTTACTGGTCCCTGCTGGCACAAACTTTCCTGTCCACTGCACACATGGGGAGACAAAATAAAAAATTGCTTTAAGCCATGCATTGCACTGTCATTGTTTTGTTTGTTTTTCTTCTAAGTTGTGGTTCAGAAAATATATCAATACATCAAGTTGAGTTGTTAAATGTGTACATCCCTGCCTCGTGGAGTGATAAGCGGGCAAACAGTAAAACCTTTTAATCAATGCCATGAAAAACATCATAAACACACACACACACACACACACACACACACACACACACACATCTAATTAGACCTATCTAATTTAATATCTAAATCTCAGAAGTCAAATATATGGTCAATTATATAATGTACTTTAAATTCAGTTTAAATTCACTAACCTCTGCACTGGGCCCCATTATACAGGCAATGTGATTCCTGTATATTAGGGGTTGAAGGCTGCTTTAATGTTACACCTCAATTTTGCACCTTAATAACTTTGCCCCGTTCAACGTTTTACATGAAATTTGTAAAGCGTAGCCTTTGTGTCAGGATCTCTTGATCCTGAAAATTACATAGATTAGTTCACTCTGTAGGCAAAGTTACAGAGGGTGCAAAACATGATAGTCTCTGGCCCAAATATTCAAAGGGTTGTGGCACAACAGTGTTGTGTCATGCACAAATCACTGATGTCTTGACGCGATATTCAAAAGGAAAAGTGCACCGCACAAATCCCGATCTTGCTGGAGTGCATAAGTAATGTATGCAGGCACAGGTGGGGGTGTGCCCATGCATAACCTGCACAGCTGATATTCAGCCCAGGATGTGCGGAGTCATGCATCGCGCCTTCTTGTGCCTGCACAAAGTTAAGCCAAAAAGGAACAAATGATGGCCGCCCACAGGTGAGCTGCCGCATTGCATGAGGCGCAACACAGCAGCTGCCACCTGGGTGGCCACCATCCTGCTACACCTGGTGGCTCCCCCATGCCCCATCGTGGGCATCCAAGTAACTAAATCCCCCTCCAATATCCCTGGTGGTCCAGTGGACGCCTATGTGCCGATCGCGGGCATCTGTTGACATCCACACTGGTCCCCTGCAGCTGATCGTGGGCATTTGTCTAAATAAATCCCTCTAATATCCCTGGTGGTCCAGTGGACCGCTATGTGCCCTGATCGCGGGCATCGGTATAAGTAACCCCGTCCAATATCCTGGTGGTCCAGTGGACGACGTTGTTTCCGCGAGCATGGCATCTGTAAATCATAAAATAGTCCCTATTACTCTGGTGATCTAGTGTGCCCCTCCCCACCCACCCACTGAGCCCCACCGCCCGCCCCGGTCAGCGGTGGGTGGCAACCACCCGCCTGCCGCCCACACCGACTGACGGCTTAATAGAGCTGCATACCATTGGTTCTCAGCATGAACAATGGGCATCTAGCTGCTTCTACTCAGTCCAGATATGTGAATGAATTCATTCACATATCTGGATTATGTTATGCGGTATGGGCTAAACCCATTGACTCATGCTGTGAACCAATGAGCATGCAGCCCTACCGAGCTGTCAGTGGGTGGGCAGCGAGGCGGCAGGCAGGTGAGTGCTGCCACCCGGGCGGCTGACCGGGGACGAGGCGGTGGGGTCAGTGGTGGTGGGTGAGGAGGGTACACTAGGCTAATAAGAACTATTATAATTACAGATGCCCACGATCCGAGCATGATCACTGGACCCCAGGAAACCGACAGGGGTTACTATACTGATGCCCATGACTGAGCTCATGGCGGTCACTGACCACCAATGAATAGAGGAGATTTCATTTAGACAAATGCCCGCAATCAGGCTGCAGGGAATCAATGTGATGTCAACAGATGCCCGATTGAAGCCATAAGGTCCACTGGACCACCAGGGATATTGAGGGGGCTTTAGACTAATGCCTACAATCGAGCTGCAGGGGCATTGATCCGACAGCTGTTGCCTGGTAGGGCGCCAGGCACAAGTCGTCGGGGATCGGTGCACCTGCATGTTAATGGCATGCAATAGGGTTATAATGACATGCAAATGGACCCATGTGTGCCTTGCATAAATTATGGCCCCATTTGCATGTCCTTTGAATATCGCCTGTGCTGTGCATGGCGCAATGGCACTGCTAGCACATTCCATGCTCCACTCTGACCACTTGTGCTGGGCGCAGTGTCACTGTGCCATGCACAGTGGGGAGTAACCAGTGTGTGATATTCAGCTGCTGCACCATAGTGCAGCTCCGTTGAATCTCGCCCAGGCCACACCTCGCGCAATGTGCTGAGCTGCGCCCAGGCTGGCGCCACAGCCTGGCTCAGTTTGAATATCCAGGCCTCTGTTTTAAGATTTTTTTTTTGCCTACAATAACTGAGAAAATATAAAGATTTGAAACCTGAAATTTTAGGTTTGATAGAGCCTGGTCCACGAGGTAAGTGATTTTGTGCCTTTTACATCTCACAGTTCAGTACTTTTAAATTATATAAGAAAAGTTCAGTTTGTGAACATGTGCAGTTTACAAAATAAACATTCTATGGCTAGCTAATTTTGGGTGACAACAATAGGTTGCACTGTAGCAACGAGCTGTCATTTACTAACAAACGACAGCCATCTCCTATAGCAACCCCTGCTGTGTCATGACTCATTTGTGAGTGACAGGGCTATTGTCATTGTAGCCCTGCCAACCTGACTGTGCTGTGCATTAAAATGTTATCTACACACAGGGGCCCCAATCCCTGGTGGCAGTGTATTTATTTGATTATTTATTTATTTATGCTTGTTTACTCAACACCAGGATGCCCACCACTGGTGTTGGATGCCCCCCCACAGCCCCATTGTTTTAATACACTTTGTCAATATCAGGGGCCCAATCCCCATGTCAGCAATTACAAGTCCCCTCCAGCAGTGTGGGACACTAGTGAGCCCACCCCAGTATCCTGAAAAAGCTTAAATACATTTCCTGAAAACAAAGTCCCTGATGTCTTCGTTTTTAACCTAAAAGAAAACCATCCCTCATCATCCATGCCTTCCCTCTCCCCATCCTGACCCTCCCACTGAGCATCCACAACTCCACACTCCCCTTATGCTTTACTTACCATCAGAGTTTAAAGGCCATCATTGGTTGTGGTCTGAGACATGTCTGCACTCTTCAAAGCCAAACAGTAAACTGGCAATAAAGGCAAGTGCTGTATGTATGTCAATAGTGTTTAACAGCTGGTTGCACTATAAGACACTACTGCCATTTATTAACAAATGACAGCTGTGTTGTGTAGTGCAACCCCTATGTCTCATGACTCATTTGTCAGTGACAGGGCTACTGTCATTGTAGCCCCACCATCCTAACTGTGCTGTGCCTTAAAGTGTTATCTGCACATCAGGGGCCCCAATCCCCTTTGGCAGTGTATGTATTTATTATTGTATACTCTGACACCAGGATGCCCACCCCAGTGTCGGATGCCCCCACCCACAGCCCATTGTTTTAATATACTTGCCGAAATCAGGGTGCCCAATCCCATGTCAGCATTTACAAGTCCCCTCAGCAGTGTGAGACACTAGGGAGCATACTCCCAGTGTCCAGAAATAATTTATTATTAATTTTTGTATAATCTGACACTGGGATGACCACTCCACCACCCCGTGCAGCCCATTGTTTTAATGTACTTGTCGACATCGGAGGGCCCAGTCCCAGTGCCGGCATTTACAAGTCCCCACCCAGCAGTGTGGGACACTGGGAACCCACCCTCAGTGTTCCAAAATAGCTTAAATACATTTCCTGCAAAAAGTTCCTGATGTCTTTTTAACCTGATAAAAGAAAACCATCCTCATCATCTCTGCTGTCCCCTCTCCCCATCTCGACCCTCGCACTTAGTACCCACCACTCCACACACCTCCTTACCCTACACTTACCACTGAAGATCAAATGCTATCATCCTCTATGACTGAGACAAGTTTTACTCTTCAAAGCCAAACCGTGAACTGAGAAATAAAGGTTAAGTGCAGTATAATGTATTTCAGTGACATTTGAACTTTTTCCCCTTTCTTTGCTTTGGTCACCACTCACAGGGGCCTCATCAGTCCTCCACCTTATCCCACCCCACTGAGACCTTCTCTGCCAGTAAACCTGTTCCTCCCTCCCACCCATATCACACCTACCTGGCATCCCTTTGTCATTACCCCTGAGGTGGGGCCACTTCCAGCAGCACAATGATCATCCCTCTTATGTAGTGCCAAGGCAGATGCAGGTGGAGGGAGGCAGTCAGGTCCCACAGAGGAAGGTCCAGTGTGCATGTGGTGGGAAGGGAAGGAAAGGGAAAGGAACATTGTTTAACCAGGAGTAGCACACTAAGCCAAAGCTTGTTTCCAGAGCACAAGGAAGTTAAGTGACTTGCTCAGGATCCACAGTATACACCTAGGCAGCTGTGGGATTCAAACCCAGGTCTCCAGATCTGAAGCTCAGAGCCTTAACTCACTGTGCTATACTGCCTCCAGGTGGCGGAAGTGAGCTCTTCCTTCCACATGTGCCTTTTTCCTGGTTTTCTTGTATACCCCACCTGGAGGCATGGATGTGCAATGACATCCAGAGCAGGCATGAGCATGCTCCCACACCCCACCAGCCGATGTCTGCCTGTTGCATCCTCCCAATCCTTGTGTGACCCTGGTTGTTGCTCACCAAACCTCCGTCTAGTGTCACTGCTGCCACAGAACCACAAACCACCCTCCCTGAGATAGGAGGCTGTCCCTCGGATGGTCAATCCTCTCTCCTGGCCAGCCATGGCAACCTGAGCTTGCTCCTGACCCTGGGTCACCAGCATGGTGTGAGATAGGCGTTCAATGCCTCAGCCTCGGCACCACCAGGCTGGCTGCATTTTGAATTTCTGTTCATAATTTGGCAATTTGGGGGAATTTTGTTACCAAATTTTCAACATGGCCTTTTAGGACCCACCTCATGGACACTGGCACTGTTATTTCATTAATTGGGCCCAGAAGCTGCCTAAATACCCTTTTGGGACTGAATAATGAAATTTCACCACAAGTGTTCATGAGGTGGGGTCCCAAAGAGGCCATGTTGAAAATCTTGTGAAAAAAATCCTAAAAATGAGTTATATGCATTCATAGAAATTTTCTACTCACTCACATAACTTCGGTAATTTTCAATATTTTGACACCAAATTTTCAACATAGCCATTTTTCACACCACCTCATGAACAACAGTACTGCTGTTATTTTCACATCCTGTCTGAAATGCATTTTTCCACCTGTGAGTGCGGAATGGCATTTTGGCACTGATTTGAACATTTTCACCTGTGGGGTTTATGAGGTGGAGTCATAAGAAGAATATATTGAAAGTTTGAGGGCAACAGATTAAAAACAAAGACTTTATTAAGTAATATTGTTTGCAGGATATCCATTGCTCTACTGGGGAACACGCTGCCTTACCGTGCCAGTGAGTTAAGTTCAGATGTGAACTCAGTGAGTCAATTTAATGGGACAAGGCTGATGCAGAAGGTGCTGCAGAATGCAGCACCAGCCCTAACCTGGGTATGGATGGAGCAATGTTTGGTGCAGATGCCACACCCTGTTGTGGGTCAGGAACCTAACCCACAAGGCATCGACATGTGTGCCAGCCCTGGTGGGTCCATGCACTGGGTCAGGACTGTCTCCAACATTGTATTTATCTCATTTTGCACATGTTCCAAGGGACCTGTGCAAATAAAGAATATAAATCAACTATCAGAAGAAGAGGAAATTATTTGTTAAAACCTACGTTAATGCAGACATTAGGGTTGTAGAACACAAAGAAGGAAATTAAAACATTAAGGATTTGGGTATATGGAGTATTGATGAATCAGTGGTGGGATCTTCCTTGGGTTGTCAACCCTAATGCCCCACCCCCTCCCAGCCCATAGCCTCCTGTCCGAAGCACAAGATACAGCTCCAAGCTAGTGTCTCATAGTGATACAATATGGCCAACATAATCTGTCACTGCTTTCTTCATGCAGGGCTCACAGGGTCCTGTGTGAAGACATCACATCTGAGCTTGTCTGATCATGGGAGGGGCTTGACATTAGGATTTATAACCCCAAGGAAGACCCTACCACTGATTCAGCAATACTCAGTAGACTCAAATCCCTAATGTTTGTTCATGTCCCTTATTTTGTGTGCTTTACATTTTACAATTCTAATGTCTGCAGTAACGTAGAAGTTTTTGCAAAGAATATTTCACTATACATAACAATTTTACCTTGGCTGACACAATGGATGCTCCATGGCCATACAGACCAGAAATAAGCCCTTTACATAGCATATGTGTGTATTTAATAATGTGTTTTGTCTTTTACTATTAATGTATTGATTTTGTATTTTGTTTTAATATGTGTATGTAATGACAATATATGTCGAACAATAAACTTAAATTGAATTGAATTTCACATAGCATATGTGGGAGGTTCCTTATTTTTCATTGTTTGCCTGTGTACCTTTTACATTTAACAATGCTATATTCACTAATGTTTTAAAGTGATCTGATGGTAAATTTTAACTAGGACGTGTACCTAACAAACAATGTTCCATTCATCATTTAATATTTATTCCAGGTATTCTGTTTAATGTGACAAATACATTGTTCCAAAGTGGGATAATATCTTTGCATTGGCTACAACATGTTCCAGTGTTCCTTTACATTATCCACACCTGCTGTACCAAGCAGAAATTGAATTATTCATTTTATTTAATAAGTGCAGAGTTTAGTACGGCCCATAAAAATATTAAACTGAATCTGATTTAATTTATTTACTATTAATGTTGTTCCTTTATCATCTCCTCACATTCTTTATCTGTTATTCTTCTCCTTTAATTATTTTTCTTATTTACTTCTTAATTTTTGATTGGCAATTTCTCTGTTGCCATAAAAAAATATAAATTTGAAATTATTTTTGTTCTTTGATTAGACTCCACTAACTAAGATTGCATAAAAGTTGAATCTGGTATTTTTAATCTAGGACCCAATTCTTTGCTATCTTACTAATATATGTATTATCTATTTTTATATAATGTATGTATTTTCTGAAATCTGCTTGAAAGACATGAAGCTGTCCTCACCATACAAGACCTTTAAATATCTAATTAATTGTTCCTCCATCTCTTATATTCCATGCCCAGTAATAGAAAATGGTTATAATTTAGGTATATAGGCTCTCCATATTTATTCTCAAATTTTCTTTTTTCTCATAAATTACCCAGGTTTCTAATGTGATTCTTGTTAATTCATTTTAATCTCTGCTCTTTCCTTTTCATTCTAATTTGCATAATGACACTGAATTGCAGTAACATGTTTTGTAAGACTTGTTTCATAGTATACCCACCAAGATTTTTTCTTTACATACTATTCTCCTATTTGATTCAGTAAGGTAAGGCTGCTCGATGGTGTTTCAAAAATCTGATAATCTTAATCCAGTTTCTGTATATGGAGCCTTAAGTTTTTATATTAATTCTTGCATTTTAATTTTCCTTAGCAATTTTGAGATCAATGTTTCCAGCTTTATGAGCCAATTTCCATTTTGGAGATGAGCAGTGACTGCAATGTGTATAACATTTATGGAGTATATTCATTTTAATAACCTGAACTCTTCCAGTTAACGTAAAAGATAGATCTACCCACTTCTCCATTATTTTTTTCAGTTTTACCAAAGTGGGAAATATTTCAGTCAATTAGCTCCTTGTTTGTTTGAGCTTACATAATTCCCAGATACTTCATTTTTCCTTTTAAATTCTAAAGCGGTAATTTTGAAATCATATGGGCTAGTTTAGGGTTGACAAACAGTGCCTCTGATTTGCTCCAGTTATTTTTATATCCAGAAAAGATCTTAATTCCTTTACTGCATTCTATGACAATATTTATAGATTTGCTTGGCTCTTTCAAGTATAACAGAACATCACCTGCATACTGACAGTTTTAACTGCCTGCTGTTCGCACCAAACCTCTTAATTTCTGTGTTCCCTTATTAATATAGCCAATGGTTCAATGACCAAAGCAAACAGAAGAGGAGACAACAGACATCCCTGTCTCGTGCATCTTTCTAAATTCAAAGACTGAGAGATGTCTTCATTTGTTAGAACTTTTGCTGTGGGTGACCTATATATTAGAATAACCCATGCTATAAAATTGGGGCTCAGATTTGCTTTTTTCCATTATTTGAGTCAGGTATGCCCATTCCACCCTGTCAAGAACCTTTTCTGCATCAAGTGATATAGCCATTGCTTCTGTTTGATCCTCCATAGTCACTATATTTATAGCACTCCTAATATTTTAATGCCCTTTCTTCCTTTTATAAATCCATTTTGGTCTGTGTGTTTATTATATGTGGTTCAGAGCTCAGTGCTTATGTTACATACTGTAGCTGGATGATGTAGGGTAGTACATGGATACAGAGGCCAGACCAGTAGGTAGAACAATGCTTGCAAGGTACTCATAGTAGTATGCAATGATTAGTGCTTAGGCACTTCAGCATAGGCATGAACAGTCAATGATTAGTATATGTAAGCTGGATAGTATGCAAGAGCTTAAATGTTTGAACCGATGAGTAGTTTATTATGACTTTATGTTTTGGCCTTTCTCTGTATCCCACCTGTAAGGAGGAAACTTAGTCCAGTATTTTGAGACCCCCAAAAGAATTATGATATCAACAATTATTCTTTATCCGACTGATGAAGGAGTCGAGCAGGAAGACAACCCCAAGAATAAGAGTAGCAGTATGATCACCTCCTCCAACTCCGGAGAGTGTGACCAGTAGCACACAGAAGAGGAAAACCCCTTTGGGGGAACTCTGAGGACCCATGGCTACTGACCTGCCCATCCTTCTGGGCATACTATGAGAGTAATCCTAAATTTAATCAGATAATCCGAACCCCAAAGTTGTAGAACCCAATCCAGAGAAGCGGAAAACTGAAGACGTATTGAATTGTGACATGTCAGGTGAATAGAGCAAGCATCCATCTACTAAACTCCAAGTTTGAGAATCCATGAGCAGGCCAGAATGAAGTAGAGTGGAATCCATGGTTGAAATGAATTTGGAAGCGAAGAGTCACAGGTGGTGAAGCAATCCAGCAGGTGAGAATGACTTCACAGAGGAGATCCAGGAATCAGGCTCAGCATCCATGTCTAGAAGGAGAACTGTTGAGTCAAGTTCTGCATGGCAAGGTTAGCAAATGAAGGCCATGACAACGAAGCACAAGAAAGTGGCGTATGCTGTGTGATCGGAGGACGGAGCAGTAGGGACCTCCACTCTAGAGAGGGAAGCAAGCATGTGAAGTAGGAAGAAATCATAGTGAATAGGTAGACATAGGTCAGATGTTTTCCAGCTCATGAGGAGTGTAGTAGATTGTAAATGGTGAGTTAGCCATGATGACCTCTAGGCCCTGTAAGGGCAAAGCAGGTAGTATGATCAAGTAGTGTAATTAAGTGGACCTGTACATAGGTCAGTTGTAGTAGTAACTAAAGCTGCATGATGCAGACGTAATTGCAGGGAAGTAGTGTGGTAAGATTATACAGTGTAAAGTGAGTGGAATGAAGAATGGCACAAGCAAGGAATTGGAGAGCTGCCTGTGGATCCAATGGTTGTGTAACAATGTTGACAGTTATGTCAAGGCCAGAATGATATCTTAACTAGAATTCACTTGTGAAGGATATTCTTATGAGTCCTGAATGGTCAAGCGTCAGGAGCCCTAGGCGGTGATGACTGAAGAGGCTGAGTCAAGGAAGCAGTGTTGTCACAGGGTCCTAGAAGCCATAGGGCATAAATCAGGATAATGAAGTTCTTCAGGATATGCTCAACTAAGTGTCCTGGTAAGAGTGTAGCAGTAGTAATCTCATATGACCAAAGCAGCAGGGCAAAGCATCCAAAGAGTAGATGATGAAGGTCTAACATCCAAGTGAGACCATAGTAAAGGAGCACCTAGGCTGGCTGACGTGGTGGCAGGTAGGTGTATAGTAGAATGTGCAAATCTCTAGGCCCTGAGCTGGGCAAGGCGGTTGTAGGTGGTAGATGTCAACCTCTGGCCCGATGGGCATAGGCAGGTCAGAGAAGTAGGCGGTATGAGGCAGAAATATAAAGACAGGGCTCTGGGCCCATAGGGGGCACAGGTCCATGAAATGCGATGGCAATCTCGGCCCCATGAGGCGAGTCAGGTTGCAGAGCTGTGGTTAATAACGTAATGGAAACATTGAACTGCATGCAATACAGAAAGCAGGAAGTAGTGAGGAATAAATTGTAAATGGTATTATAATGATGGCATATCCTGAGTCAATCCAGAGCAGAGTAGTACTGTAGTTTTAAGGCAGACTTATGAGAGTAGAAGAGTGCTGTAGACTGTCATATCTTGAAGATCAAGGATGGAAAAGGATTGCAGAGAAGAGACCGTGGTGGAAGAGTGAGCAACTGGACGAGGTAATAAGCATCCTGAACTGTAGTAATTCAATGTTTAAGGCATTTGTTCAACCAAGGAGACAATATGGAATAAAGTCAGCAGGAGTCTGGATGGAGACTATAGTAGCAACTCCAGGGAGCTGAAGTAGCATGGTTAGGAGCATCCAAAAGAAATAAGCGATATCTTGATGAACCCATAAATAATCTGATGGAAGGTGGAAGCTTTAGAGGCGTATGAAAGGTAGGTCTGAATAAAGCAGCTCTGTAGGAAGCATCCATGGGAATGAAGAAGAGCTGGACCAATGATAAGGAAGTGCAATTGGGCCACGAGTAGGCAGCTGATGATGTAGATAGTACGATTGAAGGGTAAGTCTGCGGTGTAGAGTAGAAGTAGTAGCTAAATCCAAGGCTAGCATAAAACTAGACCATGTGAGGTCAGTAGTAAGGTAAGTAAGATTGGTTGCTAGCCCCACGGAAGCTACATGTGCAGCTGGACCATTCATAGTCAGCTGATAAGGTAAGTAAACAGTGGAAGCAAAGCCCCAAAGAAGAAAGCCAGTATGGTTGGACTACAAGACAGGAATGCGAAAAGGGCAAGCTATGGGTACCGAGTGGTAAGCAGTCAAACCTCTGGTCCCGAAGGCAAAGCAAGTATGAGGTACAGTAGGCAATGAGATAGGAGTATATGGACCTCCAGGCACAGAGGGGTGTGGCATGTGGAGGATCAATGAATCTCAGTCCAATGCTGGGCGAAGTAACCTTGGAAGCTGCTGAATGAGCACTGAGCAAGGACTTGCAGGTTTGACATAGGTAGGTGATTCCAGGCAGCTGGGGAGAGCAGGAAACAGGACTGCGAATAGAGCAGGCTATGGACAATGAGTTGTAAGTATGACCTAACGTGGGCCAATAGCAGTAGTAGCAGCAGGAATCATTAAGGCAGGTGAGGTAGCACGAGCAGCACTATATAGGACAAGGTGTAAGCAGGGACCAATGAAATGGAAAAGCAGGCAACAAGTCTAATGACTCCTAAAGGTCGTGTATATACAGTCAAGCAGCAATGATAGCAAGGTTCTATGAAGGAAGCAACATTTCATGAGTAAAATAAAGCGAGCCTGCAGAATCGACTTCAATGAATGTGTCTGTGTTCTGTCATGCGTGTGGTTCAGGTAGTATTACTGAGAACACAGTCTTGCTGAGGTCCTCAGCATAGCTAGTTCAAATGGATGCAGGACAACAGTCGAGTCTATAATGGTTATAGATGAGGAAGTACAGCAGCGGGTGGTGCCGATGTGGATACAGAATGACTAGCTCTGGAGGCAGGGCATGAGAGAGAAAGAATGCTGATGGGCTTGCACTGAGATGCTGTGTGGTTCTGGTTGAGCAGGGCTAGCTGAAGAAAGGCAGTGCACAGACAAGGCAGGAGACAATAAAGCAGGTAAGTTGGCGTCGATGCAGGCTGGTAGATGCAGCGGTAGAAGCCCGTGGGCAGCAGGGACTGAAGCTGCAAGGGCAGATGAAGAAGGGGAGCAGCGATGAACTGGCATGGAGCTGGGGCTGCTCGAAAAACAGAAGCAGGCTCAAAGTGCTGGGAGGAGCAGGAAGAATGCAGAAAAACCTGGCACTCGGGCAGCAGGCGTTGGAGTGAGTGAAAGAGCAGGGAGAATGCAGGAAAAAATGCAGCTCAGGTAGTGAGCAAGAACCCCCAAAAAAAAGCAATGGAGGAACATACACAGGGAAAGGGACGAGGAAGGAAACAGCAAGCAACAGAGGCCAGGCGGGGGCGAAGGAGCAGTCAAGGTCCAGCACGAGACGACAGCAGGTGAGACTCGCTCTAAGCAGAGCAGTGGTCTGACTACTTGCTTAAGTAGGATGTGGGGAGAAGCTCTTCCCCATAACTACGGCAAAGCCCTTCAAATAGAAGGTACTACCTTCTCCAGTCTATTAGCTATTTCTTTGCATATATCTTATAATCAGAGTTTAACAGAGAAATCAGAATGCATGAGGCACATAGTTTTGGATCCTTCCCTTTAAAAGAATTATATGAGAATAATAATCATAAGTGCCTCCTGAAAACTTTCCAGGAGGTTACCTTCTTTTAGTAAGAATGAAGAGGCTTAAGCCCATGGTTCAATGGGGATAACTCCTCCCACCAGCACTATATGAGCATGTCTACAATCTCACTCAGTGCTTAGTTCATTCAGGACTGAGCAGCTGTGTGGTTTGTGGCTGTGCTTTCTTGTCTCTGCTGCTTTTCTTTGCTTGTCTCTCCTTAGTCCCTGTTCTGCTCTTTGTGCTTTCTGCTGTTTCCCGTCCTTCCTGCAAGTGGCTGCCAGCTGCCTGACCACTTCCTCCTCCTTAATTTCTCATTCTCCCCATTTGCCTCTGTGTTCCCCTCTCCCTACTTTGCTTGTCCCTGCCTCCCTTCTCACCACTTAATGGCTTTTCCGTATCTCCTCCCGCCCGTCCCTAGTACCTGGTTCTTACTGGTGTGTCTTTTGGGCTTTTCCTCTGCTGCCTATTCCCATTTTCCTCCACTGTTGGCCACAGCTGTTTTCCCCTGCTTCAAGTGAGCTCCTCAGCTCCAGCTCTTCATTTCTGCTCCATCTCTTCCAGGTGGTGCATCTGACATCACTGCCCGGCTGTCCTTTGTTTCCCAACTCTTTCCTCTTGCCTCTGCTTCTCGTTCTCCAGCCATTGACCTGCAGTACTCATCTGCACTCCATTGCAGGACCCTGGTACCTTTACTGCTGCACCTCAGGCAGATGTCTGCCACTCTCTCCTCAGCATTGCCTCCTAATAGAATCACCTCTCCATGAATTTAGTTGTTCCTCCTGTGTGTTTGGGATCTGCTGCTGTAGTTGCTTGGTCTGCTCTTAAGGCACAGTCCTACCTTACTGGCTCCTCAGCCCTATCTAACCCCTTGACATTCATTCCTCCTTTTGACCTCTGTACCTAACATACTAACATACTAGACACCAGCAGAGTAGGCCTATTGGTCTATCAAGTCTGCTCATGCTTCAGCACACTGATTGGGTACCGTAGCCCTCTATCTGTCTCCTTCACTGTTAATCCATCCCCTGTCCTGCCCCGGGCAAACCAGCCTCTGCTTCACCCCTTGCCTATATCTGTTCCACCCTCTCTTGAATCCCTCCACCGTAGCTGCCTGTACCAGCTCCTCGGAAGGGCATTCCACAGTTCCAACACTCTCTCAGAGAAGTACCTCCTCCTCCTTTCCCTTAATCCTACCACCCTCAATCTTCCAACTGTGTCTCTGTTGATTTCACCCTCCCTCAGTCCAAGATCCTATCTTGGCTTACCTTAATACTCCCTGAGATGCTTGAAGACCTCAAGTCATGTTCCCCAGTCCCTCCCTCCTCCAGTGAGAACAGGTTGAGCTCCCCTAGCTGTTCCTCATATGTTATATCCCCAGGCCCCAGATCATTCTGGTTGCTCTCCTCTAGAACCCTCTCCAGAAGTTGGATGTGTCTCCTTAGGTGAGGCCTCCAGAGACTGCACACAGTACTCAAGATGTGGTCTAACCAGGCTATTGTACAGTGGCAAAATCACCTCCCTGTTCCTTGAGGTAATCCCCTAGCGATGCATCCCAGCATCCTATTTGCCCTGATCGCAGCTCTCAGCACTGCTCTGTATTATTCATGTTAACAACCACCAAGACTCCTAGATCTCTTTCCCCTGCGTGGCCTAGAACTCATCCCCTCCAGGGTGTACACATACTTGTGGTTTTCACGCCCTAGGTGCTAGCACCTTGCACTTGGAAGAATTAAATTTCAATTTCCAGGTGCAGGACCAACTATCCAGAGTTCAGATCCTCTTGCAGGGCCAATCTCCCCATCTCCCCTCCACCACCACCCCCAGCTTAGAGTCATCCGCAAAGAGACTCATTTCACACCCTATAACTTCCTGATATCGAGATGTAGGCATTAAACAGGAGTGGCCCCAGGACTGAACCCTGTGGGACCCACTTATGACCTCCCTGAGGCAGAGACCTCCCCTCTGACTACTACCGCTGAGTGCGACCTGAAAGCCAATTTCCAATCAACCTAACCATCAATGGCCTACCCCCATTTCCCCCCCGCCCTGTATCTCCCTTAGGCCAATATGAGGGACCAAATCAAATGCCTTGCTGACGTCCAGGAACAGTACATCCACTGGTCCCCCATCGAGTGCTGATGCCACCGACTCATAGAACTCTACAAGGTTTGTTTGACACAATCTACCTGGCACAAACCCATACAGCCGATCATCCAGGTAACCCATCTCCTCCATGAAACCTCCAGCCTTTCCTTAAGTATGCTCTCCATTACCTTCCCACCATCAACTTCAAACTGATGGGTCTATACTTTCCTGGCTCTTCTCGACCCCCTTTATGGATGGGCACAGCATGCGCCTGCTTCCAATCCCTAGCACCCTCCTGTCTGGGCGACAAGTTAAAGAGATCCGCCAATGGTGCAGCCAAAACATCCGCCAACTCCTCAGTACTCTGGGATGAATAGCATCAGGCCCTGGAGAGTTATCCTTTTTAGGGACTGGAGGCTTCCCACCCGACCGATAGGAATATCAGCATCTGCCCCCATTCAGCAGAACCAGCCTGATATTTCACCCTGCCTACCTCCCCAGCAGCTTGTTCTTCAGCAGGTACCCCAGTAGTCAAGTCTGCTGTGCCTTCTCGTCCTTCAACCCCTTTTTGTAAGTTCCCAGCCTCCTCCCTAGTGAACACTGAGGTAAATTACTCATTCAGTACCTCCACCTGCTCTCCTGCCCCATCCACCCAACTCTCAGCCGTCCTCTACCTACTGAGCTGGCCTTGACCATCCTCCGCTCACCAGTATACCTAAAGAACCCCTTTTCCCACCCCTATATCCCCTGCACCAGCCTCTGCTCTTTCTAGGCATTTGCCCCCTCATCACTCTGGTGACTTTCCTGGTTGCAAGGCGATAGTTCACTCCTCTCCTCTCTCCTCATTTTTGTACCTACTAGGCAGCCTTCTACTCCCTTACCGCCTCCTGGACCTCCTTGGTCCACCAGCATAGTTTATGAGACCTACTGCCCTTAGCTTCACTCTTGCATAGGTCCTGGTGGCCTCCTGTAGCCCCTGCTTTATGATCTCCTACCTTCCACATCCAAACCTGGTTTTATCTCCCACAAATGCCCCTTGAGAATTCCCCCATGTTCTGAAAGTCCACCCCCTAAAATCAACTATCATTGTCCTTGAATGATCCCCTATTCCCCCACAGTTTAAGCTGAAACCAGACTGTGTTGTGGTCACTCCCAGCCAGGGGTTCTTCTACAGCCAGATCTCATACAAGATCCCCATCCGCTAAAACGACATCCAGGATATGACCCTCCCTCGTTGGATCCATCACCTGCTGATTGAGGAACATGTCCAGGAAGCCATCCAGCAGCTTCTACTCTGATTTACAGTGGGCGACATAGTACCCCAATCAGTAGCTGGCATATTAAGGCCCCCATCAACCCTCCTTCCCCTTCCAGTCACACTGCTCTTAATGTTAGCCAACAGGCAATCCTCCCAGTCCTCTGCTGGTCCTTGGGGCCTATACACCACCCCAAGCTGATCTTTCCTCCCACAGGGTTCGCAAGGTGACCCACAGGGCCTCCATGTTACCTCTGCTTCCTCCCACTCTCATAATCTCAATGATATCCCTAATGAACATTGCTACTCCTTCCCTCTGCCCACCTTTCTGTCCTTCCTTAGCACAGGTATACACTCAAATTAAGGTCCCAGTCATGGCCAGGGGTGACCCAAGTTTCAGTGACCACTGCTTCCAGCCACCCCACCCTCAAACAGCATTGCCTGGAACTCAGGCATTTTATTCCCGAGGCCCCTGGCATTTATTAAAGCACCCTCAACCCTTGTCCTACCACTCTTTACAATATCCTCCACCGATCTTTCATTCATCCGTCCACACTTCTTCCCTAGGATACCACCTGTCTCCCTCTGTGGGTTGCAGGCCAGTCCTACCGGTGGTATGGATGGCTGAATCAACCTGGAACTGCCCCTCCCCTTCACAAGTTTAAACCCCATCTAGCCTGAATGAAATCTGTCATCCCCCTTTTGAGAACTTCCTTCCCTACTGGATTTAGGAGAAACCTATCCCAGGTGTATAGTTCCTTGTCTTCAAACTCCTCCCAGTCTCCCAACACCCCAATCCTGTGCTTCACTCCACTGCCGAGCCAGTCGTTAATCTCCCTGATCTTCTGTTTGTTCTCCACAGTGGCCTTTGGCACTGGCAGGATTTCAAGAAGACGACTGTGCATCCATTGTCATGACAGACCCAGGCCAGTTGTTGGAACCTTGCATGAATTTCCAGCACACTATTCCCTCAATATCATTTGTTCCTGATGAATCAGGAAGTCTGGTGATCCTCCACAGACCCTCACCAGCTCATACCATGAACTTCACCTATGCATAGTCAGACTGAAATACCTACCTTAACTGGACTGGATTTTCCTAACCTCCCTGCCCAGTGAATACCCTGATCATGGAGCCCCCAGCAGGAGAACCTTAGTGTCCCCCTTGATCTTTTGTGTACCTCCTTTTGCCTCCCCAACAGCCCCATCACCACCCCCTCCTCGAGATCACTTCCCTTGGCTTCACTCTGGACCCTCTACAAGAGAACCCCTAGTCACCCTACCCCTTTTGTCGCACCTTTTATAACTGATTTCCCAGCTCCCCAGTTTAGCCTCAACCCCACTCCCTATCCAAGTCGAGCCTTTTCTCTGACCTCCTCCCCTTCCAGCTCCCACCTCTTCAGCCCCCCAACACGGCATTCCATCACCATCACCCCTCCTACCTCCTCCCTTTCCTCTTGCCCCTTCCATGCCCACCTGCAGATCCCCTTACCTTTGGGCCTTTCTCTGGTCGATCCTCCTCCTTGAAGGATGCCCCTCCCTCATCTCAATCTCTCCTCCTTTCTCACCGAGTTATTTCGCAGCCTCCACCTTCCCTCTGCTTCCCCTCCCTTTCTTTGACACTTGATTTGCCCCTCCCTGCTAGCATGCTTATTTGAATTACTGATGCCCACCCTCATCCGATTCACCATATCCCTCTCTCCTCTACCCTCCTTTTCCTTCTCTACCCCACTTACCACATCTTCTCCAACCAACTTACTCAATGGCTCCAAATTCATTATAGCACTCAAAGCCAACCTCATTTTTGTCCTGATTTCCCACTAACCACTCCTCCAGTAGGCCCCCTGTCAGTCCCAACCACCTGTTCCCCCACCTCCTATGAGTTAGCCTGTTTCCTCTACGGTTACCTACCAGGTAGCTACTCCCTTGCTACTAGCCTCGCCCCATAGGTTCTCCACTCCGGCCTGATGAAGCGGATCCAGGTTGCACTCTATCACTGCCCACCTGCTTCCCACAGGCCCTCCCAGTCATGTTTATTCCCCACCAACAACTCCAGTTTCCTCCATGCCCAGTCAAACTCCCTGATCTGCAATAACTTCCTACAGACTGGGCAATCTCTGAGCTGCTACTGGCGAGAACACTTTCTCAGGTACTACTCCACTGAGCCTCATCTGGAGTGCCTGTACATTCTACAAGATAAATAGCTCCTGCCAGGTCTCCAAATCTCTAATTGCTCCTATATCCCAAGGATGATGGCCGCTACCTTGGATCTGTGCAAAGCTCACCTCGCACCTGCCTGCTCTCTTGATAGTGAATCGCTGGCTGCCCAGGTCTTCCTCCTAATTTACCTCTAAAAGACTTCCTTCTTCTTCATATTGAGTCCTCTTTTGGACCTTCACCAGGATGAAGATCTCCAGGCTCATTGCCTTTCATCCATGTTGACAGCTTCACTCTCCTGCTGTTGCGTCACCAGCGCTGGGAGGCGCATCTTCACACCCTCCTTCTTTGCAGGAACCACCAGCTCTTGGACAAGAGCCATCTAAGCCTTGCTGCACCTTGAAGGACTGGACTGTCCCTCATCTCATTTGGAAACCAAGAGACTGGGCATTCCCCATTCACCCTCTGCATGACAGCAAGAGTTATCTGATCTGCTCCTCCTGTCTGCGGCTGGGCACAGCACTACTCCTTCTTCTACATTGCTGCCCCAGCCTGTTCCTGATGGCTATGCAGAAGCTGCTCTCTCCCTGACTCCTTGGCTTCCTCCCTCTCTGACCTTTAGAATCACCTTATAACTTTGGAAGCCAGCGTGTCTATCCAATAGCCACCAGATCCTGCCTTAACGGACTTGCAGACCCACCTATCAGCTCTTTAGACCCAAGTGGGTACACAGCCCGTGCCCCTGCTTCTGGACTGCTCTTCTCTTTGCCTACCAGCCTCTCCAGTTCTTCCAGCGGAGTTGACTTCATCATCCTGCTGTCCATAGCTCCAGTACCTTCAGCTGCATCATCTGCTCCAGATCTTGCATCTTGAACATTACCGCCCCTCTTCCTGTGATATCTGTGATTCACCTGGTTCCTAGTGACTTGTGCAAAGACATAATCGAGGGCAAGGATGTTAACCATATTTCCCTCCTGATTTCCTCCCATGACACCCTAGAAAACAGAATAATCTCCTGCGGTGATGTCTCATTGGTGTTTAAATCTAAAGACCCTTGATTCACCAAAGCTAACCATCCAGAATTTGTGCTGGTCTTTAGCCTATAGGAACATTATGTGCTCTGCTTTCCCTCCCGATTCCAGGAGCTGGATTCCTACCTGTATCTATTAGTAGACCTGAGGCCAGATATGGGGGCATGCTCTTCTATGATTACCACCACCTTCTCTGCCAAAGCAGCTGCTGTCTTAGCCCATTTAATACCAGGATTGATTGACCTACCCTGGACAGTGAATTGTTTGCCACTACTTCACCAGCCAATGAGCCTTATCTTGCTAGCTATGCAGTGCATTTCCCACTTCACTTCATTTGCCAATTTCAGTGTCTCCTTCTATGGATCCACCTTCACGAATCTCAGCTGGGGACTCCGCTCTTGCCTCCATGGGCATTACCCACCATGCACAAATCCTGAGGCTCTTCCTCACTCTAGCCACGATAGCCAGGGTCAGCCACCATGACCTTCATGGGACACCAGCCAACGTGCACTAACTACAATACCTCCAACTGCTTTGTCTATGGGTGTTGTTACCCGCATGTCTGCAGCTACTGTAGTAAAGCCCATTCTAGGGTCAACTGTTCAAAATTATCTCAACTGCAGTAATTATCAACACTTCTAATCATTCAATCCATTCTCTCTAGCAGCTCAGTGACCATTGGCTTCCTTCAAGCTTCATAATCCTGCCAATTGCGATACTTCCGATGGAGGACCTGCATTAGGGTTCCTTCATCTCCAGCTCGACCCACATGGGGCCTCTCTCATAACTCCCTTCCTCCCTATCCATTTGGGGTCCTGCCATCCATGGTCTGGCCCATGTGGGGCCTCACTCCTGACTCCGACTTTTCTGCACTCTCTCTCTGGTGGCAGACCAACATGGAGGTTTCACCATCCCTAGTTTATGCAGCGGAAGACCTTATTCATAGTGTGACATTCTGCATATTATCCAAATGGCAGACCTACATGGTGGTCCCGCTATCCTGGCTTGGCCTATTGGGGGAGGCCTTGCCTGATGACTCACCCATCTGCACTTGTGTGGTGGCAAACCTATGTGGGCATCTCACCATCCCTGGCTTGGCCTGCAGGGGACCTCGTCTATGACTCACTCATTCTGCATTTGTACTCATGACAGGCGTGTATGGAGGTCCGCCATCCTGGCTTAGCCCAGGGAGGCCTTGCCTACAATTCATCCATTCTACATTTGAGCTCTTGGCAGACATCGTGGGGTCTCACCATCCCTGGCTTGGCCCACAGGGGACCTTCCTAACCCACCCATTCTGCATTGTACTCGTGGCAGACCTACGTGGGGTCTCATCATTCTGGCTTAGCTCATGGGGCGGGCCTCACCTATGACTCCCCATTTCTGCATTTGAAATCATGGAGGACCTATGTAGGGGTCTTGCCATCCCTGATCTGGCCCGTGGGGGCCCTCACTCCTAAATTCAACCCTTCAGCTCTCTATTGTGGCTGTCCTGCATGAGTCACAGCCTTTTGCTTGGCCACACAGGCCTACCTTCCTGGCCTGAACATCTCAGATGCCTTCTGTAGCAGTCCATCACAAAGTGGCCTGGCCAATTTCCAATCTGGCCCCAAACAGACTTTAGCAAATTGTGCTACTACTTCAAGATTCCTCTCTTGGCTACTTTCATGGAGGTCATGCTATTCCTGCTCAACCCTTGCTGGAGCCCAAAATCTCAAACACCTCTCTCCAGGATTCTCTGCTCCATTATTCATCACTATCCATAGATAAGGACTTGTTCCATCATCAAACTGCTTCATAACTGTCTCGTCCACTGCATGGATTACACACATCACCCTCATTGAAGAATATTCCTGATATGAAGACTTCAATGATCTGGATCCTTCCCAAACTATAGTTCTCCAAAATCTGGGTCTGCATCTCTTAGAATTACCTGCTCTTAGTACACCCAGAGGAAGGGCAATGCAGCAGTCATGGTTCCTCAGAGGTTTCCCCATGGGCGGGGTCCTCCCGCATACTGTTGTTCACACTCTCTCCAAGTTGGAGGATGTTTAATGCTCACTCCTTTGGGGCCTTTATTCTCCACAATCCCGGCCTATCATTAAACAATGGGTAAGAATGGGTAAAGCCAAAAGTATAACATAATCACAAATTCACACAAGCATGTTATTCCCTCCTATTGAATGGAAGGGCTTAAGCTCGTGGTTCAATGGGGAATAACTCGCTACCAGCACTATGAGCACACCTACAAACTCACTCAACACTTAGTTCATTCAGGACACTCTCCATCCTCCCACTTCCTCTCACTTGGTGCTCTTCTACCCCTTCTCCAGGTCTTTATTCTCCCCAATCCTGGTCTCTTGTCAAACAATGGGACAGAGCAGTAAAGCCAAAAGTAAAACATAATCACAAGTTCACACAAGCATGTTATTCCCTTACATTGAATTATAAAGTTCTGTTAATAACAGTGTCAGTTCTATAATACATGTTATAAAAATTCACTGATATCCTGTGTAGTCCTGGAGCCTTACCCTTCTTTAGCTGTCTGATTGCCTGCATTGCTTAAAACATAAACATAGAACGTAATGGCAGAAGGGGACCACAAGGTCCAGCTAGTCTGCCCAAAAGCTAGGATGGTACCCCCCTCATCCTTTATGTAAAATGATACCCTTGGGTCTATTCCATGCATTTTGAACTCCCTCACCATTTTGGCCTCTACCACCTCCTGAGGTAGGCTATCCATGGGTCAACCACCCTTTCAGTAAAGAAGAATGTCTGTTATTGTTCTTGAACCTCCCACCTTTCAGCCTTACTTTGTGCCCTCTAGTTCTACTACTCTCCTTCATCTGAAACAGTTCCTGATCCTTACAGAAACATAGAAACATAGAAATTGTTGGCAGATAAGGACTGCCAGGCCATCTAGTCTGCCCTAACCCTGCACTAGATTGTGCCTTTTGACTCTTAGTGGTCATGAGCTCCCCCCTTATCCCCACCTCTAAGGTTCCCCTGTGCCTGTGCCTGTCCCAGGCATGTTTTAAACCCTCTACTGTGCCTCCCACAGCCTCCTGTGGCAGTCTGTTCCATGGGTCCATCACCCTTTCTGTGAATAAAACTTTCACATTTCCCCTTAACCTGCCTCCTTCCAGTTTCATGTCATGTCCCTTGTGCGTGTACAACTTTTATAAAGGAAAATGTCTCTTGTCTGCACCTTGTTTATACTTTTCAGGTACTTGAATGTTTCCATCATGTCCCCCCCTCCCCAATCTCTCCTCTCCTCCAGTGAGTACATATTGAGGTCCCCAAGTCTCTCCTCATATGTTTTATGTTGCAGTCCCTACACCATCCTAGTCATTCTCCTCTGGACCACTTTCAACCTGCCGATGTCCTTAACCTTATTTATACTCCTTACATACTTAAAAGTCTCAATCATGTCCCCTCTCTCTCCTTTTTCCAGGGAGTACATGTTAAGCTCTTTCAGCCTATCCCCATATGCTGTCTGGTACAGCCCCTGAATCATTTTGTTGCCCTTCTTTTACTGTTGCTAGTCTGCTGATGTCCCGTTTGAGGTGCAGCCTCCAGTACTGTATGTAGTATTCCATGTGGGGTGCACAAGTGACCAGTAAAGTGGCACTACCTCACCTTGTGACACGTTATACACTCCCAGTGCAACCTAGCATGCACTTGCCTGTAGTGCTGTCTTTTCACACTATTTATGCACCTTCAAGTCTTCTGCTATTATGGCCCCAGGTCATGCTCCTGGCTGGAGGAAGTGAGTTCTCACCCCCAGGAGTACTCCACCCTGGGGTTACCTCTGCCTATGTGCATGGCTTTGCACTTTTTGGCATTGAATTCAACTGCCACACCTCTGACCACTCCTCCAATTTCTGCAGGTCAGAGTTCATGCTTCTTACTCCTTCAGTGGAGTTCACCCTGTTGCATATCTGGGTATCATCTGAAAATAGACACACCTTTCCCTCCAATCCATTCATGATATTGGATATGAAAACATTGAAGAATAGTGGCCCTAGCACCCGACTCCTGCGGTACACTGCTTATTACCTCCCTCTGCAGATACTTAAGCTATTTAACTGTACCCTCTGTGTTCTTCCACTCAGCCAGCTGCTCACCCACCCAAACCATCTCCTTGCCCACCCCAATTTGGTCCAGCTTCTTTACCAGCCTTCTATGTGGAACAGGGTTGAAGGCTTTACTAAAATCCAGGTAGACTACATTCATCTACTGCCTTTGTAACCCAGTCGAAGATAGTTTGACCAGGTTAATTTGGCAAGATCTACCTGCTGTGAAACCATGCTGTTTTGGGTCCTTTTGCCTACTGGCTTCTAGATATGCTGTTGTCCTTTGTTTTAGCAGTGTCTCCATCAATTTTCCCATCACTGACATGAGACTCACCAGACAATAGTTGCCAACCCCTGTCTACTCCCTGATTTGTGAAGTGGGACCACAGTTGCCCTTTTCCAGTCTTCCGTACTGTCCCGCAGTCCAGTAATTTGGTGAACAGTTCTGCTAGGAGAGCTGCCAGTATGATCCCCAGCTCCTGAGAACTCTTGGGTAAATTCATCTGACCCCATGGCCTTGTTCACTTTTAGTTTATTGGGCTTCAAGACTTGACCTTCAGTGAAAGGGCTTGTGTTGACCCCTGGTCCCTAGGTGCTACTGTTTAACAGATAAGGCCCATCCTCCGCATCCTCTTTAGTAACCACACAAAATGGAAGTTCCTCTTCTCTTATAGATTTGTTAAGTCTAAAGTTGTCTTGGGCATTAATTTGGGAATATTTAACTTATTCATAATTGTTTGATTGATTTATTTTATTTCTGATGCATATTGTTTTCATAGTATTTTCTAAATGTGTTATTGATACTCTCCTGGTTAGTTATTACTTTACCCTGGTTATTAATGTCTTTTGTAGCTCTGTCTCTTTCTCTCTCTCTCTCTGTTTTCCTTTTAAGGTAAATAAGCCAGAACTTCCCTGATTTGTCTGATCGTGCATAGTACTTGCCCTAGTATGAAATATTAATCTCTCTCATTTTTTTATTCATCGCTGTGTTGTATTTTCTTTTTAGTTCTTCCCATTGTTTAAAATTCACTACTCTTTTGTATGTATATACCGTAGCTCAGCCTGCTTAATTTTCTTTTCTAATGTTGTTATTTTGTACTTTCTGTCTTTATTCTTTTACCTGTATACCTTATTATTGCCCTTCCTCTTACAAAAGCTTTTAGTGTATCCCATATTATGTTAGGGATGAATCTTCCACTTTGTTTTGTTGTAAAAACATTTTACATTATCCTTTAGAGTGTTAACATTTAATATCATTAATAAGTAAAGGACCAATCACCCATTGTTTATTTACTGTTGTGTATTTCCTCTAAGCATTATTATAATCGCTGGTGATCAGAGTAAAACACCTTTGTAATTAATACTTATAACCTCCTGACTTAACCCTTGTGTTCCCATAATCAGATCTATCCTAGAATGAGTCTGATGTCTGTTAGAGAATATGTAAACTCATATACATTGAAATTTACATTCCTCCAAAAATCTATTAAGCACATTCCTTCCATTTTACTATTTATAACTTTTGTTGCCTTTGACAGGGAGGAATGTGTCTGGGTCTAACAATACTGGATTAAGTACTGTGTTAAAGTCATCACCTATTAAGTATGACTCCAGGAACTTTACTAATTGTGAAAATAAAGGATTATCTTCATTAGATCCATATAAAGTAGCTAGTATGAATGCATTGGATTTAATAGATAGTCACACAGCAAGTTGACTCCACCCACCCCATCTTTATAGATATCTTTCATTTCAGGTTTTCTTTTTGTAGAAAATAAAATTGATACCTCCTGGCTGTACTGTTACAGCTGGCATGTAACCCTTTTCCCCAAATAATTTCTTACATTTATAAAATGCTAATCCATGAGACGGGTTTCCAGCAGAAGCAAGCAGTCAACATTTCTTTTCCTTACATGATTTATTATTCTTTTCCTTTTATTGAATTTTTAATCCCATTTATATTCCAGTATATAAACTTTAAATTTATTCCATAATAGGATTAGGTCAACTCTGTAACATCTGATAAAAACACATAGATCCCCTTTAACATATCCACCTTATTAATCCAAGTTAAGGAAAGCAGGATACCTGATGATACCATCCAGTCACCTTTTTCCACTTTCTGAGCATGGAGCATTTTCTGTTTTGAAAAAATCTGGAATATTCATGAGTTTATAAACTATCTGCATTAATGGAGACCCAGTGTGATTCCCACCTTCCTACTTATTCTTCCCTGCTTTCTAGTATAAGAGCACTGCTTGTTTCTGCACCTTTTCCATCCTCTTCTTCACCCCTTCACAGAGTCATCCCCAACTGACCCTGTATCCACTTCAATCCATAAAATGGTGCCTATTCCACTTCCAAGCCCCTACTCACCATTTTCTATTTCATTATTCTAATTTTCATCCTTGTATTTTTTCTGCCCTTATTCTTTTTATAATTCAATCTAGATAAGAATCCCTCAATATACAAACTAAATATCTTTCCATTTTCTTTATTCCATATTTTAGATCCTTTTTTTTGTCTAGCACCCTTCCTTGTGTTCTGTATGAATCTTTTGACTCTGGGATCCTCTTTTGACTCTGGGCTGTTTCTAAGAGATCTTAAGAGATATACTCCTCTACTTCCTGAGGAGAACCAGATGTCCTTGCTTTACCTATGTAAAATATTTTCAAAGAGGTTGGGGTTAGGTAGGAGAACAGAATATGTTTTCCAATAAAACCTTTTTAAATCTCTGTATGCATTCTTCTTTCTCTGGACCTCCAGGCGCAAGTCTGAAAATTAATATTCACTGTCCATATGCATTAGAGGTTTCTTATCTGCAAATAGAACACTATCCTTCTCTCGATCGAAACTAAACAAATTTCACAAAAATTATCTGAGGGCATTTATATTGAGGATTTGGCTTTGCTGGGGGCCTAGGAGCTCTGTGTAATTCTACTTTTCTTCTGGATACTCTCTGCCCAGCAGCTCAGGTAAGAATTTCTCACATAAAGACAGAATGTCATTCTGTTCTACATCTTCAGGAAGGCCTAGTACTTTTAAATTATCCCTCCCAGATCTTAATTCTAAATCAAAATCTTGTCTTGTAAAGTTTTCAGTTATGTTGGTTGGGTCTTTTTTTTTTACTTGCTGGGACCTCATATTGTAAGGTTGAGACTCTCTCTTCAAACTGTACCATCCTGTTATTTAAATCCTGGATTTCAGCTTCACACCTTTCATTTAAGCCAGTAATTTATCCAGTTTTCCATCCAGCTTATTAAACCTCTCCTTCATTTCTTCCAGAATAACTTTTATAAAGTTTGCAACATGAGAGTTTTCATTGCCCTCCTCCTCGTTCTCCTCCTCCGACCCTTCTTCTCTCCCTTTTTTTTGTTTTTCTTCCTTTGTCATTCCTTCTCTTTGATGTTATTATATTTATCATGAATATTTCTTTCAGGATTTACTTGTACATGCTCATGTACCTCCAATAAGTCAGATACATGTTTATGAGTAGTCTTTGGAATACCCCAAGGTTGTGATTCCTTCTAGGTGATTTGCTTGTCTCACTGTGAGGTTTTACCCTTTTCGGTTCTACTGCCCTGCCAAATCCTTTTAGTCACATTAATTTCTTGCTTTTCTTTGTTGGGCACATCTGTGCCACTGTTCTTAAAGGCCTTTCCTTAGTGTCATTATTGCTTGCCTCCTCCTCCTGTTATTGCCAGATAGTAATTCCCTCTTACCATTGTTGCTCCAGTTGCTCCAGTCCCCACTTTCACTTTCTTTCTCAAGTTCCTCCTCCATGAACTCAGCATCTTCCAAACCTCTGCCCCACTGAACTCCCTTGTTACCCAATGTTCTCTTTCATCCTCATTAGTTGGAGTTCTCTCTCTCCTCTTTGCCCCATGAGGTTTCTGATTCTGCAGAAGGTTGATTTTGTATCTTTATGGCCAGCTGCAGTGTTGCTGCAGACCTCAAGCCTTTGAGGTTGCTGATCGATCTCCATCTCTTGGGCTATGCCAAAGTTTCCTTCTCCCTCTTTATTCTGGGGAACTACCAAAGAATTCTTGCACTACCACCTGCAGCAAATTCTTGACCCGGCTTTTCTTTCTTCTCTGGGATGATGAGCTCGGCTAATCAAATCCTTTCTCACTGCCTTTCAAGGTCCTTGACTTGAATTCTGACTTTGGAAAGAATGCTTGAATCTCCAGAAAGTTTTTAGGTCAGGTAGCCATTAGTTACAACCACAACCACAAGCTTTGTGCTGGTACTGATGGTCCATTTACCTTCAAGTAAGTAGATAATCCTCTCACTGCTTTCTAATGCTCCTTTTGTTTAAATAAATGTAGTAGCCGAGGGTACATTTAAAAACAGCTATCTGGATGATATTAACATCTATTTTTGGGGAGTTATGGAGTACTCAGCATTCAGTACAGCTCCTCCTCACAGCATCATCTTGCCATTGCACTGTCATTGCTGTGGGCAAAATAATGAAAACTGATTACCTTTATTTAATTAAATTAAATGAATTCAATGTGGGCTTCAGGAAATGAGCAGTTGTTAAATATAAATAGTCATTTTGGATGCTCAGAGATGTTCCTTCCACTAAATACTTGCTACCTAATATTATGTCAAGTTTGTATTTCTCCCAAGAAGTTATTCTATGATTTTTCAATTATCTTAGTAATCGCACTCATGCCACGCCCTTGAAGGTTTTTTCCCATACTACTCCTCATTGCTTGTGGAGTTCCTCAGGGCTCAGTTTTGGAACCACTGATCTTCTTATTATACTGTATATGAACACTCTCCCAGTATCTGCACCATCTTCAATCATTATGTACACAGATGATGCTGTGGAATCATTATGTATGCAGATAATGCTGTTCTATAGCACTGCTTCCAACAAAATGCTGCTATTTTAATGGTTCAGGTTGACTTTAAGTAGCTTCAAGATTGGCTTCTTCATAATCATATGGTAGTGAATGTTCAGAAGACCAAACTCATGATCTTCTCTAACAAACCCAGTGCTGAGGATCCTCTCCCATGTTGATTTAAATGGTTCCCCAATTGAGCATGTCGACCATTTTAAATATTTGGGGTTAATCCTCTATTCAAAATTATCTTTTGAAAAACATGGTGTTTCCATTGGGAAGTCTATCCACCAGTGTCTTGGTGCATTATACTTTGTCAAGCATGCCTCAGCAATGAATCCGGACTTTGTTAGCTCACAGTTTTTGTTTAACAAACTAGATTACAGTTTGTCAGTTTATTAATCTGCTTGTAAAATATGCTGAGTCACTCAGGATCACATACAATTCCTCAGGTTTATGTTCCAGGTTCCATATCACACTCACCATCATCTTCTTTTCAGGAGTCCAATTGTTTATATTTCTACTACCAGATACAGATTAAACATTGTACAGTGCTGTTTAAAATTATTTTGAGTCCCCAAATTGTTTCTCAGGTTTACTGATGGTTGTGGTAGTCACACTCAGGTTAAATTTTCTTTTCAGATACCTCTTTTGCAGGGCAATTGGCCAGAGATCAATTTTATATAGGGCCCCTAATGTTTTAACTCTACCCTGAATATTTTCATTTTAAGTCCATTGGTAATTTTAAACACAAAGGGATGGATATTCAAACTGAGCTATTTTGTGGCGTAAAGCCTCGCTGCACAAAATAGTTGTGCAGAGGTGTGGAAGTGATATTCAAGGTTGCTCTGATGAGCAACTCTTTGAATATCTCCCTAACCACAACCACTGTGCATGACGCAGTGGAACTTTGCGCCACCGCCGAAGTGGTCAGTGGAGCATTCAACTTGCGGTGGCACAAGTACCATTGCGCCATCATAAATTTCTGATATTCAAAGGTGACATGCAAATGGGGCCATAATTCATGCAAGGCACAGGGGGCCATTTGCATCTGTTTATGGCTCCCATTAGCATGGACCATTGCGCAGGTGCACCGATCCCCGAGGACTTGCGCCTGGCGCCCTGCCAGGCAGAAGCCGCCGGGGATCAATGCCCCAGCCCATCTCGGGCAAATGTCAGAAAGCCCTCCCCCAACTGGCTCCGATTGTGGGCATAAGCTACATCACCCCATCCAGCCCGACCACGGGCTGAAAAGTGTTCCCCTGAACATATCCCCTGGTGGTCCAGTGGACCGATAAGCCCAATCGTGGCTGAAGAGTGTTAAAATCACCCCCAAATGTATCCTGGTGGTCCAGTGGAAAGATAAGCCCAATCGTGGGCTGAAGAGTTTTAAATCCCCTCCCTGAACTATCCCTGGTGGTCAAGTGGACCATAAGCCCGATTGTGGACTGAAGAGTTTCAACCCCCTCCCCTGAACTATCCCTGGTGGTCCAGTGGACCGATAAGCCCAATCGCTGGCTGCATAATGTGGTGAAACCACCCCACCCCCAAGACCATATCCCTGGTGATCTAGTGTCCCCCACCCCACCCACCCATGAAGCCCCACCACCCGCTCCCCCCGCAGCTGGCGGGTGGCAGCATCCACCCACCTGCTGCTCCACGCCCACCAACTGACTGCCCAGTAGGGCTGCATGCCCATTGGTGCAGAGCAAGAGCCAATGGGTGTGCAGCCCATACCATACAAGGCAGTCCAGATATGTGAATGAAGTCTCTTTTGCTTTTCATGTTAAACAATGATTATTTCTACTGTTTTGTTAGCAAGCATGGGTGTTAGAGGGTGAGAAGCTAGTGCTGAGAGGTAAAACAGATCTGTGAATGAGTAAATGAGACAAAAAAATGGTGGCTATTTAGATTTTTTATCCTGTTTAGGCACAGTGATTTAGTCTGTCCTATGCCAGGATAGCACTTGTACTTATTTTACCTTGTCTCTGTTGGCACATAAATACAGTATACCCTAGATGAGGGCTCAACCAATCAGAAACCAAAGGCTGGATTTTCAAAATGTGGCACAGGGCTTGCATCAAACCCTGTGCCTTGACACCTTGATTTCACAATCTCAGGCGCAGTTCAAAGTTTGCTCTGATTTATAGCATCTTGCTCCAAATATCTAGTGCAAGCTCCATACAACAGGCCCTCAGGATTGCTTCAAACTAGGCCACATAAAGTTGGTCTAACTTGCAATTTGCCAACGGGATAGAAAATCCTAATTGCCAGCCAGGAGAGAGCCGCAAGCCCCATGCACCATATGTTCAGCATACCAGTGGCTTGTGGCATTCTTGGAGGTTTGAAAATCCTGCCCTGGGGATTCTGAATGCATTTTCTAATGTCAAAGAAGAGCAGCTTGAACACATTTTATAAAAATGCTACTCAGGAGTTCATTAGCAAAGCCACACTGAATATTCACTATCAAGTTACCTTAGTCTATGACTGGGTCTAAAACACAACATCAATGGTCCTTCACTGAACCACACCACTAATATCCTGACTGGCGCCTGATTCAAAGCTGCAAACAATATTTATCAAATGTCATGCAAATGCTATAAGAAACACTGCAAAGATACTGCAACTCATCATCCTCCACTCTCTGACATGGATCTCTCCAAGCTGAAACACTGACCTGTAGTTTCTCCCTCATGGCTGCTGGATTAATGCATAAGGTCTGGCTTTACATACAAATCTACATAGTACATTGAGCCACAAAGGTCTATGGGACTGAAAGCCAGAACACTTTATGCTTAATAATGATAAAAAGGAAGGATAGTCCTGAGCATCAGCTTTAATAAGAAGAAAAAAAACACAAACGTGCCTACCAGTGATAAAGTTCATTACAGGTTAGTCATACTGTATATGAGAAGCCAGATGAATCCTTTATGTCCTGTAGCCTCATAGCTACACCCTCTGAGTGAGGCAACAGCATTTAGAGTCTCTGGAAGGCTGGTATTTCAGAGAACCAATGGGTGTGATTATTATTATTTTTTTTTGCTGTTCTTTTGGTAACCAGCTAAGGCCCACTAGACACAAGGCCTGATTTCAGGAGTGACCCAGGAGCATGGGGTGAGGTTACCTAACTTGTTCAGGGTCACACAGTATGCTGGTAAAGGTTGTGGGACTGAAGCCCAGGTCTGCTGGATGCACCAAGCTCATTCACAGCTTGTTATTTTAATCACTAAACATAGAAACATAGAATTTGATGGCAGATAAGACCGCTTGGCCCACCTAGTCTGCCCATTTCCCTACCTAACGGATAAGCTGCAGATCCTAGTTAACCAACAGCCTACTTCCTCCTACCCCCACTAGAATTGTCTTATGTCTGTCCCATGCATTCTTGAATTCCCCACTGTTTTTGACTCTATGACCTCCTCAGGAAGGCTGTTCCATGTATCCACAACCCTCTCTGTGAAGAAATATTTCCTCACATTACCTCTGAGCCGTCCCCTCTATCTTCAAATTGTGACCCTTTGTTTTGCATATATCTTTTTCTGAAAGATGCTACCCTCTTAGACTTTGCTGATTCCTTGAGGTATTTGAAAGTTTCTATCATGTCCCCTGTCTCCGCCTTTCCTCGAGGCTATACATCTTTAGTTCCTTTAGTCTTTCTTCATATGTTTCTGATGCAGACCCTGCATCATTTTGTTGCCCTCCTCTGGACAGCATTCACCCTGTCTATGTCTTTGCAGAGATGGGGTCTCCAGAACTGTACACAGTACTCCAGATGTGGTCTTACCAACTGTCTGTACAGAGGGCCAACAACTTCTTGTTTTCTACTGGTGATGCCTCTCCCTATGCATTCCAGTATCCCCCAGCCCTCCTTACTGCCTTCTCACATTGCTGGTCCACTTTTAGGTCGTCTGATTTGACCACCCCGGGTCCCTTTCCATTTTGTTGTTGTCAGTATCTCCCCATTGTGTACTCTTCCCTGGGTTTTGTTTCCCAGGTGCATTACTTTGCACTTCTTTGCATTGAATCTAAGCTGCCATACATTTGACCATTCCTCCAACCCTGCCAAGTCCTTTTCATCCTTTCCATTTCCACCTTGTGTATCAACCCTGTTGCAGATCTTTGTGTCATCTGCAAAGAGACATCTTTCCTTCCAGTCCCTCTGCAATGTCATATAAAGACATTAAAAGGACCAGCCCAGTACTGAACCTCTTGGTACCCACTAGTAACCCGCCTTTCTTCACTGTGGACTCCATTTACTATTACCTGCTGTGTCCTGTTGTCCAACCAGTGTTTTACCCAGGCTACCACCCTGAGACCCACTCCCAGGCTGGCTAATTTGCTTATTAATCTTTTGTGTGGACTGTGTCAAATGCCTTGCTAAAGTTAAAGAAATCAATTAGATTTGTCTGACATGACCTTCCTCTGTGAATCCATGCTGCCTTGGGTCCTGTGCACCACTGGCCTCTAGGTACTCAACAATTCTTTTCTTCAGAAGTGATTCTATAATTTTCCTACCACTGAGGTCAAATTGACAGGTCTGTAGTTTTCTGCCTCTGTCTTGCTCCCACTTTTGTGATGGGGAATCACATCCGTCTTCCTCCAGTCCTCAGGTACCACACAATCCTCCCATGATTTATTAAAAGGGTAGTCAGTGGTATTACTAGTTCTTCCTTAGTTCTTTTAGAATTCTGGATGAATCCCATCAGACCCCATTGCTTTATCCACCTTCAGTTTTAGAGTTCTTTCAGAACCCTTTCTTCTGTGAAAGGACTAATATCAACCCCCTATCCAGAGTGCTTCTATTGACTGGATTAGATATTTCCCCTGCTTTTCCATTGTGAATACTGAGCAGAAGTATTCGTTCAGTATCCCTGCTTTTCACCATCGCTCTCTGCCCAACCACCTTCCTCTTTGTTCAGCCTCAGTATCCCTGCCTTAGTCCTTCTTTGCTCCTAATGTACCTATAAAAGGTTTTATCCCCTTCTTAACCAAGTTGGCTATCTTTTCCTCAGTTTGGGCCTTTGCTATTCTGACTGCCTTACCTGCTTCCTTCTGCTTTAACTGGTACAGTTCTCTATTCTGCTCCTTCTGTGTTTCCTTATGCTTTCTGAATGCTATCTTTTTCCTTACCTTCTCCTCCACTTCTTTTGAGAAGCATAGTGTTTTTTCTTTCATTTTGATTTGTTTATTTGCTTCACACAAAGGCTTGTTGCCTCTGTGATGGCAGTTTTGATGTTTCTCCATTGTTGCTGCATCCCACTTTCTTGCCTGTTTGCTAGTGCTTTTCTGAGGCACTCTCCCATTTTGACAAAATCAGCCCTCCTGAAGTCCAGTATCTTCATTTTGTGTGGCTTGACTCTACAGCTAAGTTTATCGTGAACCACACTGTTTGGTGGTTACTTGTTCCCAGATGGCTACCCACTTCAAGATCAGATTCTCTCTCCGTCCCCATTTGAGAGTACCAGGTCTAAGGTTGCTCTCTCCTGAGTGGGTTCAAAACTAGCTGTCTGAGTCATGCCCCTGTAGAGCACCGAGAATGGCCCTGCTCTTGAATGTGGCTGCAGCAAAGGTGCTCCAGTCAACATCTGGCATATTCAGGTCCCCATCAGCAATATCTCCCTTCTCTGCCATCCCAAGGATGCCTTCTATCATTTCTTGTCTATTTCCTCCCCTGAGATGGGGTCTGTATACAACCTCTGTGCAGATTGTGGAACCATTTCCAGTCTCCAGGGTGACCCACAGTACCTCCTCTCCTTCCTGTTTACCCTTTAGTTCTGTTGCTTTGATCCCTTCCCTTACATGAGAGCTACTCCTCCTCCTCCTCTTCTTCCTCCCTGTCCCTCCTGTAGATTGTGTACCTGGTATGTTGACATCCCAGCCATGGTTCTCTGTGTACCAAGCTTCTGTGACTGCCACAATATCCAGGCATCCCTCTTCCATCAAGGCCACCATTTCAAGGAGCTTTTTACCTAGACTATGCACATTGGTACTCATTACCCTCCATTTTTATGGCTTTATTTCTTTTTGCCCCATCCCTGTCCCTACTGCCTTTGTCTTTTTCTCCATTTACCCTGCCTTCTCCCTATCGACTGCTCTATCTTGGTGTTTACCTCACTAATTACCCTGACTTTTTGGGGGCTAGGATTTCCCTTCTTCTCTTCAGTGCCTCCCCTTGGCTAGTTTAAATGCTTGCCATTGAGCATTTAAACCTATCACCTAAGATCCTGGTTCCCCTCCAGGATAGATGCAGACCATCGCACCTGTATAGGCCTGCATCCCTCCAGGTGGAGCTCCAGGCCCCAATGAAGCCAAATCCTGAGCTCTGCACCAGCTTTTCAACCAGTTATTGAATCCCATGGTGTGGAGTACCCTAGCCTCATCCATGCCATAGACAGGTAGCACTTCCAAGAAAGTTACCACGTGTGCTACTTGTCTAAGGCCCCTCCCAACTCCTCAAACTCCTGTTGCACTGCTCTGATCCCATTCTCAGCCAGGTCATTCATCCCTAGGTGGATAATGACATCCAGCTCCTCCCCTTGCCACTGCTCCCACGATCCTGAGGATTCATTTCCTGTCCCTCTAAGCCTTGGTGCCAGGCAGGCACCTTATCTCCCTTTCCTCCTTCCCACAGTTCTACCCCCCTACCAACTGAGTCCCCCACCTGGAGTTGTTTCCTTCCTCTATGGGGTCCTGGGCCACCCTCCTGTGGGTCTCCATTGTGGAGTTCCCAGCATCCTCCTTGGTCTCCACTGCAGGTGACTCCATAGAGGAACCATGCTTCACCAGAATGGTGAATGAATTGTGGAGAAGCACACTGGAGGATGCACCTCTATTCCACCACCCTCACCCTCCTGAGCCCACCGTAGATCCAATCACTCCTCTTCTTGGCAACCTCTGAGTAGTGGTGGTGGCCTGGGTGGGGAGCAGGTTTTCTGAATCCTTGCCAGGTCAGCATGGAGCAGAACAACCTCCTCCCTCAGACCAGAGAGGTGCCTCAGAAATAGGGGCAGCACCAAGAAGTCTCCAAAATGTCTCCTGAAGACTGCTGCTCCACAGCCAGTGCATTGCACCACTCCCCACATGTCTGTGTCCTTCCAGTTACAGATACTTTTTGTTTTCGTTCTTGTTTTAGTGTGTGCAAGCTTGTGAGTGTCTCTACTCCTATTCAGTGTGCTGTGCCTTTAAGGATATGAACAGGTGTATGTTGTTAGCAGTTTTGGGGAAGTGATGTCAGAGCCCCTGCTATAAAGGAAGTTATGTGCTTGGGGCAGGTGGGGTGAGGGAAGGGTGGGTGGGAGTAATGCTATGCTGTCCAGAAACAATCACCTACAACTCTTACTCTCTACCCCGTGGAGTGCCTTCCTTCTATCAGACACCTATTTCACAAAGGCTAAGTAAGATGTCTAGTCACAACTGACTGCAAACATCTCCAGCTACAGTTTCTCCTGGCAAATTAAAGTTAAAACTAAGAAAAGTCCACCCCAAAAATAGAATCAATACTCATTACTTACACAGGTCCAAAAGTAATAATTCAGTTCAGTGTAGTCTAGAAAATAACCGCCTTGATTCAAGGAAGCTGTACTACCAGCCCCAAGCAATGATGACTTGACTCAGCAAAGAGGCAGGGCTGTCCAGACAATACACCCAATCACAGTGTGAATGTGACACCAAGTAAATCTACTGTCCTACTGTGGCTGCAGGCTAGGGAAGCTATAGTCATCACTGGACATAAGTCAGAGCAAGTCTACAATCCTAGAAATTGACTTTCATTTCATTTAATTTTTCATTTAAAATTTCATTTAATAAAAGAGACCTTAGCAGCTGCATCATCTCCATACTGAAGTGCGGTCACTCTTGGTCCTGATCTCTTATCAGCTGCAATGCCCTGCCAACTAAGGTCACTGCCCTTCCAACTCCCAACCAACAGCACTGAACGTGATTATCCATTTAAATAAAAAAGTAAATGCTGCCACATGGGGGATGATAGTGCAATCAAAGAAAATGCTCCCTGCCACAATGCACTGCTACTGAAGAGTGGAGAATGCCATCCAATCACCATTGCTGAGACACTATGCCCCACCTGGCATTCCCAGTGACACTCACTGCAATCAGCACTACTCTTCCGACTGAACTCTTCCAACCATGCTCTCAACCAGCAACAGTTCTGTTTGTTAAAAAAGTACCAAACCAGGAAGGGGCTGACAACACCATAAACAGTCTAAATGAAAGCCCTCAAAGAGATGTGAGGGTGGGGAACCACAAGGAAACAAGTACAGCTGACTATTTAAAATAAGTGCATTAAAAACAGCAGTGTCCTCTACTGACACCTGTACTAGTAGAGGGACTACTTTTAAAAATATTTTATATAAATGTCACAAATAACCCATTTCATAGTACAATAATACCCTTCAGGGTGAACAGTGTGGGCTATATTGTACCTTCCAGGGCTATAAGGCCCTCTACCTGTGGTGTTTTGGCCTCGCTCCACCACTGGGATGTCTGGTATAGCCCCCATTTACATTGCCAACTCAGTCTCTATGTGGTTTTCAATTGCACAGTTGTTCAATATCTTAAGTGCCCAAGCAGTGAGTTTTAGGGCTGCAGTGGGCGGAGCCCTGCAGATCTTTTACAATCACTAAGAAAAGGACTCCACAATGCTTCTGAATGAACATGTTGAATTGCTTCACAGTCACCTCTGTGTCTGTGAAACAGTCTGCCTATGTTGTCCCTACCGACTGCAGCACTGCATTGTTCCACAATGCAATTGATCACGGCAGAACCACGGCACACCCTGTCATGTCGGAAGATGGCCACTGTACTGTGCATGCACTAGCATTCGCACATGCACAGTAGCATGTATAGCATATATTGGTCATGGCGGAGTGGGCTGTCTTCTGCTGTGACCACTGGCACTTATTTATTTTTATACTTTAGAAATTCCCCCACCTGACTCTCCCTCTCAGCACCCACCCACCCCAGAAACATAGAAATTACACTGGGGTGCCCAGTCCCCAGTGTCATGATTGGGATCATCAGTCTTTTTCTTGCACTGAGGGTGCCCAGTTTTTTGTCTCCTATAAAAATGGTCTATGTCTTCTCCTATACAACTGTGACAGGGGGCCCAATCCCCAATGTCAAAATCGAGGATCATCAGTCTCTTCTTTTTATTTGTAAAATAAAAGGTCCATTAATGACTTTTGAGGCCATTCCTTATCCCTCACCTGACCCTCCCACTGAGCATCCACCACCCTGCACTCCCCAAGTCCTAACTTACCCATCAGTGGCCCAATCCTGTAATCCTTCTGGACTGCAAATACATCTTCACTCTTCAAAGCCAGACTGTGAACTGAAGACACAGGTATTCAGTTCAATGCATTTCAATGGAGTTTTGAACTTAATGCCATAACTTGGGGACTTTTTACATAATTTTGGCCCAGATTTTAACATGCCTTCTTTGGGACCCCTCCTCATGAACAATGTCATTGCCATTAGGTAGATTTGTCCTGAAAGGTGATTTCATGGTCCTTGTGTGAAATCATCTTTCAAAATTGAGTTGAAATTTTCTCTGCCCTTCATCAGGTGGGGTCAGAAGAAGGCTATGTTAAGCAGTGGTGTTAAAATATTGAAAAACAACAGAAGTTATGAGCCTACATTAAATTTTTCTGAATGCAGACTCATAACAGTGGAACTTTTCAATATTTTACCCAAAATTTACAACATAGCTATATATTTACAGCACCTCATGACTGTGACAGCTGTCATTTTCAAATCATGTCAAAATGTTTTTTATGTCCCAAAGAGATTTTGCTGTCCCTGTGTGAAATCACCTTTTGGTTAACAGTTGAAATGTTCTCTTCCCTTGTTCATGAGGTGGGCGGGGGTCATAAGAGGCTATGTTGAAAATTTGGTGTAAAAATACTGAAAAACAACAAAGTTGTAAGCCTACATTGAATTTTGTGAATGACGGCTCGTAACTTTGTAACTGGCTTTCACCACCCTAATTGGCGCCCCACTACTTGAGGCAGAGCAAGACGGCGTCCACGCTGGCCACTGCCCGCAGAATCATCAAGGCCGCCCCTACTTGTCCCCAAGTTTGGCACTGATTTCAGGCTTTCATTGCCGAGCAGCGCCCCATTACCTGGGCAGAGCAAGATGGCCATCACGTCGGCCGCTGCCACCAGGAATCTGCATCCAAGGCTGCCCTCCCTGGTCCCCAAGTTCAGCGCTGATTTCAGGCTTCGCCACCAGTGGTACCCCCATTACCTGAGGCAAAGCAAGATGGCTGTCATGCCAGCCGCTGCTCACCAGGAATCTGCTTCCAAGGTCGCCCTCCTGGTCCGCAAGTTCAGCGCTGATTTCAGGTACCTGCTTCTACTCACTCCCTATCTTGTTCGCTGGGAATTCTGATTGGTGCAGTGACCTTGTGCTGAATCGCTGATTGGTCCGCCTGCTGCCAGCTACACTGTTGATTGGTGCGCCTTTCAGCTTATAGACTGCAGAGCTTTCAGCACCTTTTCAATCCTTATTAGTCCTTAGCTGCCTTTACAACTACCAAGTACTGTTTTGTATGGATCTTTTAACTGAGAGTTTCTACGTTCTTTAATTTTTAAGCTGTATCTGCCAGTCATAGCTAAAACTGTGTGTGGAAAATTAACTAAAACTATTAGTAGATTGAATGTTGATTGCCAGCTTGCTTGGTCTGCTAATAGTACTGCTGTGTTGAAGTGAAAACTTTCTTAGCCGATAGTCTAAAACTGTCTCTCCCTATCTTCCTTTTTTAAAACACGCCAACTTACTCCCTTCTCAGACCTGCCTACTTCTCTTCACTCTATAATCTTTCATTGCTGCTCGTTTGACATTCATTTTCTATTTGTGAACTCTGACTGAAACTCCCTACCCCTCTTGGCTCTTGGCCTTGGTCCACTCACTGTTAGTTACGTGCTCCTTCTTTTGTCTGTAAAACCTCACCCCACCCTGGCTATCTATAGCTCCTGGCCCTTTGTCTAAGCCCTGATCACTCCCACCCCTTGCTGACAGTCTGCTGCCAGCTCCCCCAACCAAGTCTCCCTGCTCTCAGCGTCAGTTATTTATTCTTGCTGTCTCCTTTCATTCCTAGGCTTTCACTACCTGAGCGGCACCCCACTACCTGAGGTGGAGCAAGATGGCCATCACACTGGCCACTGCCCACCAGGAATCTGCATCCAAGGCCACCCTCCTGGTCACCAGGTTCAGCACTGATTTCAGGTACCTGCCACTTCTACCGCCTCCCTACCTTGTCCGCTGGGAATTCTGATTGGTGCGGTGACCTTGTGCTGAATTGCTGATTGGTCCACCTGCTGCCAGCTACCCTGTTGATTGGTGCACCTTCAGCTACAGACTGCAGCACTTTCAGTGCCTTTTTTCAATCCTTATTAGTCCTTAGCTGGCTTTACTACTGCCGAGTATTTTCATTCCTCCCCCAGGCCTCCATTAAATATGCAATCAGCTCCTCCTCCTTGATGTGCCTCCCTATTGACCTATTTCTGTCTGCTCCTGAAACTTCATTAGCATTTGAGGTACAAGCTACCCTAAAACTGCTGTTCCTCTCTCCCCCATTTCTTCATGATTTAATTACCTGCCTCTTGGCTCCGCATTAACAGGGTTACTTGCCCTGCCAGTTTTACTCACTCAAACCTATCCAAGTCTGCCAAAGCACTCAGACTGCTTGCCAGTCAACCCCCTTACTTAGGTGAACTGTTTGTATAACACTGCCTGTCAATTCCTTCCATTATCTTGATTACCTCTCAGGTTACTACTGTTGTGGACTAATTGGCTCACCTCACAGCCTCAGTTGTGGCTGCTTGACCCATACTAAGGGTATCCTATCTGGCTGTCAATCCAACCTTTTATGACCCTGGCTGCTTAAGTCTCAGTGACCCGGCTTCCATTGGTATGCCTACAGGTTTACTCCTCTATTCTTTCTGACTATAAGACAGTTAAGAATAAGCCAATGAATTATTCTATCTCTTCTTACCCTCACACTACCTCTACTCCACCTGTCTAAGCCTGCACTACCTCATACTGAAGCTACTCCCATAACTACTTGCCACAAGATTACCGTTTTCAAATCTCCTACTTCTTCCTACCCTCGCTATGACACCTCCCCAACACTACTATATAGGGCCTGGATCCACGTGGTGGCTCATGCTCAAAATAAATGCCACTTGAATGCCCTACATTTCCTTCCTGTGTTGCAAGCTCTAGTACCTCCTCCTACTTGCCATCCTGCTCTCTGGCGAGGTTCAACTAAATCCATGTCCGACTAATGTTTTGTCTGACTCTATTAGTAATGCTAAAGGCCTTATTATAGTACACCACAATATCAGGGGCCTCAGAACAATCTAGCTGAACTGGAATCATGATCCTCTCTCATGCTTCAATATCATATGCTTAACTGAAACCTGGCTAAAACATTCCACACCTGACTCTCTGTGCTCCCTCCCAGCCTATAATCTCTTGAGACTGGATAAAGCTGCACCCAAAAGAGGGGGCACAGCTGTCTACTTTAGAGATCATCTCCATGTCACTGTTGTCAAATCACCCAACAGTCTCCACTGTGAGACATTTCATGTTCTTCTCACCCTTGGTACCAAAAACCTACATTGTGTGTACCTACAATCCCCATCCAGTGGACTAAAGGGCTGAATGAATTAATGGAACAGATCTCATGTCTTACTGGGAGAAATGAGGTCCTTATATTGGGGACCTAAATATTAATTGTCTTGGCAGCAACCAGTCCACACTAATGACCAAATTACAGAGTTATAACCTACACCAGTTGATTTATGAACCTACCAGAGCCTCCCCTCACTCAAACACAAACACATTGCTAGATTGGATAATGACCAATCATCCTGAAAATGTAACTGCCTCTGGCATACTGCCAGATGCCATCACTGATCACTCACCAACATACTGTATCTGGGGCAAACCAGCCTACCCATTGGGGCCTCATTTCATTACCTTCCACAACTATGTGAACTTTGACTCACAGCTCTTCCTGCATGACATTGTCACTACTGATTGGTCCACCCTTCTCATATCCAAGGATGCTCAGACTTCCCTCAATCTGTTCCTGGCACACTTCCTAGAGATACAGGATAAACACTGCAAACTTGTAACACGTCGGGTTAAAATAAGCAAGCAAGCTAGCTAAAATCTGACCTACTATTTAAACTTAAACAAAGGGACAAAAGTTGGCTCTGTTACAAAAGCTCAGGACTATTCTCCAACCTTAATATGTATAGGGCTCTGCCAATTCCTGCAAAAGTACATCAAAAAGCCATGAGCTCCTACTGCAAAGATCTTTTAACCAACTCCTATGGTGACTCAAAAATTTCTGGCCACATATTAAATTCTTCCTTGGTTTAAATCCAGCATCCGCCCCCAAATGACATGTCACTTAATGGGGTTCACTGTACTAATCCCAGAACCATTGCCAACTTTTTCAACAATAAATTATCTGACTTAACTAACTACACCTCCGCTTTCCCTGCCCAATCTCACATACCCACCCTGCCAGTTGTAGATGGTCCTCATTTCTTTTCAAGGCAGTCTCAAGATCTGAGGTGCTCAGATTGATAAATAATATCTCAGATTACACTGCTCCTGGCTCTGACAATCTTTATTTTTTTATTTATTTGTTCTAGGATTACAATACCTTTGAGCCAAGGCTCTTTTACAAAGGTTCCAATCATTGGTACAATTGAGACAATCATAAGCAAAGATAACAGCTTATAAAATTAAGAAAACAAAAACAACACATAGACTTGTAGATGAAAAAGAACAATAAGGTGAAACTTTGGGAAGGGAAGGGAAGGAGGAGGGTGAAATCAGGGAGACTAAGTGGATGGGAGAGAAGGGAGGTAGGTTGGGGGACAGAGAGGAGAGGTGGAGGCGAATAAGAATAGAGGTAGTGCAGCTGGGTGGCATTTGTCATGGGCCAGCAGGGAGGTGAAGATAGGAAGGGGAATGCTGGCAAGTGCAGTGAGATGTGGGAACCAAAAGGGCATCTTCAGTTATGGAACCAAAAGATATGTTTAGCCACAACAGTCACAGAGGTTGGAGGCAGTCAGTGTTAGGCGGAACCAAGTCTTAAAAGTGCTGGAGCGATAGTGAAGATGAGATGTTGCTGGGAAGACCGTTGTACCAACTAGTGGCCCGTAAGAAGGATCTTTGGCCTTGTGTTGTGCGGCAATGCGGAACTTGCAGAAGCTGAGGTTTTGATCCCCTGCTGCTCCCGTAGAATCAACATTTTCATGCTCTTCCTGTGCCAGAGCTACATCCCTGATATATGGAAGGTAGCCAGGATTACCCCTGTTTTCAAAAAGAAGATCATATAGATCCATCAAACTACTGGCCTATTGCCATCCTGTCAGTCCTCAATAAAATTCTTGAGAAACTTGTAGCTGCACAGACAATTGACTTCCTGCAGAAACATGATCTACTTACCTCTGCCCAGCATGTGCATTTTGCAGGGCATAGCACCACCACCACCCTTCTCAAAATTACATCAGATGCACTAGTGGCTATGGACCCTGGTCTTCTCATCAGGTCATATTCATTGACATGTCTAAGGTGTTCTACTTGGTTAATCACCCATCCTCCTAGCCTCTCTTACATCACTGGGTTTCTCGATTAACATTGTAAGGTGGTTTCGGAACTACCTATCTGAAAGGACTCAAACTGTGAAATACAACTCTACCCTCTCGGACAAAGCCAGTATAAACATTAGGGGTGCATGAGGGTCCATTCTTGGGCCCTGCTTTTCTCTATCTTCATAAATAACATCTGCACCAGCCTCCATAGGACAGCCTCCTGCTTTATGCCGACAACATTGTTCTGTATGCTAGTGGAAAAAGCATTGATGACATAAACAATCTACTCTCTCTTGACTTTCAGCTAATGCAACTGTGGTCAGCAACTCACAAACTTGTACTAAATGAGTCCAAAACCCAAGCTATGCTCTTTGGATCAAATGCCAAACTTAAACATGCCTACCCTTAGCAAATGTGACACAATGTGAACATCATGGCACCACAATGGCAACACAGTGGTGAGCTACAAAATGTGCAATGGTACTACCCAGTGGTACCATGGTTGTACTATAGTAGTTTAAATTTTGATTATTTTTGTTGATATAGTATGAAAGTTGTACAATGGTATCACAATGGAATTGAACAAACCACTGTGATACCATGAAAACCTTAATGGTAGTACAGTGGTAATCACAGTGGTATTGCAATGGAAAATGAGTGTTATTACAGTAGTATTCCGAAGAACTTTTGTAAGGGCAGCCTAATTTCAAAGTCTCCTCCTTAAATGGTTCGACAGTTGGGGTAGTAAACGCATTTAAATATCTGGGCATCACACTTGATCCGTCACTAATCTTCAACCTACACATCCAACAGACCTGTAAACTGGTCATCTCCAAACTTGGCATAGCCTACTGAACCAGCTATGTGCTCACTCCCTCAGCAAGGCTTGCCATTGCCTGTGGCATACTCCTTCTGTCACTTACCTATGGTGCTGCTACTTATACCTCTGGTGCCAATCAAGTCTTAGGAAGTGGATGTCACATATAACAACATCTGTTGTTATGCGTCCTCCTCTCACTGGCTGAAACACTACTGTCTCCTCTATTCTGACCTGATGGCTTCCTCCTCCTGAGATAAGACTTCATGCTTATGGCTCAGCCATTGACAATATTGTCCGATTACAAATTCCCAAACCTCTGGCAGGCCTCTTCCAATATCTGACATCTTGCTATGGGTTACGATCTGCTGACCGTGCTCCTGTCTTCATTCCCAGACATAACACTACTAAAGGCACTAGTGCATTCACCTGCTATGCCCCCAAATACTGGAACTCCCTCCCAGTAGCCTTGCACCAATCACTATCCACGCATCATTTAAGAAAGGATTGCATAATTATCTTGATACTTCCCACAAGTGCTCCTGTTTCATACCCCCAGCTCATTCTTCCTTCCTTGCCTCATCTCTCCTTGCCATTTCTGATCTGCCCTCTAAATGCAAAGCACTTCTCCACCTGTCTGTCCCACTTCCCACCTTGCCTCATCCTCAACCCTTTTTCTGGCCTCCTACTCCTGTCACTCACTACTATACTTCCTGAGTTACCTATTTTCAATCACAGTTAGTGCTAACATGTCTACAATCTTTCTGTGATTTTTCTCAAACATTGGTGATATAACTTTGGATATAGAACTGTTTCTGCACATTTTTCTACAATGTTATTGAAACTACATTGTAGGTAGCTACTTTTTCTATTATCAGCTATGTTTGAACTTGTACTAGAATGTTGCCTGTATTGAGTATTGTCAGCTCTGTTTGAACCTGTACTGGAATGTTTACCTGTATTGAGTATATTGTCAGCTCTGTTTGAACCTGTACTGGAATGTTTGCCTGTTTTGTTGTACTGTACCCTCCTGGGTCATGCCTGAAAATAGTCATTCCTATGGCTAGTGCACTTACCTAGTAAACAAAACTAAATAAATAAATAAAATTTGTACCCAAATTTACAACATAGCCATATCTTTACAACACCTCATGAATGTGGCAGCTGTCATTTTCAAATTCTGGCAAATATGTTTTTTATTACATCCTGAAAGGTGATTTTGTGGTCCCTGAATAAAATCACCTTTCGGTGAGGAGTTGATCATTTTCTCTGCCCTTATTAATGGGGTAGGGTCATAATTTTATTTATTTTTATTTTATTTATTAAAATTTTCACCAGAAAGGCACACTGAACAACAAGTTGCTCGGCCTCCTGGTGTGACATGGGGGTACAATTGTATGAAGAATTAGAAATACAGTTTAACGTTTAACATATCTGAGAAATTAAACATTCAATTACATTTGCAACAAGACATGCAGTTAAAAATATAAATAATCATACAGTCACATTTGTGACATAACATACAACTAAATATATCATACCTGTGTAATATGTGTTTAATTACAAGTGGCATATCTGAGGAACATAGTTCAGAAATTTAATGTAGTTTGAAGCCAACTCCTCACAATAATGGATCACAGGTAAGAGACAGATTATTTAGCAATTATTGGATGAGTGAGGTCCAGTGGGGGAATCAAGAAGGGTAGAGGGATAGACAGGGAAACCAGCTGGGGAAGAAGAGGATAAAGATGGGGAACATTACCAGAGAAAAGTGAGCAAAAATCAGATGTGAAGGCAAGTTAACACAGGGTTAGTGCAGTCTGGGAGCACCTCAGACAGAACAAAAGTGCAAATTATTAGCTCAAGTGAACTAATTACTTTGATTAAGTGCAGGGAGGTAGGAGGGTAGCAGAGAGGTAGGTGGGGATAAGGGATATGGAAGGAAGGATGAGTCATACCTGGAACTGGCCCCTTCAGATTACGGAGATCGCTGCCAGTGACAGAATGAGGTGAGGACTTAGAATAAAGGTGGCAGGAGTAGGCAAGGACAAGTTGGGTAGATGAAGCAAGGAAGGAAGAATGAGCTGGGGGTTTGAAACAGGAGCACTTGTGGGAAGTATCAAGATAATTATGCAATCCTTTCTTAAATGATGTGTGGATAGTAGAAGAGATGGTAAAAGGAAGGAGGAGGAGGGGGGAGAAACTTGCCTAAGACTAGGCCTCTTCAGGATGCTGAGAACCCTGCTAAAGATCTGATTCAGGCAAGGATGAGTAAGGAAGAGAGGATGATGGGGAAGGGAGGAAGGAAGAGTCATTTCCCAGTGCTAGAGCCCTCCAGGATGTTGAAAACCTACCGGGCAGAACTAGTGATGACAAGTTGGAAGAGAGAAAAGAAATGATGAAGTGAAAAAGGGAAGAGGAGGGAAAGAAGAAGCTTGCCTAAGACTAGGACACTCCAGGATGCTGAGAACCCTGCCAGAGTCCAGTATCAGGTGAGGACTAGTTGGGTACAAAGGATATAAGGCTGTGTTGGAAATTTGGTGTAAAACATTAAAAAGTTTATGAGCCTACATTGATTTTTGCAAACACAGGCTTATAAGTTTGGTAATATTCAATATTTTACCCCAAATTTTCAACATAGCCATTTCTTTATAGCACCTCATGAATGTGATAGCTGTAATTTTCAGCTCCTGCCCAAAATGTGTTTTGCATCCCAAAAGTTGATTTCACAGTTCTCTGTGAAAACACCTTTAAGCCAGGGGCTGAATATTTTGTCTGCACATCTTCATGAGGCAGGGTCATAACATGGCTATGTTGAAAATTTGTGTAAAATATTACAAATCAACAAATTTATGAGACTATGTTACATTTTACAAATGCACGCTTATAATTTTGGTAATTTACAATATTTTAACCCAAATTCCTCAGCTACAGCCCCATCGGCTCTGGCCAGAATTTTTTTTTTTGTTGTTGTTTTTCATTATGTTCATTTTTTGACATTCTAGCTCTGTTGCTGTTCATTTAAATTTATTGCAGTTTTACTTAACATAGATGGCCTTTGACATATAGAGATGGGGATTTGTTAGTTCTTCTTGTTCTTTATCAGAAAAAAATCTATATAGGTATTTGTTATAAGCTGAACAATTGTGGGCTACATCTGACATTTATTTCCTTGTTTGCTCAGTCACACTGGAGGAACACAGGCATTTGTCAATGATGAATACTCATGAATTGCATTGCTACTGTATCAAGTCTTGCTTGTACATATTTTTACTATATTTTTACCCAAGACAGACCAGATGAGATGTCATATGTAATTTGCAGTACAGTCCTGATTGTACATAGTTTTATATTACGTTTACCTAGAATAGACGAGGTGAGAAGTGATATCTCATTAAGGCTGCAATGGGATAGCCCTGCAGACCTTTGCTATGAGAAAAGGACTCCTGCATTATTTGAGAACAAACAACATGTTGAAGTTCCAACACAGTCGCCTCCACATCTGTGAAACATTCTGCACTGCACTATTTTACTTTCAGAAGTCAATTTCTGTTTTGTTTTTATTATACATATCCCCCACTGATCCTCCCTTTCAGCACCCACCACTCCAACCCCAAAACATAATAGTGACACTGAGGTGCCCTAATCCCCAGTTTCCTGATCATGAAATCCTATTACTGATCCCCATCCACTACCATGCATGCACGGTTATTTGTGTTTTTCCTTTTTATTTATTTCTTTATTGTTTCCTTCCCTCACCTGACCTTCCCTCAGCACCCACCACCCCTACTCCCCCAGAAATATGAAAGTGGCAGTGGGGTGCCCAGTACCCCAGTGCAGAAATACCCATTTCTTCTTACGATCACCCCTCTGTCCACTACTGCACATGTGAGGTGATTTCTGCTTTTTTATTCATTGTTTTCTTCCCCACCTGACCCTTCCTGTCTGCACCTACCCCACTTCCACCCAGAAATGTAACCATAGCATGGGAGGGTGCCAAATCCCTGCTAGAGGAATCCACGTGTGTGTGTGTGTGTGTGTGTGTGTGTGTGTGTGTTTTTACCTGTAAAAAAAGGTCCATCAATGTCTTTTGTGGCTGTTGCACTTTTCTTAACCTATAAAAAAAGAGCCATCAATCGTCTTTTGTGGCCACTGCACCCCTCCCCACCTGACCCTCCCACTCAGCACCCACCACCCCAACCCTCCAAGCCCTTACTTACCCATCTGGGATCCAACACCATAATTCTCTCTGAGCCACAGATATGTCTTCACTTTTCAAAGCTGGACCATGAACTGAAGAAGCAGATATGTGGTTCAATGAATTCGAGTTTGAACTTAGTGGCATAACCCGGCCATTTTTTAATATTTTGGCTAAATTTTCAACATGCTCTTTTTGGGACCCCATCTCATGAACAATTGTGGATGTCACTAGGCAAATCTGTCCTGACAGCTGTCATTTTAAAAATCTAGCCAACAAGTTTTTTTCATATCCTGATAGGTGATTTTAGATCCCTGCATGAAATCACCTTTTGGGCTGGAGTTGAAAACTTTCGCTGCTCTTCTTCATGAGGTGGTGTTATAAGAGGCTATGTTGAAAATTTGGTGAAAAATATTTACAAAAAAAATTCTATGAGCATACATTGAATTTTGTGAAAGTAGACTCATAATTTAGGTAATTTTCAATATTTTGCCAAAATTTACAACATAGCCATATCTTTACAGCACCTCATGACTGTGATAGCTGTCATTTTCAAATTCTGTCCAAAATGGGGTTTTATACCCGAAGGTGATTTTGTTGTCCTGCATGAAATCACCTTTGTTCAACAGTTGAAAATGTTCTCTTCCCTTGTTCATGAGGTGGGGTCATAAGAAGCCCAGAAGAGTGTCATGATCAGCCTGGCTGATGATTAGTTTGACACTGCTGAGCCCCTGCAGACTGTCCTGCATTGGACTGACAATGGCACACCTCTTAAAATCCAATGTCTTACCAACATGTTCACTCTTGTGCAAGCTCAAAGGTTAACATAAAAGTCAGTAGCTGCAGATGTAAATCTGTTTATTTTTTTCATATTATAAGGCCTTTTGTGATAATATGATTCCACAGTGTATTAAGTACTGGAGTGCTGAGCTGGTATATAAATAGAATCCTTCGAGTACCATTGTAAAGGTATGATCAACACTGCAGACATAATGAACTAGTAATGAAACTAAAATTGCAGCTTTTTCTTTACTAACTTGTGAATGTTTTTTCCTGTTAACATAACTATGTCTATTTGTGATGGTCCTTGCTGTTCATATTATCTCAGCCCTCAATATTTATATATTTATATTTATCTCTTCCTATCTCTTTCTCTCTCATTACCTTTCTGTCTTTGTCTCTCTCCTCTTACACTCACTTCATAGTTCTTAATATGTAATTCTTCATGAAATGGTCATACTGCTTTTATTTTGTGAATGTTAGCAATATGGTAAAAATGGATAGTAGTAAGGAAACATTTGCTGAAATGCATAACTTGTTTCCACCAAAGAACCAAACAGCAATACAGAATCTTATTTTCAGTCAGCTCCTGTTTTGATCCCATGTTAAAACTAGGTGCTGCTAGCACTTACCTGTTTAGTTACTGGTCCTGTCTCACACTGCCGCTTCAATTAGCATGTACATACATGCTGTAGAAGAGGTAACACTAGTCACAAAAAACAGACAACATACAAATAATATTTTTGCATTTTATAATGAAAAAGGACACACAAAACTACATGAGCTGTAGCAAATCAATGATGCATTAATACAACCATGTCAGCATAGGAAAGGTTCTGGGGCCTAGAGGAGAGTGAATGTGGTCCCACTTCACAAAAGTGATAAAAGGGAGGAGGCGAAATTACAGGCCTGTCAGTCTGAGTTAGGTAGTGGGCAAAGTACTGGAATCACTGCTGAAGGAAAGGATTGTGGAATACCTTATTAACAGTGGTCTACAGGTTCCAAGGCAACATTCTTCACAGGCGGGAGGTCATACAGACAAACCCTGATCAAATGTTTTGACTGAGTGACCACGGAAGTGTATTGGGAAGAGCAATAGATGTGGCCTACCTAGATTTCAGTAAGGCCTTTGACCACGTTTCACATAGAAGACTGGTGAGCAACCTGGGTATCCTAGGAGTAGGTCTTAAGGTAGTAAAATAGGTATAAAGTTGGCTAGGCAATAGGAGGCAGACAGTGGTGGTTAATGGCATCCAGTCTGGAAAAGGCAAAGTGAACAGTGGGGTGCCACAAGGGTCAGTGAAAGGGAAAGTACGCCTGCTCATGGATGACACAAAATCTACAACAGAGTAGACACACCAGGAGGGGTAGAAAGAATTAGGAATGCTCTAAAAAGCTAGAAGAATGGTCATGGGTTTGGCAGCTGGGTTTCTACACAAAAGTTCAAAATCATGCACTTGGGGCACAGGAACACAGGGCAATGTACCAACTGGGAGGAGAGGAATTAGCAATCACAAAACAGGAAAGGGACCTGGGATAATCATTTCTGATTACCTGAAGGTAGCTAAACAGTATGACAAGACAGTAGGGAAGACTAACGAAGTTAGGCTGCATAGGCAGGTAGAGGTGTGCAAAAAAATTTCCACCAGCAGAATTTCATTGAAAGTGCAGAAATTAAATTATCAACTTTCACAGAAATTCTGACTTAGAATGGCAGAATGAATGTATGAATTGTGAATTATTCTATTAAACTGCAGAGAAGAAAGTCTGCAGAACTGTTATTCTGCAGTTTATGTGCATTATTCCACAGTTCATCCAAACAATTCTGCAGAACAGTGTGAAAACTGCCAAACATATTTGGAAGATTCTGATCTCGCCAATAACGTAAGTTTAGAAAATTCTGTAAATTTCTGAATTTTCATGAAAGTTCAGCAAAAGTGGAATTTGTAACTTTGCCCACCTCTATAGGCATGGTATCACTAGCAGAAAGAGGAGGTAATAATACCCTGTATAGATCACTGGTGAGACACCACCTCAATACTGTGTCCAGTTTTGAGGTCCTTCTCCAAAGGGCATAGAGAGGGTGGAGGGAGTAAAAGAAAGGCCACAAAATGGTGCAGGGTCTGCACGTAAACCCTATGAATAAATGTTTAAGAAATTAAATATTTACTCCCTAAAGGAAAGGAGGGAAAGGGGAATATGATAGAAACATTCAAATACCTCACAGGGTAAACAAGGTACAGGAAGATAGCATTTTCAAAGAAAAGATGCTTGAGGACAAGGGTCACACTATGAGACTGGGGGCTTAGAGGAAATTTGAGGAAGTGCTACTTTACAGAGAGGGTGCGGATGCATGGAACAGCCTCTCAGCAAAAGTAGGTGGGGCTAAAAACTTACAGGATTCAAGAAAGCATGGATAGACACAAGTGGATACTATAAGTAAGGCAGGGGTAAAACAAGGAGCCAGAATAGTGTCTGTGATGGCATTGTAGGTAGAAAAACAGGGCAGACTAGGTGGGTCAGGAGGTCCTTATCTGCCAACAATTTCTACGTTTCTATGAAGATGCAGATGGGAACATGTTATATTCAATAAATGAAAGCATACAGATGACACCATTATTAATTCTACAGAAATAGCGCTGCTCAAGAAAAGGAACAGCAATCAGACACATAAAAAGGCATAACTTAACTGGAACATCAAAACTGGATTATGTAGTCCAAAATGAGAACTGACAAAGATGCAAATGAAACAGTGCAACAAAACACACTGGGCATCAGGTCTGACAACATCAGCCAATAGCTTCTAGCATCGCTCTTTGATTTGACCACATTATTACTCCTTTTTCAGAAAAAGAATCAACCTTTGATGTTTATGTGTGCACATGTCTTTTCTTTAATATATCTGAGTGCTCTTTTTTATGTTAAAAGGGTTTCATTGCTGAAAGTTGGTACTTTAAACACATTTTCTTTCATAATCATACTTCTCCTTTATTGTGGTCAGTCCAGATTGAGCCTCATTTCATTGGGGCACTAGGTTACATTGCATCGAAACAAATCTGTGAAATTGACTCATGCAAAACATCTAATGGGATACAACAAGGAAACATCAATATTAAAATAAATCAATCAATAAATAAGGCAGTAGTATTTGAAATGATATGAAATAAAAATGGCCAGAATCAATAAACAAAAGAATGAGGTAAAGAAAACCTGAGTTAGCTATGATTATAAAGAATTCAGATGTTTACTTGTTTCATAAAAATATGCATGCACGGAAGTGACATTAAAATATGAAAATTGTTTGTACAGGACCCAAAACCACAGTATTTGTTAGACTATACACTCCTGAATGTTTTAATACAAGGGATTGGTAAATAGTACCTACTGTTTTATATGTGTTTCCTTCAAATGTTGAAATAAGTAAACAGTACACTAAGACTCATGCACAGAAGACAAAAATTAATTCAAATGTGAATAAACATAGAATCGATCCCAGTTTGATTTTCTATTTTTATAGTTAGTATGATTATACTTAAATATTTGTTTTTATTGTCCAGTTTAAAATAACAGAAACACTTTGCCTGTATTCACAGAAAATACACCTTTAAAAATTTAACAGAACTATGAACTTCTAATAACAGAAACCTATTGACAAATGCTATAGTTTGAAAATGTTATGCCATCATTCATTGGAGACAAATTTGGCAAACATACCACAAGCAACAGATCAGCTTTAGAAGTTCACCAGATAGATATACTAAAAGCACCTCTTTCTGTACCTGAAATACATGCTGCCATAGATGCCCTGCCAACAAATAAATCGCCAGGTCCCATGGTTATCAGGCAGAATTGTATAAGGTTTTAAAAAGCAGCTGCCCTGTTTTATTAAATACATATAACTATATATATAAGCATGGTATATTGGACAATTCCTTGCAGAAGCTACGATAGTGGTTCTTCCCAAACCAGGAGAGACCCTCTTTTGTCTCAATTACCGCCCATCTCTTTAATAAATGTAGACTTCAAAATATTAGCCACAATTCTAGCTAATAGACTTGCTAAAAGTATGACAGGGTCATATAAGCCCGAGAGCAGGTTGGCTTTGTTTCAGACAGGTACTCCTAAGATCATATGCACAAATTGGCCCACCTTATCTCTGCATCCAGGGACTCCTTAACTCCATCGGCTTTAGTTTCCCTGGATGCAGAGCAGGCTTTGACAGGATCTTCTGGGATTATCTTTTCACCTCCTGCCCAAGTATCGTCTTCCCTCTCAATTTATCAACTGCATCAAAACTTTGTACATGCACCCCACCTCCCAAGTACTTTATAATGTTTTTTATCACATCCCTTCACTCTCCAACAAGGCACAAGATAAGGTTGCCTCTCTCCCCATTTTATTTGATTTATATTTAGAGCCACTTATCTGTAGTATTAATACCTCCCCCAAGTCTTGGGAATTTCTGTTAGGCCTCATCAGTATAAACTATCGGTTTATGCAGATGACGATTTCTTCTTGTGTCCCATCCTTCCAAATCGATCACTGTCACACTGGATATTATTAAAGAATTTGGTAGCTTTTCTAATTATAACCTTAATATTTCCAAAACAGAGATAATGCCCTTAATGCTCATACCTTTTCAGTTGAAGTATCCCATTTGGGACTCCAGTGTACTAAGGATAAATTGAAATACTTGGGGATCCTTCTTTTGGCCTCGAGCTCCAGTATGAAACAATATAATCTTGATAAAATTATTACGCAAATTAAAACAGATTTAAATTGATGGTCCTCACGTCCTCTCTCACTATGGAGATGTATAAATGTTATCAAAATGAACGTACTCCTTGCTTGCTATAATCTGCAAATGATCGACTCTTTTCTCCCGAAATCATGGTTTGTACAAATACAGAGTCACATCCCCACTTTATCTGGAATGGAAAAGCACCCAGGGGAGCCTCGCCAAACTACAGCAAAGTAAGGCTATGGGTGGTTTACAATTATCTGATCTTCTTCTTTATTACTTTTCAACCACCTGTGCAATAATTCTGCAATGGTTGAAGAATCCAATGCCAACTGATTCCTCACTTTATTCCCCACTTTGGCTGCAAATTGAAAGAACTCTCTGTTCTTCCCAAGATGTTGATATTAGTGTGCTCATTTACAGCCCTCTTAAAAGTATTCCCAAAGTTTACTAAATATGGCTCTCAAGGCCACTCTCCAGGTCTATGCCCAACTATGTACTACAACCCACAGTTCTACTATAAAAGATGTGTCCCAACCTATACTTAGTAACCTGACCTTCAAAATTGGGCAAGCCTTTAAATCAATCCTTCTGGCCATTTAGTCCCAAACTTCAGGTTGAGGATCTTTTGAAAGATAATAAGTAATTGACATTTCAAGAAGCCAGGCTCAAATACAACCTTCCTGTTTCTTACTGTTTTAAATATATATAACTTTCCCATATGTTATTTCAACACTTTGGGACAGGCTACTGGGAACAAAATTCAGACGGACCTATATTATCTATAATTTCCACATCCTCTACATCACACCTATTTCTTATTTCTACTACCTCCTATGGGACATGGTGGAAAAGATGAGGACATCCGTATTATATATGGGACCAGGCACTGCCTGCTGCACCCCAGTCAGTTTGATCCTGGCCTAAAATATGATCTCATTTGTACCAGGATATAAAATGGATAGATATAATCTTTACAGTTTTACATAATACATGACTTATACTACACACCAGTCAGTTATACAAAATGGGTAAACTTTCTTCTTATCTATGCACTAGATGTGGGACAGCCTGGTACACTCTATATACTTTGGGAATGTGATAAGGTGGCCCCATTTTGGAAAGCTATCAATTCCAAACTAGACCCAATATTAGGTCTTTCAGATAATTTTAACACAGAAATCTGCATTTTGGGGATTATGGATGCCTTCTATGGAAATCAATGGAAGCATATGGCTATAGTATCATTATGTGCCAAAAGTAATTCTTCACCTCTTCGCCATTGGATGGACCAGAAACCTAACTTTAACAGAATGAGTTTACGAGGTTCTCTTTGCTATATAAACAGAGAACCTTGTTGCCCAAATGTCCAGGAGAATGAACCTGCACTAAAGGTTTGGGGCCCTCACGCACTCTACTGACCATATAAAAGCTGTACCATGACTCATGTAGTCAGTGTGTTACTGCCTCTTCATATGTTGAAATTAACTACATAGACTATATGAAAACTCTTTCCTTACCATGGGAAGGTTACTTATAGGGAAGGGAGGGAGGGGGCAAGGGAGGGAGGTGGAGGGTACACAATCCCGACTATTGATTGTTGCATCCTGCTGTAACTTCTGCTACTATAAATACTTGCATAACTGTTGCACTTTGTTTCTGTCGAGATGTGCCATTTGCATTTCATGCAGCTATCTTTAGTTTATGACTATGTCATTTTATATGCTAGTGTACTAACTGAAAAACTTAAATAAAGTATAGCAAACCTGAAAAAAACAATGGATCAGCTTGGCACTGATCACAGTGTCAAGAGGTAGGTCGAATACTGCAGTTGTCAGTTTATAATTCTATATTCAGGCTCCAACCTAGTTGTACTATACACAAAAACATGTTTTAGATTCAGTATACTAAAATTTTAGCCAGGATCATGTCCTTCACAAAACAGTGTGTGTGTAATAGTATATGTATAATACATTGTAGACTGAGACTGCTCCCACAAAACAATATATACAGTACCGTACATCAGGCAGAAAAACACATTTTGCATATCAGTTCAAGCACTGGGCACAGTACATGGAAACTGGAAGCAATTTTGGTTTCCTGTCATTATTCACATATGATGACTGTTACTCAATATGCAGAAAAACAACATTGTGGTTGCATTATTCTGAGTCTCCGTGATCTAAAATAAATTCAGAACTTTTGCACCACTTAGTGAAATCTGGATTTTAGCAGACTGGGCTCTGGTACAGCACAGCCATTTGAGAAGAAATTGACTTTTGATTCAGAAACTGTCTGAAAGATGATCTATGGAAACAAAAAGTATTTATAATATATGCAAAATTGAACCATTTTTGCTATATACATATGTCCACTAAAGGTTTTACAAACTGTCAAAGCTTTAAGAAATACGGACAGTGCACCCAAACTGGTAACTGTCTGTTCAATATTTGCCTACTGATCTTTAAAGAGCTGTCAGTGAGGGTCAGTACACTTTGCTCTGCAGTTTTATGATAAAAATCAGACAGTTTTCTTTATTTCAGGTACCGTCACTGGGGAGTTGTACCTCAGTGCTGATGTTATGTTTGGCGCATCAGGAGTAGTTTCCTGTTGTCGCATTGTAAAAATGGGCATGTGGTGCTAGATGGCACCTGGAAGTGGGCACCCTTGTGTTGGAAAATTAAGAAGGAAGGAGGACACAATGGGAGGTGGGAGAGATGGCGGGGGTGGGAGGGACTGTTTTACATTGGGGAATACCATAGCAGGCTGATCATGACACTGGTCAGCTCTGCTTGCTAGGCAGCATCCATGCAGATCAAATGAAAGCCATCCTATGATTTGGGCGACTCTTCTTTGAACTTCACTCAGTTTCTGCCCAGAAAGCACAGAAAACTGTTATGATCGGCCTGGATATGTTTGGTCTGACACTGTCAAGCCCCTCGCAGACTGCCTTGCACTGGACCAACCGCGGACACACTTTCAAAATCCACTATCATACTAACATGTTCACTTTGTGCAAGTGCAAGGTGAACATTAAAGGCTGCCACTCGGTGTGAAAATTCCAAGGGGCTAATTAACATCTTCTGTGCTGCATCCTGGTTGCTGAAAGAAATCCCAGAACAGTGATTGCTTGTAAGAATGGATTTGGGACTTTTAGCCAATCAGAATGCAGGAAATCTAACTTAGTCTATAAATTTCATGAGGTCCTACTCTGAAAACCAGCATGTGTCCATTAAAGAGGTCATGAGTCTGCTCTTGCAATGCATCATGGGACTTCTTTTATAGCTCAAGCTGCTATATTTTAGCTTCATCTCAAATCACTTGATTAACTATATTGCCCTTGATCTGTGCCTCTTTCATGTTGGCCAACCCTCAGCAGCAGTCACCTGGCCTTCTTAACACCTGACCCTCTGAAACCTAACATCCTCCAGGACCACACTGCACTAGTCCAGCCTGCCACTACTGCTTGTCCCAGTCAGGCTGTGCTCTAGCTTTAACTTTACTATCATGGTCCTGCAGTAGGCTCAGTGTGGGATTCCTGTCACTGGCTCCTAGGGATCTTGAGCTGGAAGGACCCAGTTCCTTTGGAGCAAGCCTTTTCAACACCAAGACCCTCCTGTCATCAAAAGGGTCTTGCCTCTAGCCCTTCCCATTGGACTATCAACCTCCTGTCTGCTTAATCCCTCCTTATGTATGCCTACTTTGACCACCTTCCCCTTAGCCAGTCACAGCTGATTACCCTCCACCCTGCACCACTCCGCCAAACCAGCTTGATAGCTGAGAATGTGGGAGGTGGAGGGGAGACACTGCACCACCTGGGAGGGAAAGAGAAGCTGCTCCACCTGTTGAGGAAGGATCAGCCCCAAAGTTAAAGCCCCTTCTGGTCGGGGCTCTCCAGAAGGACCATTGCTCTGCTTTGTTTCTGAAATTTGTATGAGGGTTGTTGCATTGAACCCTGTACTTCTCACAGGAAGTGATTTTAGTAACATGTGGAACAGACTGTCCTGGCAATGGGAATGCTTAGCTCCAAACATCACCGAAATTCACTACCTATGAGAAATAGAATAGGATTCAGAGTCTTTTCGAGGTAGCTGCAAACTATTGAGATACTGTACTCTCTGGGGAGATAGAGAGCTCTATGTTAAAGTTCCAACAAATTTCAGAAACGAAGCAGAAGAGAAAATCACTGCTTTAACCCAACAACAAGTGGCACTGGATCACGAAATTTTAGACCCCTTTATCTGACTGGGATCATCAAAATGTACCATAAAAAGTAATGTGCATTATTCAGGAACATTGAGCCTTTATTCTTCTTTTTAATGCAACACTGGCTGTTTACAAGTAGAGATGTTGCAAAGTTTTAATATTCAGGTGAAGTTCAATGAAGTCGATCATTCCACTTCTTCTCATGAGTAAGTTTACGATTTCTATTTAATGGGAGACTTGCCTATAGTAACTTTGCCATTCAGTTTTGCCTTTAAACTTTGCCTTTGCATTAGAAAGGTGAAGTTTACCAAAAAAAGAGTCCTGGTCACATGATAGACATTCTGAAGGTCGCGCTGTATTGCCAGGACGGGAAGTGTGTTGCTTTCAGTTTATCTCAGTGTAATGAGGGAGACAGTGTGAGTTGAGCTTGCTGCAGGCAGGAGTGGAGTCAGAGAAAGCACACATTTCAAACAAACTGTTTAGAACACTTTTATTTCTAAACTTTCATTTGTTTCTGAACCTTTCTTAATAACTTAATCTTTGTTTACAACTGGTTTTGCTCTCTTTTTCCTTTACTGTTTGCTTTCTGTCTGTCTGTTTGTCTCTCTTTTTCTTTTTTTGAATAAAGTGCCCCACCTTCCACCAATGGAGCATGTAGTTATCACACATGGCCATCGTGGTGTCCCCATGGCAGGTTCAGGACCACACACCTAGACTGGGCACAGTTCCTTGGGAGCACCCCCAACCATACTTAGTACTTGAGCAGTAGCAGCAGTGACAACCCCACCTGATTAGCAGGACAGGAATGTTGTCCCCACCAATCCTGGAGCATGAGAAGGAGGATCAGCAGTAGCACTAGCATGAGGATGAAGAAGTAGTGCAGGAAGCCCTGCCCTCCCTCGTGGTTGCAGCACCATCACCACCACCATCACTACCTCCACCCTGCAGAACAGCCCATCATTCCAGCAGCAGCAGCCCACCAACACCACCCCTACCCTAGGTCATCTCTTGTGTGTGCCTTTTTGCAAATGATCCAAGTGGCCTGTGTGTGGTCACTTGTAATATTTGCAGCAAGCGGTCTGCTGGAAGAAGAAAGGTACCCACCTTGGCACAGGAGGGCAAGGATCCACTTGGTGTTACACCACCAGGCAGAGAGGGAGGCTAGGCTTTGGGGAAGAGTAAGTGGGGGTGGGAATGGTGGCACACCCCTGAAGGCAGTGAGTAGGGCTGACCCATCATGAGACTCAACATGCATGTGACATGGTGGGCACCTCCAAGCAGAAGAATCAGCACCCCTGTTCCAGCTCCTCTTCCTCACTGTCCTCTGGAGGAAGCAGCAGCACCAGCCACACCAGCTGCAGCAGAGCGGTCTCGTGAAACAGAAAGTAACTGACCTCTGCCCCAGCTCAATAAGGTCCAGCAGGACATAAAAGTTTTTCTTGAGAACCAGGAGTAGGTGCTGGTTGTGATGGAGTAGCTCTGCACACTGGTGTGTGTGTGGAAGTGAGGCTGTGTGATTGTGAAGTGATGCGCTGTAATTTTTCTATCTGTGTCCTGTTGCTATTTAACTCTGTTCTATCCTCTTAAAGTCTTTCATGCCAAGTTTTATACCTCTTATTGTCTTTCTTTCTAAGTTTTTTACTTCATGCCCTAAAATTAATACACCAGAAAAGTATAAAACACCAAAATAAAATCTATCCTATCCTCTTTCTCATTATAATACGTGGTGTATAGTCTGTCCAAGTTTTGTAGTCCTTCATTAATAGAAACATAGAAATTGTTGGCAGATAAGGGCAACTAGGCCCATCCAGTCTACCCGTAGGCCTATATAATTTATGTGGCCACTGATCCTATGTGATCAATGGCTTGTCATTATTCCCTCCCTCTACAGCTTCCTGTGTGCCTGTCCCAAGCATGCTTAAATCCCTCCACTGTGCTTGCCCCACTACCTCCTGTGGCAGACTATTCCACGTGTCAGCTACCCTTTCTGTGTAGAAAAACTTACTCACATTACTTAATCTACCCCTCCAATTTTATATTGTGCCCCTTCTTCTAGTACTTTTTCTATATTGGAAAAGCTCCCCACCTGCACCTTATTTATGCCCTTAATGTACTGAAAGTTTCAATCATGTCCCCCGCTGTGTTCTCTCCTCCAGTGAATACATATTGAGGTCCCTTAGTCTCTCCTCATATGTTTTGTGGTGTAAGCCCTGCACCATCTTTGTTGCCCTCTCTGGATAGTCTCCACCTTATCTATGTTCTTGCACAGGTGTGGCCTCCAGAACTGCACACAGTACTCTAGGTGAGGCCTTACCAATGCTTGATATAATGGCATCACCACCTCCTGCCTCCTGCTAGTGATACCTCTGCCAATGCACCCCAGCATACCACTGGCCCTCCTGCTGCCCCCAAAAGAAAAGAAAACACCAACAAAGGTGTAAAAATAGCATTCCAAATTTTGTAGTCCTTCTTTCCCTCCCCCAAAACAACAAAAAAAACCCAAAAGTTTAGAAATAGCAAAAATAAATTCTATCTTTATAAGCTATATGTATTGCTCCACTTTATTGTTCCCTTTTACTGTCTTAAAACAAAATTATATTTCTTAAATCCTAAATTCTTATCAATATGTCTGATTTAAGTTTCACGTCTGTATCTGTCAATCTCTTTCCTTAATTTTTCTCAACTACCAGAATACATTTGCCACACTGTGGTACAGGTGCCACTTCATGGTGCTATGCTGTGTGTAGCAGAGTGCTCCATTGTTGTGCTACTCAATTCTAAAGTGTGCCAAAATCACAATTTACATAACTTCTCTTGTCCGTGAAAAGTTCTCAAGGGTGTTAAACATTTGTACAGGCTGCTACATCATGCTGTCACACTGTAGTACATAAAATGGCTGACAAACAAAGTTCATTGTCATCTTGTCCTGTAAAATCCTCCTGATGCCCAGGAATGAGAAGTGCTCTAGGAAGTCAAAAGTACTATGCTACTGCTCCTCACTGATATCTTGTGGGGTTCTATGTGATAACAGCAAAAGCCTAAAGGCGATCGCCGTTATCATGCAGTCAGAGTGCCAAAACATTTGGCACTCTGAAACCCCTGAGCACAGGGCAATCGCACTGGGACATAGATTTCAATGCTTTCTGTGGCCGGGCACAATAAAATCGCACCAGTGCCCAGACCCGAACCCCACCTCACCCACCCCAACCACAGGCCAACTCGACATGACACAGCTCGGCAACACACTGCAGCGCCACCCCTACATCTCCTCTGCCCCTCCCAGGCCACGCCGCCATGCTCACTCCCCCATGCACATACATATAGCTACATCCTGTTGCACATTTCACCCACCCCCATCCAGTTGCCGTACTCTCCCATTGCCGTGAGAAATTCAGCAGGGAATGAGTCGTCATTATGACAGTGCCCTTTCCCATTCGCGCCTCTTCATGGGATACCCTGGTGGTTACTACTGACATATCAGCAAAGTAAGGCTTCTGTCTGGGTATGAGACAGTGAAACCATTGTCTTTCTAAACATCTCTTGACACTGTTTCTCCTTGCAAGTACTGTATTCATCAATATGATTCAGTGCTGCTGCATGGGTTTTGAACATGTTTTTTTTTTTTATTTTAGACACTTGTGTAGCCTGGGAAGGTAAGTATTTTTCTAAAATCATAAGACCATAGGGATAGGCAGGATATCTGTTGTCTTCTCCTATTTTTCTTGTTTCAGGTATTTCACATATGTGCAATAAAATAAATTGTAAATTGCATGAGGCAGCAGAGTCACTGAGAGCCTGGAGGATTGATTTGTATGATGATTTCACAGCAGATGACAGGAGTGCACACAACGACACTGCTGCAGGACAACAAGCTGTTCAGTTGCCGCATGATGTATCACTATCAGACCTAATATAAAGACAAACGCAACTATATAGACACTGTAGTATGCTCCCTACTGGGCTGCATACACCTATGAAATGAAAGCATAATTAAAATGTCAGAACAAAAAATAACTCTCTAAGAGGATACCTACCATCCTACAGGTGATGGTCTGGCCTGCCATGGAACAAAGTTTCCCAGATGGATAATATTGCATCACCTCTGAAGAAAGACAGAGGCACTGTTTAACATGACTTGGCATAGCCACTGTGTCACTGTAGATCAGTCTGCAACATAAGCAAAGGTAAGAAAAATTATCAGACTTGATGTTTCTGGTCCTTACCTGCTTACAAATTTTATGTATCTCTGTATCTGTGTCGCTGTTCACCTGTGGAAGGAAAAGATAAGATTAAAAATTAGGTACAGGAAAAATCATGTACGTACAGTACTTACCATCAGATTACTGGCAGCCATTCCATTACTGCCACAATGGTACCCACAGCAAGTGGCACTGCTGGAACACTCTGTGGCTTTTGCGTGCTGTCTAAAGAGAGAGGGAGGCAAAAGGAAAGTAAAACACATTTAAAAGCAACAGTATGTGTTTTTATGTATATAGTTTTCTTTATATTTGTCTACCAAAATATTATGATCCCCATTTTATTTGTCATTTTATTTAATTTCTGAGACAACGTACAGGTTATTCACGTGCCATCCACACCATGAAATAATTAAATATCATGGAACAGTGCTGTCTGTTCTGTACTAGAGCAGAAACATGTATTAACACCATCCTAATATTTGGGATATCAATGGGGGGCCCCTACAGAAAAAAAGTTATCATAGAATTGTGCAACACGATTTGTCACATGACATTCTGTCGTGTGCAGTATTGACCCGTGCCTGTCTGAACACAGTAAACATAAACAGAGCATGATAATAAATTAAGATATCAGAAATACATTTTTAAAAAGTATAGGATGACAGTTTTGGCTGATTAACAAATACTAATGCTTTAATTGAATTGAATTTGCTATGACAGCTTACACTGCTGGCCTTTACTGTAGTTCAGGTGGCTGGTGGGATTACTGACAGCACTGGCAGGATGCCTAAGAGCAGGCTGGTTGGCTGGCTGGTGGGCCTACTGGCACTGGCAGAGTGGTGTCAGATTCATAGGATAAAATATCAATTACTTATTATGGGCACTCAGCTAAGCCTTCAGCCCTGTGTCATAAAATATGCACAAAACCATAAAACAATGTAAGACTGGCTCAAACCTTACTTCACAGCCTACTGTGAAAGGTTCTGATATAGAAACATAGAAACATAGAATTTGACGGCAGATAAGGACCGCTGGCCCACCCAGTCTGCCCATTTCCCTACTCTAATGGATAAGCTGCAGATCCTAGTTAACCAGCAGCCTACTTCTTCCTACCCCACCCCTAGAACTGCCTTATGATTGTCCCATGCTTGCTTGAATTCCACTGCTTTTGACTCCACAACCTCTCCAGAAGGCTGCTCCATGCATCCACAACCCTCTCTGTGAAAAATACTTTAAATTACCTCTGAGTCGCCCTCTCATCTTCAAATTAGCCCCTTGTTCTTGCACAACTCTTTTTTAAAAGATGCTACCTCTTGACTTTGTTGATTCCCTTGAGGTACTTGAAAGTTTCTATCATGTCCCCCTCTCCCTCCTTTCCTCGAGCTATACATATTAAGCTCCTTTAGTCACTTATGTCTTCTGGTGCAGACCCTGCACCATTTTAGTTGCCCTCCTTGGGACAGCTTCCATCCTGCCTATGTCTTTGAGGAGATTGGTCTCCAGAACTGCACGAGTACTCCAGATGGGGTCTCACCAGCTGTCTGTACAGAGGGATAATAGCTTCCTGTTTTCTACTGGTGATGCCTCCCTATGCATCCCAGTATCCCCCAGCCCTCCTTGCTGCCCTCTCACATTGCTTGCCCATCTTTAGGTAATCTGATATGACTACCCCAGGTCCCTTTCCATTTTTGCTGTTGTTAGTATCTCACCTCCCATTGTGTACTCTTCCCTGGGTTTTTGTTTCCCAGGTGCATTACATTGCACTTCTAGCATTGAATCTAAGCTGCCATAGAGTTGACCATTCCTCTAACCTTGCCAAGTCCCTTTCATCCTTTCCACCCCACCTTGTGCATCAACTGTTGCAGATCTTTGTGTCATCTGCAAAGAGACATACTTTTCTTCCAGTCCCTCTGCAATGTCGCTTATAAAGACATTGAAGAGGACCAGTCCTAATACTGAACTCCTGCGGTACCCCACTAGTAACCCCCTTTCTTGAGTGGACTCCATTTACTATAACTCTCTGTATCTATTCTCCAGCCAGTTCTTTACCCAGGTTGTCATCTTGGGACCCACTCACAGGCTGGCTAACTTGTATATTAATATTTTGTGGGACTGTGTCAAATGCCTTGCTAAAGTCTAGGTAGGCCATGTCCACAGCCCCTCCCTGATCTACTACTTTGGTCACCCAGTCAAAGAAATCTATCAGATTTGTCTGGCATGACCTTCCACTGTGAATCCATGCTGCCTTGGGTCCTGTGCCCTCTGGCCTCTAGATACTCGACAATTCTTTCCTTCAGAATTGATTCCATCATTTTCCTACCACTGAGGTTAAACTAACAGGTCTGTAGTTTCCTGCTTCTGCCTTGCTCCCACTTTTGTGGAGGGAATCACATCTGCCCTCCTCCAGTCCTCGGGTACCACCCCATCCTCCCATGATTGTTAAAGAGGGTAGTCAGTGGTGTCACTAGTTCTCACCTTAGTTCTTTAGAATTTTAGGATGAATCCCATCAGACCCGATTACTTTGTCCACCTTCAGTTTTAAGAGTTCTTTCAGAACTCTTTCTTCTGTAAATGGGCTGGTATCAACTTCTGTATCCAGAGTGTTTCTACTGTTTGTTTTAGGTACCTCCCTCTTCCTTTGTAAATACTGAGAAAAATATTTGTTTGGTATCTCTGCCTTTCACAGTCACCTCTTCCCACCCTCCCTCCTTTATTAAGCCTCACTATCCCTCCCTTGGTCTTCCTTTGCTCCCTGATGTACCTATAAAAGGTTTTATCCCCTTCTTAACTGAGTTGGCTATCTTTTCCTCAGTTTGGGCCTTTGATGTTCTGACTGCCTTCTCAGCTTCCTTTTGCTTTAACTGATACAGTTCTCTGTCCTGCTGCTTCTGTGATTCCTTGTACTTCCTGAATGCTTTCTTTTCTCTTGAACCTTCACTGCCACTTCCTTGAGAACCATAGTGGTTTCTTACATGGTTTCATTTTGTTTATTTGCTTTCACTCAAAGGCTTGTTACCTTTGTGATGGCAGTTTTATTATTCCCCATTGTTCTTCCACCCTCCTTCCTGCCCATTTGCTAGTGCATTCCTTAGGCACTCACCCATTTTGGCAAAGTCAAAGTGATAATTATGAATAACGTTCTGTCACACCCTTTTGTAATATATAAAATTTTATTTTCCCTTTACAACATAAATAATTTCTAATAACTTGCATATATATAAAACTTTGTAAACACAGTGAAAAGCAGCACAAATACAAATAACAACTTACAATTAAATAAAAATAAACAAGAGTAAACAAAAGCACGAGCTTGCAGTTTTAGTAACTTTTAAAAGTAGCATTATTCTTGTAGAAACTTTGGAAGTCCCTTGTAGGTAATTCAAAATAATCAAGTTGCATAAATAGTTAGCACCCTTTGCAAACTGTGTGAGAGCCTTTGGCACCATACAATTCTGCTTAAAGTTGGACCAACATAACATTCTGTGGTGATTTGCATATGCAGCCCATGATGCTTTGCATTGTGTGGGCATGTGATTTTGTATTTTCTTGAAACTTGCTTCCCAGCCAAATGCCCTTTGGGTAACCTCTGCCTCAGTGTTTGCACACAGAGGTTTTTGTCTTATAAATAAACTAAGCTGTGTTTTCTTGCATAACGATTTCAAATAATTCTGTCTTACTAGCATTGCAGAGCTTTTCTTTGTGACTTATTCAAATACTTTTTCTACTATAAAATGCTTTTTATATAAAATTTAGCTTCTCCTATATACCCAACATTCTAGTATGGAAGAAATTATTTTTCCATGCAACCTCCCAGCTAAGTACAATTAGAATGTTATAAAAACTATTTAAAATTATATTCAAGACATCTGGTTAGCTGTAGAGTCTGGATTTTCTTCTAGTTTCAGGATGTTGGAGAGAATTCTTATTTTCCCTGGATGGCAAAATTTGTGTTGGCTCTGCTACAGTCTTTGTTCAGCTCCACACTTTTATTGGAAATCCTTCCTGGCACCACTGCATAGGGATCATATAGTCTCTTTGTTGAAAACACAGAATGAAACATGTGGCTCCACTTTGCAAACTCAGAAAGTCAGTCCAAAGTTTTTGTGAGAATACTGCTTTCATCCTCAGACACAGACTCAAGTGACACAGATCTTTTGCATCCTCCAGGAAGTGACTTTTATTACCGCTGGACATGAACATCATCACTGACATCATTTCCTGCAAATTTACCAACTTTGGACCATGCAAATGATGTAGGGGTATTAGCCCTGCCTTTAGGGTTGCTCCTCTGGTACATTGATTAACTTTAGGTTCAAAATTAATTTTTCTTAGAATCTTTGAATGCAATATGATGTAGTCTTCAAACAAACATTTCCAAGCTCAGCTCATTAAAAGCATTTTTTCAGTGTCTCTCATGTCTGTGAGACAAATATTTTCTGAGATAAGCTAATAATGATTATAAAATCAGTTTGTTGCAAAATCTTTAAAATTGACATAATCATTCTGTTTTCCATGTCTCAAGCTCTAGAATGAGGTATGTTTCTTCCTGATTTTTGGTCAGTAAAGTTTTCAAAAGCATTGACTTTCATTGCAGATAGTCCTTTATTTGTTCCTGCTCAGTCAACCATGAAGTCATCAAAATGGTATAACATCTTTATATGCTACCATGGACATGTACACCAGTCACATTCTTAGATTTGTCATCACACTAGGATTCATAAATTTATGTATCCCAGCTCTTATACTTTGGACACAGAGTATATAATCAAATAACTCACATTCTCCATGAGTTGCAAATCTCAAACTTGGCCACATGATAGGTTAATATGTCCTTTATCTGCTGATGTAATTTCATGCCAGCAGCATGTTGTATTCACTAGTAATAAACAAAAGTTTATTTCTTGCTTTAAAGTTTATAGAGAAGTTTAAATGCAGCTCTCTTTTTCTTCTTGTAAACAGCCATTTGTTGCTTGGCAATACTGTCATAAATATCTGGTCACTTGGTATGGGTTGTTAGGCAACTTTATCCATAAAGTTCTTCCTTTGCTTCAAAACTAAGATTCCATGATATATAAAATTGCTCTCTTAAGGGGCAGTTAAGGGTGCCTTCCTGTTTTAAATGGAGAGTCATAGATACCTTTTTCCAAGTTCCATTTAGGCAGGATTTTAAACCCTCCTCAGAGATCATTTTTTCCATGCTTAGAGAGCTCATTTAGACAGGAATTTAAACCAGTTGTCTTGTATTACACCTCCCAATTACATCGATTAATGATTAGGCATTTATAAAGATTATAAAAGTGGTTAAAATAATGCAAAATAATAAAATCATAATAAAATATTTTTGTAATTTAGGCTTTGTTCCACAATGGCATTGGCTAAAAGCAGGCTGGCTGGCTTGTGGGTTTGCTGGCAGTGGCAGTGCTGGCAGGATGACTAAAAGCAGGCTGTCTGACTGGTGGGATTACTGGCACTAGCAGGATGGTATTAACTAAAAGCAGACTGGCTGGCTGGTGGGCTTACTGGCACTGGCAGGATGGTATTAACTAAAAGCAGGAAGGCTGGCTGGTGGGTTTGCCAGTGGTGGCAGCACTGGCAGGATAGCTAAAAGCAGGCTGACAAGCTGGTGGGCTTACCAACACTGACAGAATGGCTTTGGTTCAAATCAGGCTGGCTGGCTGATGAGTTTACTGTCAGTGATGGCACAGATAGGATGGCAAAAGGCAGGCTGGCTGGCTGCTCAGAAGTATTTATATGAATGCAATGAACTGAGGCACAACTTGGAGAAAATGTTGATGGGAAAAAATTCAATAATAACAAAAAGGATTAAACTTACAAGGAGGAAGGAGAGATCTAAAAAATGTTTCTTTATGCACTGCTGTCATCATCATCATCCTCATCAAGGAAGCAGCCCTTGAAGTCTTTCAGACTGGAGTTGTCCCTACTTTGGAATTCTTTTCCATTAGTGCCTCATCCACCTCAGTGGAATGCAGTTTGCCACTACCACCATGCTGTTCTGCTTCCTACTCATCACCACCACCACTCTCATGAGGTACAAACACAGATGTGCTTGTCCTAGGTGAAATGTGCCTTTCATTCATTTTAATAAATGTTAGCATGCCAACATTTCTAGGCAACAGATTTGTATGCTTGTCCTGCAAGTGGCCCCCACTGAACTAAATACCCTCCACACTTACACTAGAGGGTGGACAGCTTAGATATTTCACTGTTATGGAGGTCAGCACTGGCTACTCAGTCACCTTGCTACTCCAGTACAGCAGCGGCTCTTCCAGTATGTTCAAGTGCCTGGTGTCTGCTAAATATGCCAACACCATGTACTGTGCTACAGACAATCCTTCTGATGCATCAGCCTGCTCCTCATTTTCCTCCATATGCACAATTCCCACTTGTGACAAAGCATCCCAAAGTGAATTTATGGTCAGCTGTCCTCCTGTGAGCAGCCCTGTTTTTCCAGCACACTTAAGTGAGGTGGTAGCAGCACCTGGTCTACCATCATTGCAATGATGTGGCTTACAGAACTGTTCCCATGACATCTGTACCCATGAATCCATGTGTTATGAGCTGATCAGTTAGGTGTTGCACCTGATTACATCCACCTTCAAGTATTAATGACAGGCCTTTTTATATTGTAGATCCAGCATTGCAACAATTTGAATTCAGTAGAATACTCCTGGAATCATTTGCCATAACTACTGTGATAGAGGGCACCTCCAGAGACTATTTTAAACATAGATTGATAAGTTATTTTGGGATGGTGGCACTTTATTCTATTATTAGTCATACAGGAGCAATCATGGGTGTACACATTCTTCACTCCTTCATCCTTTGTGAAACTTTGTGAATTCAGAATGTTTGAAATATGGGTATTGCTGTCTAATATTTGCACCATGTATTCCATGAATGCACAGCTTGACCCAGCTCCACCTGTCTTAAGCACCTGCTGTACATTTAACAAGGTCTGCATCAGCACCCTTAGCAGTAGGATGGCCTAACTGATGGTGGCATTGTCCCCACTCCCTGCCTGTGTGGCATGCTCAAATGGCTTCAGAATCATGATCAGGGCATCCATGAGTTTCCACTGTTCGGTTGTTAGAGACATTGGTGCTCCCAAACTGTCACGGCTTGTGCAGCAGCCAGTATTCTGAGACAGCTTTGTACTGCTTGTACAAGTGTTTGATTATGTACAAAGTCAAATTCCATTTTGTGACATCTTCTAGCTTTGGAAGGTGCTGAGGCAGCTTGTTTTGGATCTGCAGCAGCCTAGGCTGATCACGGCCTTCCAAATGAGCAAAGTGGGTGCAGATGTGGTGGGCAACAGTCAACATTGCCTTGACTTCAAGATATGCCAGAAACTCCTTCACTACAAGATTAAAACAATGTGCCATGCAGAACACTGAGAAACCCACTGCTGCTGATGCATTTCACCACATTGGAACCATTATCGCTATGAAACTTGCTTTCAGAGACAGTGGATGCAGCCACCATACTGTTTAGGTCAGGAGCAATTCTAATGTTTTTTACCTGTATGTGAGTCTGGCATACTCCTCATTACCAGCGTGGCATGCTGGTGAATACCTGAATGTTGCTGCTACCACAGTTTGGCTTCATACAGTTTTTCCCATCCCAGCATCAAATACTGCCCTGGGTACCTGTGCCCAATGGGTTGTAATATTCAGATAAGAGCTACCAGCTGTTTAGCCACTGGTCCACACATCCATACTTAGGTAGATGTATGGTGATGCAGAATGCTGCAGGGCATGTCTTTGTTAAAGTCCTATACAGCTAGAGAATAGAACAGGAGGAGAAATGTGAGCATGGTAGGATCCTCCATTTTGACAGGCACGTGCCATCAACCTGCAGAATACTGAACTATCCACAAAACAGATGGCAACAGATCAATTGCCAGCATTTCTGCAGTTGCTTTATAAAGTTCATGTGCAACAGCATGATTTGGTGGGTATTTGGTGTGGCTCAAACATGCTCTGCAGTGTACACTGCACCGCCAGGGTCTTGGCTGGAAACACCAAACAGCTCTGCTCTGTGCACTGGTGGCATGGTTGATGGAGCAGATTTGGATTTGGAGGGGTCACAGATGCTGAATGAATGAAGGACATGATTTTTCATGTTTTAGGACAGGGTTGACGTTTTGGCTGACTATGGCTGCTAACACTCATAGCACCACTGCTACACTGCCCACACTCGAAATCCCACAAAGTCTTCCTCCTCCTCATGCCTGTAGTAATCCTCCATGGTTACTTCAGAATCCCACCCTGGGTCTGTATCTATGACACTTTGGGATGCCTTGTTGAATGAGGTTGATAAGGCAAAAGGCCTCCCTGCATCAGCTTCCCTTTAGTGCTGAGTCCACCATGCCAGGTGCCTGGACTTAAAGTGTGTTTATTACCTACTAGTGCCGAGGTGGCTACCTTTTCCCACAGTGCACATGCACTTGGCGTAGCTGGCAGATAACCACTGTTTCATCTTTCTGGTCCAGAATGTAAAATTCCAAACTAGGATTTTTGTACCCCTTGTTTTCACATAATGGCAGCGGACCAGGTAGTGGGACATTATTGGAGGCTAGAGATAGGTGTTTGGGGCATGATTCCTCCTCCTCCTCTGCTGCCACTGTTGACTCATCCTCTGTTATTACTACTACTGAGAGAGGAGGCAGGGCAGACAAAAATAGCCTAGCAATAGCAGTAGGAGGGTTTAGTCAGCAAACAAGGATGTGATACAGACAGACCAGAAGGGGAAGATGCAGGGAGTGGTGCAGTGCAGTGGGTGTGGCAGCAGTCTCTCAGGAGGACTTTCTGGGTCCTGCTGTGCTGCCTCATATGCTGGCACCTCTCTGGGCTGAAGGTGGAGGTAGTCAATCTTCTTTCCAAGCTGGCTGAAGTACTGAGGACCTTCTCCACCACCCAGAGGCCACTCATGTCCCCAACCACTACCACAATGGTTCTCTGGGCAGGAGGTTGGATGGACTAGGGTGGGCTCAGGGAGGGTGAGGGAGGTGAGACAAAGGAACATCCCCAACCAGCCTAACTTAGAAACCCCTGTGCCATCCTGAGGAGTGAGAGAGTCCCACAAGGGAACCCAAGGTTGAGACCAGGAGGATGAGTGTGTCCTCCAGGAGGGAGACCCAGGGTGGGAGCTAGAAGATCCCAGAGGAAGCTACTCTTGGTGGGGGACTCAATTGTCTGGGAAATGGATTTTGACACAGGTAGTGGGGTGGAGAGGGAGGCAAAGTGCCATCCAGGAGGCACAGCTCAGAGGGAGGGGGAGTGGATCCAGAGGATCACCAAGACAGTAGCAGGTGGTTGTTGTCCACCTGTGGACAGATGACTTTGCCAGGGATGAGATGGGCTCAGAGCAGGTGCAGGAGGACTTGAGGGAGTTAGAAGGAGCCTTGGAGAGGTAATGAGCTCTGTGATATTCTCAGAGGTGCTACCAGTCCACAGCAGGGGGAGGCTAGAACTCCACAGCAGAAGCTTCAACACTTGATTGGAGGGCTGGTGCAAGGAAAAGGGATTGGCTTGATTGAGGACTTGAACCCACCTGCAAACATGCAGGCATGCACAAGGGTGATGGCCTTCATCCGTCCAGGAAGGACAGCAGTCCTCAATGAATGGTTTAAGCAAGCATTTAAACTAGCTGGGGACAAATGGGAGCAGGGAGACCAAGTAGTCCACCACCACAGGTTAGAGCAGCAAGAAAGGAAGATCAGGAAGTCAATCTGTTGACAGGTACACCTGAACCCATTACAAGGGTATAACTGAGGAAGGGAGATAACAAAGGAAAGAAACCAGGGTTGGGAGGAGAAAAAAGGCATAATCAGGAATAATAGGTGGATAGGCACTGATACATAGAAGGTCATGTGTACAAATTCCCATAGCCTGGGAAATAAGATCCCAGACCTTGTGACTCTGCAGACAGAGGCTGACCAGGACATAGTGGCAATAACAGATGTACTATACTGTAAACCATGACTGGGATGTGTACCAGGTTATACTCTATTCAGGAGAGATTGGGAGGATAAAAAAGGGGAGGGTGGCCCTGTACATAAGGAAGGAATTAAAGCTACTGCAATACAGGAGGTAGGGGGAGGCCAAGGCACTGGTGGGTCACCCTGAGCCAGGCAGTGGCACATAACCAAACAGGGGTGATCTATAGCCTCCAGCTCAGGGGGAAGAGTTGGATAGGAGCTAGAGGAAGAAATACATGAGATGGCAACAAAAGGGGAGGTCCTTTGCTAGGTGATTTTAATATGCCAGACATGTATTGGCCATCCCTGCAGCTCCCTCAGCCAGGAGCCAAGACATCCTGGATTTCTGCAGGGGGCAGACCTCAGGCAGTTAGTACTTAAACCCACCAGGGACAGGGTGATTCCATACCTAGTACTGACCAGTGGAGACAGAATCACAGAAGTTCAGGAGGAAGGTCACCTGGGGTCCAGCATCCACCACACAGTGTGCTTTAACATGGGTGCAGGGTTGCAATCAGCCACACAAAGCTGAGAGTCTTGTATTTTAGGAAGATGGATTTTGCTAAGATGGGGCTATATGTCAAAGAAGCCCTGACAAGGAAGGATGCAAGGTGGGAGTAGAGGAGCAGTTGGAACACCTAAAAGGTGCTGGTTCCACCTATGTAGAGTGCCAGCAGCAGTGCACCCGGTCATTAGGGTGCCATGTCCCAATGTCACCATCCCCTCTTTATGGGGGCTTCACCACCCCAAGCCTCCCTTCCTAAATATTCTAACTCTCTGAGGGGCAGACCTCAGGAAGGGGCAGCAATCCATCAATGTGGCACCCTAATAATGGTCACACTGCCACTGATGCAAAGATAGCCAAAAGTGAAAGGAGCCATAGTAGAGGTGACAAACCAGTGCATTAGGCTGAGAAGCAAAGGCAAGAGAAGGAAGAAACCACTATGGTTCTCAATAGATGCAGCAGTGAAAGTAAGGCTCAAAAAGTTGTTCTGTGAGAAAATATAAGGGGACACAGAAGGAGGATAGGATGGTATGCCTAAATAGGTTGAGAGAAGGGAAAGCTGTTAGGAATGCAAAGGTGCAAACAGAGGTAAGACTAGCACAGATGGTGAAGAAAGGGATAAGACATTCTATAGGTTCATCAGTGAAAGAAGGATGGCCAGGGATGTAATTGTAAGGCTCAGAGGGGATGATGAGATGTGTGTGGAGGGAGACCTGGAAAATGCATCAATATTGAATAAATACTTCTGTTCAGTTTTCATGGAAGAAGGTGAGGACAGGGACCACAGCTAGGCATCAGATAACAAGGGGAGGGAGGTGAACACCAGTCCATTTACAGAAGAAACAGTCCTAGATGAGCTCACAAACCGGAGGAAGGACAAGCAATGGGCCCAGATGGCATACATCCCAGGAAATTAAAGGAGCTATGGATGCAGCTAGCAGCACCACTGGCAGCCCTGTTCACTAAGTCGCTCAGTACAGGAGTGATTCCAGAAGACTGGAGGAGGGTATATAGACCCTTTTCATAAGAGGGAAGCAGGGAGGAAGCAGGAAACTATAGGCCGGTCAGCTTCACATCAGTATTGGGTAAGATTATGGAGGCACTGCTTAAGGAAAGAATTGGGAAGACTTGGAATCCAACTGGGAAAAGGATCCTAAGCAGCGGATTCACAGGAGGAAGGTCATGTCAAACAAATGATAGGTTTTTTTTGACTGGGTGTCAAAGGAGTGGATCAGGAGTGGTAAATGTTGCCTACCTCGATTTCAGCAAGGCCTCAACATTGTTCCACATAGAAGACTGGTAAATAAGTTGGGTAGCCTGGGAGGGCCATAAGGTGGTGAACTGGTTAGAAACTGGCTAAGGGACAGGAAGCGGAGGGTGGGGGTAATGAAATCCAATCCAAGGAAAGGGGTGACCAGTCGGTGCCTAAGTTGTCGGTTCTGGGGCCATTCCTTTACTGTCTTCCATTAGTGACATTGTGGAAGGGCTGAAGGGAAGGTTTGCCTCTATTTGCAGATGACAACAAGGTCTGCAACAGGGTAGACACTGCTGATGGGGTGGAGAGGATGAGGAGAGATCTAGTAAGTCTGAAAGAATGGTCAGAACGTGTACAACTGAAGTTCAATGTGAAGAAGTGCAAACCATGCACCTAGGGTGCAGAAACCCTGCAGAGAGCAACAGGATGGAGGGGGGATTGCTGGCAGTCACCAGAGGAAAAAGGGATTTGGGGATTATCATTTTAGATGATCTAGGTGGCCAAACAGCATACAAAGGCTGTAGGTAGGGCCAGTGGCATGCTGAGGTACAAGGTAGGGATATTACTAGCAGAAGAAGGGAGGTAGTGATACCACTACACAAAATGATGGTGAGACTGCATCTGGAATACTGTGTACAGTTCTTGAGGCCACATCTTCGTGAAAGATGTAGAGTGGAGGCAATTCAGAGAAAGACAACTAAGATGGAGCAGGGCTTGCAACAGAAGACATATGAGGAGAGAGAATGAAAGACCTCAGTATTTATACAGTGGAAGAGAAGAGGGACTTGGAGATATGATAGAAACTTTCAAGTGTCTTAAGGGCATGAACAAGGTGCAGGTGGTAGACATATTTCAGTACAGAAGAGGTACAAGAAAGAGGGGGCACAATATGAGATTGAGGGGTCAATTAAGGGTCATTGGGAGGAAGTTTTGTTTCACTTGAAAGGGTGGTGGATGCATGAAACAGCCTACCCCCAGGAGGTGGTGGCAGCGGCACAGTTGGGGGATTCAAGCATGTATGGAATAGGCATAAAGGAACCCTCAGGTGGGAGGGAGAGGCTAAAACCAATGATCAAGTAGGGTCAGCAAGCTGACACAGGTAGGGTATATGGACAGACTGGATGGGTCTAGTGATCCTTATCTGCCATCAATATTTCTATGTTTCTATGTTCTGTGTCTCTACTGGCTCAACAGACCCAGCAGCTGGGGAACTGGGGAGGGGACCTTACTGATGCCCTGTTCCTAGCCCTTACTTTTCTTTTCTCTGGTTCCAATAGAGGGTCCATAACATCACTCACATCCACACCTATGATGTTAACCTTCTCAGATATGTCCTCTTATTCTCTTCCTGGTCCTCACTTTCATCACCCTGTATATCCTTCTCTGCAGCATCTGGTATTCTCTAGCACTTAGATCTGCAACATCACACTGTGACTCAGGCCCAGGCTCTTCTGCAACACTTTTGGGAACATCAACCACCTCTGAGTCCTCAGCCTCAACCACATTCCAGAGGAAAACTTTTTGGGGTTCTTGCAATGCTTCTGTTTTCCCTGCCTGCACTGCCCGCACTGCCAGTACAAGCAGCACCCACCAGCATTGATGTCACAGATTTGGAAGATAAAACTTTAGCCACACTAATGCCTCAACTTGGAGCAACTACTCTTGTCAATTAGTACTACTAGCACTACCAGCCCCTGAAGAATCTGCATCTGCAACAGTGGTTATGGTACCTTCGCAACCACAGAAGCTGAGCTCTTCTTGCAGCAGTGCTAAAAACCTTTAGCAGATAATCTTTTACGGCATTTTCTTATATGTGTATGTTATGGAACCCAAGATTAAGAGACTAGGAGAAGACATGCAAGACCACACAACAGTTTACAAGACTTTACACAGAAACAACTATACCAGATTTTATTTTTATTTTTTTTGCTAAAAATACACAACAAGGATTATTTAAGAGACTATAGACCCACACAAGACTACACAACAATTACGACACTTTACACAGACAGTAAACAACAACACCAGATATGTTGTTTTCCTTTCTTTGTTGGGCAGTTAGCAAAAGAATTCACAATAGGGATTTACAGGACATGGGGCACCCATGCAAGACCACACAACACTTTACAAGATTTTACATGACGATAACTACACCAGAAATTGTTTTTCTTTTCTTCTTTTTTCACTGAACAATACACAGCATGGATTATGTAAGGGCTTAGGAGATCCATGCAAGACTACATAACACTTTACACAGACAGTATGTAAACAAAACAACAACACCAGAAATATATATTTTTTGGTTTTAAGAAAACAATACACAACTGGGATTATGGACTGTGGTCAGACTCATGGACTCTTGCAAGATGCTGTTGGTACACAAACTAAAGCTAACTTAAGTCAAGCAACCAAATCAAATCAATTTAGTTAAACTGCATACAGGCAGGAAATTTCTGCCTGTATGCAGTTGTGTTTTATGGCCACCAGAGACTTTTCATTCTGTGTTAGTAGCTACATCACAGTACAACCGTCCTCATCAGCGCTGTTCATAGTACAGGGTAGTTGAAGTGTAGTGTGCCCAAGTTGACCAGCAGGAGGATGGCCCAGAAGTGTGGGTCACAGATGGCATAATCTGACTGCTTGTGAAGTAAAACAAGCGATTGTGTTTTTGGGGACCATACACTATATAGAATAATGTATGGTAGTCCAAATACACAGCATCATTCTTCTCACACTTTATGTTTTCCATGATGACTAAGGAACCGCTTGAGCTTTGCTCTTGAGGTTCTTGCCTTCATGGAAGACACTCAGTTGTAAGAAAACATTGTTGTGTATGGGCTACCATACACTGTCCTATATATAGTGTATAGTGAGGGCTTGTTCTGCATAGAAATCCATCCTAGCTAAAATGTTGTTGTTTCACAGTTCAAAGGTCATAGTACATGATAATACCTTACTGTGGTACAAGATTTCAGCTATTTTTGAAAGTGTGTAAGCCATCGTTAAACTCAGGCAACAGAAACTACAGGATCAACAAGATAGACCTCGGTAGTGGCAACTCATTACCCTGCAGATGAAGGATCAACCAGATAGTAAAACAAAATGCAGGATTAACCACATGTCTTCATTAAACAAACAACAAATGCAGGATTAACCAGATATTTATGTCTACTCACAAAATTAAAAGCCATTCCTCTTAGAACTGGCTTCTCGCTAAACAAGAAATTCAGATGCCATGTTTTATTTTTTAGAAATCCCTCCTCACGCTGACATAATCATAAAATATCATGCTGTACATGCACAGACAACTGGTCTTAATTATCACACCACTGAGAATAGCAACCTGCCATGAGCCCAGAAATAAAATGCAGCAGTTATCAAATATCTTTCTTGTATAAAAAAGTGATAAAATAGTATGAAACTGTTTGGAGGGCACTATACACTATTGAAAAAATGTTGGATGGGCAACTCCATGCACAGTCAGTGTGTTCTGACACCTCAGCATTCTAATTCCTCAGACCTCTCGAGGTTCACTCTCGAGGTCAGAAGGAATCAGAACCCCTTATGGCAGAACGCACTGGCTGCTATAGTTGCCCATCCAGGATTCTCTATATAGTTCACCAGTGAAAGTAGGTCCATTATCTGTAACAACAGTGTCAGGCAAGCCATATGTAGTAAATATTTATCATAACTGACCAATAGTATCAGGAGCAGTAATGGAGCTCACCAGATAAGCTTCTAACCATTTAGAATGCATATACTGTATACTGAAATTTAAAGATTCCCCAAAATGACCCAGGATGGTCCATATAAACACGTTTCCAGGGTCATTCAAGCCATTTCTGTACTGCAAGGGCACCTCTGCTGGAGTCTGTTAACAGCCTTGACATGCCTTATCGGATTTCACCTTACCCTCTAGATTTTGTCCATTTTGTATCAGTAAACAAAACAACAGTGGTGCTCAGTGTCAGGTTCCTGCTTGTCCAGTCAAGTTGTGACACCATTTCATGATGCCCTGAGAAATTACAGGATATAATGATTGGAAACACATAGCAACTAACACATAGCAATGATGGCTCTGTCCAGTCCTGCCAGTTCATGTCCAAAGGTGCTGCTTGACATGACTAAACAAGAAGCAACCTGTCACTGACCACTACTGTAGATGCTATACTTTTCACGCATGAAATTCTGGGGTGACCCTTATGCAACTCACCCATTTCTTGACTTTGACCAGGAGGGTGGCACTACTTTGTGAGTGCCCCACAGCAAACATCCATCTTGTACATTTAAAGCAAAGATGGCTACGGTGCAATGCAGTAACTTACAACAAATGCCACAAAACACTACAGTAAAAAGGGCTTTATTGCCATTGAAATACATTGTTCCTTCGACATACTTCAGCATTTTGTGATATACTGCAGCATTACTAGCTGGCACCGTGTAACATATTTTTTGCACTGCATACGACTTAAGCATATCATTCAGCACTTTGGCAGGCCTTCCATACTAGACCTTCTTCCTTACATGTGATAGTGGTTCTTGATACAGCAATTGTTAATGGTGCCAGAGCAAACCAAACAGTGGGGAGTTAGAATCACCTAGAACATGGAGGCAAAACTTACACCCCTTAGTCCAGTTCATTGGGAAAACTGTTGCCTTCTTGGACATACTTTAGGCAACCTACCTGGCTTTGTATATGCCTGAATTATTCACATAACTTCAAGAATAATCAATGATATATTCATAGAAATGTAGAAATGTATTTGAGAATCAAAGTAGAAAATAGTCAGTCTATAGAGTTTTAAAGATATATGGAAGCCTGAATAACTACTGTACATTGTGCAACTCACTCAGCAGTATAACAAGATTTAATAGAATATTTTTCCAAAATATACAGTACTTTCTGTTGCATGGAGTCTGTCTGCATGTTGAGTACAGAAGTTTAAGGTATACCATTATAATGGTGACTGCATTGAGTAACTAGAATATGGTGACTCAGTTACAATGCCTGTTATGTAGGCTACCGAGGCAGGTTAGCATCAGGATGACAGGAAGAAGGGAGAGTGACAGGAAGGATGAGCGGGAGGGTGGAAGAGGAGGGAGGGTATGTAGGGGTTGTGCGGTAGGGAGGCTGCTGAGCTGGCACCTTGAGGGAGTGGTGAGGGTGGCAGGCTACAGTGGGAAGAGTGCAGGGTTTGGGGTTGGGGAGGGATACAATTTTTTATTGCCACGTGTGCTCAGTAAAGCAAATTCTTATTTTTCAAGGTTTTCCCTCCCAACATGCCCAGAGTTAATAACCATTAACTAGGGGTACAGAAGTGCAGCCCCTCAGAAAAAACCTGTTTTAGTTTTGCTGATGTTTCTTCACTAGAGTACACATCACCTTTTATCCTGGCAATGTGCAGTCGCTATACTTGGCGATTGCGAGTTATGTCATGGAACCAAGTTTAAAAGCAGCCTGCCTGCTGTCCTCAAAATTTGAACTAGTTTCATACCTTTTAAATTAAAGTAGCTCCACTGATTTAAATGGAGGAGGTCACAAGACATTGATTGTCCTCCCTGCTATAAAAGTGACCCATCTGTCCCCATGTTCTACTGCCTTTGTCCATTGCTTGATCTGTCTGACATTCATAGTCAAGCCATACAATTTGTTCCATTAAAAGAAGTGTGTCTCCAGAAAGAGGTGTGTTTGGAGGTTTTTCTGGCAAGGGTAGACAACTAAAGGTATTTGAATTAGCATTTACTTAGCCTGCTTTGTACAAGATGGTGTATTTGTATTTTGACAAGGTAACCACCCAGGCCATGGAGGTATTACCTTGGTCTTATTAAATAAACCGATCCATCATCTGTAATCTGAGCAGACAGTAAAGGACACCAATAGACATATTGTTGACATTTCTTCACACCAAATATGATGGCAAGCTTTTCTTTATCTAGTTGTGAACACCTTTTTCATCTCATGTCAGTTACCCCATTTATATAGACACTTCAGTCAAATGAAAGTTAATAGATGTCTTCTGAAAAGGAATGTATCTGAAATGCATCAAGGTCTAGGAGAGGTGTTTTTTATTGCACCGAAATAAAAGTTTTTCTACGAGAGCGAACTTTGTGAGAGGCTTTTTGAGACGGTGGTGAGTGCGAGACTGTTATAATGAGACTTGAAAGTTAATAGGTAGCTCCTTTCAGTCAATTAAAGTGGCATGTAGACTTGAATAGGCTGCACACAACTGACTGTTTGAATCAAATTTCAGTTCAGCGATTGAAGTCCATTGTATACTTTTTAACTTTTTAATTCTCAGCAGCATGTGAATACAAAATACCTAGTATTAATTTCTGATGCTTCTGTGGCCTATGATGTAAGTTAATAATTGCTATTTTCATTCATACCTTTGCAACAGTGCACACTCAATTAATTCAGATGAATATTGTGTGAATTCAGTTGTCCAATGTCCATATATTAAACTGTATTGACAAAAGATATTTAAGACTATCTTTACAGCTAAAGGCCTTAATCTTTTGCTTAATGTTGCTCTGATATTTTTGGGATATACAAAATAGTGAACATCTGAGCCCACAATAGAAGTTTCCATATTTAGCATGTGTTGATGCTAATAAAAGCATTCTGTAAAACTGGAAAAATACTAATCCATAATATTTCTGATTATGGCTAAACTTATGGCAGCTGTAACTAAAATGGAAATGGTACATCATAGTTATATAAGAGCCACAAGTACATGGGAAAATGTGGTACTTTCAATTACATTGTAAGATAAGGACTGCTCATTAATTATTTAATTAGTTCTGTGGCTATACAGTAACTACATTCTACCCATATGACCTTTACTTGCATATTTCATTGCTTTTACCTGTTTGCCATGTTGTTGCTTTTCATTTTAGATCATTTAGCTTTCCCTATATGCTATCCTTGTTTACCTGCATATCTTTACCCATAATTATATTGTAATTACATTTTGAGAATACTATGAAGTTTGTTAAAAAGTTGTTCTTGGTTCTTGGAATATACTGTACACGTGCTAAATTTTGTCTTTGCCTAGCCTCAGACAATCTGTGTAAAACTTCATCAGGTTCTGGATATAAGCAATCTCAGTCTAGCCTCTAATCAAAACATCATCAAGACAAATGATCACATAATGGGTTTATCACAGAAGATTCAACATTGTTTTCTGGAAAATTGTTGGTGTGGGTAACACCAAAAGCTTACTATTTGTACCAAAATAACCTCAATGGATATTAATGGCAACACACTGTTTAGCGTCTTCATTCAGTAACAGCTGCTGGTAAGCCTGACCTTTGCCGAGTTTTGTAAAAGATGTCACCTGTCAGGGTTGTAAACAAAACCTCCATCTGGGGTAATTGGCAGGCATCTACCCTCAATGTCTTTTTTTATTAAAGCAAAATCAGTGTACAGTGAACATCCAAAACAAAACAAGGATAAACAAATGTATTAACCAGAGGCATGGTAAACCAATGACTCAAAAATGCAAGCTAATCAAGTGAACTTCTTAAGAAAAAGTAGAAAATGGAGATATTAATTTATAAGGGCCTTAGTACAGTGGAAGTGTATTATTAAACATATTTATACTCAGATACTTCAAAAACGAGCCCAGATTGGTTCAAATTTGGCCACCTGATCCTTGTAGAAATAAAGTATCGGTTCAAGTTTATAGAGATCAGTTATAAAACTAAGCCAAATATTAATGGAAGGAGGGTTACTGTCTTTCCAGGATAAGAGAATACACTTTTTGCCATAATAATCCCAAAAGAAAGCAATTTTATTTTTCTTCTTGTGACAGGTTGAATAAGACCCTATCCCATTTGTTATGCCAAAAGAGTTAAATGCAAGGATTTGTTCTATCCTTTAATTTTCTACCTTGTGTCTGTCTGGTTATGCAACCAAATGTGCTCATGAGACCTAGGAATTGATCAATCTGATGGTTTCTCAGTTCTCCACCTCTCACTATCTCTCTGCCTTCACTTGCTGTTTCTGTCTTTCTTCCCTTGCATATCTGTGGTTATAAAACATATATGTGAATCTTATATGAAACTGGGATCCCTTTGTTTGAAAGTGTATATAGTTATACTGTTGAAATGATTGCAAAAGCTATTTGGAATTTGGGGGTTAACATGTGATGCAGTTTAGCTCCTCTCAGGCTTGTTTGCAAACTCTTTGCAGAGCTGTCAAAAAGTGGTTAGTTCTGGGTCACCACATTCTATTTGTTGTACCTACAAAGAAACTGACAAGAACAGTTCATGAGAAACAGGATGTCTCCTTAATGAGCTCAGGATGAAGTTAATTATCTGGCAAAAACTTGTTATAAAACAGCAGCAATATTTTTGCTGAGAGACTGAAACGTGGAAGTATATATACCCTCAGATGAAGGACTTTGTTTCTCTGTTTGTACTGCTTTTGTGAATATATTTTTATTTATTTTACTGTTATTGATAATAAAACATCACTTGAGAATTTTACAACTGCTCCTGGTTTTCCTATGCTTCCTGGCCTGTTCCTCGATGACACTTCTGAACAGTGAAGATCTCTAAGATTCCATCCCAATAAAACTGGAAGAGGTTCTAAAGCCAATTTAATTGTAGTTACCTGTTCAAGGATATCCAGTAGTTGGGCCCAGAATTTACAAAAGCAAAACAAAATGGTTATATTAAATGCACACTGAAAATAGAGTTAAGAATCTATATTTTGACCTTAGGTCTTTTTCAGGAAATATCTAAAAGAGAAAAATAAAGTTAGCACAATAACCACAAAATACAGTATGCCTAGTCAAATAGATGCAAATACAGAATATACTATATTAAAGAAAAGGCAAACTTCAATTTTGTCATTGAATCCAGGAGGGTTAGTTGCATGTAATTTGAAGATCTAGAATACTTCCTCCTGGCTAGTACCAAATCTAAATCACCACCTCATGGCCCCTCTCGCTTTCTCAGTCCCCACAAAATTTCATAGATGTTGCAGGGCCACTACCAAATTAGCAATATGGGCTTTTATTAGGCCATGCCCATCACCCCACCCTGATCTATTACCCTGGTCACATAATTAAAGAAATTTATCAGGTTCATCAGACATTTAACCCCTGCCCCATGAATCTATGCTGCCTTGGCTTCTGTAACCCACTGGATTCAAGATACTCCACTGTCCTTTCCTTCAGTAGTGACTCCATTAGCTTCCCAACAACTGATATCAGATTGACTGGCCTATAGTTGCAGCCTCCTCCTGCTTCCACTTTTAGTGAGGACCAGATCCAGTATTACTTCATCACCAGTGGTACCTCTGACTAGTTGCCTAAGAAATGCCCCTTGCAGGAAGTCTAGGATGTCCTTGCTTCAAGCTGAGGCCACAGCTGGGAGGCTCCAATCTACATCCTATAGACTGAAATCCCCACCAGCAGCGCCTCCTTTTTCTGCCATTGTGTTAATGGCCTCCCCAGTGACATGTCCGGTTCTTCCTCCTGTGTTGGAGGTCTATAGATCACCTCAATGCAAACAGAGGCTGCAGCTCCTGTCTGCAGGGTGACCCACAGTATTTCCAACCCCTCCTTTGCTCCTGGTTTCCGCATTTCTGTTGCTTTGATGCTCTCCCTTACATACAACACCACCCTTCCTCCCTTCGTCCCCACCCTATTGTTTCTGAAATGAGTTAGCCTACTAGTAAAATTATGACTGATATTAAACCAGATATACTACTGTAACCCCCACCCCATCATTTTGCAAATGACAGGTGGTATGCTGTTTGAATCTGACAGCAGAACCAGGTGAGGACTGAGTTCAGGGAGTAATAGGTTACTCAGCACAAGGGTTAGGTTTGGCTACTCTGCACAGGGCACCCAAGTAATTCTGAACACAGGAAGCAATAATTGTAATGTCCAATACCAGGAATGGGATTCTAAAGTGTGGCTTTTATTCACATCCAAGCAGAACAAACAAAGATAGACAGACCTCACGGGCTACACTTCTGGTAATGCAGATTAAAAAGAATCAGAAACACTTCTTCAACACTTCAGCCCTCAGGCTCTAAACCCACTGGGCACACAGCCCAGACTTGCATGCTGCTTTGGGTACACAGTCAGAAATTGTACACTATCTGGGATTTCCTGACTCGGCTCCTTGCCGGCTACTCGGACACCTTCCATATGTCATGGAAACCTTTTCTGGTGGCTCCTTAAACCACCCAAGAGCACCTCAGCTCTATAAGGGAGTTCTCTTTAATCCCACATCTGGGTACTTTCCTCAGGTGCTAGCCAAGTACCTGAGAGAAAGTAAAGGTGCCACAGAGCAAATTGTAGAGGTGAATTTGGTTACTACTGATGGGGGTCTCCCACCTCTCGCCCATAATTCATACCTGGCCATTTCTCTGGACATTAAACATCTCATTCTGTAAAGCTTGGCAATGTAGATTAAGGCTAAATGTATGTCACATTTTCTCTGCTTGTCTTGCTTTCCCATTGTGCTGGACTTGAACATACTTTTACTTGGCTTAACCCATTGCTCTAGGCCCCCAATGATTAAGCAGTCCAATCCCACTTTACTTTACTCTTTGTGCTGGACTTGAACCTACTTAAATGAACCGGCAATGTCTATTACACTGGGCCTCCTACAAATTAACTAGTCCAATCCACGTTCCAACAGTTCAGGTGAAGACATAGGCCCTATGTAGCAGAACTCACTGCTAGTTTGCAGGTGCCCTACAGGCGATTCCTCACAGAATTTCTCTCCCACAGCTTCTGGTGCCGAGCACAACTTGAAATAAGGCAGCTTCTTCTAGCCAGAACCAGGAGGGTTGCCCCTGGAAGACAGGCAAACCTTTCTCACCCCATCCCCTCAGGGATGGGGCACATGGACCAGTAACAGCAGTCTCCACCACTTCACAATCAGCTTACTGTGTTCCTCTTCAGTGGAAACACACACCTCCCTTATAGTAGCTCTAAAACAGAACTTAAGGCTCTGAGAGCCTGCAACCAGACTGTTGTGCTGCTCCTCTCTTCAAGACTGCACACAGAGTCTCTGTTAAAAATCCTCAACATTCTATCCTAACTTCCAGCTGCAGCATTCCAGTGTGGCTTATGCAGCTGTGAAAGTTCTATGGTGATGTCATCCCTCAGTCTCAGCTGAGACTGAGAACAGAGTGAGACAGTGTGAAATCCATTTAACTGGAGTTTCACAGGCTGCCTTCCCTGACTACCACTAGGTCTTACTGGGATTCTAGTAACCCGGGTAACAGGGGTTACACTCACCCTGGGTAAGGAAAATGACTGTCCGCAGTCATTATTAACCCAGCTTAGGCCATCTTGCCCCATGTGTTGACTACAGGGAGGTAGCGCCACCTTTCTCCTACCTTGTGCCAGCACAGGCAGACAACACTAAGGGCCTAGAGGGCTGCTATGGACGATCAGCCTCTACTCTACCCACTTACTATGGGTACCTAGTGGCTCAGGTAGAACTGCCCAGAGCATAGCCCCATAGATCAGCACTGCAACCCCTACTGCAGATCAGGGCCACAGCCTGTCTATCCCCAGCCCTCTAGGGAAAACCTATCTGCCTTTAACTCAAACCCCAAAACAAAACAAACAAGGGACCTCCCGACCTTGGGCACCATGCAACCACACACCAGCAGCTAATACCATACCATTACATTACTCCTCACTCTCCCACAACCACAACTGTGGAAGAAATGGGTTACTACACAGTAACAACAACAACAGTACTTTAAATACTACACACTAAAGTACTAGTGAGGAACTCCGATGAGTCCTCCTCCTCTTCTTGTCTTCTCTTCTATCTTCTTCAGGAACACCTGCAAGAAAAAGAAAGACAACACACACTCTAATCTGCATACACAGTCTATCTAAACCCCTACCATCAAAACACTGGAGAATCCCAAAAGATTTTTATTTTTTTTAGAAAAGGTAGAAAAACAGTATAAACATTAGAAAACAGTAGAAAAACAATGATATTATTTACAATACACATTTGGGGGATGGAGTGCCTTAAAGTCCCATCTAGTGACCACAGTACCCGAAGGCTAGTCCATTAAAGAGTCTCTCCTGGGCGGAGCCGGTGAGTTCTAGCAGGCCAAAGTCCCAAAGGGAGAGTCTTTGAGGACAGTTCACACATCAGGAGTCTGCTAGTGTAGGGTATGTACTGCAATGTCATAAGAATAGAAAAGTTTGGACTTACCAGTCTCTTGTAGAACAGAAAAACACCGACCTGGTCCTCGGCTGAAGACTCTCCCTGGCAGCACTCTTCCGATACAGCTGGGAGGACATCTTCCAGGAGCGACAGGAAGGCATATCTGGAAACTGCTGGGGAGATGTCATCTCTGGAGATGGAACCTTGGAACAGGAACAAAAGGAAAGCAGCTGATCTGATGTCATCCGGTTACCAGGCGGAATCAGGATATAGCTGGGCTGGTGTCCTCTGGATCTGAAGTCATCTGGTGGGCCAGTCAACAGATTCTGGAAAGTCTGTACACTGTAGAACTGATGAATGTGGAGCACCTGAGTCCTGGACATCCATACTGGTGGAAAACAAAGGCACTGCAATGGCTGAAGTGGCAGCACTGGCTACCACTGCTCTGCTTTCCAGTTGGTAGGCATGGGCACATTTGCAGGGAGGTCTTTGCATTGAGGTCAATAGTACATGGTCAGGCGCTTGAATTATTACCCGTCTGGGCACACATAATTCACACTGTGAAAGGTTTCATGTCCTCTCCATCCACTATTCGAACAGTGTCCATTAACAGTGTCCTGCCTCTTTTCCATTGGCTATATTTTCATGAAACATTCTGTTCCTGACATGCTTGTTTGCACCAGGATGCACACATTTCATTGCTTTGGCCCAAATCCAGGATTTCCTGCTGTTCTCAATCTCCTCCCAGACTCTCCGAGGAAAGGTAGGAAAGGACATCCCATAGATTTCATTCTCCTTCCTCGAACCAGTCTCTCCTCTTTACTAGCTTTGGTCAACTTGAGACCTCTGGCCTGGCTTGGGGTGGCCAGTCCTGGTTCTGCCAGCTACGATTCTCAATGAGACAAAAATGGATCCTTGCTTCTTCTTCTTGCACAGCCAGGCAGTGGCATCACCACTCTCTTCCATGCATTTCTCTGAGGCAAGAGCTTGAGGCTGTGTACCTGTTCCTTTTCACAAGGCCACATAGGTTCCCCTCTTCTTCTTCCTTATTGAGAATCTGTGCCAAGGAGTGAGCCATCGTCCTCACTCCTGAGACTATCCATTCTTCGATGGGGCGGAGGTCGATACCTCCCATTCAAAGGCCTCCCTCATCTCGTCTTCTCCTATGAGACTTAGGGACCCCCTCTCCAAGGTCTAGTGATGCTCTGCCTGAATTGTCTCTCTGCGATCCAGCATCTGAAGCATCAGCATATTGTTCTGTCTGCAAATCTGCACCTCTAGCTTTGTGCCACACCCGAGGGGCCTTCTCCAACAGGCTCCGCCTGGTGCTGTGTGCTGCCATCTTCAGATTCTTGAACTTTTGTCCATGTGGAGCCAAGCGAATCATGGGCGCTTTAAACAAGGCATATTTCTCTAAGCACCCCAAACAGTGAGGTACCATGAAGGCGTCCTTCCAACATTTAAGCATATTAGCACACTTGCACTGGATATCCAGGAATTGCCACATGAGGAGGCAGTTGTCCTCCATAGTAACACCTCTCAATGTCCCTTAACTTGTCTACTTCTGCTGCTACCACAGCCCGGCATGATCCGGTAGCAGGCTGGTCCTGAGGCCATGACTGCAGAGAAAACAAACAAACGCTCACTGTTATTTCAAGTCCCATATCACTGAACACTTTCTTTCACTTTCAAAATGGCTCCTGTGCTGCTGTGTTTACATTACTACCCCACCCTGTAATGGCGGCGGCAGCACTCCTGTCCCATCAACATTCTGAAATTGGGTCAAAGCCACTCGCAACCAATTTACACACTGTACTGATAACTTTGCTCAAACTGCACAAACTTGCACTGTTCTTTTCCTAGCACATTTATATGATTTACCAAGGACTCTTCACTTGCTGAAGACATTGCTCTAGCTCACAGTCCCTTAAAGCCTCAGTATTTCAAGCACAGGATTGCCTGTAACTCTTGCTGCATATCTTGCTACAACTCATAGCCTCTCTCATGGCTTTGAAACTTTACTCTGACGCTGAACCCATAACTATGCTCACAGTCAATGGCTTAACAAGCTTGCTTTTGCTGGTAAAAACTTAACACAGTCTTTGTTTGCAAAACGACTACACTGCTGCACACAGATTCAGCTGGCTTTTGGCAAAAATCACTGGTTTGAGCAATTATTTCTGTTGGTACTCACTGTTATCAGTAGCTGTTTGCTGTGATGGAAAATGGCCTGCAGCCAGTCTTGGAGGCCTCTGGAAGGAAGCAGGTTGACAGTCCTGCTGATTGTCCCTCTGAACACCACACTCACAGTCCAGTCGATCAAGATGCGGGTTGAGCCCGATTTTAGATAGAAAAGTCCGAGTTTTAAACTTTGCAGCTTTCAGTCACCATGATGCTCCTCCGATAAGCCAGTACAGCACTCCACTCACTCCCTCTCAAATGCTGGGCAGTCGCTGTAGAGCTGGCTTGGGGCGTGACTGATTGCAGTCTCACCAATCACACGACGCCATGCAATGAGCCTCTTTCCTCATGAGTGCTTTTCTCCTCACGCGATCGCCGAGCAGGCAAATTTAAACTGCAAAACCACTTTTTTTTCTTTTTCGAACTGACTCCATGGCGGGAGCCCATTTCAACCATTTGTCATGGCCATTAACACAGCAAGTCTCTCCATTCACTAGAAAGTATTTCCAACATCCAGGGCACAATTTTCCTGTTGCTACCCTAGTCTTCCACACTTTTCTTGTCACACAGTTTTTAAAAGCTGGCAAAATGCTGTAAATGTTTGATGCAGGACAAGGGCATACTCTCTCAGGCTTTACTGCTCCTTGGTAAACAGTTGACATTTAACAGCAGCACATGGACAACAGCACACAGTGACACACTAGTTATAGTAAACTTGTTTCAGCTTTTTGGCTACCCACTGTCAGATAACCAAATGCTAGCCCTTGCCTGAGCACCTTCCTCCTAAATTTAAAATCCAAAGTGGTGCCTCCATTTTGTAACCCCCACCCCATCATTTTGCAATGACAGGTGGTATGCTGTTTGAATCTGACAGCAGTACCAGATGGGGACTGGGTTCGGGGAGGAATAGGTTACTCGGCATAAGGGCTAGGTTTGGCTACTCTGCACAGTGGCACCCAATAATTCGAACACAGGAAGCAATAACTGTAATGTCCAATACAAGGAATGGGATTCTAAAGTGTGACTTTATTCACATCCAAGCAGAACAAACAAAGCATAGACGGACTTCACGGGCTACACTTGGTAATGCAGATTAAAAGAATCAGGAACACTTCTTCAACACTTCAGCCTCAGGCTCTGAACCCACTGCACACAGCCCAGACATGCATGCTGCTTTGGGTACACAGCCAGAACTTGCACTATCTGGGATTTCCTGGCTCGGCTCCTTGCGGCTACTCGGACACCTTCCATATGTCATGGAAACCTTTTCTGGTGGCTCCCTAAACCACCCAAGAGCACCTCAGCTCTATAAGGGAGTTCTCCTTTAATCCCACATCTGGGTACTTTCCTCAGGCACTGGCCAAGTACCTGAGAGAAAGTAAAGGTGCCACAGAGCAAATCCATAGAGGTGAATTTGTTACTACTGATGGGGAGGTCTCCCACCTCTCGCCCACAATTCATACCCAGCCATTTCTCTGGACATTAAACATCTCATTCTGTAAAGCTTGGCAATGTAGATTAAGGCTAAATGTATGTCACATTTCCTCTGCTTGTCTTACTTTCCCATTGTGCTGGACTTGAGCATACTTTTTACTTGGCTTAGCCCATTGCTCTAGGCCCCCACTGATTAAGCAGTCCAATCCCCACTTTGCTTTACTCTTTGTGCTGGACTTGAACCTACTTGAATTAACTGGCAATGTCTATTACACTAGGCCTCCTACAAATTAACTAGTCCAATCCCCATGTTCCAACAGTTCAGGTGAAAACATAGGCCCTATGTCAGAGCAAACTCACCCTTTGGTTGCAGGTGCCCACAGGCGATTCCTCACAGGAATTTCTCTCCCACAGCTTCTGGTGCCGCAGCACAACTTGAAATAAGGCAGCTTCTTCTGTAGCCAGAACCAGGAGGGTTGCCCTGAAAGACAGGCAAACCTTTTTTACCCCATCCCCTCAGGGATGGGGCACATGGACAAGTAACAGCGGTCTCCACCACTTCACAATCAGCTTACTGTGTTCCTTCTTTCAGTGGAAACACACACCTCCCTTACAGTAGCTCTAAAACAGAGCTTAAGGCTCTGAGAGCCTGCAACCAGACTGCTGTGCTGCTCCTCTCTTCAAGACTGCACACAGACTCTCTGTTCAAAAATCCCCAACATTCTATCTTAACTTCCAACTGCAGCATTCCAGTGTGGCTTATGCAGCTGTGAAAGTTCTATGGTGATGTCATCCCTCAGTCTCAGCTGAAACTGAGAACAGAGTGAGACAGTGTGAAATTCATTTAACTGGAGTTTCACAAGGCTGCCTTCCCTGCCTACCACTAGGTCTTACTGGGATTCTAGTAACCCCGGTAACAGGGGGTTACAATACACACCATCTGGGATCATAAATTCATACAAATGTTCTGGAGTCTAATAAAACACAAGCATATAAAACCTAATGGACGGTTTATGTCTTAGGCAGAAGTCAGTCAATGAACAAGTTGAAAGTCCATATCAGACATGTAAACACATGAACAATACTGAAGAATTATAAAACAGTGTCCCATAACAGTCCTCAGGATTATGAAAGCAATAAGACATGACAGGGTGTGGGTTGTTGACTGATAAGAGCACACCCAGGTGCATTGCGAGGCACGAGGTGTTTGCACTGAGTTCCTTCAGCACCTGGAAGTGCTCTTATCAGGCAACAACCTCACACCCTGAAATGTCTTATTGCTCTTATAAAATAGACAGCAAACACTTCTGTTCATTTAAAAGAATACTTTGGACACAAGAGTAAAGATTAAACAACAGTATTTAAATGTATTTAATTAAAGTGAAAAGTAGTCTCAAACTTTATGGAGTGGGGGCAAACAAGAAAACAGATTGCATCTCGCCTTCTAGACTTTTTTTAACTTGTAACCTTAACAAAAATAACTGATTGTTAGTACAGAGCATTTCATTTCAGAAATTGATGAACTGTCACTGTAACAAAATCAACTGGTTATTATGCAGAGAGCATTTTCATTTTTGAGAATTGATAAACTGCACATGTCCAGGGAAAATGCAGTTGATCAGTGTGAAGGGTTGATTGTGTGGTTGCTGAACAGGAGATTTGCAGTTGTGTTAGTAGATGGTGCAAGAGAAGTCTTACTGTATTGCATTGCTGATGCATCTTCATGTAATGCCAACAGTTGCTGTTCTAGTGCTTTCGGGGTTAAATTTTCAGCATTGTCTGGTGATTGATGTTGGTCGCTTGCTCCAGGTTGGTTCCTCTCACTTTGAGTCCAGTATCACATTACTGAGCTGGAGGCTGCATCCATCGTAGGATTTCCTGTAGTTTTTGTAGTAAGCTGCTGGGTTTTACAAGAGAGCGATACTATCGCAGGCAGTTGCGATCGGCTGCTGGAATGACTGTTTCTCCAAAGTGCAGTGTATGGCTCTGTACTCCATTTGAGTACAACCATTTCCTGGGAACTAAGTCAGTCTCATCGCCAACATGGATGCCACAGGTTCGGATCCCTCTGTCTGTTGCCTCGATGATTGTGACTGCATGTCTTCTGGCTCCTCTCCTCCAGTGTTCTGCCCAAGGTCATTATGTTGCTCCAGTATTTCCTTTCTTCCACAGATACAGCCCAGTAATGTCGGAGACTTGATTCCAACCAGTTCCCAGTAACATATGTTATTTCATGGAATTCTAGTCCCACTCATGACAGTAAATGAACAGCTGTAGCCTGGACACTGTGATATGTGTACTGGGTGATCAATTTTGTTTTTTCACTCAGCCTGGGCATCATTTGTGCCAGGTAATTTAATCCTAAGGATTCTCACAAATACCACATACCGAGTCAGAATGTTGTATGCTTAGTAGCGTATGACAAAACCCCAAAACTGCAACTGTGCAGTATAACACAGTGAGAGGGTGCAATACCGAATGGGTCTATGCACGGTACTGCACCCTCTCACTGTCTCAGACAGAGGATAAGACCTTGCTAGTACATGATTCCTATGAGTAGCTGCTGTGGCTCAATGGAGTGCACCACTGGCAACAAGGAAACCAGGCAATGCATTTGGGACTGGGTTTGATTCTTAGTCCCAGATGCTGGAAATTTTCTTTTTTTTCACACTTTGTGCAATATTTCTGTTACCCCCAGAGTTAGTTATTTTAGTTGGGGGTTTGAAAAAGACTTTTGTTGCATGGCATATATCGTACTGTTTTGGCAGCATGGTATATGCATGTGGCATAATGTCTTGCCACATTATGACCCGTGCCTGAATACCAGACGTCCAGGTCTGCTGTTGGTGGCACCTTAAAATGTCTGGGGTGAAGGGTAAAATGCTGAAGGGTTTGAGGTAATTTAGAAACATACTTTTGGGAAGAGACTACAGGGCATAGAGGATTGCCAGGAGTTCAAAAATGTAGCCTCTGTACTGCTCCTTGCTGATCGCTTATGAGCTTGTGGTTCTTAGTGCTTTCATTAAAGTTTAAAGTAATGTAACGGAGCCCCTGTTCTTCATGTTTAAGGTAAATTGTCAGGTTTCAGCTGCCTTAAACCCCTCAGCCCCTACTGGCTATACGTAGTTGAATGTCCAACCACAGTTTGTTTAAGAGTCCACTGGCAGTTGATGTTGACAGAACTGCCGAGTTTTTACAATTAATACTGTAGATCAGCCTGTGAGATTGGTGGGTGGTACTGGCTTTGATCTTTTTTTATTTTCTGTAGTGTTTGCAAAGAGCAGTTAGTACATTGTTGGCAGGTTTGGAATTGGGTGAACTAATGATGTTTATGTAGTGACCAGTCTCTGGAGTACTTAGATATCTATTCAAGCCTGCTCAAGGCTGAGTAAGCTACTGAGGCTGTACTCTTTGCCGTCTCCCTGACGTACTTCAGCATAAAATTGTCTCAGTGCAGCACATATTTCATCTTCTCTGGCATTTTAAAATCTATGCCTATGTTTCTAACTGTGGACCAAGGTTTAAAAATTTTGACAGCCCATGTTGTCATTTTTGAGTGTTATACTCGTCCTTCTTTGCTTCTAATGTGTCTAATTGTTCAGATGACAGTTGTGGAAAGTTACTCACATTTTTTGCCTTTTGCTGACCTTTCAGTTGTTTCTGTGTCTTCTCTCTGCTGCCATCCCATTTTTTATGATGTTCTTCTAAAGACATGTTGAATTGAGATGAAAGAATATCTGATATTTTTTTCTTAGCTGGATCTCTGACAGGTGTGGAGGTACAAAAATGGCAACCAAGAGTTTCCTCTTAGAATTCAAAACTGTCACTGGCCCAAGGATCTAAGTACCATTTCACCAATGACAGTAATGCTAGTAAGAAAGTAGTACCATCTTCAAGTTTGTTGCTCTATAGGACACAGCTGTTGTCTAATCGGACACAGAAGACCTTCTGTCCATTTTATAATGAAAATGTCCCACAACAGCATTGTCCCCAAATCAGAAATCCATGTTGATATCCGTGCAGAGAAGCAAAAGTGGGCCCTGGAAAAGAAGCAAACACAACCAATACAAATGTACTACTAACTAGGTAAACAAGGCTATTTATGTACCAGAAATGGAGCAAGCTTGACTTGATCATCCAAGCCAGGAACTGTGTAACTGTTAACTTACTGTATGCACCAGATGGACTCCCTTAATAGAAGAAGATTATCAAGATCACCCCCACTCATAGGGCCGGGTTGTATGGGCCGTGGGGCACCGCCCCATCAGTATTTACAGACCTGGGCTGAGCCCCAGCAATATTTTCCACAGCTGCCTGCCTTTTTTGGCTCAGTCACAGTGCACGCTGCAGCGCCTTCTGCTGCTGCTGTTACCTGCAGGGCCACGCCTGCTGTCAGCAGGCCCTCCGCCCACCCCTTTCCTGTTTAATTTGGCTGGTGGGTGTGGTGCTCCTGTTTTTATTTAAAATTAGTGCCTTTAGCTCTTTGCTGGCTGTTTGGTTTGCCCCAATCATTGAGTGCTGCTGGTTGGTTGGCAAAGTGGCATTTCTCTCAATTTGCCAGCATTGCCGCACTGTGATTGGCCAGTGGGGAGGGCTTATATGTGCCATACATGTACATCTGTCTCTGTTGGGTGATTTGTGTGTGGTGGCGTGTGGTAGCAAGGTGGTTAGGCAAGGACAGGAGAGCGCGGAGTGAGGCGAGCTCAGCGAGACCTTTGGCTTTTCAGTTCAAGCAGCCGCTGGACTGACTCTTCAAATGGAGTAGTCAGGAAGGAGAGACTAGAGCAAACGATGAGGAGAGGTGCCATGCCAGCTTGACTCTGTGGTGGTGTGTGGGTCGCCGTCGGTCCAGGGAGCCAAGGGCAAGTCATCAGATGCATGAGGCATCGGGTCCATCGGTGGTAGTCCCAGCCCAGCCCCAGTCTGAGAGGGTGAAGTGAGTAGCGAGCAGCAGCTGCCAGCATTAAAGACCATGGTGCTGTGCAGTGCGGCCAGGGCCAGTGAGGAGGAGAGCTCGGGCCTGCGGCCCACCCGGGATAAGAGAGAAGAGGCTGGGTCGGGACTCAGGAGGAGAAAAACAGAGTCCTCAGGGTCTGAACAGGTGGGTGAGAAATAGGAGAGGCTGGGTTGGGAGGAGAAAGAGTCCTCTGGTCTGATCAGTGGTCACGACAGTGGACGGCGTTGGGGTGGATGATGTTTTGAGCAGAGAGGCCAGACCACAGCAGGGGATGACTCAAGGACTGATTCCCTAACCAGCACAGAACCAGCATCTAGCCTGAGCCCAAAACTGACTGAAAGGAGGATGATGAGCCAAGGAGAGAGCTTAGACCATCACCATTACACACCAGATTGTAAGTACTGTGGATGGCCTCTATGGTCGCCTCATCTGCACTTAATCCAGTCACCAGCAAAAAGCGGAGTCTGATGGCAGTTAAGCAGGAGGGCCTTGAGAGGGTGGGGACTTGGGAGCAGCGGGGAGATAATTCTCAGGCCAGGACCCAGCACCAATAGGGCCCAAGCCTCCCAGCAAAATTACTGTAACAGGGCTGTGTGAACTGGTAGGGGCCCCTGAGTCTAAACTTTCCCTGAGTCCAGAATTCTGCTGAGGCCTGCCAGATCAAACTGCAGCTAAACCTAAAGGTACAACCGAGCTAGGGATATATGCAATAATCCTTCATGGGTCTGTCTAGTCAGGTGCTGCTCCAGTGGAGCTAGAAGCGTGGCACCCACCTGAATAATGGAAAGGAGACTCACTGGACTGTAATTCTGACAGAATTTCTGCACTTGAACAAACACAAGGGCACCTTGCTGCAATAAATAATGAACATACAAGAAATAAGCTCTCCTGTGTGTGTTAGAGTGCAGAAATGTTCTGGATGTACAACTGGAAACTGGCAATTTTGTTTTCTAGCACTGAGGGTATTCCTGAGCACGCTTGAAGCTACTATTTGTGTAATTCTGACAGGCATCTTTTCCATGTTACTGTTATTAGTAAAATGATTGCTCCTCTCATTGTGAATCTGTTCTACCTGTTGGTGTTCCTGTAGAACTACTGTCACTTTGGGTATTAGAATGGATTAAAAGGCATCTAGTGAAAGGCCAGTTATGTTGATTTCTCAGAGGTTGTGGTCCATCTTGGGATGCTTTCACCTTCCTTATTTTCTCTTACAGTCATCTAATTGAGCTGATGTGGCTGTGCTGTCAAAATAGTACAGTTTGGTGTAAAACTGCTGGAGTATGTGATGGAATTTGGCAGAGTCAGTAAATATATCTTCTCATAGGTTCCCTATGGTAGGATTTTATTATCCCTTATTGCAGTTTCATAGATTTCATAGAAATGTGATGGCAGAAAAGGACCGACAGGCCCACCTAGTCTTCCCATTTGTCCAGATATCTGCTAGGACATGCCCCCATCCTCAACACTCCTCTGTGTCTGTCCCATGCCCTTTGAATCTCTCCACTGTCTTCTCACCAATCACTGCTTCTGGGAGCATATTCCACTTATCCACCACCATCTCTGTGCAATAGTACTTCCTAATGTTACTCCTGAACTGTCCCCCACCTGCAGGCCATGCCCTCTCTTCCTCTGATTATCTTTCAGCTGGAAGATACTGTCCGCTGGCACCTGGTTTATACCCTTAAGGTACTTGAAGGTGCTAATCATGTCCCCCTTTCTCTCCTCTGTTCCAGGAGTACATGTTCAAATCGCTCAACCTTTCTTCATAGGATAGCTGGCTGAGCCCCTTACCATCTTCGTTGTTCTCTCTGAACTTGCTCCAGCATTCCCACATCCTTTTATGTGTATGGCCTCCAGAACTGGATTCCATATTCCAAATGTGGTCTAACCAGATGGGTGTACAAGGGTAATATGACCTCCCTATTTCTACTGGTGAGCCCTCTTCCAATGCATCCCAGCATTCCGCTGCCCCAGCCACTGTTCTCCATGAGTGCCTTTCCACCTTCAGGTCCCTTGATATAGTGATGCCTAGGTCCCTTTCTTGTTCCGTTTCCTCCAGATCTCTGCCCCCATACAGTATCATGCACTCCGGTTCCTGTAGCCAAGATGCATGATTTTACATTTTCTGTGTTGAATGAAAGCTGCCACCTCTTTGACCATGCCTCTAGCCTCCCCAGGTCTCTCTGCATTTGTTCTGCCCCTTCCTGAGTGTCTACCCCATTGCATATCTTGATATCATCTGCAAACAGGCTCACACCACCTTCAAGGCCCTCCACAATGTCCCCAACAAATAGATTGAACAGTAGGGGCCCCAACACCAATCCCCGAGGGACCCTGCTTGTGACCATGCCCTCTCTGGATGCCACCCATTTATTATGATCCTCTGCCTTCTTCCCCAGCCAGCTTCCCCCAGCTTAAGTGGGTTGTAGACTTGTTTAATATTAATTAGTGTATATGCAGCATTTTAGGGTGACGGTGCAAAACATGTACTTAATATTGGCAAACAAAGGCACAAATCTGGGTTATGGCTATTCTGGCTGTATTTTGGCTCAGCCTCTCTAAGGGATGCTTCTAGTCTAAGTAGTCTGGTGGCAGAGGCCATCTTTTGCTGAAGTAAATGTTATAATTCAGCCTCCTTGAAGACATCAACAATGGCAAGGTACATCCTAGGGGTCTCATTAGTCATAAAATGTGAACTTAGTGTTGTGGCATTCTGTAGCTGTGGCTAAAACTGTGTCATGATGCAGAGCTGAGGAAATCTCTGTGTGGAGTCAGAGGCCCTCCCATCCCACAGCATCATTATAGACACAGGAGTATACCCAGAAATGCAAAAGCCTTGTCCCAGACCCCCCAGCCTACCATAAGATCCCCAAATTCCAGGTTTTAGAAAAGCTTCCATTCCTGACCATTTTATTAATATATTCATTTATAAATTGGTGACTGGGAAAGTGTAATCATGATTGGAGGAGGGAGGAAATACTGCTTTAAATGGCTTCTCTTGAAAACCTGGCTCTGGGTATCATGTCAGGAGTATTAATAATAATAATATGCTTTATTTTTATTGAGCCTTTCAAAAAATCAAGGCACAGAACAAGCTTTAAAATACATCCAAATAGCATATTATAAAATTCAATAAAATAAATAATGACATACACAAGATAAAGAATAAAATCAGATTGACTCAATATCCTCCCCAAATGCTTTTCTCCATAAAAAGATTTCAAAGCTTTTTAAAGTGCCCCACTCATGCATCTCTAATCCAATGGGGTAGAGAATTCCAAAGGGTCGGTGCTGCGAATACAAAAGCCCGAGCACTGGATGATTTCAAAACTATCCTTGAATTCTAGCAACCCCTCATTGGCTGAGCGGATTAGTCGCTTCTGGGATGGGCACCAGGCTCTTTCAGGTAGTCAGGGCCCAGGCCGGCAGGGCTTTATAAGTCAGCAAGCCGACTTTAAAGGAGATCCGCCACTGAACCGGGTAGCTGGTGCAGACCTCGCAACACTGAGTAATATGGGGAAGAACCAGGCATCCCAGTTAACAACCGGGCTGCAGAGTTCTGCACCAGCTGCATGCGGCGGATATCAACCCCTGGAAGCCCAAAGTAAAGGGAATTGCAGTAGTCCAGGCATGAGGTCACAAAGGCATGGATCAACGAGGTAGGTCTCCGGACGGAACAAGGTGCTTGATCCTAGCTATATTCCTGAGATGGCAAAGGATAGCTTAACGACCGCCTACAGTTGCGCATGCAGTGTTAGCCGATCGTCAAGAATTACCCCTAGGTCATGTATCTGTTCAGAGATAGGAAGCTCAACTGCCTCAGGAATAAGCCTGAGGTACGGTCAGTCCCCCACCCCTATCCGTGACCAGGATCCACGACCATCACCTCCGCCTTTCCAGAATTCAGCTTCAGCCAGCTGGACCTCATCCATCCTTGGATATCCTCGAGACAGTTATTAAACACCGAGAGTGCTCCATTCTGGTCGGTGCAAAGACAGGTAGAGTTGAGTATCATCGGCATAACAATGAAACTCCAGCCCATACCGCCTTACAATGTCTCCGAGGGAAGCATGTACACTGCAAATAACATGGGGACAGCACCGAGCCTTGAGGAACTCCACAAGACAGAGAAATGGGGTCAGAGGAAAATAGCCCCGACACCACTCTGTGTTCTACCAGTGAGGAAAGACGAAACCATCTGGTGGACCAAACCTGAAAGCCCACAGATGTTTTTCAGATGCTCAAGCAGTACCCCATGGTCCACAGTGTCAAATGCTGATGACAAGTCCAACAGGACCAAAATGGACTGTAGAGAATACTGGATGGGCAACTAAGCACAACCAGTGTGTTCTGCCACAGAGGGCTCTGATTCCCTCTGACTGCTCTTGAGGTTCATGGGAATTAGAACCCCAAGGTGACAGAGCACACAGGTTGTGCATAAAGTTGCTCATTCTGTATTTTTATAGTATAGTAGTATTATGAAATGTGTGCACTGTTTTTTTTCTCTCTTTTATAATGAAACTGACTTGTGAAGTCTCTAGAGGTTCTAGAATACTGTCACCACAGGAATTAAATAGAGGAAAACAACAATGTCCAGCATTCAAAGTGGTTCTGCTGCAGCAGTGACATCACTACTGCAGCAGAAAAACATAATGATGTCACTACTGCAGCAGAACAAGCATATTCCCCTAACTCACCAACCCCTCAAAATCCCCGCATACCTTTGGTAAAGGCTCCCCTAGTTCTGCCGATCCTGCAATAGATTTGTGAGTGAGACTAATACTTACATGATTATAAACATTTAAACAGTAGGTTGGCTTTTCTGTGAATGTTAAGTAAACATAAAGGTAAGAGTTATGGGATGATAAACTGTGTATTCCGCTTAACCTCAAAAGTTCAATGAAGACTAAATTATATAAAAAGGCAGAGCCCCACCACCACCAGATTAGTGATTTGTGGGCATTACCCACAAAGTGGGACAGACTTTCATCAACAGACTGAGCGAGCAGATGATGCTGATGGCGCTTGCTTGCCTAGCACCATCACGGATTCCACCAGCCCCACACTTGTTCTCCCTCCTGATATGTGCTTACCCAGTTCATCGATGGGACTGGTGCATGTGCCGTGAGTTTGGGAGGGGTGAAAAGTTAGCCAGTCACTGGACTACTGGCTCCCAATCATGGAATGGGGCAGGAGGGGGACTCTACCAAAAAGGTTTGTGTTCAGTGGAGACAGGCTAAGTCATCCTATCTCCTGGGCGTATGCTTACTCAGTCTGTTAGTGAGACTGTGGTGCCCACCATGGGTTAAAGAAGGGGTTGATTGAGCTTGCAAGGCAATGGACAATTAGCCCCCAGTCATGGATCAGTGGTCAGGGCTTGGACGATGTCATCAGGAACAAAAGTGTATGTTGAGGTGGGGATCATGAGGACTGCAGGCTACGAGTATTGTAATGGTGATGATGTCTGGGGCACTGGTGCTATTACTTGTCTTTGTGCAGCTGCCAAACTCCCTGCCATCAGGGTGCAAGGTCTTCTAACAGGGTACATTGTGGATTGAAATGTTCTGTATTCAGTAGTGGGGCTTTGCTGATGTGTACTGCATGAAACCCTATGTAAGGTACTGGGCTTTACTGAAGTGGACTGAATAAAACTCTATGAGATACAGTACTAGTGGGGACTAGTGTTTGACTGGTATGGACTAAGATCCTGTGTACAGTAGTACTGAGGTTTTACTGGTGTGGACTGAGATCCTATATACAAGGGAGACAACAATAATGTTTGTTTTTTATGTAACAGACCGACCGCCAAGGGTCAGCCAGATTAACCACTCCAAGGGGCTGGCCTGTGCCTGTGTTGCTTAAAGATGTAATTTGTGTAAGTGCTATTCCATTTACAGCACTTCCTTCCTACATCCCTTCCCTTCCACAATCCCTGCCCTCTTTTCATCCCCCTTCCTACTCCCCTCCACTGCCACTTCCACCTCTCTCCCTCTTCTCTGTTTCCTCACCTTGTTCTCTTCCTCTGCCCCCTGCCCCTGTGGGTCTTTCCCTGCATAAGCTTTATTGTGGCAGCACCCTCCTTACTCTTATTTTGCTCCTTCCACCCCCAATTCACCCCTGTCCTCTCCTTGTAATCCTTCTGGAAGGTTACCCCAGGCAGTATACAAAAGTGGTGACAGGAACAACTCAACAAATTGCCATCCAATATCTATCCTTCTTCAGCTCTCCAAGCTCCTAGAACCCCATGGTTCACCTCTCTGACCCTGACCCAGGGGCAGGGCCTTGGTCCCTGACCCTGAGCCCCACCAACAATTTTACAAACCCGGCTCCTATGCCCCAATAGGTCCTAACCTGACCCTATATAGGCCAAAAACTAGTCAGTAGTTAGGTCCTTCTTCTTTAACATGGTTTGCTAGAGCATTGTACAAATTCTGATTGGCAATGCCTCTAGGTGCTCCCCACTGTCACCTTGAAAATACATATAGTTCTGCCAATATATAGTAGTCCTCGCTATAACAAATCTTGTTATAGCGAACATTCAGCTATAATGAATGGTTGTCATGGTTCCAATTAAAAATCATGTATTTTGGCTTCTGACACCAGCATCTCTTCCAACAGGCTGTCAATCAAATTCTATTATAATAAAAGCTACTTCCTACTCACGAAGGATGTGGTAGGAAAAGTAGCAAGCAGCGCCAGACCAAAATGATGGATTTTTAAAATTGTAAATAAGTAAACAAATAAAGCTTAAAGTTTTTAAGTTTTACTGTCACCAAGCACAAACACACAAACCACAGGAGCACACAGTAAATACTGTATACCCTGCTGACCCCCCATGATACTGCTTCACAGTTCCCTATAGCTGCAGCCTGATGAAAACGTCTGATGTCAAATGCTGGTTTTCATTAAAAACAAAATCAAAACAAAGGCATGGAAACAAGCACAAGCATGAAAGATCGGTATACAGTATTTACTCCATCATGACGCAGCTTCACAGTTATATCCCTGTAGCACACATAGCAATATGCGAATAAGATTGCATCAGCTGGAAGCAGACCTGAAGCAAAAAGAGCATCCCTTGCTTTAATGAATGACTATAACAAACATTCACTATGGCTCTCAAGCTGTTTACTATAGCAAAGGACTACTGCAAATGCTCAGCAAACACATTGGGCTATGGAAATAACTGAATTAGTTGTACAGTTAATGAATCTGTTAATCCTTAAAATCTTTTCAGGGTGAGAACTTCAACCTGTTCATGTTTCAGAAAACAAGACAGTAAACACAGTTCTCGCGCTTACATTTGCCATTCAAGGGTAGACAGGAACCAGGTATATTCACGTGGTTTTTCTGCAAACTGTGAACAACTGAGGCAGGAAACTACTGACCTGTAAGCCTAATTTCAGTAGTGGGCAAGGTTATGGAAACACTACTAACAGAAAGGATTGAGGGATACCTAATAGCCAGTGGTTTGCAAGATCCGAGGCAGAATGGGTTCACAGTGGGAGATCTTGCCAAATGAACCTGACAGGTTCTTTGACTGGGTTACCAGGAAGGTCGATCAGAGAGGGGTGGTGGATGTGGCCTACCTGGATTTCGCTGTTCCACACAGACTAGTAAACAAGCTGGGCAGCCTGTGGGTTGGACCAAAGATATTAACATGGGTATGATATTGGTTGAGTAGTAGAACTCAGAGGGTGATAGTGAATGGAGTTCATTCAGAAGAAGATAAGGTAACCAGCAGGATGCCTCAGGGTCAGTACTGGGACTAGTCTTCTTCAATGTCTTGATTAGTAACATCACAGAGGGCTAGGGAAAGGTATGCCCGTCTCAGATGACACAGAAATCTGCAGCAGAGTGGACACATCGGGGGTGGAAAAATGAGGGAGATCTTAAAAGCTAGAAGACTGGTCAAGGGTCTGGCAACTGAGCTTCAATGCTAAAAAGTTCAAAATTATGCACATGGGGCACAGAAACCCAAGGGCAATGTATCAGTTGAGGGGAGGTGTTATCAACCACAAAACAGGAAAGGAATCTGGGGTCATCATCTCTGATGACCAGAAGGTAGCAAAGCAGTGTGATAAGACAGTGGGAAAGGCAACTAGAATGATGGGGTACACAGGGAGGAGTATCACCAGCAGAAACGGAGGAGGTAATGTTACCTTGTACCGATCAATGGTGAGGCCCCATCTGGATTACAGTGTCTGGTTTTGGAGGCCCCATGTCAGGAAAGACATAGATCGGGTGGAGACAGTACAGAGAAGGTCGAGCAAAATGGTTACTTGCCTGTAACAGAAGCCCTATGAGGAAAGACTCAGGAATTAAATATGTATTCTCTGGAGGAAAGGAGAGAAAGGGGAGACATGATAGAAACATTCAAATACCTCAGGGGAATCAATAAGGTACAGGTGGGTAGCATATTGCACAAGCCACACCCACAACATTCTGGCACCAGGAGCCCATCCATGGTGATGGTTTACAAATCACACCAAAAGCAATCTGACACCAGAAAACTGTCCCTGGTGCTAGTTTATAAATCACACCCACAACAATCTGGCAACACTACCCCATTCCTGGTGTTACTGTAGTTTACAAGCCACACACACAACAATCAGGCACCAGGAGCCCATCCCTGGTGCTAGTTCACAAGTCACACCCACAACAATCTGGCACCAGGAGCCCATCCCTGGTGCTAGTTCACAAGCCACACCACAACAATCTGGCAACAGGAGCCCATCCCTGGTGCTAGTTTAAAGCCACATCCACAACAATCAGGCACCAGGAGCCCATCCCTGGTGCTAGTTCACAAGGCACACCCATAACACTCTGGCACCAGGACTCCATCCCTGGTGCTAGTTTACAAGCCACATCCATCCACAACAATCTGACAACAGGACCCCATTCCTGGTGCTGGTTAACAAATCACACCAAAACAATCTGACACTAGGAGGCCATCCTGGTGCTAGTTTAAAAGTCACACCCACAACAATCAGGCAGCAGGTGCCCACCCAGGTGCTGGTTTACAAATCATAACAAAAACAATCTGACACTGGGAACCTATCCCTGGTGCTAGTTTACAAATCATATCCACAATAATCTAGCAGCAGGACCCCATTCCTGGTGTTACTGTAGTTTATAAGCCACACCACAACAATCTGGCAACAGGAGCCCATCCCTGGTGTTAGTTTACAAGCCACACCCACAGCAGTCTGACACCAGAAGCCCATCCATGGTGCTAGTTTACAAATCACACCTAAAACAATCTGACACCAGGAGCCCACCCTGGTGCTAGTTTACAAGTGACTCTCACAAGAATCTGACAACAGGAGCCTGTCCTTGGTGCTAGTTTACAAATCACACCCACAATAATCTGTCAGCAGGACCCATCCCGTGCAGGTTTACAAACCACATCCCCAATAATCTGACACCAGGAGCCCATCCTTGGTGCTAGTTTACAAGCCAAGCCTCAAAACAATCTGACACCAGGAGCTCATCCTGGTGCTAATTTATAAATTACACCCAAAACAATCTGGCAGCAGGAGCCTTCCTGGTGCTAGTTTAAAAATCACACCCACAAGAATCTGGCAGCGGACTTCATCCTAGTGCTAGTGTAAAACCACACCCAAAACAATCTGAGACCAAGACTCCATCCCTGGTGCTAGTTTACAAGTCACTCCCAAGTAATCTGGCACCAGAAGCCCATTCCTGGTGCTGGTTTACAAGTTTTTCCATGCTCTATAATTACTAACTAGTAAGTTCTCTTAGTGGAGAGCCTTAATAGATAGTGATAATTGGATGAAATGGCGGTTGTATGAGGGAATAATTGTACTCAGCACTGTGAACCAAGATCAAGTCCAGAGGCTAAAGTCATGATCCATCATGCTTAGTGGCATTATTGCCAAGAACTGACCTACCAATGCCCACAGTTATAGTTATTTTATCATGGTCACTCAACAAAGCAGAAGACAAAGTTGTAGGTTCTTAAAATGAGCTTCATTTTACTCATTACCCAAATACAAAAAGGTATTTCAAAGACAAAACTAAACTGTGAAGAGACATATTTAAAATATTCCATGTGCAGCATGACCCAATGAACAATAAATGAGGGGAGGGGAATTAGTTGTAACAACAGCAAACAGCTAAAGATAAATTAGCTTAGCAAATATGCTTAAATCAAGCACAAATCAGTTTGCTTTTTAATGTAGTCAGTTGCTATTTTAAGAAAGGAACAGGGCCAGGAAATAGTTTTGAATTTTCATTCCTGGATGTTGGGTTCTTGGTGTAATATGAGGATAGTGTTTCCCGTGCTGCTGTAGTTGAACTGTGTAATAAGAATTTGTTCTGCCACCTACAGTACATCTGCATCTGACATGTTGGAAAATCACTTGTTTCACTCTCACTTTTATGGCTTCGTGGGGAGCTTTGCAGATGTAGTGCCATCATCTGGAAAGGCACTGTGGAAGCATTTCACCGGCTAGTGCTCTGGAGTGCTTCCACAGTGCTCAGACACAATTCCGGCGGTCATGTTTACATGATCCTTCCCCCTCAAGGGCTGCATAAACACACCCCTTCACAGAGCAGTACTTTGTTTCTGCATCTGTGAAAATTATAACCGCCATGCCCAAGATGGCCGCTGATGCTAACTGTGCACGTATGAGTATTGCACATGTGCAGTCTTCTCACAACAGCCATCTTGGATATGGCAGGCTTGGGCACCACAGTGACAGTTCCTCCACAGTCTTGCCACTCTGCACAGCTGTAGAGGATCTGACCAGAGTGCGTTAGGTAAAGCTGTAAGGTTAAAAACAACCATTTATTCTTGTTCTACTAGTTTTCTTTCATGTCTTTTTGTTCTACTAGCTGTTCATTCAAACTCAAATTTAGGAAGAGTTCTTAATAAAGTCAGACCTCAGAATATCAGGTGTTGGCTGTAGCTAGGGAATGCTTTTAGAGGGAAACAGTAGTACAGGCCAATGTTGCTTCCAGCAGTGTAGACACCTACAGCTTGTGTTGAATGCTACAGCTTATCTTCGCACTCTGACATGCTTCATCTTATTTTGTGGATTTTGTGGCAAGCCAGTTGAGATATTTTATTCAGCTTCCCCATATCATGTGGGATATGCAAATACATGATAGATTGTGCTGGATTTGGGGATTTGATTGTGTTTGTGTTTACACAACCACACATATTGTAAAGTATCTGCATTCTTTTATTTTCTATGCATTCTACATATAGTGTATAGTGAGGGTTTGTTGTGCATGGAAATCGGAGGCTCTCAAAATGTTGTTGTACCACAGCTCAAAATGTCATGGAACGTGATTATACCCTGCTGTGGTACAACAACATTTGAAAATCTCCAGAGGTTCCAGGCACAACCGTGCAAGCCACAGGAAGGGAAGATCAACCAGATAACAGTAGAGGCAGCACAATCTCCTGAACCCAGCGACTCTAGCAGGATCAAGCAGATAATGCAGGATCAACCACAGATATATGTTTGTAAATAAAAAAAATTTTTAAGCAGGATCAACCAGGTAAATAAATTAACTTACTGAATGAAATTCTTCTCACAGTCAATGCCCTCTCGCTAAGTGAGTGATAGAGCCACCATGTTTTTTAAACTCCTCCACACCTGATTTACAGCCAATAGGAGGTTGGCTACAAACATAGGGATGTCTGCTCCTTACCAACCACACATCACACCCTAGCAACCAGCCCTAAGTCCCAAAATAGGAAATGGCTACCAACATTTTTTTCTTATATTTTAAAAACAAAGAAACTGAAAACCACATATATTTTACTTAGAGGGCACCATACACTATACAAATATTGGATGGGAACTCTATGCTCAAACAGTGTGTTGTACCACCTCTGGGTTTTGATTCCATGGATCTCTTGAGTTTCCCTCTCGAGGTCACAGGGAATCGGAACCCATTGGTGGTTAACACACTGGTTGTGCAAGACTGCCCATCCAGTATTCTCTATGTTGTTCTTCTTTCTTATCAGCATCTGAACTGCATCACCACTTTCCACTCACTACAGCAATAAAGAGGTCAAATATATCTGCATCTAAAGAGTTTAAATGCATTTGTTTCTATACTTCCAAATGAGTTGTTAGCAGTTTGGGAGTCATTGTTAAGCAAAGTATGACCCTGAAATCCCAGGTGGTAACTGTAGGTATGGGCTGCTCTTACTGTTGTCAGATGTTACCCTTTTCTTGAAGCTGATGATCTGAAAACGGTAATGCAGCTCTATGTTGCCTCAAGTTCTGTACTGCACTTGGGGGTCAGACACCTGCAGCTGGTGCAGAATGCTGCAGCTTGCCTCCTAACTCTGACATGTCACATCTTTTTCTTCTGGAATTTAGGGGAGGGATGTGCAACATTTCCTAGTCAGCTTATTGTTCACACACACACACACACACACACACAATGCATAGTTGCATGTAAGCACACACACACACACACTTACTCATACACCATTTTGCATACCCATTATAATCTGTGCTAGATTTGAGGCTTATAATTTGCATGTGTTGACAGAAATCACACAAATTGGAAAGAGTCTGCCTGCTTTATCATTTATGCAACCTGAATAATGTTTTTTCTTCACCAGCATTTGAATAAGTGCCAGTGGCTCAGTAGGTAGCACACTCGCTTCTGAGGTGGGGAGTTCACAGGGCTGTGGGTTCAGTTCCCATATCTGGCACTTGGTTAATGTCCCAATACTGACACTGTAGTGCAGCATGAGAGGGTGCTGCACTTCTGAGGTGACGCCTTTGAATGAGATGTTAAACCGAGGTCCCATCTGCCTGGATTAGTGGTAGTCCAGGTGGATGCTAAAGATCCCATGGCACTTATCGAAAAGAGTAGGGGAATGTTTTATTAGAATAACAAAATAAATAAAACCAAACAATTCAAAAACAGTGTTGTCGTACAGAAAAGAAAGATACAAAAAGCGAATAAGCATTACAGTCATACATATCCATACAGGCTGTCTAATACAATTGTAGAACACAGTGCTAAATCCAAAGAAAAAGGACCCTACTCAAAAATAGAGTAAGGGATTTTCATATTAAAAGCATGATAAATCAACAACAATTCAGTTTTACAGCATACAAAATCAGAAAAAAATCAAGAACATAAATAAGTAAAAGAAAACCAAAATAAATCAGCCAGTATCCAACCACTATATCGCTTTCCATTTTTACAAAAGGCTAAAGTTGACAACATACTACAATCCTTGTCCCACACCCCAATAACCAGTCATGGATTTTCCAAAATAATTGATCAGGGAAAGAAATAATGATCGTAAAGACCACATACATCTTGTTTGCCATATATGATATTTGATACCCCTAAAATTAATCTAATAGTATCAGGATTAAATGATCCCCATTCCAAAGACAAAATTCCAAAAAATAAACAATCTTTGTTAATAATAGGGAATCGAAAATGTGCCCACTGAACATAAAAAAGACCAGAATTGTAGAATATAAGGACATTCAAAAATAAATGAGACATTGTTTCAATACAAGACTGACAGGAACTGCCTTGGACAATATCTCTCATCCTTGCCTTTTATGTTTCAAATTGCCCTTAACATTTAACTTCCCATGGACCATGAGCCAAGTAACATCCCACATGTAAGTCGGAATACTGAGAGATGTAAGCATTGAAGAAACCTGAGGCACATCTGAGTCTGTTACATCCGGAAAAACAGAACTAACAGAAAAATAATTATCTAATAAAAATAATACATACCCTTCCGTGAGGTATGAATAATCAAGAATATGAAACTTGCCATGTTTTTAACTTCCAAAACAAGAATGTAAATAACCTGGCAAAGTATGTATATGTGCTTGCTTATGAATAACTCCATTAGTAGACAAACTATCCACCACCGGGAAACATGGTCCGTCATCCAAACTGACCATATTGTAGAGTAACCATTAAAAGAGGAAAATGTTTTATACAAAAAAATACTAAAAAGAATAATATAGGATTTACCATATTAAGTCCTCCATCTTTAACAGGTAAATACAGTATATTCCATTTGATAGGATTCAACTGACTTCCCATACAGTTTGAAGAAAAGACTATATAGAGCTGTTTCCCTAGATGCAGGTAATGCATAGACAGCACTCAAATGTAAAATAAACCAATGAGAAACGCCCTAACCATATAAATTCTTTCTTCTTTGACATATTCCATTTATTCCAAGTGGCTGTTTTCCACTTTGCAGTTTTAATAAGTACATCCCAGTTATACGTTGCAGTATTCTCCACCAAAAATAAATCCCCAAAATTTTGAAAACCTGAGAAGTAACAGGATCCCCAAATATTTGAATGAGTACAATTATTAGTACCAAAAATCTACACTTACTTTTGACAAGTTAAATGTAGCTCCAGTGCCTTTTGTATAAGCAACAGTCAGATTTTCTGTAGCTGTAGAAGAAGGACATCTGCCAAAAAGAAACATAAATCATCGGCATAGGCAATGACTTTGATCTCTGCATCATCAATTCCCAAAGAGAGACCTCGAATATCATCTGAAGCATAAATGGCAGAAAGGAGCAGTTCTAAAGAAATAATATATAAAATGGGGCTTAAAGGACACCCTTGCCTCACACCTTTACTACACTTTTGTTTGGTACCTAACCAACCATTGACATAAGGGATGATGTCTGCATGGAATTAATAGTGGCGCAACCAGGTAACAAAAGTAGGCAGAAATCCCATTTTCAACATACAATTCCAGAGATATGAGTGAGACATAGTATCAAAAGCTTTCGCTTGGTCCAAAGTAACACAAATACCAGCTATTTCCTCTCTAGTACCCTTTCAACGATTTCCTTATGAGGATGATGGCATCAGTGATAGTACAACTGGGTACAGAGCAAAATTGTGTAGAATGTATAATAGTTTGTAAAATATCTGAAATCCTCAAGTTCAAAATTTTAGTGAGAATTTTACAATCCGAATTTAAAAGAGTAATCGGTCACCAATTATTCAAACATTCCCTATCTCCTGATTTGAACAAAAGATCATTAGCCCTTCATTCATATTAGCTGGAAAAACATCTTGTAAAAGGCTGTTATTAAACACATCAACAAGCTGGGTACCTAAAACTTTACTAATAAGACTATAGAGTTCATTAGGAAGGCCATCTTTACCAGAGTTTTTCCTTTGCAAAGATTGTGAATAACTGCATGTAATTCCACTAACGAAATAGGTGCCAAAAGGAAAGTAAAATTTATCAGGCACTTGTGGTAAAGAAATAAACTGAAGCCACTCAGAAATTGACTCTTATGTAACATTAGAGTCTTCCTGAAATACAGAGTGAACATGAGTATTAATAACCAAAAGATCAAGTCGGGAGGTAACTATACAACCGCTTGAATCGAGTAAACGATGCTATCTTTCTTTTCCAGAGTTTCATATTATGGTCATATGGGTTCGTACTTGCCAAGGAACCATTAGTATTACATTTTGTTCTCTTTACAATTGGATTCGTTTAGAATTGTGAAGCTGCGCTAGTCGAGCTTTCACCAAATTAACTCATGAGCAGTAATTTCCATACCCATATTAATCTGTGAATAATAATGTCAGCAATTCCTGTAGATGTTTTTGGGTGTTTTACGGAGGCTCCCAGCAAACATCCAATATGTATAAAATACTGTTTAAAACTAAGTTTTGAATCTTCCCACCAGTCCTGTGATTGATCATAAAGAAAGAATACCGATAGACGGGCTCTTAAAACGTCCATAAAACCTTCCACTACTTGAGAATCTCCAACAGAGATAAATTTAGTTTCAATATCCTGGTCCTTTAGAAGTATTTTTATAAGCAGAAAGGAAATACTCAAAAGACCATGATCTGAGGAAGCTATCAATTTAACCTGTGGAACAAAAAACTGAAGGAAGATGAAATAAATCAGTAATCAATCCTAGTGTTTCTAGTACCCTAAATGTAAGTAAAGGAGGAGTAGTCTCAAAATGTCTCACAGACCTGAAATTAATAGCAAGTTATTCAAACAATGTGTCACAGTAAACCTTAGAGGTAGCAGAATTTGTAGGCTTATGGATATATTAAAGTCCCCACCAAATAAAACATTTTTACTAGTAAACAGAAAGGGTCTAATAAGATGTAGCAGTTGAATGCGATCCCATTTATTTTGAGGAGCATAAATATTAATCAATCGAAATGGGGTTTCATCAATAAGGATGTCTAATAACAAAGCTCTACCGGACGATGAATTTCATCTAGGATTTTGAATCTGTGAGATGTAGAACAAATTCCTACTCCAGAACAAACATCTGTACCCCAGACCAAAACAAGGACCCCAACCCCACAGATCAGCTGCAGTGATAAAATCTTGAGTTGTATATAATCTAGTGTCCTGAAAAAATAATATCATAGAGTAATTCTGAAAAAGGGCAATGTTATTCTTTTATACAAGGATCGAATACTTTTGTATTCAAACTAGCTAAAGAAATGTCATAGCATGATCCTTAGGACCAGATGTAAATCAAGTATTGAAGGCAGTTTTCATTGCTTTTGCGCAATACAATTCTAGTTATCTTTTGGATTTACCTTTTGTCCCCACCCTGGAATCTAAGACTGAATCATGGTCTGAATTGGTTTCTACTTGGGAAGGATCCTGAGAGGCTGTGTCAGAGTCATGTTCCTCTGGTCCAATGGAGGCCAAAATTCCGTATTTATTTGAAACCGACATTGGTTCCAGAGATTGGGCCCAATCTAACACAGGGTATGGGAAATACAAGTATCCTCAGGAGAAAAGGAGACAGTTCCATTTGACTCATTCAGAGCCGAAGAAGGAATTATCGCTTTACTAGTCAAAACCTTCATCGAATCACCATCAGACAGACGCCTGGGAGTACCATGGCTAGGTGATCTGAGGAGAGTGGCTGACGGGGAGAGCTAGCGAGACTGTTTAGAGGGAACAGCAGAAGGCTTTGAAGCCAGAGCAGCTGAATAGGATTTTGGACCTTAGAAGTAACAGGTACACCACCAGCCAATAAATTTCTAGCCGCCTTAAAAATCAGCAAATCCTGTAAAGCATAATCTGATTCATCAGTGTTATGAGCAGCCCACGGACAGTCAGAAAATATATGCCCCACCTCCTCACAAAAGTTACATTTGACAGAATTCTCACATTGATAACCTGAATGACCAACTTACCCACATTGAAAACATTGAATCTTCTCAAAGGCAGTACTAATATGTCGAGGAGAACTACATTTGTAACATTGCCTGCTGACCAGGATAAAACAAGAAACCCTTATCCCGCCAACAAAGAAGCAATTTGGGAGATGAACAAATTCATCTTGAACACTATGGAGCTTCAATTTTATCTTCCATCCCCATTCGAAAATCCTCACCATCCAAAATAGGATCAGGTGTGCCCTGAACATCACAACGCTTACCCAACCAATAAAGAATATCTGCTAGATTTACCCTCATTGTGAACAAAATAGTAACAACCCTAAAAGGTTGTTTCGTTAAAGGCGAATTTGAAAATGGGACCATAAAGGATTAGTCTTTAAAGAAGCATATTTTAACCAAAAGTGTCCAGATTAGCAGGAGTCCTGAAACTAATGTCAAAAGAATGTTCACCAGGAGCATGAATGAGAGCATAGATGTCAGAAGGCTTAAAGCCCAAACATTGTTTAATTAACACCTTGCCCACATAAAACCTATCTGGCAAATCTTCCATGCCACTCAAATAACGTAAGTGGATAGCATTTCTATGTTTTGCCTGCTCTAAAGGTTTAGCAAATACAGTAAGTCAGCGAAAGACATTTTTGGTACCTCACGAGATATACCCGGAGAAACAACCGAGTGTCCATTTCTATGTTTACAACAGTAGGAATAATAGTCTCAGAGGATGAAGCTGAAACAGCACTACCTGTCACCCCAGACTGTAGGACTGTAGACTCATTATGGTGCAAAACTGGTCTATCAGGAAGGGTTTTGTAACTCGAGGTCCACCTGAATGCGCCAAGATATCTTGTGGTTTGGTAGGTTCATGCACCCAAGATCCATCTGCTCGCCTTGTCCAGCTGGCTGTGGAAAGAGCTAATTCGGGGACCATTGTTCATTCTGCTGCTGGTCTTCCGGAGCAGCGCCTTGCTTTGCTTGCAAAATCATTTCTGTTGCAGAACGAACCACATCATCACAAAACCAGGACCTAGTTTAAAAGTCCTATGGAGAGATTCAGGAGAGACTCCCAATAGACGGTTTTGCTTTTTTCAAGTAAATCAGCCTTGGCTGAGGTAAGAGCTCTTTCTGTTTGTAACAACTGAGCTTGTAGCTGCTCTCTTTGTCTTGCCATTGCTTCCACTCTCACATCGCTACTCTCAACAAGTATATTTTCCCGATGTGAAGGAAGTAGTAGTAACAGGTGCCAAAACAGGCAGTATCTGAGGAGTTGAATGTGCTAGAGACTTCGCGATGCCATCCTGTAGCAGACCTCCTTCCTCCTCTGCTGCTAACAGCATACTGCCGTCGTCCATGGCTGTGATGTGGGATACTGCCCTTCCAGAGTAGGGGAATTTTCTATGTCCTGCCAAATTTCCTCATTCACTAAAAATACCACCAACACATTAATCTGGTTCAAGGTCAGTTGGCATTCATCTGTATCCTCCCCTGGTTGTGCCTGAAAATAGGCAGAATTTGTCTAGTGCACTTACCTAGTCAACAAAAATAAAATAAAATTATAGTAGTGCCAGCCAGGATGCAATGAAGCATGTCAAGTTACTGCATGGCAAAATAGGTTAACTGCTATTGAAATTGCATTGTTTACTGCAGTATGGTACAGTGTTGCATTGCATCCTGACTGGCAACACTGTATGTCTCCTCTCCCCACTCACTATGACAATAAAGGAGTTTGAATGAGTAGCTGCCTCATGCTCTATGGGATTTAATTGATTTAGCTGGTGGTAAAAGAAGGTGTCAGCAATTTGGTAATAGGTTGTCATAAAAGTCTGACCCTGGAATCCCAGAGATGTTGGCCATATTTATGGGCCTTTTACCACTGTCAGACTGTAATGCTTTCTTAAAGCTGATGATGTGAAAGCAGTGGTGCAGTGCTACGTTGCTTCAAGTAGCATAATGCAGCCAGCCAGATGCAACACCTGTATCTGGTGCAGAATGCTGCTGCTTGTCTCTCAATCCAGTGCTCTGCATCTTGTTATTGTGGATTTTATTAGGAACATAACTGAGATATTTACTATTCAGCTTTCCCCACCCCACCAGAAACACAGACACGGATGTGCATGCCCTTGATGCTTTTCACTGAGTTTGATGCTCTTGCTTGTATGTGTGTTTACAGAACCTACTGAGATTGCAAATGATCTGCCTTCTTGGATCATTTTAGCATCCTACTTCTTGTTCTTTTTGTATCAGCATTGAAACTAGTTTACTTTTTCCACCCATTATGGCAATAAAAGTTAAAACATACCTGCCTCTGAAGCGGTCAAATGTTACTGATATGTGCTCCTGCATGTTGAAACAACAATAGATATGCACCCTTAACACAATTCTGCTTGTGGTAAACAGACAGAAAATGGCAATGGAAAACTAGCATCTTGATTGGCTAGCTGCATCCCATTGCCGGTGGTATTTTTCGTTAGAGCCCTGTCAGAAAAGTACCAGGAGCTCCGTCCTCAGACTGGTATCTGTGTGCCAGTTTGAATTCCATTTGCCACCATTTTCCCTCGCTCATAATCCACCAAAAGTGCTGCCAACAGGCCCCGTGACACAGTACACAAAATGGTTGAATATAAATAGAATCCTCCCAGGAATCCCCAGCAAAACACAGTGATTATGTTTTTTTCTTTCTATGGTAACTGCAGCCGAGTGTCTGATGATACCACTCCCAACCTCTGCAAGCCTGCCCACTCTAGTAACCAGCTACCCAACATCACAGCTCAACATCAGGGACCCCTGACACATGTCTAGCTCCTCTCTTTGCTTACCATCCTGCTCCCAAACTCTCGGCACAAAACAAACAAAAAATAGAAATACAGTACCTCAACAAAACCACTTGCAGGAAACGACTGAACTGCATCCACCTCACTCCCGATTGTTCCTTTGTTGCAGTCAAAAATAAAGAATAAATGGAATGGACTAGGCCATTTTATACAACAAAGCCTGCTGCCATCCCCATGGTTTTCCATTGGACTGCAAGTCCCAGGAAGCCACAGGGCAGCAATGCAGACTGTAGTAAACATCATCACCATCTACTGGCAAAATGCCATACTGCAGGGACTACTTAACAAGAAAAATTTATTTTGTATTTATTTTTGTCAGGCATGTTTTTCAATTTTTTTATTATTTAAAATGTCATAAACAAGCTATTTTGTAGCACAATAATACCTTCCAGGTGGGCGGTATTGGGAAATACTGACCTTCCAGGGCTATAAGTCCCTCCACCTGTGGCATTAGGCATCATTACATCCCTGGGAGGTCCGGTATTTCCAATACCACCCACCCTGTCGGGTATTATTTCTTACATTGACAGCAGTTTGGAAGTAGTTCTTCATAAAAGTCTGATCATGGAATCCCAGATGTTTGCTTTACCATTGTCATATTTCACCCTTTTCTTTAAAGAGCTACTGATGTTTAGAGAAGAACTTCAAAACATAATATTTGGACACAAAGCAGCTTTATATTTCTCATTAACTTTGTATTTCTTATCCCCATTATTTACTACTGAGGTCATATGCATGAAAATGGGAGTTTTGTTCCTTGAGGGTTTATCAGCTCATATTGCGCTTCCCAACCTGATGTCATAATACTCTGCATGTGACATCACAGTTATTCCATGGCAACAGAGTGGATGTACCACCAGAGCATTATAATTTCAAGTAGGGAATAAGCCATAGAGGCAGATGAACCTAAAGGCTAAAGATCTTGTTTTGTGGGAATTTTCCAGTAATAAATAATGAAAAGGAGAAATCTATAGTAATCTATAGGAGATATATGAAATAACAGTTAAACTGTGTCTAAATATTATGTTTTTAAAGTTGTGCAAAGGCATCAGCTACTCTTTATGCTAAATATGTGAAAACAGTGGTGCAGTCCTATGCCACCTCAATTAGTGTGGTGCACTCTTCCTGGTTCAAACACGCAGCCGGGTGCTAAATGCTGCAGCATGTCTACTGACTCTGGTACTCTGCATTGTATTCTTGTAGATTTGAGTACAAATTAAATTTGAGACAATTCCAAAACAGTTTATCCCCACCTCCCACCCCGGTCAGACACCAAACAGTGTGTTGCATACTCCTGATGTTTTCTGCTGGATTTGAAGCTTTTGATTGTATGTGTGTTTACAGAAACCATGCCAATTAAAAAGGATCATCCACCTTGTATCATTTATGCAATCAACATACTGTACTGCTCTTCTTCTGCCTTACTTCAGTTAGTTTACCAATCTGCTCACTACAAGAATAATGTTTTCCATCTGGTTTGTGCTCCCAGTGAGCTACAGAAATGAAAGCTACATGTTTAGTATGGATTTAGCTTACATTAGTAATGGCTTACATCTCTAAGTACTTGGGGCTGGTTATTTTCAAAGCAGGATGCAAGATGTGGGAGGTCACAAGTTATACCCAAAAACCTGCTTCCAAGCCACTACACCAAATCTGGTACAAATGCAAATGCGACGACACAAGCAAGAAAGACACAATAGCAATGTGTGGCCGATAAAAGGCCACAAACCACACGCAGGTCACAAAACGTAGGCCACAGAATGACGACGCAACCCAGAAATGCTGCAGACTGCAAGGGCAGGTCACAAGTGGAAGGCAGGTTGCAGAACAAAGGGGGCAAGAAGAAACATAAGAGAAACTTCAGCAGACAGGAGACTGACATCTTTCTGCATCAGGTAGATAAACTGCTGCCATCTTCTTTGCTGGAGGGTAAGAAAGAGATCAGAGACCAGAGGAAGGTGGTGGGCTGACATAGTCAGGATAGTGAATGTTGTGGCATGCTTTAAAAGAACTGTCCATGAGCTCCAAAAGCACTATAATGATAAGAAGAGGTGGACAAAGGAGAAACTTGCCCATAACAGGAGGAGTGCATTGGCCACTGGTGGGGGCGAGGGCCAGGAAATACCCCTTGACAGTGAAAAGAGAGGATCGCAGCACACCTGAGCAGCCAGACTACAGAGGGCATGGGCAGCATGGATACATACAGCATGCGGAGGCACAGGTAAGTCATGCATGGAAATGTACTGTACTGTGAAGACAGGGAGCAGCCAGGGTAGAACATGGGCATACTGTAATGGTGCTAACCACCATGTGGCATTGACACAGACCAGCACAACAGTGAATGACCACATGCACCATGGTGCCCATGTGTGGGGCCCTGTGATGCTACCTTCACAGGGACAACTGGTGTTGTTGCTGTGCAGTATGGCCATGTGAATGCCATGCTATGTGGCAGGACACGCATGTGTCAATGTAGGAAGTACTACCAAAATACTGTAGGTGTCACACAGACAACTGCAGGGCCAGACTGTGATGGAGTTGAACTCATGTGACCAGCAATGGGACACAGTCTAGAGGTATGTGGAGGCAACACAGGATGCAGCGTAGAGGGTGACTGTGCCAACAACATAGCTGCAACACTGGTCAGGCAATGTGCACATGGCAGCATGCAACAGCTGCCCATAACACAGGGAGGTACATGACATGCCCTGTGAGTGTGTGGCTCATGGCAAGGTGCACAATGATAACAAGTAAATGGCCAGATGGGTTGTTGGGCACAGAGCAGGGTGGTGAGGAGGGGGCAAGACCTGCAGGTGCAGTATCACCCACTCTGTCCAGAGCCCACCACAACAGAGGGCAGCAAAGCCCCACCACTGCAGAGACAGCCACACATCCCTGTGCAGCATGCATCCCCAGCCCAACACAGGCTTGTCAGCAGTGCCAACACAGGACAGAAACTGTCAGCAGCAAAAGAAGGAAAACCAGAGGGGTGGGCCAGAGGGATGCAGAGGAGACCTGAACAGCCAAATCTGCCCCACAGCCACTAAAGAGGGGGATCGTCATGGACCACAGCTGAGTAGCAGAAATGAAGGAGGGACAGGGTAAACACTAGGTGATGGCTAGTGGACCCAGAGGTATGCCCAAACCTGAAGGTAGGAAAACCAAAGGGATAGGTGGCATAAGTCCAAGGTAATTAAGGGTGCTGGGAGGATTCAGCAGCACACCTGGCAGCCTTGTCCAGAGAGGACTGAAGAAGGTGCAAGAAGCCCCACCAAATAACATTGTTAGTAGGGAGAATGCTGGGAACTATAGTGTGGTCAGCAGCACCTCAGTAGTGAGGAATATCATGCAAGTAATACTGAATGAAACAACAGTGGTACACACGGAATTCAGTGTCACACAGGATCAGAGGCAACATGGAGTCCCAGCAAGAAGGTTGTGTCAGATGAATCTGAGAGAAATGTGACTGGGCGACAAACCAAATAAACTGGGGTTGATGTCACCAACCCAGAGTTCAGCAAGTCCTCAGACACTGTCCCACTAAAAGGCTATGGACAATATGTAGCTTCGCATGGGGCACAAGGTATACACTGGGTTAGGGAATAGGCTAACGGACAGAAAGCAGAGGGTGGAGGTAAATGGAGCAACACTGAGGTGACTGCAGTGACCAGTGGGGTGCCACAGGGAGCAGTCATGGGGCCAGTCCTGTGTAATGTCCCCATCAATTACAGTGCTGTAGGCTTGAGGGAAAGGTCTGACTGTGTGCAGATGGCACCAAGATGTGCAACAGGGTGTTACCAACAGATGGGATGGTGTGAATGTGGAGGGACATGTGGAAGCCTGTCAGTTGGAGGAGGGGCAGTTGAGGTTCAGGTCAAATAAGTGCAATATGCTGTCACTGGGATGTGGGAACTCTGGTGAGAGATAGTGAATGGGGAGGGGTTGTGACAACAACAAGGGAGGAAAGCAACCACAGTGTCATCATGCCAGATGAGCTAAAGTCATGTAAACAGTGTAAAATGGCTTCAGAGAGTGGCAGTGGCATGCTAGGATGCATAGGCAGAGGGGTCTCTCAGTATCAGGTGGAAGTGGTTATGCCACCCAAACACACTGGCAAGGCGTTGGTTGGAGTATTGTGTTCAATACTGGCAGCCACACACTCATAAGGACATAGACAGGGAGGAGGCAGTATAGAGAAGGCAACTATGATGGTACTGGGTTTTCAGGAGTAAACATGAGGGAGATGAAAAGACGCCAATGTGTACTCAGGAGGAGAGCAGAGAGTGGTGGACATGATGGTAAATGAAAATATCATAAGGTGCCAAACAAGGTGCATGGTGGAGACTTTCCCCAGCATAGGGAGTATGAGACAGAGGGCAATGATTTGAAATTGTAAGGACATGTGAAAGGCTGATGTCCCACAGAGGGTCGTGAACACATGGAAGAGTCTGCTACAGGTGATGGTAGGAGCGAGCTAATTGGATGGATCCAAACATGCAGGGACTGGCATGATGGAACCCAAGGTGGGAAGGAGGGTGGGATGCCAATGACAAGTTGTAATACCTGCTGACATTACATATAGCTAATAGGAGGACCATGGGACTGGTGGTTCTCAACTGCAGACAAGGCCCCATGTCTGTGTTGCCATGAGTTTACGACATGCATCTGGGCAGGACAAGACAAAAAGGTGAAAGGCGCATCATGCAACACAGCAAACCTGGCACTGGCATTCCCATATGTTGCAAGAAGAAGCCACAGTGTGTGCCACAATGACTGTGATGCCATCACAGGGGTCTGGAGCAGCACAGACAAAGTGAAAGCCAGAGAGATCCCATGCACAGACACCACAACCAGGTCATGTACTGTAATGTAAAACAGACATACAAGGGGAGCTGCAAACAATGTTGCTGTGTGGCCCAACAGTAGGTGGCATAGCCATGGTCCCTGCACGTCATGACACAGGCAACATATCACTGTGATGGTGGAGGGCAGCACCGCTCAGGCAGATATTTTGTGGTCCCAGGAGGACAATGACATGACAAACACTGTTTACCACCCATATGGCCATCACAGCTGCACACTGTAGCACATAGCACATATGCAACGCCCATGTCCAAGTGCCATTCACAAGGGCAGGCAGGCACTGATGGGCAGGGACCATGGACATGGCATGAAGTGGCGATCGCCCATGTGTGCACATATGACAGGGCATTAATACAGTACAATGAAAGCACCGTCAATGTAAACAACTGTCACGAGGCAATATGAGGTTGCATGGTGCGCACAATGGACAAACACTCTAGTACCACCAGCACTGTATACTGGTGTAGACCTGCAGTGCACATGCACTCAGTGGTGCCATGCCATCCCTGGCATGGTGCACAGAGTGCCACTGTATGAAAGTGGTGTCAGTCACATGGGAACCAAGCAGGCCTGAGGTATGCCACATGCACACCATGTCACACAAACACCCAGTCTGTACAGGCTGCCCATGTGGTCAGGGTAATTAGGAACAATATGCCAGGTGATAAGGTACGGTGCATGGTGTGTGTGCTGCCATGTGCTGCCATCACATGCATGGGAGCCTGACTGTGGAGCACTAGCACCATGTGCTGCCATGCAAGGGAAACACCGAGGCAACAACACAGAGGCCCATGACAGAATCATGTGACACTGGCAAAGGAGCAGACTGTACACCAGGAGTGGTGGCAGCCATCCAACATCACAGGGTGCAGCTTACTGGTTAGTACTGTACAGGCAAAACGCCATGCTACAGGTGGGGAGGGTCAAGGGGTGCATGGCAAAAGCCTGCTAGGTGCATCAACTGCCAAGGGACACAGGCTGTACTGGACCATGGGTTTGGGGTGAGACACATGGGTAGCAGCACTCAGTCTGAGTACTCAGTCCTGCACAGTGACAGTGTCCAGGTCAGAGGCTACACATGTAGAGCACGTATGACATATGTGATGACGTTAATGTTATCCATCTGTCATCCATACACACAGCTGATGTATCACAAGAAGAAATGCCAAGGACCAGTGGCACACTGCCAGGACTGGGGAGGCAGAGGGTGGCAGAATGTAGAGGATGATGACACCAGCAGCAGCAGACATAGCAACAGCATAAGGACGAGCAGCACTGGTAGCACAGGCAGTCTCATGTGCCTGGTGGAGTAGCTGGATGAGCGTGTTGCAGAGATGCAAGGGGACAACCTGGATGGGGCCACTACTGAAGAGGGAGACATAACAACAACCCCTGTAGAGGACCAGACACAGACTGATGAAGATGTGAACCAGGAGATAGACAGTATCCAGGCCAATGTGGCCAACTAACTGAGCCCATCCATTGTTCAGGAACTGAAGGCTACACTGGGGAGGATGAACTGAAACAGGCTCAGCAGGCCTCACTGGTAATTTTGTTTGAGGTATCCTGCCAGTCTGTGTGCCAAGGTCAGGAGGTGGAGACCGTGAGCTGCAAAACATCAGGAACAGCACGTAAGGCACAGCAACATACACTGCGGAACATGAGTGGAAGTTTCATCAGTGGTGCGATACGTGGGGGGTTAGCAAGGATACAGCAGTGGTGGCGTTGTTGTGCTGGCACTGCATGGGTAAGTGCTGCCATCCAACGGCAGGCAGAGGCATTAGACCACCCAGTGCAGCTATGGAAAGGTCTATCACAGTGCAGCAGTGCCACACAGAGGTAATGGAAGCTGCATTGCGGGACATACCGTAGGTGCAGCGTCTGCAACAAGGGGGCCTTGCCAAGGACATGTGCCAGGGCCACCAGAAGGGCCACACAATCAGGCTCACATCACAGGGCATGCAGACTGACCCTGTGGATGCAGCAGCAACCATCACATGTCCCCAGGCCAGATGCAAGTGCCCTGTCTGTAGGCCCACAACCATAGACACAACAGACAACACCCCATGTCCTTGCAGCCATCCACATCCACAGCCACCCATGCCATGGCAGTGGGCACAGCCATGGGGACACATCACACCATCCACTGTACCCACAGTCACATCAAGCAGAAGGGGTCATAGATGGAAGCAGATGCCCAGTAAGGCACAACAGCAGCAGCACTCACAACACATACACTGCGGAGATGGGCACCACAAGTAGCAACCAGAATGAGGTGGAACAACATCAACAGGCCAGTGGAACATGGATAGGCTGTTCTGGCTGTCTGCAGAAGCAGAAGGAACCACCAAAATTACTTGACACAAGCACACAGTTGTCACAGTGATGTGAATGTTGTGGGGTAAAGCTGCACCAGGGTAGCGGGTATGGGGTTGACAGTGGCAAGTGCACCTTGTGGTGGATGCCCTGTAGGCCATGGTGGATTCCTTGGAATCTGGGTGGGTGGAGGTTGAAGTCTGTGATAAGGGCTGTGAGGGAACAGCCCATGTATGTTAGATATGAACACTTTAACTATGAGAACATGTTAACCCAGAGTTTTGTTCACAACAGCATTGCTTTTGAATTTGCATGTAATGATAGATACATTTCCCTATTGTGTAAACAAATACCAATAACATGATGAGTTTACCACAGTTACTGTCTCACACCGACAATGTTGATAGGGAACATGTACAAAGGAGGGTAAAGGCAGGGTGCAAATAGCAGGGATGTCTGTGCAGATAAACATTCAAGATTGGGTGTATGCTGCGGAATAGACAGGATTCCCAACAGTGGTCACCAGGCCAGCAGTGCCTATAGACAACCAGCTGTGGCAGCATGTTGAACAAGCACCACCCATAGAAAGGCCCCATAGGTTGCTACTGCCTTCTGACCATCCATTGCATTAACCGCTTACATGTTACACATTGTTTGTGACAGGGACGACACCATGGATGGTCAAAAACATACTGTGTGAGTGACCCATCCTCACACTAGTCAATCCACCATGGTTGTTACCAGTGCACATGGTATGTAACCTGTTGCCCTGTGAAGGCACATGCATGGGCACAAGCACACTTCCACAGTGAAACAGTGGGGTGCACCCAGTGACCTGGGACATTGAATGGCATTACCAGAACCTACCCTGAATGCACCATTCAGGCTAACACCAACTCCTGTAATGAATCCTGCGGTGCCACATCCTTCAAAGTCATGGCTTACTGTATGATCACTGCATGCATGCACAATGCACACCCAATGTGCATGCCCACATCACCAAGCAACTGCCATGGAGGCAGTCCCATCCAGGTCTGCGATGGACAGCACCATGTTCTACCCTGCTCCATACACCACCACAGCCATCACATTCCCAACTGTATCCATACAGATTCCACCAACCAGTCAAGATTGCCCTGTATGTGGCAGTAACAGGCCTCAACCTATGCATCCCCAGGTGTGCACATGTGTCATTATCATGACAACACCCTCCTATCTTTACCTGCTGGGCAGTATAATGGTGATTGTGGACATGGGTACAACCCAATATCACGGTGTGGTAACATTGTGCAGCGGTAAGGGTGCCCATGTCAGTAGTACATGGGAGCCAAGCCAAGAGTATATCACCCACAACCAGAGATGGACAATACAGGCCCACTGTCAGGCATGGGCATATCATGGACATGGTGGTTGAACCCTGATACAAAACACCAATAGTGGTAGGGTGTCCCCAACCCCCACAACCCTCTCAAAGATTGTACACCCTGGTGTTGACTGTCCAGCAATACAGATGCCATTCATCCCCAGGACCACTCCTGTCCACTGTCAATGCCATGCCACCACACAGTTCATGTACCAGCACAACAGCAACAGTCGGACTGTGCCCGACAGTCTTGATGTGTGGGTGTTGCCAGCCCTATGTGCATCCAGCCGTGTCCCAACAAAACCATCAGTGCATACCCCTGGCATGGATCGACATGCTGTGACTGGGCCTATCTATGTGAGGACACAGCATAGGACACGTGGACGGTGCACACAGTGTGACATGGCAAGTGGTCATATGGCATGATACATGACACCCAGGTACGCAACAGGCCACAACGTGATAGTAGCAGCTGCATGGCAGGCATCTGAGGCCAGGAAACCAGGGTTCAATACTGTCAAAAGCAATAGTGCTACATGAATGCAGTACAGGACTAACAGCTGTATGAGAAGACTCAATCACACCACAGTGTGCAAAACAAAGCAGATTTATTCAGGGGCAGTGTGCTATAAACAAGGGAGGTAACTCTAAAACTGGGAAACAGGGAACAAGCAGAGAACAACAATGCAACTGAATAAAACATCTTAACCATAAAACACATTCATAAATAACACCAGGGACTGACAAATTTTAAATTTACATGGTAGTTCAGGACAACTGGCCTATCCAAAAATGGTAGTCCCACTGTCATGAGTGGTAGTCCAATGGTCAGAAGCCCATATTTTAAGGAAAACTTGTAAAAAAGTATGTAGCAATAAAGTAATTGTTGTGTCATATTATTAATAGTAGTATGTGATGAATGCTATAGAAAACAGTATAAATGAAGATTTTTTTAAAATTTTTCTGTTAATACAGTTTAAGTTTGGTGATTTGAAGAAGTCCAGAGTCAAGTGTTATGTGCCATACTCTGAATGTCCTGTCCAGTTCCACAAATGCCAGAATGAAGCAGAGAATAATTAGCACAGCATAATTAGAAGAACTCAGACTCAGAACTGTCAACAACATCAAGTAATGATGGAGCAGCAGCAGTACTAGCATGAGATACAGAAGCATCAGATTAAGTAGTACCAGTAATAGCATGCCCATAAACATGTCGAGTGCCTGACCAGACAGCAGCCACTGGTTTATTGCTGGATCTGATCAAAGTCACATAGATCTGGACCCTCTACTGCTATCTGAAGAAGTGACTGTAGTGTGTCATCTGCCAGACGTGTCCTTATTTTTGTCTTTATCAGGTTTTGAATGGAGAACACTGCGCAACTTTGCAGTTGACGCACCATTGCCAGTAGTATTTCCACTAACTCTAGAATGTGAGCAATCTGGGACATTTTTTCTTTCAGCAGTCTTATATACACCAGCAGATAGGGTTTTCAACTGCAGATTTCAGCATAGCCTTAAATGCAGTGTATTTTGATGTAATATTTTCCTGCTGCTCTTCAGTGAAAAAATTAAAGTATGCTGCCAGATTAGCCACTTCATTGGTCCCAAACTCTGCAAGTTGTTCTCTTGGTAGATCAAACTGTTTAAAATCCAGACATTTAAACCATTTCAGAGGCACCTCTGAGAAATTTTGAAATCTTACATTGGTGTAATCTATTGCTGCATCAACTAAAGTCTGCAGTTGTGTATCAGTCCCAAAATTTATTTCAGGACAGTTGTCTTTGAACATGAAGGGCACAGTCTTCTTCATTTCCTTCTGTGAATTTTTTTATATGTATTTTTAGTTGTTTAACCAGGAGTAGCACACTAAGCTGAAAGCTTTTTACAGGAATGACCTGGGAGCACAGGGAAGTTAAGTGACTTGCTCAGGGTTACACAATATGTAAATGGAAGCTGTGGGTTCAAACCCAGTTTTGGTTTGTTAGATGTCATCAGATTTGCAGTTCAGAGCCTTAAACCACTGCACTATACTGCATTGGTAATGAGTTAGAAAATCTGTCATGTATTTCTCTGGCTTTGATTTCAGTTCCATCAGCTGAAGAAGGCAGGTCTCAATAAGATGTGGTACTTCAAGAATTATTAAGTCATCTCTTTGAAACTGCAGGGAAAGATTTCTAAGTACAGTACCGCCACTTATATCGCCCACAGTTTAAGCCGGGCAGTCAGTTTTACAGGCAGATTGCATCTGCCACCTGCCAAATGCATAGGCGCAATGTTAAAAATGCTGGTTATAACATTCTATGCCCGCCTTTCTTCGGGCAGATTTTGGCTACATGTTCAAACTTCTCCATTGCTACAGTGTGAAGGAACATTAGCCAACAGCTAATCTGCCCGAAATAGTAGGCAGGCATAGAGTGCTAACTAGCTGCTGATCACTGCTAATCACTTCAGGGAGCTTGAGGGAGCAGTATGTAACAGCCGAGCACTGGTGCGGCGGGAGTAGAATTGCTGGAAGGAGATACTCCCCCATGCTAAGAACTTTGGTAATGTCAGAGTCCAATGACTCCAGAGACATCATCATCATACACCCTGACTTGTAAACCAATGGTCTCCTTGTTTTTTCTCTCTCCTACCTCGGTGATGCAAATCAACCTTTCAAGGTTTAACTCTGGCGATGTAACCAAGCAAATTAAGCAAAGTCAATTTGACCTCACCCTTTTGAAGCAGCCACCATTTAGGGAAGAGATCCATCTCTGTATGGCGACAGGGTGAATGTGGCAGAGCATGATCACTTGAGCAGCACTGGTAGCGTGGGAGCAGAATTACAGTACCGGGAGTAGGCAGCAATAACCAAGCAATGGTGCAAGGGAGCAGAATTGTTGGCAGTAGATAGCAGTCAGTCCAGGCTGAGCCTAACTGAGGCTTCAATGTATTTTTTTCCCTTCCCTAGTAGCAATACTAAGTGCTTTTATCAGAAATGACTGACTTTGGTTATAGCGACCGCCTTTATATCGGGCAGAATCTGCTTACACAGATGTGCCCGCTGTAGGCGGCTTTGACTGTATGGGCAAAAATCTTGGAGGATATGAAGAGATTTGACAAAGTTAACAGACTGTACTCTTATAACAGCACCTTTGCTTTTAAACCATCAGCAGAAGATGCACTTTGTTGCAAGTGCTGAGCAACTGTAGGTAGATTCACCTGAACTGCGTGAACTGACTGTGATCTGCTGGCAAGCCATCTCACCTGTTTAATTGCACTGAAGTGTGCCAGATCACTATCTATTACTTGTGCAATTTCTTGTAGCTCTCTCTCATCTTTTTGGACTATAGTGGTAGAATTTAAATATACCCTTTAAAGCATTTTCAAGCTTTGATACGAAGGGGTTTGTTTTCATTACATTGAGAACCGCCAGCTCCAGCTTATGGGCAACACAGTGCATGCCAATGATGTGAGGATAATGCTCCTGTAACTTTGCGATGGTTCCACCCTTTCACCCATCATTACACTTGCCCCATCAAAATTGGCAGAAATCAAAAGAGGCCCCGGATTGCTCACATTTGATAAGTCAATGAGAGGAAGATGCAGTGATTCTAATGTAGTTCTTAGTGCATTAAAACACCTTCAGCATGTGCGAATTCCAAAGGCACAGCCTGAATCAGATATGTACATACATCTTTTGTGTTAGGATCTACAAAACACAGAAAGATATTTTCTCATTCAATTATAGCCACACCAGTGCTGCCATCAGCAAGAACTGTTACATATTTTGCATTTTTTAAGAGTCTGTATCTGGATTTTGGACAGAACAGCAGATATAGCTCTCCAAAATCCCTGGCTCGCTTATCATTGGTGTACTAAGTACCAAGCTTAATACCACTTTTATATTTGCTTGCATGCATGTGCAAGAAACATAGTGCCATCATCCAAGTTTTCAGAGGTGTGGCAGCCATCTTCCAATTCAGTCAGTGTGTTTGCAGGTGCGGCCCCAGTTCCCCAATCACTGCTGCAGCTGTCTATGACAGCAGCTGAAAATGCAGTGGCATACAGTTGAAAGGGAGAGCTCCGCCTCAGTGAGCAGAGTCCCCTCCACATGCACACATATTACGTGTCATGCGCTCCCCCATGCACATACTGTCACGGCCGACGGGGCTGCCCAATCCCCGTCGGCTCCATGCCCCCAAAAAGCTTTCCAGGTGCCACACTGGGAGCCCACTCCAGCGTGGCACACGCCGGTATTGCCGACAGGGTTCCCAATCCCCCGCCAGCACCATGCCCCACCAAAAACAGCCTACAGCTGCCACGCTTGGGAGCCCACCCCAGCATGGCACAAGTCCATATGGCCGATGGGGGTGCCCAATCCCCTGTCAGCTCCAGGCCCCCCAAACAGCCTTACAGCTGCCACACGGGAGCCCACCCCAGCATGGCACAAGTCCATATGGCGATGGGGTGCCCAATCTATCAGCAACAGGCCCACCCCCAAACAGCCTTCAAGCTTGCCACGCTGGGAGCTCACCCAGTGTGGCAAACATCCCACGCCTCTTCCTTAAAAAAAAAACCTGCAAACAAGAAAACGTTCTCGGCACTCTCCCAGCCCACCCGCGCCCACCACTGCACACTCTGCCTTCCCACACCCTCCCCACCCCATACTTACCTCCGAGTCTGGCGTGACGATCTTCTGTGGACCGAGAACACATCTGCACTCTTCAAAGCCGACTGCGAACTGAGGAAATGCTGATAAGCTGTATAATGTAATAAATAGGGTTTTTCAACTTTAACGATATCTCAGGCATTTTTGAATGTTGGCACCAAATTTTCAACATGGAGTTTTTGGGACCCTCCTCATGAATTCTTGAACTGTCATGTTAATCGGGTCTCAAGGGTGATTTCGCAGTCACTGCATAAACTCACCTTTTGGGACTGATTAACAAAATGACAGTGCCAGTGTTCATAAGATGGGCTGTCAAGAAGCTTATGTTGCAAATTTGGTGAAAATTCCTAAAATGACTCTGTTTTACAGCGTGCTATGCAGTTCCTACGCATGCTCATAAGTTCGCAAATTTTTAATATTTGCACTCCAGATTTCAACATTGCCATTTTCCACACCTCCTTATGAGCAGTATAGCTGTCATTTTTCACATCTACGCCCACATTGTTTCCGCGCGTAGCAGCGCATATTGGAGCAGTGGTGTCTAAATCAATGTATGGACACATTAAGAAAATCACAGTGACACTGTTCATGAGCAAAGGTCTTAAAATAGCTATGCTGAAAATTTGGTGAAAAATTCCTAAAATGACTGTTTTACGAGTGTGTGTTGCGGTTCCTATGCACCTTCGTAAGTTTGCAAATTTTAATATTTGCACTCCAGATTTTCAACATTGCCATTTTACCATACATCCTTATGAGCAGTACAGCTGTCATTTTTCACATTTCCCCAAATGTGTTTCTGTGCATGTAGCAACAATGGCGCAGTCAGTGCATAATCAATGTTTGGGACAGATTAAGAAAATCACAGTGACACTGTTCATGAGCAGAGGTCTTAAAATGGCTATGTTGAAAATTTGGTGACAGGGTCCATAAAATGACTGTGTTATGGTGAGCATTGCGCAGTTCCACGCACCCTTGTAAGTTCATGACTTTGTAATATTTTCAGTCCAGATTTTCACCAGTGGCATTTTATACACTTCCTTATGAACAGTACAGTTGTCATTTTTACAACATGGTCGAATGTGTTTTTACACTTTCAGTGCAGAAATGCGTGATCGCTGTGGGAAATCATTGTTCAAGACAGATAAAGAAAATCACAATGACACTGTTCATGTTCAGATGTCCCAAAATGCTGTGTTGACAATCTGCTGTAAAAATCCCAAACTATTTACATTACGGGTGTGCGTTGCACAGTTTCTATGCATCTCGTGACTTCACCAGTTTTTAATATTTTCACTGCAGATTTTCAACATTGCCATTCTTTACACCTCCCCATGAACAGTACAGCTGTCATTTTCACATCCTGTTCAGAATGTGTTTTGCACCTGTGGTGCTAAATGTCAGAGTCGCTGTGCAAAATCAGCTTACTGCCAACAAACTGATATATTGCCACTGTTCAAGAGGTAAATACAAAAGCATGTTGAAAATTTGAGTGAAAATACCCATGAATGCCTGAGGCATTAGGGTTTCAACATAACGCCCACCCTGTAGAGAATGACAGGCATCAGGGGTGTGACTTGGGATTCTCG